>CAJQZJ010001826.1:21026140-21061387 GCA_907164525.1 Lophiomys imhausi | reverse complement strand
ATAGATAGATAGATAGATAGATAGATAGATAGATAGATAGATAGATAAATGAATGAATAAATGAATGAATGAATAAATGAATGAATAAATAAGTAAATAAGTAAATAAATAAATAAGTGGATGAATAAATAAGTGAATGAATAAATAAATAAATAAATGTTTTAAGACTGGAAAGAGAACATCAAGTTGGGGGGTGGATTATTTAGCGGGGTCTCAAGCTGGATATAATCAAAATATGTTGTATACATGTACAACAGCAAAAAGTTTATTGAAATGTCTAACTGGATGTATTGGTGCATTTCATAATTACAGCACTTGGGAGGTTGAGGCAGTAGGATCAGGAATCCAAGGTCATTGTCAGCTACATAATGAGGTAAAAGTCAGTCTAGGATACAGGAAACTCAAAAGCAGGCCACAGTAGACCTATTCATACAATAAATGAATATTATTATGAAAGGCATACCAAATAGGAAGAATGAATAAAGAAAGATATGATCTCAGGCTAGAGAAGACTCAGCAATTAAGAGTACTTGTTCTTATAGAGGACTCAGGTTTGGTTCCCTATACTGTGGTTCAAAACCATCAGTGATTCCAGTTCCAGGATCTGACACCCTCACATGTCCTTTGTGAGCACCAGACACACATATGGTGCCCTTACATACATATATACATGCAGGCATAACACTAATACACATACAAATTTAAAATGTATTATAGTGGCTCAAGCCTGTAATCTCAGTACCTAGGGACCGTACAGCGTGAAACTCTCTGCCTTACAGTTTCTATTGCTGTGATAAACACCATGACCATAAGCAACTTGAGGAGGAAAGGGTTTATGTTTTTTTTGTTTGTTTTTCAAGACAGGGTTTTTCTGTGTACCCTGATTGTCCTGGAACTTGCTTTATAGACCAGGCTGGGCTCAAACTCACAGAGATCCCTATGCCTCTGCTTCCCGAGTGCTGGGATTAAAGGCGTGTGCCACCATACTTGGCTTCTCAGTATTTTTGTTTTGTGTTTTGTTTTAGTTTTTTTGTTTTTATTTATTTATGTATTTTTTTATGTGTGAGTGTTCTGTCTGCATGCCAGAAGAGGTCATCAGATTGTGAGCTACCACATGGTTCCTGGGAATTAAATTCAGGACCTCTGGAAGAGCAGCCAGTGCTGTTAACTGCTGAGCCATCTCTCTAGCCCCTTCAATTTTTTTTTAATGACTCAATCCAGTTAGTGATACCCAAATGTGCATAGGTTTGAGACCATTCATACTAGAGCCTACCAGTGGCTACACCTCCAAAAGAAAAATAAAAAAACAATTCTCCATCCCCCAACAGCCATCAGTGAGAATAGCTTCTTAGTTAGGAAAGGGGCCTTGTTAGCTCCTCCCCTATCCATGCTGGATTTTGACTGGCTTGTACTTGTGCAAGTCTTGTATAGGTAACCACAGCTGCTGTTAGTTCATGAATACAACAGCCACATCACATTTAGAAGACAGCATTTCACAGCGTTCCTCCCATTTTAAGGCCACTTAAATTCCTTCAACCCCTTTTCTGAGTTGTTCCCTGAGCCTTGGGGGTGAAGGTGAGTACTCACACACTTACTATCAGCAGCTTGACCCGATATTAGTCTCTGTATTAGCCATTGCCTACCACAGAAAGATTTTGTGGGGCTGGAAAGATGGCTTAGTGGTTAAGAACACTGGTTTCTCTTCTAGAAGACGTGGATTCAATTCCCATAACCCACATGGCAACTCACAACTGTCTGTAACTCCAGTTCTGGGGGCTCCAACACCCTCACACAGGCACACATGGAGGCAAAATGAAAATAAATCATTTCCAAAAAAAAAAAAAAAGAATTTGTTTTAAAAAAAGATTTCGGGAACAGGACTCAGAACAGCGTGAATCTATGGTATAAACTTAAGTGTTCAAAGAGGGCAGTTTGATAACATGATGATTTAACAGAACAATAGTAGGTTTTCCCCTGTGACATCTGGTTTTGACTAGATTTATAGTACCAGGCATGAATATCCTTCTGTGGAGCAGGCCTCACACCCAATCAGAAAGCATCTATTTACAATGGGCAGCCAAGAGCAATGCAATAGCACGGATTGTTTTGTGGACCTTTGGGTCCTACTTGACCACTAGCTACTTTTTCCTCGAGCCCTTTCAGGGTCTCAGGTCTTAGACTGAAGCCCCTGATCTTTTAGAGTTATTGTGTGCAAGGTGATAAGGGTCTGGTCTTATCTACTTACAGATACCCAGTTCACTAGTGTCATTTGTTGATGGTGCTGTCTTTTCTCTAAAGTGTATTCTTGGCATATGTTTAAAATCAGGTAGCTGTGGTTGTGTGGCCTTAGATCTTGAGTCTTTTATTCTATTCCACTGTCTGCCTTTGTATCAGTGTTGTGCTGCTTTTATGACTCTGGCTCTGTAGTGTAACTGGAAGTCGGGTATCTCTCCAGCGGTGTTCTTTTTGCTCAGGATTGCTGTCACTGTCCCAGGTCTTTTTTTTACTTGATATGAATTTTAAGATTTGGCCCCTAGCCTGCCACCCACACCTCCACCGCACACTGGACATAGTGGTACATACATTTAATCCAAGCACTCTCTCTAGTTCCAGACCAGCCAGAGTTACATATTGAGATCCAGGCCAACCAGAGTTACGTACAGTGAACAGGCCTCTCATCTAATTGGAAAGCAGTTATTATCTCCCAGTCATACCCTGTCTCTATTTCTATGAAAAATGTAGGTGAACTTTTAAATGGGATTACATTGAATCTGTAGATGGCTTTTGGTGGGATGGCCACTTTTGTACTATTAATCCTATCAGTCCACTAGCATGGGAGTTCCTAAGAGTTTTCTGGTGGAAGCTTTAAGGTGTCTTATATAAATGTTATTGCCTGCAAATAGAGACACATTGACTTCTTTCCTATTTGTATCCCTTTTATTTGCTTCTCTTGTGCTATTGTTATAGCTAAGACTACAGCACTGTATTGAATAAGAATGGAGATAGTGGACATCTTTAGTTGTTTGTTTATATGTATTTGTTTACATATATAAACAACATCTTCCAAGTCCCACCTTGCCCCCTAAACTCACAGCCTATTATATAATTGTCGTGTGTGTGTGTGTGTAGAGTCTTAGTTATTATTCTATTGCTGTGAAGAGAGACTATGACCAAAGCAATTTAGAAAAGATAGCATTTGCCACGCACTGGTGGCATACATTTTAAATCTTAGCTCTTGAGGGGGCAGAGGCAGGCATATCTCTGAGGCCAGCCTGGACTACATAGTACGTTCTAGGACAGCCAGAGCTACACAGAGAAACCTTGTCTTGAAAAACGAAAAAGCAATTAGGGACTTGCTTACAGTTTCAGAGGATGAGTTGATGACCATCATGGCAGGGAGCATGGCATCAGAGCAGTAGCTGAGAGCTTACTTATATCTGATCCTCAAGTAGGAGGTAGAGAAGGAAAGAGATGACTAGGAATGGCTGGGACTTTGAAACCTCAAAGCCCACCCCTAGTGACACACTTCTTCCAACAAGACCACAACCCTTAGTCCTTTCTTTCCAAACACTTCCACCACCTGCAGACCAAGCACTCAAATATGTGATCCTATGGGGCTATTCACATTCAAACCACCACACACATAAACAACTAAATATATAAACACAGCTTATGGAGTCCATTGAGTGTTGCTTGCAGTTGTTTCTAGGGCTGACCACCTGTTTTGGATAACCTATTAGGGGGCTCATCTCTGGAGAAGACTAATTCTCCCTATCGTAGAAATTGTTATAGCTCTTCTCGGAGTGTGGCCTGTGATGTCATCTGTTGTTGGAGTTGTTTAGGCAGCCTAGTTGGGAGATTTTTAACCACTGCTTCAGTCTCACTACTTGTTATAGGTCCATTTAAATTGTTTGTCTTAGTTTGGTAAATTGGTAGATTGTATGCCTCTAGAAATTTGTTCATTTCTGTTAGTTCTTCCATTGTAATAGAATATATGTTTTTTAGAAAAGACTTAATAATTTTTAAATTTTTCATTGGCATTTGTTATAGTGACTCCCTTTTCATCCATAATTTTATTAATATGGGTCTTCTTCCTGTTAGTTTGGCTAAAGATTTGTCAAAAAAGTAACTCTGTTGTTGGCCCCATTTTATTAATTTCTGTCCTGATCTTAGTGATTTCTTTCCCTCTACTGTTTTAGAATTTGGCTTCTTGTTCTTTTTCTGGAGCTTTAAGGCACATTATTAAATTACTTGAAGTTTCTTTGTTTTATCTTTCTTTTTCTCTTTCTCTTCTTTCTTTCTTTGTTTTTTGAGACAGGGTTTTCTGGACTTGTAGACCAGATTGGCCTCAAACTCACAGAGATCCACCTGCTTCTACCTCCCTAGTGCTGGGATTAAAGGCATACGCCACCATGTCTGGCCTCTCTGATTTCTTAATGTAGGCACTTAGAGCTATAAACTTCCTTCTCAGAACTACTTTCATTGTTTCTCGAGGGTTTGTTATGTTTTGTTTTTATTTTCATTTTCATTTTATTCTAGGAATGTTTGTATTCATTGCTTGATTTCTTCATTGTATTCTTTAATCACCATGAATTTGTGTGCAGTCTAGGGTTTCTATTTCTGCTCTCTTCAAGCTCTCAGTTATTCTGTCCTTTCCTTGATCCATTCTGTTACTGAGACTTTGCACAGAGCTTTTTATTTGACTTTTACTATGTTTTTCTAGCATTTCAGATTGATTTTTCTTCAATATTTTTTGTTATTCTTTTATATCATCCATCATCTTACCTAGTTTGTTCAGCTGTTTGCATCTTGAATATATGTCCTACATTGAGTTCACCTAATTTCACTATATGCCATTACTGTAGGGTTAATAATTTCTGTAAGAGTTATGTTTTCTGGGTTTTTGTGGCTTTACTGCATTAAGGGTTTTTTACAGATGGTGTTATTTTGTTGCTTGGGTTTGTTTGTTTTCTATGTACTTTCAGTTGAAGTACTTGCAGTATTCATATGGAACTTGGATGTGCTAGGATTGGGTGTGTAATCCAGGAGCTTAGGATGCCTGCTTTAAGCTCTCTGTTGTTCCCTGAGTAGAATATTGACTTAGAGAGCAACTACAGCTGTTTGATTACACCACTGTGCAGAAGTCACACTATCCAGTTCATAGTTTGTAGTTACTGACTTCAGTTACTGTTGAGGATAAACAACTACAGATAGAATGGAGTATACTTCAATTGTAGTAACATTAGGAGTGGGGCCAACATAGGGCAGGTAAGGATAAGGATTACATATTAGATCCATTTGGGGTGGGGGGGGTTAAAATTGAATGGGTTAAGTCTAGCTGGAAGCAGAACAGTTACCTTGCATCCCTGCATCCACTGTGGCCTCTTCTGGCCCTGAAGATCTGGCATGTGAAAAACAGCATTTCCCTCGCCCTATTACTGTGTTACTATGTTCAGTTTTATATATCTATTAAACATTTTACATCTTTGGTGTGCTATGTTAAGTGTATATATATTTATAATTCTTTTTTTAACTGACTTTTTTATCACTGTATAGTAGCTGTGAGATGACAGTAACAAATCCTTACTACCAGTTATCTTGTGGTCTTGATTTTCTTTCCTGACACTGTCATCTAAGAGGAAAACCTCTACTTGCCATCCTACAGTCATCACCTTAACACCTTCTCTTCTCACAGCTTTTCCGACGTGTTGCTGCAGCTTTACCTGGAATGGAAAGCGCACAGGACAGAAGCAGAGAAGACAGTATCCTTTTTATTTAAGAAAATTTTACTATCTAGCCAAGTGTGGTGGCACAAGTCTTTAACCCAGCACTGGGGAAACAGAAGCAGGCAGATCTCTGAATTTGAGGCCAGCTTGGTCTACACAGTGAATTCCAAGACAGCCCAGGTCTATGTAGAGAGACTTTTCTTAAAAAAAAAAAAAAAAAAGTGGAGAGATGGTTCAGAGGTTAAGAGCACTGGCTTCTCTTCCAGAGGTTCAATTCCCAGCAACCACATGGTGGCTCACAACCATCTGTAATGAGATCTGGTGCCCTCTTCTGGCCTTCAGGCATACATGTAGACAGAACACTGTACAATAAACAAATAAAATATTAAAAAAAACAAAACAAAATTTTAGTGTTACTACTATACTTTGGAGCCATACTTGGGTGACTTATTAGTTACATGGCTGCTGGGACAAAATACCTGACAAAAGCAACTGAGAGGGAAAAGGTTTTTGCCTCATGTTTTGCCTTAATCAGGTTGAGAAGGTAGAGTAGCAGCAGAGTAACTCGCTGAGATCTGCAGCAGCTGTTCATGTTGCTTCTGCAGTCAGGAGCAAAGGTGGATGTTGATACTCTGCTCTTTTTTCTCTTCTTTAGTCCAGAACCCCAGCCCATGAAGTGATGTCACCCATAACCAATATGGGTCTTCGAACCTCAGATATCTCTAGTAGTGCTCTCAAACACAAGTTTATCTCCTGAATGTTATGGATTTAGTCAAGTTGCCAATCAAGATTAACTGTCACACTTGGCTATTACCTTGAATGTAGACATTGATGTCTTGGATGCACAGAAACTCAGAATTTCTGTAGCAAATTAGGCCTGATTATCCAGAGGTACCTGACTTCTTACTATAATTCAGATTTTATTGCTTGCTCTCTTCCCTTTTTTGTGGTGATGTGGAGTTTTTTTGTTTTGTTTTTTTGTTTGCTTGTTTGCTTGCTTTTTTTTGGTCTAGTTTTGTTTGTTTTTTTCTTTAGACAGTCTTGATTTCATGCCAGCCCCAAACTTTTCTTCATACACAGATTATAGACATGTGCCAGCAAGGTATATTCTTCATGTGGTGTTGGGGGTTTTACCCAGGGTGTCGTGCCTGCAACTGAGCTCAGCTCCATCCCTCTTGCTCTTTTTTTTCCCACCTTAAAGAGTGTGTTCATGCATATCCCAAAAGCCAGAAGAGGTTATCAGATCTCCTGAAGCTGGAGTTTCAGGTAGTTGGGAACCACCCAGTGTGAGTGCTCGGAACTGAACTCAGATCCTCTGAAGAGCCCCAAGCACTCTTAGCTGGTGAAACGTTATGTCCTGACCTCCTCACTTGCTGTTTAGTAGGCAAAAAACTCAAGGCTCCCAGGCTCATGATTTGTATTTTAAATCCCTTTAACCTTGGGTTTCCCAGACTTGGCACAAGAAATAACTCAGAATGGAACTGTATCGTAACTTCTTTTTTTAGAAACAGGACATAACAAAGCACATCTAATGATCATTTATTTCTAAGAGTTTTGGTTGGATGTTTTCATTGTA
This sequence comes from Lophiomys imhausi, assembly GCA_907164525.1. Classification (NCBI taxonomy): domain Eukaryota; kingdom Metazoa; phylum Chordata; class Mammalia; order Rodentia; family Muridae; genus Lophiomys; species Lophiomys imhausi. The sequence goes on along the minus strand of CAJQZJ010001826.1, from coordinate 21,054,085 downwards.
TTTACCTTCTAGTGTTTTCTCATTTGAAGACACATTTATTATGCTAAAGACTTCATGACACTCTGTTCAACAATTTGGTTTTTGGGGTTTTTTTGTTTGTTTGTTTTGTTTTCCGAGACAGTGTTTCTCTGTATAAGAGTCCTGACTGTCTTGGACTTGTTTTCTAGGCCAGGCTGGCTTTAAACTCACAGAGATCTGCCTGTCTCTGCCTCCCGAGTGCTGGAATTAAAGGCATGTACCACCACATCCGCTAACGATTCTTATTTCTAAGTATTTATTACTTTTAATAACACAAATTCTGCTGAGTTGGAGTAACATCAAATTTTCCCCATATTTGAATTATTTTGTAAGTATGGCCACATTCTTACTATATATGGTTCTTTATGGAATATGTTTATATAGTTTTCTTGTCCATATAGAATAATTTTCTTAGAATAGATTTCCATGAGTAGGGCTCACATTTCATTGAATCTTGTTGCACATAAGATATATATATATGTCTATAAAATAATGACTGAATAGGTTCCGAAATAAAATAGAAGTATAAGGGGCTTTCCAGAGATGTCAGAATTCAACAGAGTTAGAATTGTACTTTTGTATACGACTCCTTAACTTTTGTTTCAGTGATTGACATAAAACTGGAAAAGCCTCAGGAGCAACCTGTCAGTGAAGGAGGCTGTTCCTGCTAATCTCCCCTGGCATCTTCAACCCTTCTGCGGAAGCTCACTGCTTTGGCCCCGTACTCTTTCATTGACTGCAGTGTGAATATTGGCTTGAACCTTTCCCTTCAGTAATAACGTATTGCAATTCATCATTGCTGCCTGTTGCGTGGAGATGATCTATTAGCTTCACAAGCACAAAAAAGTCAGTGTCTTCATTATTTATATTTTTTAAAAGCCACACAATTCCAGCATACTCATGATAACTGAGAATTAGATACATTTTCTTAACATTTTTTCCCTTTTTAATGTTATGACAATGTACTTTAAAATGATGAAAATCTCAGCAGTATGTGTATGGCTTGCTAAGGAGCAGTGTATTCACAGCAGCATTTGCCTACCTTCTTGCTGTCTCCCAGCTTTTCTTGCCTCTTCCTTCTCCCCTTCCCTGTTCTTACTCTCCCCAAACAAACAAGAGTCGGCAGACAGCAGTACAGCCAACCCTTTGAAATTATCCTTAGTTTCACAGATGCCATTAGCTCCAGGCCATGAGCCACAATGTCCAAAATTATTCTTGAGCTCCGATGTAAATTACTTAGACCGTCTTTGAAGTCAGAACTCAGCTGTTACTGTCATGATGGGCAGCATTTGAATGAGGAAAGGGTTCTGTTGTGTCTTCAAAAATGGGTCCTCATGAATTTACTGAGTGCTTACAGGAAAAGGAACATAAAAATTTCTGACCAGAACAGGTGACCCTTTCACATGACCTTTACTAGACTCTGGGAGAGAAAAGTAGCCAAGTACTTCAGAACAATTTTTTAAATATTTGTTCCGTCATGGTGAAATTATAAAGTTCTAACAGTTCTCCCCAAATTTTTTAGTTGTCAAAATATTGTCTTTTAAAAAAAATCAACACCTTTAAAGCAATATATTTCAGTTGGGTTTCTTTTTCAAAAAATGCTATGCAGACAAGGCATTGTAAAAATCAGTTTCCTTTAAGAACCAGCAGAATATAAACTTGACAACATGAGGAAAACTGTATCTAGTAGAAATAATATCTAAAGTTTACTAACAAAAATACCCTCACAGAATAGCAAATATCCTCTGCTCTGGACATTTGAGGTCAATTTGAATATGGAAATAATTTCCTTGCAAGCCCCTAGAGAGAAGAGGTCAGAGAAAGCCTGCATTAAGAGAGAATAGAAATAAAAGTCACTATAATGCAAATTTATGCCTTATTTTTTAGCATTTTTTACATGTTGGGTCTTTCGAGCTATTGCTTTTTTTTAGATCTATATAAATAAGTTAACTAGCAATTTAGTTTTGTATTTAAGCTACAATTAATCTTTTTTTCTTTGGTGATATTTATTTCTTTGCCTTTTTTTTTAAAACTCCGAATATTTAGGTGTTTTGTTGAATATTTAGAGCTTCATCACCATGGCAATATATATTTCCCTTGAAACATTACAAATAAATATACTAGGAGTGCACCCTTTTAATCTTTACTAGTTATTGTGAGATTGCTGTGTAAGTTAATAAACACATTTGTAAATACATTGTTTGCAGGGAAAAATTCTGAGTAGCTCAGAAGAAGCCTGCGAAGTTTATGTTGTAAGCATTACTTAACACAGTATAAAGATGAAAAATTAACAAAAATAACTTCATACTTCCTTACCTCCTCATTGCAACAAAGTCCTTAACTAGGAAAACCTGACTCCCCTGTACCCCTCCTCCTCCTCCACTTCTCATGGACTGTCACCTTGTAATACTTGGAGAGCACTTGGATTATGGATCTGAATAGAGAAATACTTTCAGATAATCATTAGCCCACATACCCTGTAACTTATACTCAAACATGGGATGGAGTTGTAAAGTGCTTTTATAATACATATTATTGTTAAAAGCAAGGATTGACTCTTTTGTTTTATTTTGACATGGCATGTCCTGAAATAAATATCAATTCAATATGGCAGATGATTCACATTCTTTATTTGAAGGAATTGTGATTTCTAAAAAGGGCGGCATGGTTATCTTCCTGTGCTGTTGCATTTGATTCTTTTTATGTTCTGAAAGTAACCAGTATGCTGCTTTTCCTATTGCTCTTTTTATTTGACTTGGGGTTCTTAAGCTGAAGCAGTAAAGTCTGTTCATAGTCTGGATTTTTTTTTAACACAGTTTTACTGCCAAATATATATAAATAAAACACAAAAGAAAACAGGTATTGACTTGGTTTCCCATTCCTGCCAATATGCTGAGTATGCATATTCTTCTCTCTTAGCACTATAAAGTGCACTTGAAATAAAATAAATGAATGGATAAGAAGAACAGATAGGGAAAGAAAAAACAAAACAAGAAGTCAGGATTCTTTTCAAGGGCTGAAGGCTGCAACTCCTCTTTTTATCTGCTATCCTATTGCTACCCCACTAAGAGAGTCAGCCCTTACTGGGGTAGCAATAGGATAACAGTCATGTACCAGATGAGACATTTTGGTCAGCAATGGACTGTATATCAAATGAGATTTCATATAATTACAACTGAGCTAAAAATGATGTTGAGTGATAGCACAAAACATCTCATCTGTGGTAATGTTAATATAACATTGGGTTTTCATCTGTGGTGTTTTCAGTCACATAAAAGTAGAACATTAACAATTACATAATTCATGATAGCAATAATAAAGTCTGTGTTGCTGTCTTACTGTTATTTTAAAATTTAGTTCTGCTTACAAAAAAAATTACAAAATATTATGCCAGCCAGACCCTTACGAATGTGGTTACTGTGTCTCTTAGCCATATATTCTTTTTTGTTTAAGCTTGCTATGTTCGACTGACTATGACACCAGCAGGGGTAGGCTATACCACACACAGACATTATAGCCTAGGTTACGCTGTCTATACTCTGATGCTGACTTGAAGAGATTGTATTGCTGTTAGGCAAGAATGACTTTGGGGGGGGGGGTGCAGATTACCACAGGGTTTCTCTTGAGTATTGTAGTCCTGGCTGTCCTGGAACTCTTTGTAGGCCACACTGACCTCACAGAGTTCCACCTGCCTCTGCCTTCTGATTGCTGAGCTGAAAGGTGTGCGCCACCACACCCAGCTGGAATGACTATTTTTGTAAAGTAATTTAAATTGACACAGTGATACATATATGTAAACCCACCACTCGAGCCTGGGACAGAAGGATTGATTCAAGGTTGGCATGGGTTATGAAACAACCATGAAAACATGAACCAAACATGAAAACTTATTGTAGGGAGGGAGAGACACATGACCTGCAAATGGGGCCTTTAACCATATCCAGCCCATTGCCAGTTTCCAGTGCAGCTTCATCGGGGGAGGTGGTGCACACTTTTAATCTCAGCACTGGGGTTGGGATTAGGAAGCAGAAGCAGGTGGATCCTGAGTCCAAGGACAGCCAGGGCTACACAGAGAAACCTTGTCTCAGAAGGCCAAAAATAAACTTAAGCTTTATTGGAACTCAGGCATGCTTTTAAACCATTCAGATACGATTGAACAGTTACAACAATTCTTATGAAAAATAAACACAAAGTCTGAAGTGTTTGATCTGGCCACTTGCAGAGCAAAGGAAACCCCTACCCTGTTACTGTAAGAATAAAGGCCACAGGCCAGAGAATTTATTGGTGCAGCTTTCTTCAGTGTAGCAGTTAGACACTACAACTGCCAAGAGCAGGAGCTGATGAAAACAAAGGTAAGGTACTGCAATGAGATGGCTTGGAGGATTGGCCTCCTGGTTCCTGGAACTCTTCAGGAAGATTTGTCCCCTCTGCTCAGTTTAATATCACCTGGTCATACTCGGTGCTTCTGCTTGAGACAGATGACAGCTTCCTCATTGTTAGGAGTATTATCTTGTTCTGAATTCTTCGTGAATCTAGCTTCTAGCTCTGGCTGCCCTATGTTCTCCCTTTGGCTGAAATCAGTTTTAGTAGAGGTTTCTACCATTTGACAGCCTCCAGAAACCTAATACAGGTTCTGTTGCCACCAGGTTTCTATGAAAACAAATAGTTCAAGTTTATGTTGGGGAAGCTATGGTGGAAACAATCCTAACACTTGGGAGCAGAGGACATTCTTCAGTCAGTAGAGTCCTTGTCACATAAACATAAGGACACAGCACCCAAATAGGAAACTAGGTGCTGGAGTCGGGCATGGTGGTGCACAACTTTAATCCCAGTACTTGGCAGGCAGATCTGAATTCAAGGCCAGCCTGGTCTGCAAATCAACTTCTAGGACAGCCAGGGCTACACAGAGAAACCATGTCTCTAAAATAAAAGCATTGGCAGCTGGGTGCCACAGCCACCATGGGAAGGCAAAGACAGAAGGATCCCTGAGGCTTACTGGTCAGTCAGTTTACCCAAACTGGTGAACTCTGGATTCAGTGAGAGATATCAAAAATAAGGTGAAGATTGATGAAGCCGCTGTGACTGTCACGCTCTGGCTTCCAGTGTTCATGCGTGTATGTGAATGTGGTCTCTCGGCAGGCAGTACCCGCTCTGGATCACCCATGAGCTCAGTTCATAGAACAGAGACCCTAACAGAACCTCTCCTTTTGAGTCTTCAAAGATGGCCAACTTCATCTGTCATGTTAGGGGATAGAGAAGCAAGGTACAGAAATAATGAATTGTCCTAAATCGTTCAGCTCACATGTCACCAATTCCATCCAAACTTATTATGCACTCTTCTGATGCTGGGTCACAGAGATGTCCCAAGGAAACATCCCCCTGCAGGAACAAAACAAGCAGAGCCAGTTCTGGGGCCAGTCATGTGTTTATTAGTGTCTGCAGCTGAGCCGAAGGAGCCCTCGTTTAAAGGGAACTTTAGTGGGCACTCAGACACCTGGGCCAGGGATTTTAGCTTTTCTATTGGCAACTGGGACAGGGTAGTGGAAGAGTGGAAAAGGATCAAATGGAGAGATTGCTTGCCATCTACAGGCAGGCACATGAGGGGTTCCCCAGGCTAGTGCCAAGGTGGGTCAGGCCCCAGAGCAAAATAATGCCATCTCCCTGAGCTGAGCTCCTGGGATCAGAAAGGCATTTCCTAATGGAAGCAACTTCCTAAGGCTGGAGGTCCCATAGAGCTCACCTGTCCTACACCTAGGAAATCCTAGGGTTAGTTCAACTATCATGAAGAAGCTAGTAATGGGAAGAAGGTGCCAAACTTGTTTCAGGTAAGGATATGTTCTGCCAACACTAACAAAGCAGGCAAAATATTCATTATAGTTGAAATCAAGAAACTTCCCTCCATCAAAAAGCTCCCATCCTCGCCTTTATCCAGCAAGCTCCTTAGCCTGGAGGACCACCACATTCCAACCCCTGCCACCATGCCCAGCCAACTGTATTCTCTTGATTCTTTGGGCATGTAAGGAGGTTTGTTTTCTGTGCTACCTGCCTTGCTCCTTTGCCCCCACGTGTCCTTGCCAGACTGATAACTGTAGCTTTGTTGTTATTTTGTGATCTCCATCCCTCAGACACTTGGAGCCAAATGAAGTTATGTTTGCTCTGTCTAGAATATATTAATATGTGATTTGTGGGGGTGTCTGGCAATAGGTGTGAGGATTTTCAGCCATGTCTGTGCCTGAGATGTTAGCTTCTTCTGAGAGGAGGAGAATAAGTGGTGGGAGGAATGAGCCAAGTATAGAGAGCTTAATGGAGAGAAAAAAGGTCAAAATGGGACAGGGTTAGATGGTAAATAGCAGAGGGTTGGTCCAGGAATAAAAGGGTCTTGCGTTCTACATGCATGTCCAGAGGTCAGAGCCCCAAGGCTCAGAACCAGCAAGGTGACCACATGAGTGAGCCAAGAGCAGCGCCTGTGGCAGCCCCAGCAAGCATGCCCATAGCCAAAGGGGCACCCGAGCTGTAGCAGGGATCCTCTCGAACTATCACGTGTGTCACACCAGGACCTGTAAGAACAGCCAGGGTTAGCCCAGGTGACTAGTCCAATCCCACGTTAAGGCATGAACTCAGTTTGCTCCCTAGTCAGAGGAATTGAGACTGTAGGCCACCGAGGCCCACAGGTCCTACACATGCCACTGATGTTTAGTGACGTTGGGGCGGGGACTGTGCTGCAGAAGCCCCAGGATCCCTAGGCATCCAGATCCATGCAGTACTTGGGAATGGACACTGATAACTAAGACCTTGGGAATAGGATGGAGAGTGACATTCCTGAAGTAGCCACCTGATGTCGCCAGCAACATGGGAATGTCATTGCTGGACGGTCTGGTTGAGTAGGGAGACTGGGAGGGCTGTTTTGAATCTCAAGATCCAGAGGGTGGGATTTGGAAAATATATGTCCCCTCAAGGGGTGAAGCTTAGTCTTCGTTGATGGATCACGGACAAGGCCTGGTGCAGGATTGTGGTATGCAGAGGGGTAGGTGTGCCGGGGCACTTACCTGCATAAGGTGGCCCATAGTAACTACGGACATAGGTGGCCTCGTGCGCGTTGGGAGGCACCACTTCATAGTAGTCCTGATAGGGGCTGTAGACGCGTACCTGGGAAGTATGGTCAGGTCAAATCCCCAGGGAGCTCCTGGTCTAAATTGGCACTGACCCCTTCATTCTCCTGTGGCCGCCCTCCTCCCAGGCACTAGGAAGCTAACAGGAAGCAGCACTGCCACCCCACAGACTCCATAATTTCTCTAAATCTCAGCCTTCACTTCCAGCTCCCAATGATTCTTTTTTCTCCTGCCTTGGCCTCCAACATTGCTCAAGTGTCCCATGGCTCCCAACTTCCCTGTATAGGTCTAAAGTGTATAATGCTGTCACTTGGAGAAACCCAGTTGATTACTCTCCTAGTCACAGGAAGAGAACTGTGGCCAAGCCCTAGCCATGAATTGAAGGACTGGGGCAAAGGAAAGAAGAGTGATTGAAATAACTAGCATCTACTGCATAGTGGCTCCCGGGGAGGTGCTCTCCCGAGTCACCACCCTGAGCCTTCAAGGCAGGCACTGCTATCTCCACAGTACCTAGTGCTGTGGGCTGGGCACAGAGAAGGTGAGAGTCCTCCCCTTCCCCTTAGTCCCCACCAACCTCCCAGAGCCTAGCTCAAAAGTCACTCACTCCAGGTCTCAGAAGTATTTCTTTCTGGATTCTCTGAGATTTGGATAGTATCCCCACCTCTTATCTTTTCTCTTAACTTTTCTGACCCGTTCCCCAAATGTGTGCTACTTAAGGACAAAGGTCCTCAATTTGTGTTACCACCAGGGGATAGTGCATGACAGGAGCTAGTAAATACATGCATGATTAACAGTAACTGCCAATCCAAACCTACCAGTTTACTCATGGTGGTTTGCAGACAGGATCCCTTCTCTCCTGGGACTCCTCCTCCCCTCTTAGGCCCTTTCTCACTGTCTCTCACTAGGCTTCATACCAGAATGACCCAACTCTCTGTAGAGGTCCATATGTGTCCAACTTTACTAACACAAATGGGTTCTGTCATCTCTCCATCTCACAGCCCTCTTCTTCTGGAAATGTTCTTATCTGTAAATGCCAGCATCATGCACTCCGAACTAAGAAATCAAGTGGGTGGTGCACACCTTTAATCCCAGGCAGAGGCAGGCGGATCTCTGTGAGTTCAAGGCCAGCCTGGTCTACAAACGAAGTCCCAGACAGCCAGGGCTCTGTTCCACAGAGAACTATGTCATAAAAAATTAAAAAATCAAGTGGGCACCTTACTTAAAAGAGTCCCTTGATACTTAACCCAGGCTGACCTTGAACTCAATCCTCCTGCTTCAGTTCCTGAGTGCTAGGATGATAGGCACATACCACCAAACTCAACATTTTCTTTCTTGTGATGTTAGGGTTTGAACCTAAGGCCTTAGGCATGTTGGGCATCTTTGCACACTGGCCTTGCACAAGGCCACGAGGTCTCAGGATTTTATACTCTAAATATGCTCTTCTGATAACCTATTAGCCAATGCCAAGAGAGTAAGTCATTGGCTTTAGCAACTTGGACATAAGAGGTGATCTTGAGGGGAAAAAACTGTCCTTCAAAGGAATGATTGAGAAGTCAGACTAAAGAAAGCTGAAGAATCCTTAAGGAGGGCAGGAAATCAACATTACACCAGCTGCCCAAAAGCTGCTGTGAGCTGGTAGCTTTGTAAGGCTTTGGAGTGGGTGGAAAATACAACCTCATGTCCCTCCAGGGAATCTGTTCCTACCCTCCAGCTCTGGGAGGCCCAGAAGAAAACTCAGCACCTGGCAACAGGTAGGTCACCCCAGAGACCTGAACTGAAGCCCCAGAGCTTCACTCATGGCTCAACTGCTCCTGTGAGTGGAGACGGTGAGTTACATGCAAATAAATCCCTGGCCTCAACTAAAACTGTTGTGTTCTTAGGTTCAAAGTCTTTCAAATCCCATTTTTAGGCATTACCACTTGAAGTCCCAGACCTCTCTGTAATGAACTGATCAAGCTACGTAACTTCTTAGAACATCGTTAACACTGGGAGAATCCAACAGGACTACATCTAGACCAAGTACTTCTGGGCTCAGTTGTTCTGCATGCTCCAATCACCAGAAGCTCCACCCCATCCTCAATATTGGGGATGACCCAGCACCTCACTCATGCTAAGCATGTACTTAACCACCAAGACACAAACCCAACCCCAGAAGTTAATCTTAAACATACAGACTTCCAGGCTGGGGTATATATAGTTCAGGGTTAAAAAGCAGTATTTGCCTAACATGTGTGAGGCTCAGAGTTCAATCCCCAGAACCACAAAAAGTTTATATAAATAAACCATGGTTCCTAGATCCCACCCTGGACTTAGGAGATTCCAGTACTCAGAGGATAACAACAACACTTGTTGTTGTCATGTATGTCCCTAAGGGGTTCTAAAACACAGCATCATTGAACAAGAAAAGAGCTTGCAATTGACAAGCTCCCATGTCTTCTCACACCAGACCAGGTGCTATGCTGAGCCCTGAGGACAGAGAAAGAATTGAGACCCAGAACCTGTGTGCTGGCTGATCTTCATTGTCAACTTGTCTGGACTTGGAATCACCTTGGAGACATACCTCTGCACACGTCTGTACTCTTTCCAGAGATTTAACTAAGGAGGAGAGACACCCCCTCCCACGAGTGGGGCACCACCACCCTATGGATTGGTACTCCAGACTAAATAAAAAGGGGAAATAAAAGCCAAGTGGGACACTGGCATTCCCCTTTCTTTACCAGAATGTGAGCGGGCAGCCTCATGTTTCCACCAACCATGCCTCCTCCCATGGAGGAGTGACCCTCAAACTGTGAATCAACAGAAATCTTCCCTTCCTTAAGTTACTTCTTGTCAAGTATTTATTTGGTCACATGATAAGAAATGTAACCAGTCAGGTGTGGTGGTGCATTCCTTTAATCCCAGCACTTGGTAGGCAGAGGCAGGAGGATCTCTGTGTGTTCGAGTTCGAGGCCAGCCTGGTCTACAAAGCAAGTCCAGGACAGCCAGGGCTATTACACAGAGAAACCCTGTCTCAAAAACACCAAAAAAAAAAAAAAAAGAAAAGTAACGTCTATATCCTGATCCCAAGAAACCCCCAGGGCAAGTAGAGATTAAGTTCCTTCCTTTCTTTCCTTACTCATCAGTGACCTATTTATGCCAGTTCCTTATGAAAGGGGTAAGGACAGACTGTCCCCATCACTGGGTACTGATTGAGCACATGCTGTACACCTAGCCCTTTACTGGGCTTCAGTGGGCCAAGCAAATGAGATCTGGTCCTCACCTTGGAGGAAGTTCCCGTTCCAGAAGGTCTATGCAGACAGGAATACAGTGGCTCTTTAGACCAGGCAGAATGAAGCCAGTGCTAAGAACCAATGACAGAGGACTGTTCCCTAAGTGAGTGCCTGGAGCTCTGGGAAGTCCTCACTGAGGAGGTGGCAGCCTTTGAGGCAGTTCCTTAAGGATGAGCATCAGCTGATCCTTAAGGAACAGAACAGAGAAGCTAAGGGTTTGGCTGCAAAGGACAGTATAAGAAACAGCAGGAGGAGGTAAGGGCTAAAGAAGGTGCAGTGGGCATGATCAAGCACAGGAGTAGGGAGATGTGACAGAGTCCATGGGCCTTGAAACCCAGCTGTGGTCCAATGAGGAAAGGGGAGCCATTGATGTCCATGAAATGGGGAGGAATGGAATAGGTAGGTGGCTTTGGAGGCTCATCCTGATGGCCAAAAAGGAGGCAAGAAGGGCTGAACTTGCACTTACCCAGATCCGCCTCTCAACCTTACAGGGTTTCCAAGAGAGGGTCATACACCTGACCTTAGGGCAAACCCGACGGCTCCTGGGTGGGACGGTGGCTCCAGCTGGGGCCTGCTCCAGCCACAGAAACCCAAGAAGGGAGAGGGAGGGAGATGTCAGATGCCCTTTACACCTTAAGAGACTAGGAGATGTTATCAGGCCCCTACCAGAGTCCTGTGCCCACTGTGTGTGTGCTGGAGGACGGTCAGAGAGGGGGAAAGGAGGTGTCAGTAACTCAGTGAAAAAGAAGCACTGGCCCCCTCCAGCTCTCCCACCTCAGTTTCATACATATAGGGATTCCAGTCTCTTTACCCCACATTTCCAACCTCATCTGTGAGACTATATCCCCAGGAGCCAACTCCCAGAGTGGGGCATGTGGAGGTACAAAGTACAGGTCACTCCTGCATAGACTTAGGGGCAGAGAGGCCCACAGACACAGATATGAACAGACAGAAGGACACAAATATAAACACAAGCACCAGCTCTAGTAAGCCAGTGCCCAGAGGGATGTTTCTGGGGTGCAAAGAGAGGGGGCATGGAGGGCCAGGAAGAGGTGGGGGGGTCAGTAGGGCAGGCAGGAGGACAGGTAGAGAGAAGGCATGAAAGGCCAGGCAGAGGTAGGAGGTCAGTACAGCAGGCAGAGGGAGCAAGACAGCTTCATAGAGTCATGGAGTGCAGAACGGTCAGCCCTCACCTCCTGCTGTCCTCAGTGCCACTGATCAGGGGACTTTGGAGCTCAGAGTATGGTTAACCTGACCTGGCTTCCCCCACCCAATGATTCTTGTTCCTCCTCCTAGCTTCCTGTAACCACCTCCCACCTGAAAACCCAAGTCTCTTCCCAATATCTGACTGCAGCCCTCCCTGGTAATGCCCTCGAGTCCACTGATATCCTCAGAAAACGTCTGTTCCTCCAACTAGACTTTGAGACTCTTCCTGACCTGGGCCTGGTGACTTCAGAGGTCATCTCTCCAATGCCACTCCCTCCATGATAACTCTCCAGCCAGGCCAGACTCCAGCCCTTAGATGCACATGTTTGCAAACACACATACACATCCCTCTTCCCTACTTCTGCTCACATAGCCCTCCTACCAACACCAGCTTCCTAAGTCTACTACCCAAGTCTGCTGAAGGCTCCTCCAGTGATGTAAGATTGTGAGACTGAAGGAGCCACCTCCACTCTTTAGATCTCAGCTTCCCCATCTGTAAAGTGGGACTGATAACACCAACTGCCACAAACCCCCAGCCCTCGCTGGAATATGAAATGCCAGGTGCTTAGCATAGTCCCTGGCCCTCAGCAGATGGATATACCCAAGAGGGTTTCTAACTATCTTCTCTGCTACTTCCCAGTAGACACTCTCTCCAGGTGAAAGCGGTCTCAGCTGTGTCACAGGCAGACACAAGTGTAGATGCTGGAGTCTGACAGGTGGGGGACCATGTTGAACCTCAGGCTACTCTTCAACACCCCCCCCAACATTAGTCTCTAAGCACTCTCACCTGCATTTCTAAATCTAGGTGACCTCAGCATGTCAGCCCCTCAAGGCTTAGTCCACACCCACAGCCTGTTGCTAGGAGACTGGCCCCACCTCCTAGATGGTCCCTGGGTGGTTACTCTTACCCTTACAGTTCAATCCCTACATACTAGTACTAGCCTGCTGGCCTTTTTGTGCTTGTTTTTGAGACAAGGTCTGGCTATGGCCCAGGCTGACCACAAGCCTGCAATCATCCTGTCTCAGTCTCCCAAATGCTGGGAGTATAAGCACACACTACGACACTAGCTGCAGGATGGCTTTTTGAAAAGTCTCATAGCCGGGTGGTGCTACCTGCCTTTAATCCCATCACTTGGGAGGCAGAGGCAGGAAATTCTCTGAGTTTGAGGCCAGCGTAGTGTATAGAGTGAGTTCCAGGACAGCCAAGGCAATACAGAGTATCCCTGCCTTGAAAAACAAAACAAACAAACAACAACAACAACAAAAAAAAAAAAACAGAACAAGTCTGGGAGTTAGTAAAATGGTTGCCTTACAAGCACAAGAACCTGGCTTCCATCCCCAGCACCCATGTAAAAAGTAGTCATAGTGTCATGTCCCTGATCCCAGAGCTAGGACAGGAAACACAGGAGGCTCCCTGGGGCTTGTTGGCCAGCCAGCCTTGCTAAACTGGTGAGCCCCAGGTTCCAGTGAGCAGCACTGTCACCAGAATAAGGTGACCAGCCACTGAGGAACAACACCCACAGTTGACCTCTGGCCTCCACATATCAGTGTGCACACCCACAAATACACATGCAGGCCACACATACAAATAAAACAATACAAATACTGTAAAAAATAGATCTGATCAGTTCATTCTTTGCTTAGAGCAAGGTGTGGAGGTTCATGCCTGTAATTCTAGCATTTGGAAAGCTGGGGCAAGAGGACCACTGCAAATTTGAAGCTAGTCTGGGCTACATAAGTTCAAGGCCAGCCTGAGATTCAAAGTGATACTCTAAGTAAAAAAATAAAATGACCAAGGTACAGGCCAGAACTTCCCCCATCAACCCTCACCCCAAACCCTGGACTTCAGCTACCCATAGTGGCCTTTGCACATTCTGGTCCCTCTTACCTGAAAAGCTGATTCCTTCACCATATCCCCACCTTTTACCCAATTTATGTTTATCCTTCAAGTCTCAGGTTAAGCTTCAAGTAAACTCACACCTGGCTCAGACCACCAAAGGGTCACACACTGGATGCCTCTGCCGGAGCAGTGACTGATACCAAAATGGAAAATTAATTAATTAGTCGTTTTGTATCTGGCCACTTCTAGGCTGAGTGCGGGAGGGTAGAACCTACATCCCTTCGTTTACTTCTGATCCCTTGGACCCTGAAATGGTGCCTGACACACGTAAGAACCCAATGCACATAACTGTTGTATGGACGAATGAGCCTCAGTCTTGCTATCTGCAGAGAGGGAATGAACCCCAGCCTTGCACATCTGTTCTGAATGGCAGCATGTCTGCTGCATGCAGCCCAACCCTCCAATGATTCTGACTCCTCCTTTTTCCACAGGGGACTCCAGGGGACTGAGTCTACATGAAACTCTCCACTCTAGGCTAAATTAATAGGCAGGGACCGAATCTGAATCACCCATGATTCCATGGCACATGGGGTGGGGGAGTGGGGAGCGTGGGGGCTCACCGGGGTGGAATTCGCCTCCAACAGGGCTGTCTTCCATGCTCTGCAAAGTAAGACCCACCAGACCATGAGGAAAGATTTGCAGAGGAAAGATTTGCAGGGTAGGTGTATTGGATCCCACCTTGTAGATGCTTCTCCCCAACCCAGCCCCAACCTCTCTCAACCCTCAGGTAGACAAAAGTGACTCTCTACTGCGCTAGCCACATGGATGAGCCCTGAGGTAAGCTAATAATTTTTTGTTCAGCCAGCCTCTTTCCCTCAGTGATCCTAATTGAGTTTGCAGAGGCGGGAGTCATCTAGGGGCCTTCCAAGCTTTGCATATCTGGGTGATGCTCTGCCTGCAATCCACCTCCATGTTCCAACTTGAACAGCTTCCCAAAGCTATGACCCAAGCCTCAGGAATGCCAAGTGGATATGGGACAATTGGGCTTTTGTTGGTTGCCATGGCATCTGGCTGGGGTAGACAAAGCAGCTCTATGCCATCTTCCCAGCGCTCGGGTGCCCCTACACCCATACTCCCCTCTGTTTCCTTCACCTCTAGGGCAGAGGCCCAGCTGTTCAGGCTGAGGGTAGGAAGGAAAAGAATGTAGTAAGGTAATAAGAGGAGGAGGAATAGAGCCCTGAGGGAATACCCTCATTCCCCCAGGATAGGTTGCATCTGATATTGGGGTGCACTGCTTGGACACTGCCAGTTACTTTCCGAAGGCAGGTCTAGGTCTACCCCTCAGGCTCAGAGTCCCACCCACCAGGGCATCTCTTCGAGGGTCTTTTGAGATGCCACTGGGCATGTCTGCTCCTTTCCATCAGCTAGGTGAGGGATCACTTCACAGGCTGTGAAATATCCCATTCCAAATGTCCAGGGACCCAGCACCCAAGGCAGGTGTGCCTCCATCCCCGAGTTCTCTGGGTCTGCACCAACTGCCTGTAGTTACACTGTTGTCCTCTACTCAGCCTGTACGACAGGACCTTGCTAACTGGTCTTAATCCCCTCTTCCCGTTGCACCCCAAGATCCCATACATCCCCTGAACCCACTCACATGGCATCATCCCGGGTCTCCGCACACAAGTGCAGGCGGGAACCCTCCCGCAGGTTCACTGTCAGCAGGCCATCTCGGCTCCTGCCCTCCGGGGGCTGCACATCTGGAAGCAGACACACATATATGGGGATTCCAGAGACACAGGACCTAGAGGTCCCCACCCCAGGAAACCACACACAATGGCAGGGATTGACATCTTGGGGTTCTGTTTGCTGGTCATTGCTAACCTCTGATCCCACATACTTTCTTGGGAGTCTGCTGTGCCCTCCAAACCCTTCCAACCTTTCCATATTACTGACTTCTAGCACACCTCTCAGTTATTGTATTCTACTGTGGCCTCAGTCTTGGTGGAAGAATTAGATTCTCTGTGACCAACTCCAGGCCAGTCACATCACTTCTCTGAGCTCATTTCATCTTCATCCACTCATGAGAACCTGTGGGGCACAGCCCAGGGGAGGGACTCAACTGAGGACTGGTTTCTTAACTCACAGCTAGCTAACTGACCTATGCTTGGCAAAGGCCCAGAAGCAGTGTTTGTGGGAGCTCTCTGGAAGCAACCAAGAGCCTTCCAATTTCAGTTCTCGGACAAAGGGAAGACCCTGACAATGGGCAGAGTTCCATCAAAGAAGTGCTTCTGCTCACCCTGACACTCTTGGCCGACCTTTATGTCTCGGACATTGAAGTGTATAACCACACGGTCCTCCTCGTCCTGTGCCGTCTCATCATGGTAGTAACCCAGCGTGCCGTCCAACCACAGAGCAAACCAATTCCGCTTCCAGCGGCGGAGGATGGAGCCTGCATGATATTCCGGACCCACCAGGGAAGCTGAATCCTGAGCCTGCTGGGGGCAAGAGCCCCAAGTGGGCTCCCAGAATCTGCTCAGCTCTGGCCCCCATTCTTCTCACTTCTTTTCTGTCTATCTACCCTCTAAAATGAGGACAAGGCACAGTAGAGGTTCAATAAGTGTTGAATTGTGATTTTTGTTTGTTTGTTTGTTTGTTTGTTTGTTTGAGACAGAGTTTCTCTGTGTTGCCCTGGCTAATCCTGGAACTCTGTAGACCAAGCTAGTCTTGAACTCACAGAGATCTGCCTGCCTTTGCCTCCCAAGTGCTGGGATTAAAGGCATGTGTCACCATGCCCGCCAATCACAGACAGCTATAAACTGCCATGTGGGTGCTGGGATTAGACCCCCAGGTCCTTTGGAAGAGCAGCCAATGCTCTTAAACGCTGAGCCATCTCTCCAGCCCCAAGTGTTGAACTGTGAATGTCCACTCATGCCAACTTGTGGGAGCTTCCAAGACAAGCCCAAGTCTCTTCAAAGACAAAGACCTTTCCCAGCTGGAAGCCTCTGTCTTGTCTCTTTTCTCTGGTTTAAGTGTACCCTCTCTGACTCTTCCACAGGACTGGCCATCTGCATCTCCCCACATGAGGTCCTGAAACCCAGCAGGACCTGTATTTGGTGTCTGCCAAACCAAATGAGCTGAGAATGGACAGGGGCAAGGGACATGGGGGCTCATGGCCCAAAGGTCTCCAAGACAGCTCTTCTTCAGTTCACTGCTCTGGTTAGACAATGTTAGAGGGAGGGGTGTTGGAGAGGGGGACACTGTGACTCTAGACCCGTTGAAAACATAAGAGAGATTCTTAACCAAGGCGTGGAGCCTCATACTCAGCATTAGGAGGCTGAAGGGAATTCAAGGCCAGTCTGGACTACAGAGTAAGACCCACCTCAGAGAAAATAAATAAATAAAGGTAGGAGTTCAAGGTCATATTTGGCCAAATAGTGAGTTTGAGGCCAACTAGGGCTACATGAAACTTTGTGTTCCCCTCAGTGTGTCACTACCTCCCCCCAAAAGAGGGCTTCTTAGAGCTATGGTTCTAAAACAGAGAGGTGCCTCACTTAGCTCAGGCCCTGGTCTGTGTCCTGCATGGGTTAAGGCGCTATGGACACACAGAGCATCAAACTTATCTGCACCCTGAGGGACGCACAGTTAAGAATCTAGGGCCCGGGCCAGGCTAGGTGAGGCAGAGGCAGGCGGATCACTGGGAGTTTGAAGTCACATTGGTCTACAGAGTGAGTTCCAGGACAGCCAGGGCTACACAGAGGAACCCTGTCTGGGGGGGTGGGGGCAGGGAATCTAGGGCTGGTATGTGATGGGGGAGGCAGGAAGACTGACAAGTGGAAACAGTCGTAAGTTAGTGTGGGAACTGAGAAGGAAGCCTATGACCCAGCTTAGTGCTACTGGGACAGAGGGGGATAGAGGACCGGCTAGAGAGGGCTCATCAGAGAGGGAAATCTGGTTGGTCTTGGAGAGTACAGTTTTGCTATACAGTCAGAGATGGGAAGAGCATGCATAAAAAGGAGGCCAGAAGGTCCTGGTGTAGGGGGAAAAGGTTTGCCATGATGTGTGTAGGACACACTGCTTCCCTCCTCCCTGCCCCGGGATCAGGTGCAAAGCACACAGACTTGACCCAGAATCACTCACTCTGTCTCCATAGCCAGCCGCCCCTCACCAGGGCCATTTCTTCAAAAGGACTTTCCAGGGTGGAGTCAGAGTCAGGTGGGACCTGTCAGAGGAGCCAGGACACACAGACCTCACAATTCAATGCAGCTCCTGGGAGAGAAGCCCCCAGCCCTGCCCTCCCTAGAGAGCCTGGAACCATGCAAGGCTGCCTTAGTAAACAAACAGGCCAGGCGCCCTCCGCCTGCCCCCTCCTGTCGCTCTTCTTCTGCAGAGAATAGGCACACTGTTCCAGTAGGGTCAGCAGGCAGCCACCGGATAGGACAGGGTGGGGATGGGTGCCCAGGCCAGCCTGAGTCCCAGAACCCCCAGCAAGTCTCTGCTCTGTGCTCCTCTGGCCTGTATGAGGCAGGTAAAGGCTGGAGTGAGGCATTCTTAAATAAGCTCATAAAATGTTAGGAAAATGAGGTTCGGAAATGGAGCAGTACAGAATATCAGTCAGGGCAATGGATTTCCGTGATAGGAGGAGCCTCCTTCATATTCGGAACTCACAGGGACCATTTTTGAAGTCCATAAAATAACAGCTGTGCCAACCGATGAGCACTGCACACTTGGGATACTTCTCTGCCTCCACCCAGTACCACACTTCAGCTTCCCAGCCATCCTTGCCTCACTCCTACTTTAGAGACAGGGAAACTGGGGCCTGGAGAGGTCTGAACTACATAGACCCCCCCGCCCTTGATTACGAAGCAATGAGGCCAGGGTCCACACCCAGCCACCTCCAAGAACCTTAAAAAAACACAATGCCAGGGGGGTGTAAGCGGCCTAGCGTTTAATACTAGCACTCGGGAGACAGAGGCAAGCAGAGCTGTGAATTGGAGGCTAGCCTGGTCTACATAACGAGTTCCAGGCCAGCCAGGCCTACACAGTGAGACCCGTTTCAAAAAACCAAAACCAGGCCAGGCAGTGGTAGCTCACGCCTTTAATCCCAGCACTCGGGAGGCAGAGGCAGGTGGATCTCTGAGTTCGAGACCAGCCTGGTCTACAGAGTGAGTTCCAGGATGGTCATGGCTACACAGAGAAACCCTGTCTCGTAAAACAAAACAAAACAAAACAAAACAACAAAACCAAGCCAACCAAATTAAAAAAACAAAAAACAAAAAAAAAAAAAACACCACTCAGTGTGTAGGATCAGGCCGGCTCAGAATCATAACTGTGGAGGTGAAGGCAAGCACTGCGCGTCTTTACGACCCCCAATGGCACATCCCTCCATGGGATGGAGCGTGAACTGGAGTCCAGGTGCCTTCTATTAAGGACAACTTATTTATGAGCAGGCGCCTTGGCCCTTCCCCCCACCTGCTCACACCTGTTGCTGCGCAACTAGGGCTGGCACACCTAGAGTGGAAGCCTTGGCCTCTTGTGTTTCTCTTCCCCGCTGCAAGCTGTGACACGGATCTTACAAGAAGAAGATCGGGTGCACACTCCCTCTCAAGTTCCCCTTGATGCACCCACCTGTCCACACCTCTTGAGGATACTGCTGCCACAAACGCCCGCTACTCGATCAAGCTGCTACGCCAGCCGGTTGCACCTGCGCTCTCTTCTCCCCCCAGAGAGCCTGAGGCGTTTCACTCCCCAGGCTATGCCAAGGGCCTAGCTGCCCCCAGGCCCCGCCCTCCAGACCCAACTCACTCCCAGGGAGGGGGCGTGGTGTGGAGAAATGCAATGACTGAGACATGCTGGGATTTGTAGTCTGCAGTCCTACACTGGGCAGAAACAGACCCGAATAGCAGCAGTCCTGTGCTGAGCCCAGAAGGAATAAGAGGCTACACATACCATTTTATTTTCTTCCTCCCTCTTTAGGATCTGCCTGCATTTCCAGGGCTGACCTCAAATGATCTGCCTGAACAGCTGAGACTACAAATGTGTACCACCACATCCAACTTATTTTTCTATTAAGACATTTATTTGTTCGCCTATTTTTTAATTTAAGCTGTATCCTTTCCCCCTAATATCTCCCCGTTTTAGACCAATGAAATGCTCTTTTTCTTATAACAATATATGCAATACAAAACAATAAGAACAATTATGAAAATTATAAGGTATGGCATACATTCCCAATGTCCAGTCTGTATGTATTTAGCAACTAATAATATTCTATTATCTATCTCTATGAGATTAAAGTTCTATACCTAACTCAGTTTCCATCCTAACTTGCACTACCAACCTAAGAACATCTTCTTAGACCTAGAACATCCTTTTAATTCCTAAATACATTAAAACTTAACTGTGAGACTATAACTATCTAGTCTTCAACTACATCAGAGACCTGAGAAGGATAAATATACCTGAATGAACAGGAAGTGCAGAGCAAGCAGCTTCCAAAACTAAGAAATGACAGACAACTGGCTGCCTGGACAGTGCCTAATTTCTCTCTATAACATTGGAGCATCTATCTTCAGCCTTTTGGCCCTGTATCTCTGACAGAAATTAATTGTGAAGCAGGAATTATGAGGGACTTTCCCATCCTGTCTTGGCAGAGTTAGGCTGTTGACTTACCTGCTTCCAGGTTTTGTCTTTTTCAGACAGCATTCTGTCTACAGTTGAAGCAAGGGCTTTCTCTTGCTCAGTGACAAGCTTGCCACTAATGTAAGCATCTCCAAATGGAGATTCTTTGATGCTCATCATCTACTTGAAGTAGAATGGGGGTGCTGTCAGGAGCTGACATGTCTCAATATCAAAAAATCTTAAATTAAGAAAACATTTTAGCTGGGCGTGGTGGCACACGTCTTTAATCCCAGCACTCGGGAGGTAGAGGCAGAGGCCGGTGGATCTCTGTGAGTTCAAGGCCAGCCTGGTCTACAAAGTGAGTCCAGGACAGCTAGGGATACATAGAGAAACCCTGTCTTGAAAAAAAAGAAAAAGAAAACATCTTAAAATTCCATATTCTACAGATCTCTTGAGGTTTTTGAAGACCATCTATCTCTGTATATTTGAATAAGCAAATGTTGCTTGTCTCTTAGCAAGTTGGTTTCTAATTAACTTAGAAAATATCTGCAATATGCTAATTGTTCACCTATTTTTCATAAAATACTTTTCCCCTTTTGGTACTAGAGATGTATTCCAGGACCTGCTAAACACGGATCTACACTCCATTCCTTTTGTTTGTTTGTTTTTTGAGACAGGGTTTCTCTGTGTATCTCTGGCTGTCCTGGAACTCACTTTGTAGACCAGGCTGACCTTGAACTCACAGAGATCAGCCTGCCTCTACCTCCTGAGTGCTGGGATTAAAGGCGTGTGCCACCACATGAGGCTAAAAAGACTTTCTTTTAAGACTGTGTGGCTGGAAGGGTTGGGAAGATACCTCAGTCAATAAAGTGCTTGCACAAGGAGCTGAGGTCAGATCCCCAGAAACCACTTTTTAAAAGCTGATATGGCAGTCCTGGGAAGGAAGAGACAGGTGGAGCCCTGGGGCTCACTGGCCTTCCAGCCTCACCTGACCTTGAATGCTAAGCTGCTTTGTCTCAGAAAACAAGATGGATAGCTACCAAGGAAGGGTACCTGAGGCTGACCTATGACCTCACATGCACAGACATACTCATATGGCTCCACACACACACAAAAAAAAAGATAAAATGAGAGAGAGGGAGAATATGAAGGAAGGTCATACCCCAAAGGCCAGTAGCCATGTATAGACAGTTGCTGGACAAAGTGTCCCAATGATACCCAAGAACAAGACATTAAGTTCAGCAGAAGCTGGGTCTAACTGTACAGATCTATAATCCCCAGATTCTTGGCAGGCTGAGAAACAGGCCGTTCAGGGACAGCCTGAGCTACAGGAGTTCAAGGCCAGTCTGGGCAATTTAGACCCCATCTCAAAATTTAGGAAAAAAAGAAAGGAAGAAAGGAAAAAAAGAAAGATTCCTCATCTGTCGCCAAGGTGCTCTGTCCTTCTGAGAAAGCTAAGGCCGCGCTGGGGTGAGGCCCTCACTTCATCTGGTGACTAGCACCGAGTTGACAGTCTACAACATGGCCTCTGTCTTCCAGCTCCCCTGCATCTACTCTGCCCTCATCCTGCACAACAACGAGGTGCCAGTCACGGAGGTTAAGATCAATGCCCTCATTAAAGCAGCTGGTGTCAATGTTGAACCTTTCTGGCCTGGCTTGTTTGCAAGGGCCTTGGCCAATATTAGCATTGGGAGCCTTATCTGCAATGTAGGGGCTGGTGGGCCCGCTCCAGCAGCTGGAGCTCCGCCAGCAGGTGGTCCTGCCCCATCTACTGCTGCTGCTCCAGCTGAGGAGAAGGAAGAATCTGAGGAGTCTGATGATGACATGGGCTTTGGTCTTTTTGACTAAACCTCTTTTGTTAACATGTCCAATAAAAAGCTGAACCTGAACTGTTAGAAAGAAAGAAGGAAGGAAGGAAGGAAGGAAGGAAAGAAAAAAGAAAGAAAGAAAGAAAGAAAGTAAGAAAGAAAGAAAGAAAGAAAGAAAGAAAGAAAGAAAGAAAGAAAGAAAGAGGAAGACTGGAGATATAGCTCAGTGGTAGAGGGCTTGCCTACGTAGGTAAGACCCTAGGTTCCATCTCCTGTACTGAAGCAAAGACAAAGCCAATTTCCATTGAACAAGGTAGCCTGTACTCACAGTGTTCTCAATCTTCCTAATGCTGCGACCCTTTAATACAGTTCCTCATGTTGTGGTAACTCCCAACCATAAAATCATTTCATTGCTACTTTATAACTATATTTTTGCTACTGTTATGAGTCATAATGTAAATATCTGATGTCCAGGATATCTGATACATAACCCCCAAGGTGTTGTGACCCACAGGTTGAGAACTGCTGGAGTAGAGGATGTCTCAAGCCCAGGACAGCCCAGAAGTTCAAGGCCACCCTGGGCTACTTAGCAAGATTCCTAATAATAATAATAATAATAATAATAAAGAAAAGAAAAAAAGACATTTTCTGGGCCATCAAGATGGCTCAGCAGGCACAGGTGATGCCACCAAGCTTGATTACCTGAGTCCTGTCCCTAGGACCTACAAAGTAGGAGAGAACCGACTCTCACAAGTTGTCCCTGACCTCCATAAGTGCAGTACTGTACTAATGTAGATCATGCACACCCAGAGGTAAATATAATTTTAATTTTTAAAACCTTGCTATTCAGAGGGCTGAAGAGATGGCTCTGTGGTTAAGAGTACTGACTGCTCTTCCGGAGGTCCTGAGTTCAATTCCCAGTAACCACATGGTGGCTCATAACCATCTCCAACAGGATCTGATTCTCTCTTCTGGTGTGTGTGAAGACAGATCATTCATATACATAAAAATAATTAAATAAATATATTTTTAAAAGCCAGGTGGTAGTGGGCATGCCTTTAATCCCGGCACTCAAGAGATAGATGCAAGTAGATATCTGTGAGTTCAAGGCCAGTCTGTTCTACAGAGTGAGTTCCAGGACAGACAGTCAGGATTACACACAGAAACTCTCTAAAAACAAAACAAAAAACCCAAAAAAAAAGTTTGTTATTCAAAATGTAGGAGGCCACACCAACAACCACCAGAGACATTTCCAAAGTGATTCCTATTCAGCAACTTCGTGCTTCCCAAACTGTATATGAATTTCTATTCTTTCTCAGTGAGAGAACTGTGTTATTCAAAAGCTACAAAGGAAACATTCTCCTGAACTCCAAAAGACTGAACAACCTTGTCCCAATTTATCCCTGTTGCCATGGGCCCTCCAAAGCTAGTTCCATGTAAAGAGCCCAAGTTCTTTACAGATTGAAGAAACTAATACCCTCTGGAAACAAGATTAAGTAGAAATTATACTTAGGTTAAAAAAAGACTTAGTGTGGTGGCCCATATTTGGAAGGCTGACATAGCAGGACTGGGAATTGCAGGCTAGCCTTGACTACATAGTAAAACCAGACTGGACTAGATATTAGATTCTTTACCACCATCTCACACACAAATCTTTGAACAAATATATATAATTTGAAGTGCAGAGAGAAGCCAGGCTCTGTCCTGGTGTTGGATGTTAGCGTTCTCTGGTTATGTACAGCACCACAGTGCTCTAGGACAGCAGGACTCTGCCTTCCCAGCCTACCGGATGAAGCCCTGCCGGAGGTGACAGTAGTCAATGCAAAGAGTGTGGCTTAACCAGAAGTAAGAGGCTCCTTGCCCATGAGGTTCAGAAAGGCTTCCCAGAGGAAGCTGAGGGGTCTTGAAGGGTGAGTAACATTTCCCCAGTATGGACTGAAGAACCTCACACGAGTGCTGGTGGAAAGTTCAGAAATCTTCAGTAGGTTTAGAAGATGAGATAGGAGTTAGAGGAGAAAATGTAGGCTGCCAGGATATAACCAGGATTGGATGGCAGCCTGGATGTTGTGATATGGTGACTGCCTGTGAAAATACTGTCAAGACAGGAAGCCAGGTCCCGTATGATTAGTGGGTTGGAAGGTCCTGCCTGTCACCAGGATCTGACCCTCCAGAGTCAATACTTTGACTAGCTCAGTTTAAATCCTGTGCAGAAGCAAACAGAGAAGCCCAGATACCAAGGTATTACCTGTTTGGTTAGGGCCACCCCCAGCCCCCCAACTTCCTCCTGCCCCAGAGAACCCCTCCTTACCGGAGTTGCAGGGCTCATGGTTCCTGCTGGTCAGAGCAGCATTCCCAAGAAGGTTCCAGAAGTGGGGCTTGGCTCTGCAGCCTCAGAGATAAAAGGATCAGGAAAGAACTACCAAGTGGGATGCTGAAGGGAGAGGCAGGGAGGGGCCACACCGACCCTAAAGAAAATCACCCTCTTTTCCAGCCCCCTCCCCAGCTTTCCTGACTGAGATCTCCTTGGCCCTTCAGTTTCTGGTTAAGTCACCGGGTGATTCGGATAGGGTAGGAAGGAGGGCGGATGGAGAAGACAGGAAATGGGGGCAGGGCTGGCTCTCTGCCCCTAGTTTTACTGTGGAACTAAGTCTTCATTTCTGAGGCCTAGCAGGCTGTGCCCAACACCCCAGTCCTGGCTGTGGAGCCTGGCTCCTTAAGCTACCCTTCTTGGTTCCTGGGTCTCTCTAATCTTGACCCAGAGCTACCCCAAAGCTTCAACCCTTCCGTGATGTGTGTGCGTGGGTCTCTGAGGGATTTACCACAACAGATCCTATTAGCCAGTGGCTTATCTCCTCTTAAGCAGGCCCAGCAAACGTATCTTCCAAACCATACTGTTTTTCATCTCCGTGCCTTCAACTCATTCTCTGGTCTCTGGAAAGTCCCAACCCTACCCAATTCTTTTCTGCTCCCTATAGCCAGGATGGAAGGAGGGAGGGAAACAGAGGGATGTAAGAAAAAGGAGAGAAGGGAAGTGGAGGGAAGGAGCAAAGAGTGGAAAGAAATGAAAGAGGAATGGAGACAGGGAGCTTTCTCTTCCTGAGATCCTGCTAAAATACTGTTATAATCGCTATTAGTGTTGATGGTGACCAGTTCTCGCTTAGGTACTCTGATGTTCACTTTCCTGCACAGAAGCAAAGATTTGGGGGTAGGGTGATCTGATTCCCTCATTAGCAGCTCTGAAGATTCTACAGGCTGCTCTGTCTGCCTTGAGCAAAAAAAAAAAAAAAAAAAGGGGGGGGGGGGGGGGAGCGGGACTGTGGGTCAAACAACCAGGGGGACGACCCTCAACTCCTGGGCAGTCTGGTCTTGAAGTCTCTACGGTGGGCTTGAAGGAAGTGCGCAGAATAACAGCTGATGACGCCAGTTCATGAAAGCAGCTTCAGCCTGGGGTGCTTCCCGCCGTTTGGATTACAGCGCTAGGTGAACTCTAGATGAACCGGCTGCGACCGCCTGTCTCCACCTACTCGAGAGGGAAACACGCCACCTGGTGGCCTACAGAGGAACTGCTGCATCTGCTCCGCAGAAGCAAAGCTGCGATTGTTTGTTCTAAAAGGAAAACTCTGGCTGTGACTGGTATTAAAGGGGCCAGGCGGAGGTCGTTCCCAACACGAGGTCTCTGGCTGCATAAGTGTGTTGCTCAGGCTCATTTAGTCACCGAAAGGCACCTTCCTTCTCTGGTGTCCCTCATTAAGGCTTCTTTGGGGCCCTTGGGTCCTTTAAGGGTCTCAATTAGAGGTCCCCTCGGGGCCTGTGGTAGAAATTAGGCCTACATAGTGAATTAGTAGGCAGTTCAGATTAAGCATCTGGCAGCACATAAGAAGGAGTTTGACCTTTCTTTAACCTGCTGAAATGGACAAAGGCCAGTTGTGACTGGAGGATGTGCCCTGTTGAAGGGGCATAGTTAAGAAACTGCACAGATGACTCAGTCGCCATGAGAAGCAACGGGACTGCTGGACATCGAGAGAAATTTCGTGGACTCTTAAGACTGCCAAGGATTGTGAGATATATTGATATATAAGCCAGAGAACTACATGTGGTCATTCTATACCTCCTGTCCTCACTGACTGAGAAGTGCTTAGCAAGGTATGATATTTACTGAATTTAGGCTGTTATAGCCCAAGGCTATGGCATAAAACCTTCTGAGAGAGAGAGTTCCTTGAAGGCATCTGTCTTGGGGCCCCAGAGCACAGGAAAAGTGAGCGAGTTTGGAAGCAGCTTGGAGAGGCTTTTGGCTCTGAGGCTTCCCTGGGTCAAAGAGACCATGGAGGTAAGTCTTAGCAGATGGAAAAAGCCTCCCTCAGTTTGGCGATTGGAACAGACTGACTTTATAATCCGGCCACAATTTGGTGGTTGAAATAAACTGGCCTTGTAAACTGGCAAAGGCCAAAACAGACACTAAGCTTGGAAAAGGACTGTCTGCCAGGACTGCTATAAACCAAGTCATCCTGCATGGACCCACGCTAAGAATATTAATATCCTTTTTAAAAAGTTAAAATAGTGTTAGTTAAGTGTTTTTAGATAGGTATTAGAGTGTTCTTAGATATTAGAGTGTTCTTAGATAGATTATAGGTTTTAGTTTTAGGATTTAGGTATTTTATAGGTGTTTGTTACAAATAAAAATATTCTGTTACCGGGGCTCTTCATACTGACTTGCAGCCTCAGTTCCCACCTCAGATTTCTGTCTGCCAGCCTGCCCTCCAGATTGCAGACTACCTCCCCCTTTTAGCAAACCAGTTTTCTTTCTTTTTTTTTAAATAAGTCTCTCTACGGGAAAGTATTTCTTCCATTTCTCTTTCTCTGGCCAGCCCTGATTCATGTAGGGAGGAGGTAGGTATCTTGCCATGAGCTTCCCAGTAGAGGTTTTTTGTTTTGTTTTGTTTTAGAAACACCAGATTTGGGAATGGAGAGACACCCTATAGCAGAAGGGCAGGTGTTGAGAATCTCAGAAGAGACAGTAGCACCTCACACCTGGAAATGCAGGCACAAGTTCTTTCTGAACTCCACCATCTGGACCATCCGATGTGTGAGGAGACACTTCTAGAAGCTCACATCTAGTCAATTTCCATCATGCTGAGTCTCATCTGTGCTCATAGGCTTCATCTAGAGCTGAAGAGGTTTTTCTTGCCCTCCTGCGCTTCCAACCAATGTCCATGAGCCTTAACTTCAGGGTTCCTCCCAGCTTTGTCCCAAGGTCCCTGGCATGCTTGTTGAAGATCTACTTTGCCTATGTTTCAGGGCTTTCCTCCTGCTCTGAGTAGTGATGGTCCTGGACAGGTCCTTTCTCAAGAGCCTTCCTTGTTTGTTTGTTTTGTTTTTTCTCTTGACATAGGAAGTTGTTTCACTTCCTATGACTCTCCTCACCCAGGTTCTGATCTTCCTTTTCAATCTAGGTTGACTCAGTCTGAAAGTGTCTGAAATGATCTATCCTGATGTCTTTTTTTGTTCTCTTTGTTTGTTTGTGATGGTTTTTTTGGGGGGGAGGACGCTGCCCAGCACTGTTGGGGGCGGGGATGAGCTGGCATGGGGGTTCTGGTAAGTGGCAAATGCAGACCTGTTTATTTCAACAAGAGGGTGCCTCCTTTATAACCTTCACCCAAAGTTCTACTGGGTCCCAAACTGCAGGCTGTTGCGGCCCTTCCTCATTGGTTCGTGTTTCATTACCCGGTATGGTGTCATCAATCTCCAGGCGATCCAGGCAGATCCAGGCAGGTCCAGGCAGGTCTCAGGTCAGATGCACAGCCAGGCCTGCATTATTTAGCAGCAGGCCTTGTTCCTGCACAATGGCAGGCCTTGTTCCTCCTACAGATGTTGATGTTGAATTGAATCTTTCCATCTTGGAGGCTTAAGGGCATACTTGACTTTTCTAGTCAATTTCCTTTTGGGTCCTCTGGTCATAAATTCTGTCTCTGCCACCTGATTCCAGGTTATCATCCAAGTTCTTTTCTCCAAGGAAAGTTGTCTGAACTCTCTTCTTCTTCTTCTTCTTCTTCTTCTTCTTCTTCTTCTTCTTCTTCTTC
>CAJQZJ010001826.1:20957871-21026130 GCA_907164525.1 Lophiomys imhausi | reverse complement strand
TCTTCTTCTTCTTCTTCTTCTTCTTCTTCTTCTTCTTCTTCTTCTTCCTTTTCCTTCTAAATATGTACTTTATTTTATCTGTTTGAGTGTTTTGCCTGCATGCCTGTATACCATGTACATGCTTGGTGTCTACAAAGTCCTGAGGAAGGCATGGGATCTCTCAGAACTGGAGTTAGAGACAGCATATATCTCTCTAGCCTCTTCTTTTGTCCCCTAACTGAGGATGGAATCCAGGGTCTCATGCCTAATAGGCAAGGATTCCTTTACTGGGCCAGTCCTCAGTGTGGGTCTTTCATCTTTGGCCAGCTTCCTTATGAGTTAATCAGACATTCCCCCCTGCCCTAGAATTATTTAGGAAAATTCTGAGTCTCATGTTGTCTGTAATAAGTTTTTTTGTTTTGTTTTTTGAGACAGGGTCTTTCTACATAGCCCTGGTTGTTATAAAGCTCACTCGTTAGACCAGGCTGGCCTCAAACTCACAGAGATCTACCTGCTTCTGCCTCCTGAATGCTGGGACTAAAAGCTAGTACCAACCTGCCTGGCTCTGTATGTAATAGTTTTAACTTTGATTTTTGTTTTTCTCACTGTGTTTTACTGATTTGACTTCATCTTCTAGGAACAGGATCTTCAATACAAGAGAGCAGAGCAGCTTAATCTGAATACCGAAAGTTTCCTTTTCCCAGATGGCTTGCTGCGGGGGGTTGGGGGTAAACCAATGGGCTGAACCTGTCTAGGACAACAGGCAGACATATCTGTGCCTTGGTTTGCTTTCACTTCAGGGAGGAGCTTGACAAGAACTTACTGGGACTCAGGCTGAAATGGGAATGGTACATTCCTGACCTTCAACAAAAAATACTTTTTTTCAGTGGTTGGAAATCTCTGCCTACACCACTACACATTAACTATCTCCAGTGCTGGCAAGAGTGAGTTTTGGTCTCACGTTGTCAGATACTTCTGCATACCATTCCTGTGCACCAGACTGGAGTATAGCTCAGTTAGTAGAGTGTTTGCCTTCCTAACAAGCACAAAGCCCTGGCTTTCACTCATGTAAATCAGGCTTGGTGGCATATACCTGTAATCCTACAACTCAGGAGCTGGAATCAAGAGGGTCAGAAGTTCAAGTCACTGTTGGTTAGGTAGTAAGCCCCAGGTCATCCTGGGTTACGTGAGATGCTGTTTTAAAGGGAGGGAGGGGGGAGGAAAAGAGAGAGAAAGAGAGAGAGAGAGAGAAACATCTCAGCACAGCCTGGGTTCACCCACACTATACACCTGCAGGAGGATGAAATATCTCCATGGCAACCAGGCCACACTGCTTATCCTCAAGTCCTACTGGGCAAAAACATATGGTGGAGGACATGAATGAGGTTCCATTCAGAGCCAAGCATGTTCCCACCAGTCCAGCAGACCTGAATAGAGAGAATGGGAATGGGAGTACAGCAGGAACAGGATGGATCCAGTACATAGTTCACATAAGGTCAACCTTGTCCATGGGTGATGTTTCTCTTACCTAAGTGTCTCCTTCTATGGCCCCAAAAGCCTCTTTGCCCTTCCTCTTGCAGCCCACACAAGCAACAAAATCCGCCCGTAGTTACTGGACCTCTCCATCTCTGTGTGTCCAGGGTCCAGAGCAAGGCACAGAGGAAGAACTTGATGTTGTGTGTGTTTGAGGAGAGAACAAATGAAGGAGGAATGACAGCCATCCTAAGTCATCGTGAAGATGCACTGTTCTGTAACCTTGGCGGGATGCTTCCTCGGAAAAGCATGAGGCTCCTTTCCTACCTCAGGATGGTGGGTGGCAGAAGAGCTGGTGGCTGTTCTGTCTGGACTCCCCCATCCTTCTTCTGACTTGCCACCTACTCCAGGAGACTCTGTACATTGGCTAGCCTGTCCAGCTCTAGGGAAGGTTGTGAGGATTAATGAGGACAGATTTAGGGCCTGGGGGTAAGGGACTCAATGTGTCCTAGTGAGTATTTTTGTTTTGTTTAAATAAGGACTTAACTGTGTAGCCCCAGCTGGCCCTTGGAATTCACAATTCTCCTGTCTCTGTCTCCTAAGTGCTAAAAAATTATAGGTGAGTGCTACCACATCCTATTGCAGGATGTTTGATCACACTGTGAACGCAGGATTGTGAACTGGAAAAGCCTGTTTCTAGTTGTGGTGTGGCTCAGCCTTAAAACAGCTTTAAACTAAAAGCTTTCTGGTTTTTGTAAATAGGATTAATTAAATAAATTAAGTACCTTGCCCAAAGGTCAAGAGGCAGTGGCTGCTCTGAACTGGATTCCCCCATCCTTCTGACTTGCCACCCCTTCCAGGAGACTCTGAACATTTCCTAGAACCAGTTGGCAGAGAGTGAACATAGGGAAAAAAACCATAGAGAGTGAGGGGAAGTCAAGAGGATGGATAGAGAAATTTACAGGAAATAGAAAGGAGGGACATTCAGTTTGAAGGGTTTTTGAGACAGTGAGGAGAACAGGGTTTTTCCTTCTAGGACATTAGTTGAGGAGGAAGGTCAGCTGGGTGCTTTCTCTGCCTCTCTGAGCTAGCAGGCTTTCACTCCAGAGCCTGGTTCCTGAGTCTTCACTGGTAAAATCAAATGATTGGGACTTTGTTGAAACAAACAAACAAACATCCAGGTCAGTTTAGATTAAAGGTGTGGTGGAGCACACCTTTAATCCCAGCACTCTGGAGGCAGAGGCAGAGGGATCTCTGTGAGTTCAAGGCCAGCCTGGTCTACAGAGTGAGTTCCAAGACAGTCAGGACTAAACAGAGAAACCCTGTGTTGGAAAAAGAAAAAGACATAAACAACAACAAAACCCCCACCAACATGCAGTTTAGTGAGTGGCCTTTGGAAGCCAGAAGAGGGCATCAGGTCCCTTGGAACCTGAGGTCGGTTGTGAGGCTCCTGATGTGGGCGCTGGGAACCTGTGTTCTCTGCAAGAGCAGAAAGCACACTCAACCACAGATCCCTCTCTCCAACCTCTCAGCTGAACGAACATATCCAGGATATATGTGTTGAAGCCTGAAGCCTGTTTCTTTAGCATAACTGCAGCCATTTGTGTCTTCAGTCTCCATTTTAGTTGTAAGATGAAATTATTCATACTTTGTTACTTTGACATCTCAAGAGTCCCCAACTACAGCTCCACCTGGGACCATTCAAATTAAAGGTCAGTTAGAAATGCTTTGTCTAGCTAGTCAAAATGAGGTAGTGTTGCCATCCCCTTGCTTCCTACACCTGGTGTTACCTGGATGCAGTTTGTTTCCTATGCCTGGTTACCTGGCTATTACCTGATTATGGTTTTTCATATATATATACATATATGAAAATACATATATATGTATATATATAAAGCCTACCTTGGAGCCGGGCGGTGGTGGCGCACGCCTTTAATCCCAGCACTTGGGAGGCAGAGGCAGGCGGATCTTTGTGAGTTCGAGGCCAGCCTGGTCTACAAAGCGAGTCCAGGACAGCCAGAGATATTCAGAGAAACCCTGTCTCAAAAAACCAAAAAAAAAATAAAAATAAAAATAAAGCCTACCTTGGAAGCCTACATCACAGATAGGCTCTGAGACCTCTGTGTGACCCTGGTCATGCTGGCCATGATCAGTCTTGGGGTGTGCATTCAATAAACCATCATCTTAGCCGGGCGGTGGTGGCGCACGCCTTTAATCCCAGCACTTGGGAGGCAGAGGCAGGCGGATCTTTGCGAGTTCGAGGCCAGCCTGGTCTACAAAGTGAGTCCAGGACAGCCAGGGCTACACAGAGAAACCCTGTCTCGAAAAACCGAAAAAAAAAAAACAAAAAAACAAACAAATAAACCATCATCTGACTGCAACTGGTGACTGAGTGGTCTGTGTGACTACTCTTGGACTATGACAATTTGCAATACCTTCTGTTAAGCAGGTGTTTGATTATTCCAGATTTAGCAAGAGCCTTAAGAAATATTTTTTTGTTTGTTTGGTTTTCAAGACAGGGTTTCTCTGTGAATCCTTGACTGTCCTGGACTCACTCTGTAGACCAGGCTGGCCTTGAACTCACAGAGATCCACCTGGCTCTGCCTCCCGAGTGCTGGGATTAAAGGCATGGGCTACCATGCCCGGCAATTACAGACAGCTGTGAACTGCTATGTGGGTGCTGGGATTTGAACCCGGGTCCTTTGGAAGAGCAGCCAGTGCTCTTAACTTCTGAGCCATCTCTCCAGCCCCCCAAGAGATTTTTTTTAAGCTGTGGATACTGTTATTGAGAGGTTAGAAACAAGTGCAGAAGTTTCTGAAGAAAAAACTTGTGACACCGAGTTTGAGCAAAGGTAGGGACATTGCTGGGGCAGCATATGCTTGCAGAAGATTCTCTTCAGTGGGGAGTCTCTACAA
Source organism: Lophiomys imhausi (assembly GCA_907164525.1). NCBI lineage: Eukaryota > Metazoa > Chordata > Mammalia > Rodentia > Muridae > Lophiomys > Lophiomys imhausi. The sequence goes on along the minus strand of CAJQZJ010001826.1, from coordinate 21,021,762 downwards.
GCACTGTGGGGCTCCTAGCTGCCAGGGAGCAGAGTTTCTGGGCATCTTTTAGTGTTTCTGGTCCAAAGTACACCGATTCCAATGCCAGCCATCTTGGCACCTCCAAGGGTGGCTGTCTGAGGCAGGAGGACACCAAGTACACTCAGAAGGTCCCTGTCATCAAAGGTCTTAAGCCTTAGCTGGCTCCTCTGTGGTGCTACCTTTTTCCTAAGTGCCTGTGGCTCCTGTAGCTTTCTCAATAAAATCCTTATGACTATTAGAATAGCATTTAGTAATGTCTGGTAGTGACAGTGAGATGGCTCAGTACATAAGGGCACCCACTGCCAAGACTGTTGATCTGAGTTTAGCCCCGGTAATCCACATGATGGAAGGACAAAACCAATCCTCTCAGGATGTCCCCTTCTCTGCGTAGGCACACAGGCATGAACTTGGCTAGACCCATCTCTGCCCACCTCAAATAAAGAAATAAGGAAGTGAATACAAACAAATAAGTTAAAAGAATCAGTAGAAACCTACTAGAACTGATAAGAGAATTAGGCAAGAAAACTGAAATAATCCTAAAAACAAAAGGTTTTTGTTTGGTTTGGTTTTTTAGCAGAGTAGACATAAATTTATTAAGGAAAAGTGAGAAAGAACTTCCGAGAGTGGAACTCCAAGGCAGAATATCCCCCTAAGTTTGTGTGTGTGTTTTTTGTTTGTTTGTTTTTGTTTTTTTTCGAGACAGGGTTTCTCTGTGTATCCCTGGCTGTCCTGGACTCACTTTGTAGACCAGGCTGGCCTCGAACTCACAAAGATCCGCCTGCCTCTGCCTCCTAAGTGCTGGGATTAAAGGCGTGCGCCACCACCGCCCGGCAGTTTGTGTGTTTTTAAAGAAATTTTATATTGATGTACAGTAGCCTGCTGTGATCGGAAGTTCCCTGAAAAGGCTACACATGTTCAAAATTCCTAAGACTGTTGATGGTTTAGCGCTTCCTGCTTGTGGAGAGTTGGACTGTTGCAGGTTGAGACCCAAACAATCTCAGTCTATTTAGTCCTCTTAATGGCCACTTCCTGTCCATTTGTACATCTGGTCTAACATCCTACGCCACCTTTTCTTTCTTTACTTTTTTTCTTCGTGACAGAGTTTCTCTGTGTAGCCCTGGCTATCCTGGAACTCTCTTTGCAGACCAGGCTGGCCTCAAACTCACAGAGATCTGCCTGCCTCTGCCTCCTGAGTGCTGGGATTAAAAGTGTTCGCCACCATTCCCGGCCTCTAACATGCCTTTTGACTGTTAGAAAAAAACCTTTGGAATGTATTGGTTTAGCATAATATGGGCCTTCTACCAACCCAGGAGTTAAGAGTGTCATCTGATAGCATCTTAAACCTATAGCAGAGCTCTGCTTGGTGACGGACACCTGTCATCCCAGCCCTTGGGAAGGAGAGGCATTAAGAGTTAGTTCAGGGTCATCCTATGTGGGAGAGTTTGAGGCCAGCCTGGTCTCATGAGACTCTGTTTCAAAAACAAGTGAACACTGATAGCAGAGGCTGCTCCGCTCTGCAGTAGCCCCCCTACAGGCTGCCCCATCAATGCATTTGATAAGTGAGTTGATTCATGGCTGTCATTTTAGCTGACTATAAATGCTCGCAGCACCACTTCCATGGTGTAATTTGTCATCCAAGGCAGCCTGAATCTGTGTTTTTTTGGGTCATAATAATTCATATTTGGCTCAGAATAAACTATCTCATTTCCCTTTGGAGTGATGTCTGTATTGTTGTAACAGCACCTGTTTTCTGTTGAGGTGCTATGTTTGAAGAACTCTAGTATGTGCCCAAAACTGCCCAATCCTAATTATATTGTCTTCTATGCACATGTGTGACAAGTTTAAATTAGGCACAGTAAAGCCAGGCAGTGGTGGCGCACGCCTTTAATCCCAGCACTTGGGAGGCAGAGGCAGGCAGATCTTTGTGAGTTCGAGGCCAGCCTGGTCTACAAATTGAGTCCAGGACAGCCAGGGCTACACAGAGAAACCCTGTCTCGAAAAACAAACAAAAAAAAATTAGGCACAGTAAGAGACTGGAAACAATGACTAATAAAAAGAGAATAATTATCACCATTTTGTATAAAAGGCATTTAAAATATGAATTTTTAATTTCTATTTGGTATGTGTGCATGTACACTGTGTCTCATGTAGCTCAGGCTGGTCCCAAACGTGCTGTGTAGCTGAAGAAACCTCTAACCTTTTAGTCCTCCTTGTCTCTGCTTCCCAAGTGCTCAGATAGTGGGCTCTACCACCACTCCTATTTTTATGAAGTGCTGGGGACAGAACCCAGAGCCTGGCAATGCTAGGCAAGCATCTATTGGCTGAGCTACAACCCCAGTGCCGTTTTTGTTTTGTTTTGTTTTGAGACAGGTGCTGAGCACATCATGAATAATTTATTTCTGAAGCTTTCCATTTGGCATTTTCAGATTTCGACTGACTACCAGCCAGGAGGACCGCTGCATGAAAATCAGCTGCAGACCGATTCCTCCCTTTTACTAGCCCATCCTCTCTCTTCTCTGGAACCTTGGCACTGTACATCTGGTCACAGTGAAGTGCTGCCTGAGGCTAAGTGTCCAGGGTGACTTTGCTAACAGGCATGGTGCACCAACAATATGTGTCCTCCCTGACCATGTTGTTCAAACGTGGGCTTATGTGATAGCTAGATCCCAAGAATGAAAACTCAGAAATTGCTGGCCATCCTTGAGGCATAGGCCAGAACTGGCAAGCACCATTTCTACTGTACTTTATTAATTAAATACAGGGTGAGCCCTCATTTAATGATAGGTACCACCTGAGGTTGTGGGCACCAGCAGATGTGGTCTCCCAGGGCTATCTTCCAGCACTAGCTAACTCTCTGAAAGGCTGATCATCTACACACTGAGATTGTGGCTATGAGTAGTAATGGGGTTTTGAAAGGGTAAGAAAATTCTCAATGGTCCTATTTCCTGATCTTGCTACTTTTGGCAAAGTCCCATGAGAGAGAAAAAGACAGACGATCAAGCTGGAGCTAGTTTTTCTGCTGTTTGCCTTGTTGAGGGAGGAACACTGCTATAACCTATAATCTGGATGACTGAGAAGCCTGTAATTTTAAGTTTGCAGAGTTGAAAGAGCCATGGCTCTGGTACTGAGCCAGGTCTAAGTAGTAAGTGCTGAGTGGCAGCCTGAGAAGGAGTTAAGATGGCAGCCTTTTTCAAAACAGCTGTGAGCCTGTGGCCAACGGAGGAGCCAAGCTTGGTGCTTTCTCACTCAGAGCTGTGGTTCCAGATGGCCTAAGGAAATCCCTTGGTACATTTGGAGAATGAGAGGCAGCTGTGTTCACAACTAGACTACCAATTCATGCTCAGTTCAGGGGATGATTAGCAAGAGGTCAGAGTCGAGTTGGAGAGATTGCTCAGAGGTTAAGGTAGCTGCTTCCAAAGGACCTAGGTTCAAATCGCAGCACCCACATGGCAGCTCACAGCTGTCTGTAATTGCTGAGTATGGTGGCACACGCCTTTAAGTCCAGCACTTGGGAGACAGAGGCAGGTGGATATCTGTGAGTTCAAGGCCAGCCTAGTCTACAAAGCGAGTCCAGGACATCAAGGGATACACAGAAAAACCCTGTCTCAAAAAAACCAACAAAAAATCATTTAATGAATAATCTTTTAAAATATATTTAAAAGCAAGTACACTCAACTACTGAGCCATCTTTTCAGCGAGTAATATATATATATATATTTTTTTTTTTTTGGTTTTTCGAGACAGGGTTTCTCTATGTAGCCCAGGCTAGCCTTGAACTCACAGAGACCTGCCTGGCTCTGCCTCCTGAGTGCTGGGATTAAAGGCGTGTGCCACCATTCCCAGCAATTAGACACCTGTGAACTGCCATGTGGGTGCTGGGATTTGAACCTGGATCCTTTGGAAGAGCAGCCAGTGTTTTTAACCGCTGAGCCAGAGCCATCTCTTCAGCCTGTGAATAGATTTTAAAAATTCATTTGAGCCTGTGAGTTCAAGGCCAGCCTGGTCTACAAATCGAGTCCAGGACAGCCAGGGCTACACAAAGAAACCCTGTCTCAAAAAACAAAACCAAAAAAAAAAAAAAACACCCAAAAAACCAAAATTCATTTGAGACTATGTCATCCTAGCTGGCCTGGAACTCAAAGAAATTCATACACCTGCCTCTGCCTCCTGAGTGCTAGGATTAAAGACATACACCATACCTGGTGAAAATTTTTTAATTGCATTTATTGGTTGATTGATTGATGGATTGTGTGTGTGTGTGTGTACATATATGCACATATATGTGCCATGGCAAGTTTGTGTTGATCAGAGGACAGCTGTGGGAATGGGATCTTCTTCCACTGTGTGGATCCCAGGGATTCCACTCAGGTTTCTAGATTTGGCAGCAAGCACCTTCGTTCTCTTAGGCATCTTGCTGGCCCCTTCATCTCCTACACAAGCCAACCTTGTTTGAAGCTTGAACTGTCTAGGTCTACCATAGACATTTTCTAAGACCCTGGCTGCAGGGTGAGGGGAGAAAAGGAGTCACGGCCTCTGAGCTCTCAGACAGACAATCTGAAGACAGGGTTGCCCAAGCCAGTGACTCCTCAACAGCTGTGCCGTGGCCCATTCATACATACAAGAAACCTCACATCCAGCAAGCAACCCATCTCACGTTCAAGTGCAGCTGACAACAGCAAGTATTTTTGAGATTTTGCTTCAGTTTAATGTGTTTGTAGTAGAGTGATGAATAATTTAAAAATGAATTCCAACACTTTTACCCTCCAGTCATAAAATGGCATAAATCCCAATTTTTTCAGGGTTAAGTAATCCTGAGGAACTTTTAAAAGCAGCCAGTATCAGGCAGGAGTTTAGGTTCTATGTTTAGAGAGCTAAGACTAATTTAAAGGAACATGTTCCTCTTTTCTTGCACAGAGCCTCAGTATCTGCATTATTCCCATCTACCTGCCAGTTCTAGGAGAAAAAAGTCCTAGGGAAGGATAGGAATTGGCCCAGTTTCTGTCCTGTGTTTATCTTCTGACCAGTGCCTAGCTTCTGTTTCATGGGGAGGAGAGCACATGCTGACGGCAGTATGAAACAATGCTTTGTACGTTTGATGAGACAGCAAGGCTCCAGAAAGCAGAATTTTATTCAAGAAGGAACTGTCTGGCCTACTTAAGATAGAGGAGGCTCTGGTTACTCCCCTCAGCAACAAAATAATATAGCTAATAGATTTTTAAATATCCTTTTTGTTTTTAAAAGTTTTTATTTTATGCATATGGGTGTTTTGCCTGCATGCATCTCTGTACACCACCAGCACCAGCTATCCATGCATGCCAGAAGAGGGCACTAGATATCCTGGAACTGGAGTTACAGACAATTGTGAACCATCATGAGGGTGCTGGGAATGGAACCTGAGTCCTCTGGAAGAGCAGCCAGTGCTCCTGACCACTGAGTCTACTCTGTAGCCCTAGGTTTTTTATTTCTATATGAAGTGTCCCCAGGTACGATGCTTTAATTCTTTTTTTTTTTCGAGATTTTATTTAAGCCAGGCATGGTGGTGCATGCCTTTAATCCCAGCACTCGGGAGGCAGAGGCAGGTGGATCTCTGTGATTTCGAGGCCAGCCTGGTCTACAGAGGGAGTTCTAGGACAGCCAGGCTGTATATCGAGACACTGTGTTTTCCTGCATCTGTATCTGTGCATCATGTAATGCAGGGTCCAAGGGGGCCAGACGAGGGCTTCAGATCCCTGGAACTGGAGTTAGGGAAGGTTGAGAGTCATGTAGGTGCTAAGAATTGAATCCTGGTCCTCTGGAAGAGCAACCAGTTGTGGTAAGAGTTTTTGTTTCTTTTTTCGTATTGTTTTGTTTTGTTTGTTTGTTTGTTGAGACAGGGCTTCTCTGTGTAGCCCTGGCTGTTCTGGGCTCACTTTGTAGACCAGGATGGCCTTGAACTCACAGAGATCCACCTGCCTCTGCCTCCCAGAGTGCTGGGTTAAAGGGGTGTGCCACCACGCCCCAACAATTAGAAAGCTGTGAACTGCCATATGGTTGCTGGGATTTGAACTTGGGTCCTTTGGAAGAGCAGCCAGTGCTCTTAACTGCTGAGCCCATCTCTCCACGCCCAGTTTTGTTTCTTTAAAAAACCAATTATGGCCGGATGGTGGTGGCGCATGCCTTTAATTCCAGCACTTGGGAGGCAGAGGCAGGCGGATCTCTGTGAGTTCGAGGCCAGCCTGGTCTACAAAAGCGAGTCCAGGACAGCCAGAGCTGTTATACAGAGAAACCCTGTCTCAAAAAACCAAAAAAAAAAAAAAAACAATTATGTGGCAAGCCTATCTCTTGGCAAGAAAAACCCCTTGCTTCAACTGTAGACAGAATGCTGTCCAAAAAGGACAAAACTTGGAAGCAGGTAAGTTGACAGCCTAGCTCTGCCAAGACAGGGTAGGTAAGTCCTTCATAATTCCTGCTCTACAATCAATGTCTGTCAGAGAAACGGGGCCAAATGGCTGAAGAATGATGCTGTAATGCATGGAGAGAAAATGGGAACTGTCCAGGCAGCCACTGGTATGTCATTTCTTAGTTTTGGAAGCTGCAGGCCCTGCACTTCCTATATAATCATATATATTTATCCCTCTCAGGTCTCTGAGGTGGTTGAAGAATAGATAGCTAGAGTCTCATAGTTAAATTTTGAGTTGTTTAGGAATTAAGAGGGTGTTCTGCATCTAAGAAGATGTTTTTAAAATTGTGATGCAAGTTAGTATGAAAGCTGAGTTAGATATCGAACTTTAAACTCATGGAGATGGTTAGATAGTAGAATGTTAAAGTCAGGTGCCAAATACATATGGACTGGACATTGGGAATGTATGCTAAGCCATATAACTCTCATAATTGTGGCCTATTTATTTCTGTTGTTTTGTATTGTATTTATTGTTATAAGAGAAAGAACCATTTTTTGGACTGAAAGGGGGAGCTGTTGGGGGGAAAAGATACACCTTAAACTAAAAAAAAAAAAGGGTAGAGGATGGGGGTGTTGAGAGGGAAGAGGGGAAGAGGGTGGAAGGGTGGAACAGGAGGGAGGAGTAGAGAGGGGATTGTGATTGAGATGTAACTTGAAGAAATAAAAAATAAATTATAAAAAAACAATCATGTTAAGTGAATGTTTTTGTTATAAGCCCAGGTGTGGGATATGAGACTGCTTGAGTTTGTCCACAGCTGTTAACTATAATTGTCTCTTGTGCTCTAGAGGGGCATGGTATAGCCAGCTGCATAAAGTTTAATTCTGAGGACTCTGGAGAAGGATATAAATGCCAGACCCCAGAGAGGGACAGGGGATGGTGGGGGCGCTCTGAAGAAGGAAGAGGCTGCTGCTCTCCCTGTTGGTTGTGCTTCCCCCTACACTGTTGTGGTTTATTTTACTGCTGTGTTTGCTGGTGCTGGTTTGCTGGACTGTCGGATATCCTGATGACTGAGATTGGTATTCCCTCAAAGAACCTGATGACCCTATTCACTAGCTCAAAGAGACCTACGTCCCTTTCCCCTCTAACCTTCTTTCCCTCCTACCTAGTGTTGGGGGTTTGGAAGAAATAAGGGCTGGAAGGAGGTAGAGGTTTAATAACCGTAAAATAAAATACAGGTTTAAAACAAAATAAATAGCAGCTTACTACAACCAGTGATCAGTCATGTAGGTCTTGATGCCTTGAAACATCTCTCAAACTAGGTGGTGGTGACATACATCTTTAATCCCAGTGCTCTGCGGGCAGGGGCAGGCTGATCTACAAGTTCAAGCCCAGTTTAGTCTACAGAGTGAGTTTCAGGACAGTCAGGGTTACAGAGAGAAACCCTGTCTTGAAAAAAAAACATCTCTCCTTGTACCCCCTCATCTGATCCCTGGGAAGGAGGTAATGTAATTTCCAACTCTTTTGTTTTAAAGCTATAAATACAGCTGCCATTTTGTAAAACCTTGTAGCACATTTTCAGTATTGCTTGAGGCTGGTTACATAGCTCAGTTGGTAGAGTGCTTGCCTGGGACACATAAAATCCTCGGTTCAATTCCCAGCACTGGATAAAACTGAAAGTAGTGGTATACACCTGTAATCTCAGAATTTGGGGAATGGAGGAAGGAAGATCAGATATTCAAGGTCGTCCTTGGTTACATAATGAATTTGAGGCCATCCTGGGCTACATGATACTCTGTCTCAAAAGAAGAAAAAGAATGTCTTACATTTGTACCCAAAATGAGTGTAATTTCCTTTGTTCTTAACGAGGTTGATTTTTCTGATTGGCCAATAGTAGTATGAAACCCCCCGTGGTTTCCACTAGAAACCGAGTCACTCACTGCTGTTACTGCCTGCAACCATAATCAAAGGCAACTAAGGTTCATCATAAGGGCATTTTATTGTTGTAAATATCTGGGGTTTTTTTGTTGTTCTTAATTATGTGTAGGTGTGTGTGTCTGCATGTAGGTAAGTGCACATGAGTGTAAGTGCCACAGAGGCCAGAGGTGTTGGATCCCTTGGAGCTGGAGTTACAGGCAGTTGCGAGTCACCTGCAGTGGGTGCTGGGAACTGAACTCAGGTCCTCTGGAAGAACAGCAAGTCCTCTTATCGGCTGTGTCATCTTTCTAACCTTGTTTTATTTTAGAGATAGGATCTTATTGTGTTTCCCAGCCTGGTTTCAAACTTTTGAGCCTTTCTCACAATCTCTTAAGTGTTGGGATTACAGGTATTCACCACCACATCCAACTTCACAGACCTCATGAATAACACAGGTTTGTGGATCCCAGATCAAAATGCCATTTTCTAGAGTTGGTGTTCCTAAGAACCCTGGTGTCTGTCTCACTTGTTACAATGACCCTGAGCTGGTTTCTGAGTTGCCTGGCATTCTGACCACAGACCTGTATGTTCAGATGCATTTTTCTGAACACGGCCCCAGAAAGTCCTCTTGAAAGCTCTAGGCAGCTCTGAGATCCCTCCAGTCTCTCAATATCAAAGACCTCCCTGTACTAACCACAGAATAACATCACTGTCTGTGTTCTTTACTCATCTGAATTGCGTCCATGAATATTTATTAGTCCCAATTAGGGACTCCCAGGTTTTTGGCTTGATGTGAAGCCAGGTGTGTGAGTTTAAATATGTAAGATTATATTTCTGGAAGGGTATATAAGAAGTGTCACAAGAGTCACAAGAGGCATGGTAGGTTACAAAAAATAGCCCCGTCTCTCTATGCATGGTTTTAAATTTTTCTTTTTACTGGGCATGGAGGCATAGACCTTTAATTTCAGCCCTTGGGAGGTAGAAGCAGGCAGATTTGTATGTGTTTGAGGCCATCCTGGTTTACATAGTGAGTTCTAGGCCAGTTAGGGTTATACAGTGAGACCCTGACTCAAAAAATAATTTTTACAAATTGTGTGTGCCTAGTGTGTGCAGATGCCTGTGGAGGCAGCAAGAGAATATCAGATCCTCTGGACCTGGTGTTTCAAATCCACCATGGGTGCTGTGAACTGAACTTGGGTCCTCTGGACAGGCAGCAAAGCAAACTTAACTGCTGAGCCATTTATATAATCACTGTGAATGATGTTTTGCAAGGTGATTCTGCTGCTCCTCAGTTCAAGAGGTAGAATATATTTCTCCCCACCTTGCATTCTCCCTGGCCAGGTGACTTGCTTTGACCATAGAAGGTGCCTAGATATAGGATTCCAAGCTTGTTTGAATGGAGGCCCCAAAGCATCTAGCCTTCTCCTCTTGTCTTACCTTTTTTCTCTTCTTGTTTTCCGTTTCCCTGTTTTCTCTCCTTCCTTCTTCCCTTCCTTTCTTTTCTTCCTTGTTTCTCTCTCTTTTTTAGACAGGATTTTTTTTTTTTCGAGACAGGGTTTCTCTGTGTAGCCCTGGCTGTCCTGGACTCACTCTGTAGACCAGGTTGACCTTGAACTCACAGAGATCCGCCTGCCTCTTCCTCCTGAGTTCTGGGATTAAAGGCGTGCGCCACCACGCCCAGTTTTAGACAGGATCTTATTTAGCCCAGACAAGTATGTAGCAGAGATGACCTTAAACTTCCGATCCTCCTGTCTCCACCTCATAGTGCCCTGAGATTACAGGCATATATCCATCCCCACATTCGATTTTATCCAATGTTGGGTGTCAAACACAGTGCTTGCTCGGCAAACGCTCCACCAGATGAGCTATATTCCCAGCCTAAGTATGTGATTTAAAAGCACATCAAGTTATCTCCCTTCACTGGCAGACCTGCATCTGTCCATTCTGCTCTAACAGGATAAAGTACCTCTAACTGTCTGTTGGTTGAAGACCAACTCCATCTGCTGGTGAGAGGCGTTACTGCACCCTTGTGGACATAGTTGGTTACTGCATCCACCCTGCGCCTATCAGAACAGGACTTTCCAATGCTTCCGCCCATGTTGAAGACTCAAGAAAACAGGCTTCATTGTGTGACTCCACCCCCCAAGATCTATTTATTTATTCGAGTTACATCTTGATCACAGCCCTCTCCCTCCTCCTCTCCTGGTCCCACCCTCCCACTCTCTTCCCCCTTCACCCACCTTTCCTTCTCCTCGGGTGAGGGGGGCCCCCAGATATCAACACCCCTTAGTTCATCAGTTGTATCATTGTGTGACATTTTAGAGCTACTCATCACAGATCATCTGATATTCAGTCACAAGCCCGGATGTCAACTGTCAAGCACCTCTGTGGCTGGTGGGAGGTTCTGGCCGACCGCCTGTTCCTTATAAGGTTATGATAGGGAGGGAAGGGGGACTGAAGGTCTTCTGAAGTTCCTAGATCTGGCTTTGGCATTCTCAGAACACAGTATCCTGGAGGACCTTGATCAGTCTTACATGGTTGATGTCCTCAAGTCTAGCACTTCTCTCTGCTCAAATCTTGAGGATAGAGTTTGTGTGAAAGCCATGAAGAATGGCCCCTGGCAACCTGGATAGCACAGATGAGACCCATCATGGTGGACAGTCACAGGAAGACAGGAAAAAATATATACTGTGTGGAGTGGAAAACCTTGGAGAAATGTTTTGCATTTGTTGTGTGGTAGGATCTCACTTAAGTTGCCTAAGCTGGTCTTTAACTCACTATACAACCCAGGCAAGCTGGAACATGAGATATCCCTGCCTCCACCTCCTGTGTAGGGGATGAGGACAAGTGTGGGCCACTGCCTTCCCCAGTCCCCTGCAGGCTGGAAGTTTTGTGTCCGTGAATTCTCTTTTGAAAAATCCTCTCTGAGGCTGAGAGTATAGCTCGACGGTAGAACAATTTCTTAACGTGTGTAAAGCCCTGCCTTTGATTACAAAATAACGTACAACCTACAGATAGCTTTGTGGGTGGTAGAGGACCTAGCCACTTCTTGAGATAGAAAATGCGCTAGATTATATGGGATTTAGCCGGCAGATGGCGCTGGTAGGCCTGCAGACCTGGTCCAGCCCAGGTTCCACCAAGAGGCCCGCTTCAGAATCAGGTACCACTGGGAGTTCTGACATGATGAAGACTGTTTCGTTCTACTGTCTCGGTCTCAAGGTGTCATAAACCACTAGCCCTGCACAGATATAAAATAGGTTGTAATAAGGAGAAATGTCCAAGCTGAGAAGTAGGGCAGAAGAAATTCTGGAACCTCTGCTACCCGGCTCTGTACTGTGGCCAAGGAAGGTCCCAGGAGAAGACTGCCCGTTTCAGTAATGCTAAAGTGGGGAAAGGAATGTATTTTGCTGACGTGAATGCTAGAGAAGGGACCTTTCAAATAGGGTGGGAGGGAGAGGGAAGGATTCTGTGACGGTCACCTTGGAACTTCTGTAGAGGAAGTATCCTTGTAAGAAAGGAGGGGCCCTTGGGATTCAGTACTGAAAGTAACAATCGGTTCCTCCTCTGGTTAATTCAAAGGTGCCACGCTGTCAGTCTGAGGACATGAAACGGACCTTCCAGACCTTACAGGTGGGTCAGTGCCTTTAATACTATGGAGAAAAAAAAAATCCTGTATTGTTGAGAAAGTTTGAGACAATAGATAACTGAGTTTTCCCCATGAAAAGTAACCTGACCTACAGAGGTTTTATAGGTTGCCTGTCAGAAGAGTCCTTGAATTGACTCAGGGGATCAAGTTGTCACTCAGGGCCTTTCTATTTCTCCCCTGAGCCACACCGACCCAAAGGTTGCAAGATAAGTGCCATAGAGCTTGTCATCATAAGACATTGTGATGATATGAAACCTGGAAGAAAATATATAGGAAATTTCATTTCTTGTTTCTTTTGTTCTATTTTTGTTAGGTAAGGATGTTTCTCTTAAAATTCTGCCTTCTCCTTACCCCCCCCCCATCTCCAGCATATTTGATCTTTTATCTTTGTGGTCAGGGGATGTCTTAGTCACTTTTCTATTGCTGTGATAAAACACCATGACCAAGGCATCTTATAAGAGGAAGTGTTTAATTTGACACAGTTCCAGAGGGTTTGAATCCATGGCCATCATGGTGGGGTGTAACAGTAAATTTTTATTTTTACTTACATATTTATTAATACCTAACAATTACTTATAAAGTCCCTAAATCCTAAAACCCAAACCCTAACTCTAAAACCTAATATCTAAAACACCCTAATATCTATAAAACAAACACTTAACCCTAACCTAAAGTTTCTTAAAAGGATATTTTTTCAGATTAATTCTCTGGGCATGGATCCATACAGATGGATGGTCTCAGCAACTTTTCAATCTTAAAGTCTATGAGTCTCGTTTGTCAGATCTTAAGGTAAGTTATAAATTTGATCTGTTTTGACCATTGAAGTGGGGTGGCCCTTATATCAAGCAAGAATTGTCTCTGCAGTCCTAGGGCCCAATTATTTGCAAGATGAAAAGTTTCTTAGGCTCACCATTCAGATGCTTTGGGCCCCCAAGGGTTCCGCTCCAATGCTTTGTCCAGTGCGATGCTTTCGGGCTCTGAGGGAAGATAATTCTCTGTTTAGATGTTCTAGAGCATCAGGGAGGATCTGCCTTTGGATTCTCTGGATTCTCGGCAGGTCGGTGCAAAATGGTGATGAGCAGCCGAGTGTGGTGAAACCTCTTGGCAAGATGAGGAGGAAGGGCTGTGAGCCACGTGCACTCGAGATTTAAATCCTTTGTGTCGTAATGAGTCTTGGCATGGATTCCGGTCTCTCATTGCCATGGTTCCTGGCCGGCTTTCTAAGCACGTCCTTCAATGTCAATCACATCCATTTGTAATTGGTAATTGGATCTACCCATACCCTTCTCCTGAGACACTAAACTTCCAAAATCCCTAATCCTACCACAGTGGGGAGCTTGTCAGCAGGCACAGACTTGGCACTGGAGCAGTAGGTGAGCTCAGGTTTAGATCCGCAGGCACAAGACAGAAAGAGCCAACTTGGCACGGCTTGGGATTTTGAGACCTCAAAGCACACCCCAGTGACGTACTTCCTCCAACAAGGTCCCACTTCTTAATCCCTTCTAAGCAGTTGCACTAACTGGAGACCAAGCATTCAAATATATGAACCTGAGGGGGCCACCCCACAGGATAGGGGCATACATTAAATGATATAGAGGGAAGGAGACCTATACCAGGTCAAGCTTGGGCCACCTATGGTTCATTGATGTCAACAGAGGAGAGAGAGACTGCCTAAGTGACAGGTTGTCTGACATAATACTCTTTCATGTTTTCCCTGATTACAAAGCATGTTCATTTTGCAGTATTTAGGAAATCCAGAAAAGGATGAAGAGGCTGGAGAGGAAGTTCAGTCAGTAGAACTTCAGGCCCAAAATACACTAAATAAAAGCAGGTGAGGTGGTACACTCCTGGAATTCTAGCACTCACAGGAGGCTACCTGATTATCTGAAGTTCACGTAACAGCCACATAGCAAGTTCAAGATGGGCCTGGACTACACAAGACCCTATCTCAAAAAATAAAAGAAGGAGAAATGAAATGTCATAGTTCATATTCGACTACTTAGATCCAAGCACTGTCTCATCAGCCTGGCACCAGTTTTATCTATCTTTGTATTCCACTGGGCCCAACCTGCCTTCTCTAGGTTGCCTCAGTCCTTGAAGTCTGCTCCTAACTTCTTTTTCTTTCTTTCTTTTTGTTTGTTTGCTTGTTTTATTTTCAAGACAGTGTTTCTCTGTGTAGCAGCTCTGGCAGTCCTGGAAAACTCTCTGTAGACCAGGCTGGCCTTGAACTCACAGAAATCTGCCTGCCTCTGCCTCCAGAGTTCTGGGATTAAAGGTGTGCACCACCACACCCGGCTTGTCCCTAACTTTTCAAAACCACCTTCTGTTTAGTACATAAAAGTTGGTTGTAGGCTATGGCCTTAAACCCTTCTCTCCATCACTTCTTTCTTTCTTTTCCTTCCTTCCTTTCTTTCCTCCCTCCCTTCTTCCTTCCTTTCTTCTTTCCTTCCTTCCTTTCTTTTCTTTCTTTCCTTCTTTCGTGTGTGTGTGTGTGTGTGTGTGTGTTTACATGTACACACACACACACACACACACACACACACACACACGTCACAGCATGGGTGTGGAGGACACATGACAATTTGTGGTAGTTGGTTTCTTCTTCTACCAGGTGGATCTTGGAGACTAAACTCAGGTTGTCAGGCTTGATGGCAGGTGCCTTTACCTGCTGAGCCATCTTGCTGGACCCCTCTTACATATCCTCGTTTTATTTGTTTGGTTTTATACTATGACAAAGTTAATAAACAATACCACACACAACAGATGTATGCAAAGAATAGGATGAACATGTGTGAGCTCAATGCCCATCTGAAAAACAGAGCCTCATCAAATACTTTGACGCCTTGTGTGCTTGCAGGTTGCACCCGCCCTTCATCATAGTTGCTGTTGCTTCTTGTTTTAGTTAGATTTTCATATTGCCTCCATACTCAAGGTCTCTCACTCTCCTGGTCTGCAGCCTGCCTTTTGTGCAGCAGATCCAGGCTGGGCTTGCTGTACAGCTCTGCCTCCTGTGTGGGTCGGCTGAGTTAACTTCAGGCTGGGACTGGATGTAGATCTGCTCCATGTGTTGTCATCCAGCTTGAATTAGAGTCTCCCTAGGGCATGTTCTTTCCACGGCAGCTCCCTGAGGTTTGAGAGCCAAGTCAAACAGCAAAATCCCATTTAAGGCCACTGCTCTTGGTAAGTCTAGGAACATTCCACAGGCCAAAAGAAGCCATATAGCCCAGCTTTAATGGGCACCACTCCCTTCTCAGTAGAGGGAGGTGCAGTGAATATTTGCTAAGCCATAATCAAGATGGTCACAAATAGACTCACAGTGAAATTATGAATTGATGAAAACAGATTGAATAAACAAATAATAATAATGATGGTGATTTGATGATGATAATTCTCTCTCTTTCTCTCTCCCTCTTTCCCTCATGCAGCTCAGGCTAGTCTCAAACTGATATGTAACTGAGGATGGCTTAATTCCTCCTATTGTCACCTCAAGACTGCTGGGGTTCGGGCTGGAGAGATGGCTCAGCACATTGGCTGCTCTTCCAAAGGTCTTGAGTTCAATTCCCAGCAACTACATGGTGGCTCACAACCATCTATAATCACATCTGGTGCCCTCTTCTGGCCTGCAGGCATACATGCAGGCAGAACGCAGTCTACATAATAAATAAATCTTTAAAAAAACAATGCTGTGGTTAAAGGTTTGTGCCGCTACATCTCATTTATGCCACACTGGAGATTTAACCCAGGGCTCGTGCGCGCTATTCAGTCACTCTACTGACTGAGATACATCCTGACCCTTTCTTCTTCTTCTTCTCCTCCTCCTCCTCCTTCTTCATTTTTTTCCAGACAGGGTTTCTCTGTGTACCAAGTCCTGACTGTCCGGGACTCACTTTGTAGACCAGGCTGGCCTTGAACTAACAGAGATCCACCTGTCTCTGCCTCCCGAGTGCTGGGATCAAAGGTGTGCGCCACCACACCCCTTTCTTCTTTTTGACATTAGGCTGTAGCCCAGGCTGGCCTCAGACTCATGATCCTCCTGACTCAGCTTTTCAAGTGCTGGATTGCAGATGTGAGCCATCACTCCCAGCTTAACAACTGGCCGCCAGTGTCATGTTTCCCAGAGCAGCAGCATATGTGGTCCCTTCTTTTTTCTTGTTCTTTTATTATTTGTGGCCCCCTCTTTTGACCCAAGGATAAAAATATCTTGTCTTATGTTCATCGACCCAGACTTTTTCATGGAATTATGTCGTGTCAATAATTTTCTACCTCGAGTAGTTAATTTACCAGAACAAATGTTACTAGGTCATTTCAACAATTTCATTAATTCTGCTTCCAACTTACCTATCTTCATTTACACCGAGCCCCAGTAATCTTCACCTGAAAAATAATGATATAAATATAATGAGGATAAATATAACCATAGGGTCAAAAGAGGAAGCCACAAAATAATGAAAGAACATAAAAGAAAGGGGCCATTGGGCCACTTGATGGTCTGGGAAGCATGAGTCAGTGAGACCGTTGTTAAGCAAGTTACAGTAAATTTTAAAAATTCATAACACAAATTTGATAATAATGACACTGCCAACATCTTGATTTATCTTTTGCTGCAATTTTCTCTTCTTAGAAGTCCACTTTTCCTGGGACAATGGCTACAGACCTACATCTTGAGAAGAGTTATTTAATTTTTCCATCAGTTTTTAGTCGTTAGGTAATTTTTATCATGTACAAGTTAGCTGTCAGTCTCATTTTTTTCTGTTGATTATGCACTGAGCATCAGTCTTATGTTATAAACTTAGGAGTACAGGAAATGACCCAACACTTTGTTCACTTTTGTTGTTGTTTTGACACAAGGTCTCATGTAGCTCAGGCTGGCCTTGAACTTCTGAGCCTCCATTTCCCAAGTGCTGGGAGTACAGGTGTGTCCCACCACACCTAGTTTCTCTCTGTTCACCTTGTCTGGGTTCCTTATTCCTCAGGGTCACTCAGAGCAGCTGGGGGTCTTATGAGGAAAAGAAGGCCCATCTTTAGTGAATGCAACATATCCTGTCTATGTCGCTACCCTCTTCATGTTTAGAATGCAAGCAAACCCCAGACCTCCCTAGTTCTGAAGTCTCCCCTCACTGTTCTCAAAAGCGTTAGCTTTTTCTCTGTTGGGATGTTGTTTCCTAGCCTTTACAGAGAAAATCGTGTCTCAGACTAACTTGGGTAAAAGGCAGGCATATTTCATTTTTCTTAATTCATCCAGGTTAGGACAGATATATTGCAGGTTTGGGAGATATCCTCAGATCTGGATGAATTTGCTCTTAGAGCATATTTTTCCCCTCCCTCTATTCTATCTTCTTTTTTGTTGTTTGTTTTGACAGGTTTCTCTGTGTAACCCTGGCTGTCTTGGAATCTACTCTGTATAGCAGGCTGGCCTCGAACTCACAGAGATCTGCCTGCCTCTGCCTCCTGAGTACTGGGATTAAAGGCATCCACTGCCACCACCTGGTCTAAGCACAGATTTCTTTTACCTTTTGAAGTCTGGATTGACTAACAAAGGGTAATTATCTATAAACTTTCTAAAAAGAAAAGACTGGAGAGATGGCTTAGTGGCTAAAAACACTTGCAGAGCAAGTGTGAGGATGGAAGTTTGAATCCCAGAATCCACATAAATGCCAGACACATAGTGAGCCTCTGTAATTCCAGCACTCTTGTGGGAAGAAGATGGGAAGCAGACACAGAAGAATCCCTGGAAGTTCTTGGGCTAACTAGCTTGTCAGACACAGCAAAAAACTACAAAGTGGCCCTACCTCAAACAAGGTGGAAGATGAGGACCAACACTCAAGGCTGTCATCTGACCTTGTGTTGGGGCATATGTATACCTATGGCCATACACATGCACATACATTGTATGAACACACAAATAAAATTAAAGACATATGGAGGAAGAGCAACCATTTAAACCAAAATTATACAACTATTGGATCAGATAAAACTTTAAAAACTGAAGCTGGGTGTTCAATACCAACATTCAGGAGACAGAGGCAGGCGGATCTCTATGAGTTTGAGGCCAACTGGTCTACAAAGCAAGTTCCAAGACAGCCAAGGCTACACAGAGAGACCCTACACATGAATATGCATATCAGCTTTATTTTATCTGTCACATTGCAAAAAAAAATTGGTAATCACCCAAGTGTTAGAACCAGAATATCACCATTTGAATTATTTACTAAGTTCTAGACAGAATGAAACATCAATGGACAGTGGAATCTTCAAAAGAGAGACAATGTCATATTATATCCTCCTGATGAAAGTACACCATGCCATACAC
Source organism: Lophiomys imhausi (assembly GCA_907164525.1). Lineage (NCBI taxonomy): Eukaryota > Metazoa > Chordata > Mammalia > Rodentia > Muridae > Lophiomys > Lophiomys imhausi. The sequence goes on along the minus strand of CAJQZJ010001826.1, from coordinate 21,003,491 downwards.
ACATACCAACCAACTAACCAACCAACCAACTAACTAAATCTAAAGATGAAATACTCCTGAAAACCATTAGGAGCTTACAGAACTGATCTGTGAGTATAAAGTTGCCTTTGTTTTCTCAGAACTTGTCTATGAGGTTTCTTTGATTACAGCAAAACAGCCCACGTAGTAATTCATGGTATTTGGACAGAGCCTCAGCCTTAGTAAGTGTCCAGGCTACAGATATCCTGTCCCAGGCATGGTCCTGGTCCAGTGTTGCCTTTGCTGTATGGTGAGCTTACTAGGGTATATTCTCTGAGAAGCATTGGGTTTGCTCCATTCAGAAATAACTCTCCCCTGAATCTTGCCTGTGCTGCACCAAATCCTGCTATCCATAAGAGCCTCCTACCTACTCTCCTGGGCTTAGTTCAGAAAGAGAGAGAGAAAGAAAGGAAGGAAAAAAGAAAGAAAGAAAGAAAGAAAGGAAGGAAGGAAGGAAGGAAGGAAGGAAGGAAGGAAGGAAGGAAAGAAAGAAAAGAAGAAAAGGAAGAAAGGAAGGAAGGAAGAAGAAAAGGAGAAGGAAGGAAGAAAGAAAGAAGAAAAGGAGAAGGAAGGAAGGAAGAAAGAAGGAAAGGAAAGAAAGAAAGAAAACACACAAGGGCTAAGGAGATAGTTCCGTGGGTAAAGATACGTAGTGCCAAATCTTGTGACCTGAGTTTGGTGGAGGGAGAGAACCAGCTCCTGCAAGTTTGCAAATTGTCCTCTGACCTCCACATGTGCCTTGCTGCCTCACCCCAATAAATAAATAAATGTATGTAAAATGTTTTTAAATGACTGTCACAGACCCAAGTTCCTAGTCTCTGTCTTCCCTTCTCACATACTCTTGGCTTTTGTCATGGACTCTTGAGCCTTCCTGACAGTCAGTGTAAGAATGCAGAGTCTCTATCTATGATCACAAATGGGACTGAGGCATTTCGTACTCATTGGCCCTCACAGAAACTTACCGCCTGTTTCCATTTTGCATACAGGTCTCAGCACAAGAAAGGGAGTGGGAGATAGTGAATGGCATGCAGTACTTGTGGCTCAGTCACCTCAATGGCTCCTGATGTTTTCAGAGCACATCCCAGTTGTTGCAGGTACCCCAAAATACTGCTTGTACTCTTTGACATCATGAAGTTATGGCAGTGCGCAAGCACTGAGAGCTCATCTGATTTGCTGATAGACATGGATCAGGTATTAAAATATTTTGGGCCAGGATGAAGGCATGGCTTGGTGTGTGACTTATTGCTCTTCCTGTGCTTACTTAGTTGACATGCACACACACACACACACACACACACACACACACACACACACACACTGGTACATGTATACATATAGAGAAAAAACTAAAACTAATTTTAATGGTTTAATGAGAGATGGTTCAAGGGGCAAAGGTGCTTGCTGTCAAGCCTAACTGCCTGAGCTTGGTCCTAAAAGCCCAGGAGAGGACTGGCTCTCAAAAGTGGTCCTCTAGCATCTACTCGTGCACAGTAGCATGTCTGCAAGCCCCAACACAAAATAGATATGTAAGTGTAATTTGAAAATGGGGCCAGTGAGATGGCCTAGTGGCCAAAATGCTTGCCACCCACCATGTCGGCAACCTCAATTTGAGCCCTGGCCACCCACCATGTTGGCAACCTCAATTTGAGCCCTGGCCACCCACCATGTTGGCAACCTCAATTTGAGCCCTGGAACATATTAAGGTGGAAGGAGAAGTCAAATCTGGCAAGTGGTCCTCTGATCCACATGTGTATACTGTGGCTCTTATGTCCCCCTAACTTAAATAAATGTGGTAAAAATTTGTAATTAAAAAAATTTCTTGCCAGGCATGGTGGCGCACACCTTTAATCCCAGCACTCGGGAGGCAGAGGCAGGCAGATCTCTGTGAGTTCAAGGCCAGCCTGGTCTACAAAGTGAGTCCAAGACAGCACAGTTACACAGAGAAACCCTGTCTTGAAAAACCACAAAAAGTTTTTGCTATTGGATATGGTGATGCACACCTATAATCTCAGCACTCAAGAGGCTGAAACAGGAAGATAGTGAGTTTGAGGCCATCCTGCACACACACACAGTTTTTTTTCCCCCCTGTGGGCAACAATAGAATTATCTGACTGACCCTGGGCTTTGGCCAACTTCAGCCACACAGAAAGATCTTGTCTCCAAAAAATAAACAAGTAAATAAATAAACAAAAAGAAAAAAAGAAAAAGAACCAACAACAAACTCCAAATTTCATTAGTCTCAGAGACAAGAACTGAGAGTATAAAAAGACCAAAAATTAGCTAGGCAGTGGTGGCGCATGCCTTTAACCCCAGCACTGGGGAGGCAGAGGCAGGAGTATCTGAATTTGAGGGCAACTTGGTCTATAGAGTGAGTTCTAGGACAACCAGGGATGCACAAAGAAACCTGTCTCAAAAACCAAATATATAAGTAAAAAATAAGAAACAAAAAAAAAATTCTACTGCCACAATGTGGAAAACTACCAGATAACTCCATTTCAGTTCCTCATTCATTCACATAAAAATACAAAGTAGGGGCTAGAGAAATAACTCAGTGGTGAAGAGCCACCTGCTGCTTTTCCAAAGGACTCAGGTTTGATTCACAGCACCCACACGATGGCTCAGAACTGTGTGAAACTCCAGTTCCAGGGGATCTGATGCCCTCTTCTGGCCTCTGTGGTCACCAGACACACATACCTGGTGCACAGACATACATGCAGGCAAAGCACCCATACACAATTAAAAACTGAAATAAAAAAAACATAGGCCAATGAGATGACTTAGGGGGCAGAAACACTTTCTGCAACCCTGACTAAATTCAATCCCTGAAGCACAGAAAGGTGAAAAGTTGTGCCCTAGCCTCTGCATGTCCCCAGTAAAACATGAAATAATAAGAATAACAAGAAAAGCTGGAGATGTAGCTCAGTTGGTGGTGTTCTGGCCAGTATGCAAGATTCCCTGGGTTTGCTCCCCAACTCCACATAAACTGAACTTGGTGGCCCATTTCTGCAATCCCAAAATACAGAAGGTAGAGGCAGGAAGATCAGAAGTTCCAGGTTATCCTTGAGTACATAGAGAATTTTAGGCCAGCCTACAATACATGATATACTCCCCCCACCAAAAAAAAAAAAATTCAGTGACAAAAATGTTCATTTGTTTGTTTGTTGAGACACAGTCGCTGTCTGGCCTCGATCTGCCTGCCTCTGATTCCTGAGTTCTGGGATCAAAGGTATGTGCCACCACTACCCCACAAATGTATACATCTTATACAGGCGAGTTTGGCAGCACACGCCTGTAATCCTCTTTATTTGGGAGGCTGAAGCAGGGAGGTTTCAAGTTAGAGGCCAGTTCGGGCTACATAGTGAGATCCCCACCCCTCCGTTTCTACTACTTATTTATGTATCCACACAAACCTTTTAAAGGGCTCTAATTGCATTCACAGATCCAGAAAGTGTTATACAAACCACTGTAAGAGGAAAACTCATCAGTGGTCTCACCCAGCTGTAGACCATGTGTACTATCATACCAAATCTTTAAACTCACAATTTTTCTGTCTCAGCCTCCTGAATTGTGGTGAGTCACCACAACAACTGTGCAAGTCTGTTTTCATGTGTGTGTGCTAACTGCAGCAGTGACATTTTTCTTTATGTATGTAACATATCTGATCATATGCGCCCTTCCTGAAGGGCTCTAGTAGGCGGAGCTTGGCAAACATGGCATTGACAAGTTTTACCTTTTACCCTTCTCCCCTTTGCTAAAACCTGTCAGATTACATTCCTAAAGCTAGACCCCAAAGTCCATTCCTTTATTCGGTCACTTATTTCTCCTCAGGCTGACCACCAAGGTCCAGCTATCAAAGTATTTAAGTCTAGCAATCAAAACTCCCTTGTTGTCTACCCTAATTAACCTACCCAATCAAAATTAACCAACTCATCCCTGACACAGGTTTTCCCCTTTCCCTTTATAAACTGCTAGTTGTCTGTCTCCTCTCTATCCAGAGGCAGTCCTTTGTCCCTCCAGGCAAATATCCCTTTCCTCTCTCCCTTCTTCCTTTCCCTTCTCCCTAGACCTCTGCCTCCTGTCTTTGTCTCTATTCCCCGTCTTCTGTCCCTCTGGGGCAAATAAATCACCTTTGTGCTGAGAACTTGGTCTTGGAGTGCCCTGGGCCACCCTTCTTTTCACTCCCAGGACCCACTAACCTTCTCCATGTGCTCTTGATATGTTCTGTAATAAGGAAGGGTACACACTATAGCCCTTTCATGAGGCGGCACACTGCTTCTTAATGTTTTGGATAGTGCAAGCCAATAGATGTCTAACCATGAAGAAAGGCATTTCATTGAACATTATTTTAGATCTGCACTGACTCTAGTGTATGTAAAACATCTAATCATAAATGTCAAAAAAATCTAATCTTTCTATGGCTGTCTGCCACAGGAAGTACTATAATGCTCTGGTGGTCTATAGACAGAATTGAAGACATCCAAAATTTTACTTAGAAATTAGTAAAAATTAAAGGTGATTTTCCCTTTAAATAATGTACCCAATGAACATTTTCCAAAACAGACTTCTTTGAATCTATCTGGAAGAATTAAAAATATTTTTATATTCTTTTATTGCTTAAAACATATTTTTAGGGCCAGACATAGTGGTGCATGCCTTTAATCCCAGCACTAAGGAGACAGGCAGGGAGATCTCCGTGAGTTCGAGGCCAGCCTGATCTACCAAGCAACTCAAGGGTAGCCAGGGCTTGTTACACAGAGAAATCTTGTCTCGGAAAAAAAAGTTTTGTTTTGTTTTTTTTAAATGTGCATGGGTATTTTGGCTACATCTATATAGCCCTTGTGTGTTTGGAACCTGTGGAGGCCAGAAGAGGGTATGTGAGCCCTAGGACTGAAGTTCCAGATGGTGATGACTCACCATGTGGATGCAGAGAATCAAACATAGGTTCTTTGGAAGAGCAAATAGTGCGTTTAACCACTGAGCCATCTCTCAGCACTCCCGCTCGCTCCGTTCTCCCACTTACTTCACTTATTTATTTTTTGTTTTCTGAGACAGAGTCTCAGTCTGTGGCTTTGGCTAGCCTAGAACTTGCTTTGTAAATCAGTCTGGCACAGAGAGTTGCCTACCTCGGACTCCTGAGTGATGGGATTAAAGCCATGTGGCACTCTACCTAACCTCTTTGAAGACAGGGTCTTCCTATGTAGCCCTGGTCGGCCTTGACCCTTCACTCCTCCCTATTCAGCCCCTGGGCGCTAGAGTTACAGTTGTATAGCACCCTATCATATCCTCTGTTTCTCAAGGACACAGAGTTTGCACTGAGTTCAGAGGTAGAGCATTTGTCTAACATGTAAGAGATCCTAGGTTCAAGCCTAATACTGGAAAACAACAACAACAAAAGAATTTTCTCTTATGAAGTTACTAGATTTAGGATGATCTCATTTCAAAATCCTTATTTAATCCCATCTGCCTAGATTCTTTTTCCAAATAAGGTTACATTTGGAAGTATACAGAGCTAAGTATAAGGGTTACAATGTGGACACTTGTCGCGTCCCCCTCGACCAGCAAGGATGACGCAACTCGCAAAAGCTCTTCTCCAGCAGTTTATTCAGGTCCCTTGAAAACAGTCTTCCGAATGCCTGGGCAGACCCAACCCACAGGCTAAATACTATATGAACAGCCAATCAAGTAAAGCCACGTGGTGCTATCTTAGAGGCCCACGTATGCGGAAGCAAGCCAGATCAGCGGTCTTTGCCAAATATGGATTTGTTTACCACTGAGAGCGCTCACCGTCGGGCTGGTGGAAGGCGGAAACCAGTGCCATCTTTAGGGCGCGGCACGTCACAGCTCTCTACAGTTCCTCCTTTTTTTTTTTTTTAAAGTTGGTAGAAGTCCCTGGAAAGGCTACGTAATCCCCATATCTGGGGATCTCATGGTGGGCCTGAGCCTGTAGGAGGGCGATGCTCAAACTCTTACCCGTCTCTGGGTCAGCCTCCCCACTCGGGGCTGCCCTGTCTTAGGTGGCCGAGGCTTACCCGTCTACTCCGTCATTGACTTGCCAGACCCTAATATCCGTGGAACGAATACCTCAGTGGGCAGGGACTATGCTCAGTGAAGATTTAAGGCTTCACGGCAGCGAGCCACGCCTGAGGGGACTGGCCCGCCTCAATGGCGACAAGGGCTTGTATAATCATGGCTGCATTACGCTTTTGTGTGGCTCTCATTTTGTAGATGCACCATAGGCAAACCAGACAGGCTAGTATCATCAGTATCGCCAAAGAGCCTACGCCCGCCCACTCCTTAAGATGATCCATAGCTGTCTGTATCCAGGAAGTCAAACCAGTGGCCAGGCTCAGATCCACCCGAGTGGAGTTGATGTGGACAATTGTCGCTCTCAGCTCTCTCATCAAATTTTCAAATTCAGCCGACCAATCCTGTAAGAGGAACTTTGACAATTGTCTAGACAAATTAGCAGCCTTTGTAAAATTTTGATACTGCACCGAAGTAACACACAAACCTTACATTTTCCACTCATACCCCAATTGTGCCAGTTGCCAAAGAGAATCAATCTGTTCTTGTATTAGATCTATGCGTTGATTAACTATCATAAGGCCTCCTTTGAGATGAGAATTCATAGAGGTCTGAGTATCCAATGCCTGTGCCACAGTGGCTGAGATGTTATTCAGGGCATTGGCAGTCTGTATAGAACTAGACAAGGCAATAGCTGAGGCAGTAGCTCCCACAGCAGCAATAGTGATAGCAGTAACAATAGCTGCAGTGATGCCAAAATCTCTTTTAAACCTGAATAGCATCATGGTATTAGGAGCCTCTACAGGAACTGGTACATATCGAGGCATTCTAGTCACCACAGCCACAGGAAAGGCTGTGGCATTCCAGCGTAGGGCATAAAAACATGTGCCCGGAGTGCATACTAACTTTTCTTCACCCAAGGATGCACTCCCATTACTTACAATCCACAGAAAAGGAGGCCAGAGACATACTGGCGAAGCTGAAAAGGTCTTATTGCGGTAAGAATGAAACAAAGATTTCCAAATACCAGAGCCACTACCGCTAGAAAAATCCAGATTGGTAGCGGACCCTAGGGAAAAACTACCTCTTTGATAAATACCTCCCCCAAGCATAATGACAGGTCCCAAGTCCATGCAACTTCCATTTACCCCACACAAAAGCCACACATCAAAAGGATTGGTGGCAGTCTGTTGAGGATCCCTAGTAGATATATCAAGCATCTGATCTTTGATATGTATGTAAAGGACATTGTAATGACCCCACACCCAGTAGCCAACCAGGCTGGTGCCATACCCGTCCGGTATCTTTTTCTCAGAGATGGGAAACTAGGATACCAACCCATATGCAATCAAACATGCCCTTCTTGAAGTCGCTAGAAGCTGACCCCAAGTGCAGTGCTTAGCCTCGCATCCTGAGCGTGATGATAGCTTAGTCCTTTAGGACAGTCAACCAAGCTTGTGGCTGTCTAGCCTCCAAGGCAGCAAAGGCTTGCACCAGCATGGCATTGCTTCTCCTCTGTGAAATCCTCATCTTACAGATACACCATAGGGCAATGAAACTGACTAGGAAGAGCATGCCTCCTAGGGCACCCATTCCCTCAGATGATTCATGGCTCGGAGGATCCATGTCGACAGTCCTTCAGCAACAGAGACATCAACCCGGGTGGAATTCACATGCACGATGGCAGTTCTCAGATTCTGCATCAGCTTATCAAACTCGCCAGACCAATTTCCTGTAAGATACTGAGAGAGTTGCTTAGACAAATTTGTAGCTACAGTATAATTTTGATATGGCACAGAGGTCACACACAAACCAGTCATTTTCCACTCACAGCCAATCTGGGCCACCTGCCACAATACATCCAAGGCCATAGCTACATTGGCTGACAAATTATTCAAGGTAGCGGCAGTCTGCACTGAGGCATCCAGGCTTCCAATCCCTTGTTCTTATAAGGGGTGATAGCTGCTTTACATTCCTTTGTACATTGCTCATACACAAGTTGTTTAATTAAGGGCATTGCCAAATCAGGGTCTCCAAATACCCTTCCAGCTGCTTCAACCATTATAGCCACGAAGTCTGAGAAAGGCTCCAGGGGATCCTGAATAACCTTGGTTAGATTGCCATTCACTTCCCCTTTGTTAGGCAATGATTTTCAAGCTCTGGTTGCGATTAAATTGATTTGCCCAAACACCTGAGCCGGATACCCAGTTTGTTGTTGAGCATATCGACCTTGCCCAAGAAGCATGTCCACATCCCAGGCTGGGTTTCCTGCTGCACGATTAGCAGCAGCTTGTTCATTAGCAAACTCAATCAAGAAAGCCTTCCAATCTAAATACTGCCCAGAGGACAGGCAGGCACGTGCCAAGCTCATCCAGTCACTAGGAGTCATGCAATAACGACTAAGAGCTTCCACCTGAGCTACAGTGAAAGCAGCATTAATCCCATAAGTGCGGACAGACTCAGCGAGTGCTTTAATTACCTTAAACTCGAGAGGTTCATGATAATGATTTCCCCCTCCATCCTGAAAGACAGGGTAGTACAGCTCATGTCTCACTTCCCTCCAGACATTTGGACAGAATGACCGCCCACTAGGATCACTCGGAGGGGAAGTCTCATTATATGAAGGCGGCGCCAGCACAGGCGGCCCCGGACCTGAGGGCTCTATCCGGGTGCAGTCAGAACTCTTCCTCAAAGATGACTTCTCCATTTTCTTTGTTAACATTTTAAGTTCCTCTTTAGACTCTGAGCTATCCTCTTCCAAAGTATCTTTCCCAAAGTGACCAAGCGCTCCTTTTTTAACTGTTCTAATGCCTCTTGTCCCTTTTCCACGGCCTTGCAATATCTCTGATCTCCTAAACAACTACGAACAAGTCTCCAAATAGGCCGTGCTCCTCCCTGCAATGTACCTTGCTCCCAGGCAAAATCTAGATCTCTCCCAAGCTTCTCCCAGCAACTGATAAAGGCAAGGCCAGCATTCGCTCCATTTCTGTGAGGCACTCTCTGCTTTCCTCACCTTGCTCTGCCAGTTGTGTCTTCTACTCGTCCGAATCACGGAACTTTATTGCTCCCTCCCGGAGACCCTATTGCCTCTTTACCGAGGTCCTTATTGCTCCCTCCGGAGACCTTATAGTTCGCAACTTCCCGCGAAACTTTACCTTTTGTTCGCAATCTCCGCGAAACTTTACCTTTTGTTCGCAATCTCCGCGAAACTTTACCTTTTGTTCGCAATCTCCACGAAACTTTACCGTATGTTCGCTATTATCCGCGAATCTTTACCGTATGTTCGCTATTATCCGTGAATCTTTACCGTATGTTCGCTATTATCCGCGAATCTGTACCGTATGTTTGCTATCTCCGCGAATCTTTACCTTGTGTTCGCTATCTCCGCGAAACTTTACCTTATGTTTGCTATCTCCGCGAAACTTTACCTTTTGTTCGCTATCTCCGTGAAACTTTACCTTTTGTTCGCTATCTCCGCGAAACTTTACCTTGTGTTCGCTATTTCCGTGAAACTTTATTGTCCTAATTTATCCCAGGAACTTACCAGCGCTGCCCCTGACTGCAGGAGTTCTGAGTCTTTTCTCGACCCCCGTACGGGCCACCACTTGTCGCGTCCCCCCTCGACCAGCAAGGATGACGCAACTCGCAAAAGCTCTTCTCCAGCAGTTTATTCAGGTCCCTTGAAAACAGTCTTCCAAATGCCTGGGCAGACCCAACCCACAGGCTAAATACTATATGAACAGCCAATCAAGTAAAGCCACATGGTGCTATCTTAGAGGCCCATGTATGCGGAAGCAAGCCAGATCAGCGGTCTTTGCCAAATATGGACTTGTTTACCACTGAGAGCGCTCACCGTCGGGCTGGTGGAAGGCGGAAACTGGCGCCATCTTTAGGGCGCGGCACGTCGCAGCTCTCTACAGCAGAGGCAGGTGGATCTCTGTGAGTTCGAGGCCAGCCTGGTCTACAAAGTGAGTCTAGGACAGCCAGAGCTGTTACACAGAGAAACCCTGTCTCAAAAACCCCCCAAGTGCTGGGATTAAAGGTGTGCGCCACCACCGCCCGGCTAAATACTATATGAACAGCCAATCAAGTAAAGCCACGTGGTGCTATCTTAGAGGCCCACGTATGCGGAAGCAAGCCAGATCAGCGGTCTTTACCAAATATGGACTTGTTTACCACTGAGAGCGCTCACCGTCGGGCTGGTGGAAGGCGGAAACCGGCGCCATCTTTAGGGCGCGGCACGTTGCAGCTCTCTACAGACACTGACATTTTTTTGGTGGGAAAGGGACACAATTCAAACAGTTATAATTGGAATACTTTTTTTTTTCCGAGACAGAGTTTCTCTGTGTATCCATGGATGTCCTAGACTCACTTTGTAGCAAGGCTACCCTTGAACTCACAGAGATTCACCTGCCTCTGCCACCCCAGTGCTGGGATTAAAGGTATGTGCTACTGCAGCTAGCAATTACAGACAGCTGTGAACTGCCATGTGGGTGCTGGGATTTGAACCCGGGGTCTTTGGAAGAGCAGTCAGTGCTCTGAGCCATCTCTCCAGCCCCTGGAATACTTATTTATTATTATATTTTATTTATTTTTATATGTGTATGTGTTTACTTGAATACTCTCTCTCTCTCTCTCTCTCTCTCTGTGTGTGTGTGTGTGTGTGTGTGTGTGTGTGTGTGTGTGTGTGTGTGTGTGTTGTTCAAAGGACAAGTTTCAGGAATCAGTTCTCTCCCTCTACCCTGTGAGTTCCTGGGGATTGAACTCAGGTCATTAGGCTTGGCAGCAGGAGCATTTTCCTGCAGAAGCGTCTTACTGCCCCTACTTTTCTTCCTTCCCTCCTTCTTTCCTTTCTTTTACATTTATGTTTGTTTTATGTGTGTGAGTGTTTTGCCTGCATGTATGTATGTTCACTGTGTGTGTGCCTAGTGCTCAGGGAGGCCAGAAGAGGGTGCTGGATCCTTTGGAAGTGGAAGTAGGGACAGTTACTAGCTGCCATGTGGGTGCTGAGAACTGAACCCAGGTCCTCTGCAAAAGCAGAGAGTGCTCTTAATCACTGAGACATCTCTCAAGCCCAGGTTGTACTTTTTATTTTTTAAAGTTTGCATTATTTGAGCAGCTTTAAATGAAGGATTCTGCTAGACGTCAACTCCAGCTGATTCCTCCAAGTCTGGCCTTTGTTCGTGACAATCTTCACTCTGGCAGCAATTCATACCATGCACAGCATCCGTTACCTTGGTTACCTTTCATCTGTTGTGGGGGAGGGGAGTCTGCTGGGTTGACTACTTTTATGGATGAGAAAGCAGGGGCAGGTGGGAAGCAAACTGAAGAGGTCACACATCTTGGGAGTGGCAGAAGGAGGAATTGAGACCAGTGTGTCACGGTCCTTCCCTCATGCTGCTGTCACTGTGTGGGAGCGTCCCTTGCTGAGATCGCTTCCCGAAGTTCCATTTGTCTTTTGCCTTTGGCTTTCACTTTCATCTAATGCATATTTTTCTTTGCATTTGAATTGATTATCTATATAGTCTATGTGCTTGTCCTGTTAATTGGTTGATTGATTCATTAGTTCAATCACCATTTATTGAACTCCTAACTTGTAAGAAGCCCTGAGCTAGCTTGAGCTCTAGGTTTCAGAGATGAATCAGGCGTCCTTGGGCTTTGTCACTGAGGAAGGAGGGTGGATGGTGAAGAGTGTGAGCCCGCTGTGGGAGCCCAGAGCAGACTCCCAACCAAGCAGGTGAGGAGAGGCTTCTTGATACCTGGATTGGGTCCTGAGGGATAGATAGGATGCAACTTTATTCCTTTACCATTGACTGTTGGAATGAAATATTAGAATGGGCATTTGCTACTCATGTATTGAATGTCAGGGTGTGTTATTTACTTCCTACCACTCTGGCAAGCTAGCATAGAAGGTTCTTATAACAGTCTCCAACATAAATGGCAGTTTTCCATTTGCCCAGTGTTGGATCACTAATAAAATGTTTTCATGCTTTGGTCACAAAGAAGCTCTTTCAGAGCATTTTCTTTAGGTCCATGTTAGCCTCTTTAAAAAACTAAAAAAAATTATGTTTACCTCTCCAAAAAGACTACTGCTAAAATTTATAAATGAAGTGATATTACTTTGGAAGTTATAATCATCCCAATTGCACTAGCTGAGGATTAAACCTGGTGTGGTTTAATGGAGCTCAGCCAATTCCTTCATTGCTTTGGGTCTCAATTTCCTCTACTATAAAATGGGTATATGAAGGAATAGAGAGACAGTTTAGAGGTTAAGAGCATTTGCTGCTCTTTCAGAGTTCAGTTCTTAGTGGAGATGAAAGGTAGTTTACAATTACCTGTAATTCCAGCTCCAGAAGCAGTGGTGGCACACACCTTTAATCCCAGCACTCAGCAGGCAGAAGCAGGTGGATCTCTGTGAGTTCAAGGCCAGCCTGGTCTACAAGAGTGAGTCCAGGACAGCCAGGGATACAGAGAGAAACCATGTCTCTAAAAAACAAAACAAAACAAAAAACCCAGAAGACATATCTGAGGCAGTCCAGGCTGAAGGATTTAACAGATTTAGATACTAATAGAGTCCTTGGCTCATTAATAAAGATCAATTCTTCCAATGTAATCTTTAATGTCCATTTTACTATGTTTCCAGGGTAAATAATAATAATAATAATAATAATAATAATAACTATTATTATTATTGGGTTTCATGTAATTCAGGCTGTCTCAAACTCCCATATAGCTGAGGTTGGCTTTTGAACTCCTAGTCTTCCTGACTCCACCTCCCAGGTGTGTAGTGCCACCATGCCTGACTTCAGAGTCTTTTTTTTGTTCAATTTTGGTGCTGGTGATCAAACTCACTGCCTTGAGCATCATAGGTAAACACCCTTCCAGCAAGCTACAGTCAGTACAGTCCCAGTGTAGTATCAGAAGCAAAAGGCTTCCAGAAATGTTTTGAGAGACAGGTGCAAAACAGCCCATCAACATTGCTAGGACAAATTCAGTACAAAGCACAAATGAATGAGATGGCAACAGGTAAGGGATAGTGTTAGACAGTGTCCTCTTGACTCTGAGTTTGTTTCCATGGGATTGTAGAAAAAAAATTCCATATGACAGAAATAATCAACATAAAAATAAAACTGACAGAGGCCAAAGTCGTGCGTGGTATAATTTACTATGGATGGGAAAGCAGACTGAATGATCCTGTCTTTGTCAATAACACTGAACACTACAAAGCTGGCCCCAGGGAAAATTCCTTTTAGTAGAAATAATCAACACAAAATAAAATCCAACAGTGGCTGAAATTGCACAAAGAAAAAGTAGTCTTGATGGAAATAATTACTAACAAATATCATAATGGCTGAAACAATAATCAATAAAATCAATAAAGAGAAAAGAGTTGTTTGAGGAATCAGCTCACCTACTTTGTTTTGTTTTTTGAAACAGGATTTCTCTGTATAGTTCTCTCTTGGAACTTACTCTGTACACCAGGCTGGCCTCGATCTCAGATGTCTGCTTGCCTCTGCCTCTTGAATGCTAGGATTAAAGGTGTGCCACCATGTTCGGATTTACTTGTTTTTATAAAATAAAGAAAAGAAAGTCTTGGGGCTGGAGTGATGGCTCAGTGGTTAAGAACATTGCCCTTCCAGAGGACCTGAGTTTGATTCTCAGAACATACATGGTGGCTCACAACTGCCTGTATCTCCAGTTCCAGGGGATCTGACACCCTCTTATGACTCCCAAGGGAACCAAGAAACATGTGATGGGCATACATATGCAGGCAAAAACACTCAGGAAAAAAAAATTGAAAAAAAAATTTGATTCCGATTTTCTTTTGAGAAAGGATCCATGTAGCCTAGGCTGCCCTTAAATTTGCTATATAGCTGAAGCTGAGCCTGAACTCTGATTCTTTTATTTTCACCTCCAAACTGCAGGAACCACAGACATGTGCAACTACTCCTGCCTTTTATTTTATATTTTCTCCTTTGAAATAATGTCTTTCTATATAGCAAAGACTGACAATGAATTCTCAACTCTTCTGCCTTAGCCTCCTGGGTTCTAAGGTTATAGGTGCGTGCCACAATACCTGGCACTTGAGAAAAGAATCTATCTCTGCCAGCCTAAAAATACATGAAAAGCTTTACTTACAATTGGAATAAGAAAAAAGAATGATTCAGTGGAAAAAATTAGGGCAGTGTAGTGTTGTAGCTCAGTAGAATTAATTAGCATATATGAGGCCCTAGGTTTGATGACCATCACTGCAAAACACAAAAACAAAAAACTTATCAAACACCTGAAACCATACTTTTAAATTATTAAACACTTATTTATTAATAAGTATATTCACTCATAACGAATACACTTAACTACTATTCCTATAAATTCCAACAACCCCTATGAATGCCTACAACCCCTATAAATTCCTACAACCCCTAAGACAACCTATTGATAACTATTACAACTATTTTCATAACCTTTTAAAAGGATACAGTCTCTGGGGCAGGTCCTCCCTCAGTCGTCAGGAACACAGTCTCTGGGGTAGACCCTTTAACGCACTTAGCAGTCTTTCTTCTGGAATATCTCAGACGTAGATCCATCAGGGTAAACTGGCTATGGTGGTTTCACCTTAAATAAGGCTTGAGGCTTTCTTCTCTCTGGGAGACCTCAGCCTACTGTAGGCCAATTTACTTTCTTTGTATCAGCACTCTGCTGCTCTGCCTCAGTCTTTAAAGCTGGCCACAGTTCTGTTCAGACCTCTGTCCAGACAGGTCAAACCCCTCTAGGCAAAAGCTGAGCCACAGGGTTTAGTCCTTGGCCTTTTGCTGTCTTGCTGAAGCTTTCTCTGCTCACCAGCTTCTTTCTGCCTCAGGGAGATCTGGCCATTAGTCTACCAGCACTTTCTCCATCAGAGGATACAAACTACTCGTTGTCCTTTCTAGCGTGTGGAAAGACAGACTCGCTAGCACAGGAGCTCTCTAGCATGCGGCTGTCTAGCCTGGAACCCCTAGCACGCTGCTCTCTCGTGCTCATCCACTTGTCCTTAAATAGGATCTCTCCTTGTTCCACCTGCTTCAGCTTAATTTGGGCTCTGCCCACTTACCAGGCTGAAAACAATGCTAGGTCATAAAGTCTTTCCTTCTTTCACCTGGCTTCAACCTTGTTTTTCAGTCCATAGAGACTACCCTCGTTTCACATGACTTCATCCATAAGCTGATAAGCTAATTGCTCACAGCCAAGTTGATCTTCATGCCCCGTATTCAGAGACTGTATCAGAAACCTAGATATTTACTAAATCTAATTTATATTAATCTAACTCCCTACAAACACCCCAACACCAAAAGACTTGGGAGTCAAGTCTCTCTTTGCACATTCTTGAGGCAAGGTCTCTCTAGTTTCATTCGGCTATGGCATTTCATAGTCGCGGCTAGTGGGCTTAGGGGCTTCTGGGTGATTTTCCATTTCTGCCTCCTACCTGCTGCTTGAGTGCTGTGCTCAGCACCACACAGGCTTCTTATGTGCTAGGTTCTGGGGATTACACTTGGGTGTCAGGCTTGCCTAGCTAGTGTCTTTTTACCTGTGGAGTAATCTCCCCAGCCCTCCATGTGAGAGAGAGAGAGAGAGAGAGAGAGAGAGAGAGAGAGAGAGAAAGACAGAGAGAGAGAGAGAAAGACAGAGAGAGAGAGACAGAGAAAGACAGTCAGACGAGAGAGAGAGAGAGAGAGAGAGAGAGAGAGAGAGAGAGAGAGAGACTCTTTGTGTAGCCCTGGAGGGCCTAGAACTTCCTATGTAGACCAGGCTGGCCTCAAACCCAGACACCTGCCTACTTTTGTCTGCCAAGTGCTGGGATTAAAAGCATGCGCCACCACCACCTGGCTTCAAAAAATATTTTTTAAAGTGCAAATACATTTTTATTCATTCTACAGACAGTAGTTTGTGAGGTAGAGTGTTGTAGATCCTTTACAACGATTCTGTTCCCTTATCTTCACTTGCCCTGTACACAATGATCTCTGGCCCACAGATTAGAAACCATAGAGATAAGAATTAAGATACAGGGAAACTCTAGGCCCTGACTGTGCATGCCTTTAATCCCAGTACTCAGGAGGCAGAGGCAGGAGGATCTCTGTGAGTTCAAGGCCAGCCTGGTCTACAGACTGAGTTCCAGGATAGCCAGAGCTGCACAGAGACACCCTGTGTCAAAAAAAAATATGGAAAATCAGTTTGTCTAAAATATGCTGTATGGAAGATATAACTTTGGCTTTGGTTTTGAGAGTGAGTAGGAAGAAAGAGAAAGCGGGGTACATGGTACATGCCTGTATTTCCAGCACTGGAGAATAGAGGAAGGAAGATCAGGCTCTCAAGTCCAGTTTTGGGTACATACATACAGTTCCAGTTCAACTTAGGTCATGTGAGACTTTGTCTGCAGCTTGGGGAGAAAGCCCAGAAAGACAAATAATTTGAGGAGTGGTTGAGAGTTCCTTGCTCACTTTACATTCTTTAATACATTATAATGGTTAATCTTGTTAATATGATGGGATTTAGAATTACTATGGAAAAACAAATCTCTAGGCATGTCTGTGGGGTTGTCTAGATTAGGCTAACTGAGGTGGGAAGACTTTCCTAAGCATGGGCAGTGCCATGGGATGGGGCTCCTAGACTGAGTCAAAGGAGGAAAGAAGGAGCTTTTGGAGAACAAGAATCTCCCTCTCTGGGGCTGGAGAGATGGCTCAGCGGTTAAGAGCACTGCCTAGTGCTCTTCCAAAGCTCCTGAGTTCAATTCCCAGCAACCACATGGTGGCTTACAACCATCCACAATGTGATCTGGTGCCCTCTTCTGGAATGCAGGTGTACATGCAGATAGAGCACTCATATGCATAAAATAAAATAAAAATAAATCTTTAAAAAAAAAAAAAAGAATCTCCCTCTCACATTACCTGATCCTGCTGCCATATGTATAAACTGGTGACATGATCACTCGATGTCATCATGGTTAAGTGGAAGGTCTTTGTTGTAGATACGAAGGAGAGTATAGCCAGTCATCTGGAAGAGTCCAGAGCGAAAGACCAAGTGGTAGACTGAACATGGCCAGCGGAATGGATTTGGCCCAGGGGGAAGGTAGTAGGGAGAGGAAGAGAAAGAGCCTACCAAGAAAGAGGGGCAAAAGAGAGGGACCAAGAGAGCTGAAATAGAAGGGTATAGGAGAATGAGAAGGTGGGGGAGGGTAGCCCATGAACTGAAGAAATTTAGGGTAGGTCATATGGTGATAAGAACCAGGATGTCAACATGGATTCTGTAACAGGTTCTTGTGATACTGAAGGAGCATGAAGGGGAGCATGGAGGCCAGCATGCTCTTTGGTATGCTAATAGGCACCACAGATAGCCATTTGTTTCTTTTGGAACTGACACATATCTTCCCTAAGATGGAACTGTAAGTTAAAACAAACCTTTCCTTTCTTCCTTCCCTCTTTAAATCACTGTTGTCAGGTATTTTGTCCCAGCAACCAGAGAAGTAACTAACACAGTTCATAACCACCAGCGTTTTAATAGTGGATATTAGTTTTCGGAAAGACAGACACACAGTCCTGGAAGCATCATTCAGGCAACGGAGAACCAAGGAAAGTTTCTAGGTGGGGAGGAGAGGTTGTTGTATTTGGAGATTTTATATATATATATATATATAATTTGGAAATAGCCTTTCAGCTTTTAAAAAACGGTATGTGCTCCCTTAAACAATTCAGGCAATACAAAAATAAGAGGAACTTGAAACCAACAATCCTCTCTCAAAGACAATTGCTGATAACATTTTGGAGAATCTCTTCCCTGCAATCGTTATGCTTTTATATCCTTGAACGTCAAATAAATTGAACCTGTCCAATCATGCTGTTTTTGCAATCAATTTGCCCCTCTGAGAGCAAATTGTGAAAAGCCTTTCATTTCTAAAGATATTTACCAGCGTTTTAAATGGCTGCTTAGCACTTCGTTGTATTTATGCATCACCGTTTATTGAAACAGCTCCCTATTGATGGTTACAGTCTCCCCGTCTCATATTCAACAACCTCCTATAATAACTGTGGGCATTCTTTTATAAATTTTCGATCATCTTTGAAAATTAAATACTTATAAGTAATATAAATATAAAAAAAGTCCTTTTTACATGAGGATTCAAGTCCTCTAATTTGCAGGGAAGCAGCTGCTGCATTAGTTCTGGAGAGGCAGTGACAGCGGAGATGGCGAGGAGAGTACAGAAATACAGGTGATGTAGCCCATCTAGGCTCAAGCTCTGCGGACTGGAATAGTCTTCCCCCTTTTCCTCTCTTTCACTTCTTTTTCTTAATATGGAGGAAGGACTGAGAACTGCATGCACGTCCCAGTATTTCGCAAGGACCACACTCCTGGGAACTGTAGTACTGGGTCTGAGAGGGGTCCGGAAAAAGAGAATGGGAAGCTCTGTGTGGCATGCTGGGATGTGTAGTTCCTCGGGCGGAAGCGGGTGTTTGTGTAGGTTGGAGACGTAGAGAGTTTTGTTTCATGGAGATAAGGCTGTGGAAATATCCGACTTTCCTCTCAAGCGGCCTTTGAGTTTATAAAAGTCTCCCGTGGACGGTCGGCTTCATTCCATTGTCTGTGACCCAAGAGGGTGCGGCCCCAGGACCTGCGCGCTGTTGGAAGATGCAGGCCCCGCAGGGCCGTGACAGAGCATGTCGGGAGTTGTAGTTCAGGAGCTCTGAGGTTGTGGGACGTGTCTGGACGCCGCGCCGACTCCTCCTCCTCGGCCCTTCTCAGCGGTCCCCCGCCCCCTCTCTCCGTCTCCTCCTCTCTTGCCTGCAGCGGAACGTCCCCTTCCCCCACCGTCGGATTTCTCCGCGGCTACTGCAGAGGATTCAGAGCCGAGTAGCTGAGGAGAAGGAGGAGGAGACTCTTGTCCCTGCGAGCCATCCACCACCCTACTGGACACCGACGACGGAACGAGAGCGTCGCCGCTGTAGCCTCCAGAGGAGACAAGGGCACCGTCGCCTCAGCTGCCGCCGCCGCGGTTTTCGCCTGCAGCAGCTCGCCGGTGAGGAGATCCGCCGCCCCCCGGCCCGCTCCCGTGGAGCCTGGGCTGGTGGCGCCGGCGAGAACAAGGGTGGGGGCCGAAGAGCCCCCGCGCCGGCTGGGGGGAGGGGACCGAGGTGGCGATGGAACGGCGGGTTGGTGGGGGGGACTTGTCCGAACGCGGGCTGGGGGTGGGGTGAGGGTGGGACACCAGCAGGTCAGGGGAGGGGAGCGGAGGGAGGAGGGACGACTTTACATGGAGGGATAACCAGACCTGGGACAGGAGCTTGGCGTGTGTCGGGTATGGAGGTGGAATTTGGGACTGTCTTGGGGCGGGGTGGAAGGTGAGACTGGAGTGGGCTGTCTTTTAATGGGGGAGGGGACTGGATGAAGGTGATGATTTGGGGTTGGCCCGAAGCACTTGACAGCTTGGGATCAGAGCTGGGGTGGGAGCTAAGGAGATGATTTCAATGAGAGTGGGCTGTAAACGTTGGTTGGGACTTCGGAGAGTGCTAATTCTGGAAGGTGGGTTTTGGGGTGGACCTGGGGAAGCTGATGGAGATGGTGGGAGCTGGGGGTGAGGGCTTTGGCACGGGCTGAGACCTAAGCTTGAAGTGGACTGTTGTCTTCTGGGGATGGTGGATTTGTGAATACTTACGGAAATAGCTTGGGTTTGGAGAGAACAGAAGAGGTAGAATTTGGGGTTTTCTTGGGGCAGGCTGCTGGAGGTTGGAATATTGGTTAGGAGGGATGAGACTTCCAACTACAGGGGATGAATGGTAAGCTGACAGGAGGGAGTAAATTGGAAGTTGGGCCCCAGATAGGACAGGGATTGAAACTGGGGATGAAGACACAACAGAAAAGAATTTAGGGTGAGTTTAGAGTCACTGGAGGGAGCAAGGTGGCTCCCCTGGGCATAAGTTGGAGGCAGAGGGTGTGTGAGACTACTGAGCTGGACTCACTGAAAGAATACTGGCAGCTGCTGAGCAAGGTTAGGGGTTAGTATCTTAAAGAAAACGTCTCTCTGCCAATTTTGCAGGTTACCTGTGGTGAGGTGACAGAGGGGAAGTTTTAGGCATGGAAGACCCAGCATTTTGGGTATGATTGGGACCGAGAGGATGGAGAGGAGCCTTACCGGGAAGGAGTGGGTTAGTTTATTTAGGAGAGGAAGGATTAAGATGTCCGCCAAGACACACCAGAGGTTTAGGGGTTACAGCACTTACAACCATGGTTGCTTGGTGAGAGACAATAATAATAATGTCATTAGAAGGGTCTCACCGGGACAGAGACGGTACATTAAAGATTCCCCTAGAGGATATCTTATGTGTCAATTTGACGTGTTTGTTTTATGTTGATATTGTCTGGAAATAGCAGCCCAAGGGTAAAGTTTTGAGAGAACCATTTAAGGTAGAATTAAAGGAGAGTAGGATGTCTTACAATTCCTATGTCATAAAGGGAAAGTTGGGAGTTGGAGGGGAGACCCACTCTCAAAGGAAAAAGTGGGAGAAGGTGAAGGTGAAACCGCCCCTAATTTCTCCTGACCCCTGGTATACTGAGAACTACTCCTGGAATCTGGAATTGAAATGGACTTAGGTGAACTTGAGGTTGATATGGGGGGGGTTGATAACTCTTGCTTGAGAACTCTTTAACGATACTGAAAAATAGGAAGACTGAATTTATTTTCAAGGCAGGCAAGGTGCATGTATGCAGAAAGAGGTTAGCAAGCCCCACCTCCAAACCAATAAAATTGCTTGCTTGAAAACTCCAGTTATTGGTGCCCTGGTTTGCAAGGCAACTAGGCCCATCATTGTATTGCGGGCTAATAATCCTAAGATGAGTTTCGGCACCACCACTTTATGTAAACAGAGAAGACAGGAAATATGGAAATGCAATAAATGCTCATTCGTAAGGTAGTTTGGTGCTGATGGAGTTTTTCATTTGATTCTCTTTTTACATTACATAATAAAATTTAAAACAATTGGGCTGTTTTATAGATTGAATTTTCTTCTAAAGAAATTCAAATTATTGGAATTCTGTCAGGTGTGAATAAATTAAGTATATACAACCATATTATTTTTAAGGGGGATGCTGTTGATGTAGCTACATTGCATTAACTACAAAAACAGTAACTCCACATCTATTCATCAGAAATTTGATTTAAAGCTTAGAGATAAGTTTATTCTTGTGATAGAATGCTGACATAGAAGACAGAGGAATGTGAAGAGAGGGAACACCTTTAGGGAAACGGTTTTCTGGATTTAATTGCATTAGCTGTGATATATTAAACTTGAAGTAGCTGTTGATTAGCACTCAGGTTAGGGAAAATGAGGAGAAATGGAAAGAAGATAAAATTGATACCAATGGGAATTTTAAAAATTCTTTATTGTTAAAGTTGTAGTATTCAGCTAGAAGACAAATCATTTTCCTTGGGTTTCATAGTTCAACACATAAAAATGTCCATTTAGAGTCTTAATTTTTTTTTCAAAAGTGGGTGGAATGATGGAGGGGTAGATATCCTTGGAATTAGAATTTTTTTTTTTTTTTGAGACAGGGTTTCTCTGTGTAGCCCTGGCTGTCCTGGACTCAATTTGTAGACCAGGCTGGCCTCGAACTCGCAAAGATCCGCCTGCCTCTGCCTCCCAAGTGCTGGGATTAAAGGCGTGCGCCACCACTGCCCGGTGGAATTAGAATTTTTTTAAAAGGATGCTTTGTGTATTCTAATAAAAAAAAATCAAGCTTGAGCAGTTACCTGTAATTCAATGAGAGTATAATCTAACCAATGAGGGCATTTCTCTTCATAATTTTATCCTGGGGTCCAGACTTTACTTTTGTAGATTTGCAGGCACGTCCTGGAGATGGGCTGTTCATGTTAAAGCTCTGGTTTTTGAAAGCTCAAAATGAGAAGTACTCACCTGGGAGAACTGTCTTGGTGGATTTATTTTCTCTATAGTCATGGTCACCTGTGCAGTAGTTAAGCAGACACCAGTGAAAAGTGGAGAGCAGATAGAGGGACTGATAGACAAAGCATGGGTAAAATGAGGAAGCCATGAACTCAGGAGTCAAGGGTTTTGATTTCAAATCCTGGTTCCAACATTTGAAAGTGGAATGATTTCAGTAAAGTCATAAAACCCTTTTTATATCTAGCGGTAATGATTGTACAACATTGTGAATACTTTGAAAGTCTAGAACTGTATGTTTAACTGTGGCTAAAATGGCAAAACAAAACACTCATACTTCACAAAGGCTGTCAAAGGAGACAAATGAGCTCATGTTTTAAATATACTGTATGTATATAAAATATGTGTTCACTATTTATGTAATGTCTGCTCAGTATTGGGGGAATGGAAATGAACTACAAGCAGTTGTTAGGGAGCTCTCAGTGTCACGAAAAAGATAGACTGCTTTAAGTTTAGAAGTGAGACGAAATGAATATGGTGGTTAAAGTATGGATTCTGAAGCTTACTCACTGCTACTAGATGTGTGACCTTGGACACAATGAGCTTATCTGTAGAGCAAGGATAATAAAATTAACCTCGTTAAGGTTAGTTTGAGGGTAAGCAGAATAATTTAAGAAATCATTTAACACAATGTGTGTATAGTGTACATTAAAACAATACTATTTTCCTCATAGAGAGATAGGCAGAAGCTAGAATGGTGAATAGTTATGTTACTCTGTCACTGTGTTCTTATTGTTATGGCGTTCTTTTGTTTATAAAGAAGTTATGTTACATTATTATGAAACCACAATTAATCTACAGTTTATATGTTTATAGTTTAGGAGCTCTAAACAGTTCATTAAATGTCAAAAAAAAAGCTGCTAGCTTCATGATCAAGCAAATAAAACTATGCTGTTACGAGTAATAAAATGCTTTGTTTAAGGGACACAGTCAATAAATGGCAGACTCGGATTATTTCTAAATTTCTGATTCCAAAACCCTGACTGTATCTTCTTTTTAAATTATGAAATGTTTCAAATGTATAAAGGTATATTTAGCACAGACCCACAATTTAAAGAATAACAAGTTGAAGACCTGTGTACTCACTACCTCTTTATAAAAAGGAGATTTCTAGTACTTTCATTACTTAAAGATGGTGCCCTGATATGTAGCCCAAGAATGATCTTCTTGCCTCAGCTTCCTGAATTCAAGTTCTAGGACCAGAGGTCTTTGCTTCAGCACTCTTGCTTCCTACCTCCACCCAGATCAAGTGTAGGACCTTGAGCATGCTAGAGAAAGCCCTGAATTATACCTTCAGTCAGGGGTTAGTGTTTTAAAGCCTCTAGGGAGACCTGCCTGATTAAATCTTCCTTCCCCCTTAGGTTCCCTGAATTTTATGTGAAACAGCCTTTCCTTTCCTTTTTTTTTTTTTGGCCTTATTTTTATTTTTAACTACTCTATAATAATAATAATAAAATATATTTGGTATAAATAGGAAATTACAAAAAAGTAAAAAGGGAAAATTTGTGTGTATTCTCTCCTTACACTCTCCTGCTCCTTCCCTCCTACAGATCAGAGCTTCCCAGTGCCCATAAAACTTTCTGTTGGATATGTGTACAGATACTAAAGAATATGGGTAGTCTAGATAGCTAGAGGAAGGAAGTTTGTCTTTATGGATGATCAAATTACTAAGCTGTAGATCAGTCATAGTTGGAAATAGAATGACAAAGTAGTGGTAGTGGAAGTAGTCTGTGAGCTCTGAAAGAGCACTGTTTGGGAGTCATTGGCAGGGACTGTAGATGTCCTAATTCTAATTCTTTGCTGTATTAGCTTGAAGCTTCTTGTCATGTTTTGGCAAACTATTATTATTTATTTTGAAACATGGTCTCTCTGTATTTTAGGCTGACATGAACTTGCTGTGTAGTTCTGGCTGGTTTCAAACTTGAAGTTCTCCTGCCTTAGTTGATGATAGACATGTACCACACTCCTGGTTCACTCCACTTTTCTAGTTACATTTTTATAAATCTTCCATTTTGCAGATAGGCAGCCTGCCTGGCACATAGGCCCTTACCTGATTGTGCAGGACCATCTCTCATTTGAAATATAGAGTACCACAAATAGGAAATCCTCAGTAGTACATACTATAAACTTAGTAACCTGAATGTTTAAGAAATCTGTAATCTATATTCATCACTGATCTGTTAGAGCTTCACTTTACTTAACTATCAGCTTATGTTCAAGTGATTAAAAAATTGCAAATATTTTATTTATTTATTTGTTTGCTATTTTTTCTGAGACAAAGTTTCTCTTTCTAGACCTGGCTGTTCTAGCCCTGGCTTTCTAGCCCTAGCTATGTAGACCAGGCTGGCCTTGAACTCAGAGATCTGACTCCCGAGTGTTGGGATTAACGGGCTGAAAATATTTTTAAATTGTAAAGAATTATATAAATGTATCTACCAAACTGAAATCAAGGTGCTTATACATCATAAAAAGCTTGTTAGGCTTGGTTTACTGTCTTATCTTAAAGGTTCTTGCAGTAGAATGGGAACATACATGAAGGCTATTCCCTATATAAATCTAAAGATTGTTAGCTATAGTGGGATGGAGAAAGGGCTGCAGGAATCCTACCTAGTGAATTTATGGGATCCGATGTCACATTAAATGTACTTGATACCTAAAAATGAAAAAAATTAAGGATCTATTGAGGTGGGAAAATATGTTGTTTGCCATTATCCAGACAAATATAGCTACTTCCCTTTTTGTTTTCTGTAACAATTACAGAGAGTTATAGAGTGAAAAAGACCATTTATATATATTGAACAGGGAATTAATATTCATGTTGGGTTGATACATGAATTAAATAAGGACAAAGTGCCTGGAATGTGGACACATATAGTTGACATTTAATATAGTAGCTATTATTGTTACTGATATTTTTATTTTACTTGTGAGTTGTTGGTTGAGACTGCTCGTTTTTTACTTAGTATTTTTCACCTTTAACTGTTGGGATTGTAGGCATGTACCATCACATCTAGCCCAGAAACTTTACTAATTTTTTTGTTGGTGCTGAAGATTAAACCCAGGGTGTCTCAGACATGCAGGCAGACACTTGGCTGAGCTTTTTATCCAGACTGAGCTTTTGCTGCTCATGTTTTTAAATTTTTGCCCTGTTTAGCAGGGGAAGCATTTTTTGTTTGTTTTGTTTTGTTCTTTAAGACAGGGCCTCATTATGTAGCCCTAGCTGTCCTGGAACTTGGTGTGTAGGCCAGGCTTGCCTTGAACTCACAGAGATCTATCTGCCTCTGCTTCCTGAATGCTGGGATCAAAGTTATGGTCACCATACCCAACAAGACATTTTTTTAAATTAAATTTATTTAGTTAATATATGTTTGCATGTGTGGATGTTGAGTGTATTTGTGTCATGGTGTATGGTGACAGTCAGAGTACAACTTCTTTCCTTCCACTTTTTGGATCTCAGGCATGGAACTCAGGTCTTCAGTTCCTCATAGGAGCTAGCTTGGAACTTACCACATAGATGGAGTAAGTTACCTTCAGGTTTGCAGTGTGCCTTCTCTTCTGCTTTAGCCTCCAAAGTTCTGGTTTTACAAGTTTTTACTCTCAGGAGTTGTGAACATAACTGACATTTATAACAAAATCTTTGTTAATTCTGCTTTTTAATGTGTTGATATTTTCCTTTTTATTTATTTTTATCTTCTGTGTATGAGTGTTGATTTTTTTTTTTTTTTTAGGGTTGACTTCTTGACTCACTGGACTTCTTTGATTCTGTGAGTAGTCTTCCTCATATGTTAATGGCTGTCAATCTCTTTCTCCAGCTCAGAGCCCTTTCCTGAGCTTCAGGCTTACATATACTATTGTGTCCTCTCTCCACTACTTCCATTATAGCCATTCCAGTGTTCTCAAATTCAGTATTTCTAAATCAACTCATATTGCTGTCTACTTCTGACCACTGTCTCTGTATACTCCCTACTCAAAAAAAAAAAAAAAAAGAAAAAGAAAAGAAAAAGAAAAAGATCTCTTCTGTGTTTTTCTCCTAACTTAAGGAAACTACCGTCCCATCCATATTGTTACTCAAGACACAGATCTATGGGGGTATGTTCTTGTCACTTTCCAATTTAAGTCTCTCCCTTGGCTCCTTGCACAGCATATATGGGTGTCAATGATCTGTGCCTATTCCAGAAGTATAGTGTACACTCCTGGTTTATCTCTCATCACTCAGAGTACTGATTATCAAGTGCTTTGTAGTTGCTAAGCTATGTTGCTGTTTCATAACTTTGCTTATGACATTTCTCCTTTGTTCATCCTTTTGGATTAAATGGTATTCCTTAAGAAATATTTGAGAACAGTTAAGGTTGTCATAATGACAAAGTGCCCCTACTTTGTTCCCAGAGAACATTTAGTGCATGTCTCTGTTACAGAGTTATGACTTTAGGAAAATTTAATTCTTTCAATAATTTTTATTTTTTATTTTTTTTGGTTTTTCAAGACAAGGTTTCTCTGTGTAGCCCTGGCTGTCCTGGACTCACTTTGTAGACCAGGCTGGCCTCGAACTCACAAAGATCCGCCTGCCTCTGCCTCCCAAGTGCTGGGATTAAAGGCGTGTGCCACCACCGCCTGGCTCAATAATTTTTAAAAAGAATTTTATTTGGGCCTGGAGAGATGGCTCAACAGTTAAAGGCACTGACTGCTCTTCCAAAACCCCAGGTTCAAATACCAGCACCCATATGGCAGCTCACAACTTTCTGTAACTCCTGTTCCAGAGGATCAGACACCCTCACACAGACATATATGCAGTCAAAACACCAATGTACATGTAAATAAATAATTAAAAAAAATTTTTAATTGAAGTATATCTTTTTCTTTTTCCCCCAACCATCTCCCCATTTTAGTCCACTGAAAGGCTCTTTTTCTTTCTTTTTTGTTTATTTATTTATTTTTTATTTCTTCAAGTTACATCTCAATCGCATTCCCCTCCCTACTCCCCACTCTGGACCCACCCTATTCCCCCTCAACCCCCCTTCCACTTCCTTTTTTTTTTTTTTTTTAAGTTTGAGGTATATCTTCCCCCCCACCAGCTCCCCCTTTCAGTCCAACAAATGGCTCTTTCTCTTATAACAACAAAATATAATACAAAACAACAGAAATAATTAGGCTACAATTATGAGAATTATAAAGCTTAGCATACATTCTCAGTGTCCAGTCTATATGTATTTGGCAACTGACTTTAACATTCTATTATCCAACCATCTCCACGAGTTTAAAATTCTCTATCCAACTCCGCTTCCATCCTAACTTGCATCACAATTTTAAAAACATCTTCTTAGATCCAGAACACCCTCTTAGTTCCTAAACAACCCAAAATTTAAATATGAGACTCTAGCTATCTAGTCTTCAACCACATCAGAGACTTGAGAGGGATAAATATATCTGATTATACAGCAAGTGCAGGGCCAGCAGTTTCCAGAACTAAGAAATGACATACCAGTGGCTGTCTGGACAGTTCCCAATTTTTCTCCATGTATTACAGCATCAATCTTCAGCCATTTGGCCTCGTTTCTCTGATAGAAATTGATTGTAAAGCAGGAAGTATGAAGGACTTGCCTATGCTGTCTTGGCAGAGCTAGGCTATCGACTTACCTGCTTCCAAGTTTTGTCCTTTTTGGACAGCATTCTGTCTACAGTTGAAGCAAGGGATTTTTCTTGCTAAGTGACAGGCTTGCCACTAATTCAACCATCTCCAATTGGAGATTCTTCGATGCTCGTCTTCTACTTGGAGTAGATTAGAGGGTGCTGTCAGGAGCTGACATGTCTCAGAATCAAGAAAATCTTAAGTTAAGAAAACATCTTTGAATGCCATATTCTGCAGATCTCTTGAGGTTTTTAAGACCACCTATCTATCTCCTTATATTTGGATATGCAAATGTTGCTTATCTTTTAGCAACTTGATTTCTGATTAACTTAGAAAATAACTGTGATAGACTGCCCTATTACCTAAAAAAATGACATGCTTGAATAATTATTAGTTTGCATTTTTTAATTATCCTAAACAGTTTATGACAGTTGCTAACAAAAGGCCAAAACTTCACATTTCATTTTTAAGCATTACCTAGGTACAATACCTTAAAAAGAGTTAACCTTAATTTTGTATCAGTATACAAAAATCAATACTAATGTGGCCAAATAAAATCGTAATTTTATATCATATACAAAGATCAATACCAATGTAGCCAAATATTATCTTAATTTTGTATCAATATACAAAGATCAATACCTATCTAGCCAAATGTAATCTTAATTTTGTATCAATATACAAAGATCAATACCTATCTAGCCAAATGTAATCTTAATTTTGTATCAATATAAAAGATATAAGAACCTATTCAATAATCTGTCCTTTTTTCTTTATCATTCCTATGTCTATATCCCTTTTTTTTTTTCAGTCTTTTTACTCCTACATAGGAGAGGAAGAAGAATACAGAAAAGAAAAAGAGAGAAATCCCTGGGTCTAACCTCCAAAACCCATTTAACAAGACCATCTAACAGCTTGTAATCTCTTCCCCTAAATAATAACAAGATTATCTATAACCCATCAAATGACCAAAGAGGGGAAAAATCACCCACCCCACCTTCTGGAGATGGGAAGTCACTCTCTTAAAATGACTTCCTGCTGATTTGGGATGTAGTAAACCTGTCTGGGGCTCTAATAAGAATGGAAAAATGGTTAAACATGTTAATAGAATCATTTGGTGTTCAGTCCTTTTGTTCTCAGCTATTTAAATGTCTAAGAAGTTTGTAGACAGAAGCTGAACTTCAGGGCTTTACTGAAGTTCTGGTTGAAACAGTCTGTGGGGTTGAACAATCTTAGCGATTCTGAGTTCTTGTAGTTGTAGACTTTTGAGGAAACAGCTATTGAGGAAGTCTGAGAGGCTAGATCATCTGGGCTACTTGTCTTCTTTGGCATCTGATCTGTTTTCTTCTGAGGTTTCAGTTGTCCAATTGTCCCTGGGTTCCTTAGATGGATGCTTTTAATCTCCTGGAAAGATAAGAACAGAACCCTGCCCTAATCCTAACTCTGGGACACTACTTTTCTTGGCGGGGGGGGGGGGGGCAGGTAATATTTTTCCTGGAGCAAATTAGGTTTTTTGACAATTTAAAAAGTATTATCTTTCAATTGACATTAAAAAAGAAATTAATTTGATATTTTGTTATTAAACCTTTAAGTGTATATATTTTGAGATCTCAAAGGACAATTCACTTTGAATTTCAGCATGCCTTTTGTGAGTAGCTTTTAGACCTCAATCATTCCAAATCCTATGTGCCTGTCTCTGCATTCTAAGTATTGGGATCTAAGGCATGTGCTTGGCTCATTTTCTTATAACAATAAATACAAAACAAAGTAATAAGGACAATTAGGCAACAATTATGAAAATTATAAGATATAACATACCTTTCCAATGTCCAGTCCATATGTATTTGCAACTGATAATAATATTCTATTATCTATCTTGATGGGTTTAAAGTTCTATACCTAACTCAGTTTCCATCCTAACTTGCATTACCAACTTAAAAACATCTTCTTAGACCTAGAACATCCTTTTAATTCCTAAACACCTTAATACTTAACTGTGAGACTATAACTATCTAGTCTTCAACCACATCAGAGACCTGAGAAGGGTAAATATATCCAAATAAACAGGAAGTGCAGAGCTAGCAGCTTCCAGAACTAAAAAATGACAGACAACTGGCTGCCTGGACAGTCCCCAATTACTCTGTATAACATTGGAGCATTTATAACATTCAGCCTCTTGGCCCAGTATCTCTGACAGACATTAATTGTAAAACAGGAATTATAATTTAATTAATTGTTTTGTTTTTTTTCGAGACAGGATTTCTCAGCTCTAGCTATTCTGGACTCGCTTTGTAGACCAGGCTGGCCTCGAACTCACAGTGATCCGCCTGCCTCTGCCTCCCAAGTGCTGGGATTAAAGGCGTGCGCCACCTCCCCCAGCTAATTTAATTCATTTTTATTCATTTATTTATTGGTTTATTAATTTGTTGGTTTATTTTTTTGAGATAGGGTCTCTATTCTGTAGCTGTGGGTGTCCTGGAACTATCTCAAACAGGCTGGGCTATAACCCACAGAGATCCACTTGCCTTTGCCTCTCAAGTGCTGGGATTAAAGTCATGTCTCTGCCAGGTGTGGTGGCGCACGCTGTTAATCCCAGCACTTGGGAGGCGGAGGCAGGCGGATCTCTGTGAGTTCAAGGCTAGCCTGGACTACAAAGTGACTCCAGGACACACAGCCAGGTATACACAGAGAAACCCTGTCTCGAAAAACCAATAAATAAATAAATAAACAAACAAATAAATACAAATAAAGTCTTGCCTCACCATGGCCTTTTTATTTATTTTTAATTTAATAAATATTTTATACATAATGAGCGTCTGCCTGCACATGCCTGCAGAAGACAGAAGAAAATGTTGGATCACCTAGTGTTATGGATGGTTATGAACCACCATGTGGGTGCTGAGAACTGAGCTTGAGTCCTCTGCAAGAGCGACAAGTGCTCTTAACCACTGAGCATCTTTATAACCCCCAATTTAATTCTTTTTGTCTTTACCTTCACTTAGTTGTAACTTTTGTGAGGGTAGTGACCTCTTGCCCTTGGAATGCATTTTAAAGTTGATTCAATGAGGACAGTTGGCAAAGCAGTAATAAGATCTGTTGAGGAGCAAGATATACATTTTCCTTAGATGTGAGCTTTTTACTTAGAATAGAATTTAGAATTCAATTGGATTAATAAGTTGCCTGGGTCCTATCAAAATGTCTATTTTTTTTTTTGCCTTTTAAATGTTTATTCACTTATTTTGTGGTGTGTGTGTTGGGGGGATAATATGTTCTTATAGATGTCAGATATCAGGTATCTTCCTCTATTGCACACCACTTTTCTTTTACAGACAGGGTGTCATTGAACTTGACCCACTCATGTGGCTACTTAACATGCCTCTGGAACTGCCTATCTTCCTCCAACCCTGCAATGCTAGGCGTGTGGCCATGCCTGGCTTTTATGTGTGTGCACAGCATCTGAACTCAGGTCCTCTTGCTGTGCTTCTACCCACTGAGCCATCTCCCAAGCCCCATATTTTTGTTTTTGGAGAGGGTTTCTCTGTGTGGCCCTGGCTATCCTGGAAGTCACTCTGTAGACTAGGATGGCCACAAACTCAGATATCCACCTGCCTCTCCCTCCTGAATTGCTGGGATTAAAGGCATGTGGCACCACTGCCTGGCTGCTTTTTCTTAGATATAAACATTTTGAAGGCTACCTGGGCTGATACATGAAACCCAACCTCTTTAATTATTTAACACTTTTTTTTTTTTTTTTTTTAGGTTTTTCGAGACAGGGTTTCTCTGTATAACAGCCCTAGCTGTCCTGGACTTGCTTTGCAGACCAGGCTGGCCTCGAAGTCACAAAGATCCGGTTGCCTCTGCCTCCCAAGTGCTGGGATTAAAGGCGTGCGCCACCACCGCCCGGCTTATTTAACACTTATTAATAACTATATCTGCTTATAACAAATTCACTTACTTATCTACTATTCCTATAAATTCCTACAACCCTTATGAATGCCTACACCCCTATATATTCCTACAACCCCTAAGACCTAACCACTAAACCTATTGATAACTATTACAACTATTTTCATAAGGATACAATCTTTGGGGCAGGTCCTCAGTCGCCAGGAAACCAGTCTCGGGGGTAGTCCCTTTAATGCACTTCGCAGTTTTTATTCTGGAATATCTCAGACGCAGGTTCGTCAGGGTAAATTGGCTATGGCAGTCTCACCTTAAATAAGGCTTGAGGCTTTCTTCTCTCTGGGAGGCCCCAGCTGTCTGTAGGCCAATTTATTTCCTTCGTATCAGCAACTCTGCTGCTCTGCCTCATTCTTTAAAGCTGGGCACAGTTCCGTTCAGGCCACTGTTCGGACAGGTCAAACCCCTCTAGCAAAAGCTGAGCCACAGGGTTTAGTCCTTGGCCTTTTGCTGTCTTACTGAGGCTTTCTCTGCTCACCAGCTTCTTTCTGCCTCAGGGGGATCTGGCCATTAGTTCACCAGCACTTTCTCCATCAGAGGATAAAGTAATCTTTGTCCTTTTTAGCGTGAGGACTCGCTAGCATAGGAGCTCACTAGCATCAGCTCTCTAGCATGGAGCCCCTAGCACACAGCCCTCCTGGGCTCATCCATTTGTCCTTAAATAGGATCTATCCTTGTTCCACCTCCATCAGCTTAATTTGGGCTCTGCCCCTTTAACAGTTGAAAACAATGCCAGACCATAAAGTCTTTCCTTGTTTCACCTGGCTTCAACCTTGTTTTTCAGTCCATAGACACTCCCCTTGTTTCACGTGAATTCATCCATAAGCTGATAAGCTAATTGCTCACAGCCAAGTTGATCTTCATGCCCTGGATTAAGAGACTGTATCAGGCCGGGCGGTGGTGGCGCATGCCTTTAATCCCAGCACTTGGGAGGCAGAGGCAGGTGGATCTTTGTGAGTTCGAGGCCAGCCTGGTCTACAAAGTGAGTCCAGGACAGCCAGAGATATTGAGAGAAACCCTGTCTCGAAAAACCAAAAAAAAAAAGAGACTGTATCAGAAACCTAGATATTTACTAAATCTAACTTATATTAATCTATCCCTCTACAGATACATTTTTCATAGTAAATGTCAGTCTTTGGCTGCCTGAGATTATGATCTAAATTTGCATTGTGATCATTTCCTTCAAGCTTAACAATGTTTGCTAGTGCTCATATTTCTTATCTAGCACTGTTTTGTAATTTTATGTTCATTTTAGTTTTGTAACATATCTTCATGCCTTAAGTTGATACTAAAAATCCCTATCTGTACATACAGTTTATATTTGCAAATAAAATATGTATGTGTGCTATTTATACTTCTGTAAATATTATTAAATTATTACTCAGTTTGTAGTATATATACGTTGCTTATGTGGCATTATTTTTACGTTAAGGATAAAGGGGTCAAAACTCAAGAGTAGTTTTTCTTAGGCTTTAGGATAAGTAGGGGCTAAATGTAGGCAAAACAATTTGACTGTTGAGTATCTGTTGTTGGCAATATATTGGATGTTTTTTTGTCTTCCATGTGTAGTTTAATCCTCACATTTCTACTGGATAAAGAATTGTACCCATGTTTTAAAGACTCAAACAGTTTAGACCTATAGAGATTAGGTAGTTTGCATGCAATTACATGACTAGTAAGAGAAAAGCTAGTATTGAAAACTTGGTCTATGAGGGGTGTGTTAGTGTATGCCTTTAATCCAGCATTCAGGAGGCAGAGGAAGGCAGATCTCTGTGAGTTCCAGACCAATGAGAGCTACAAAGTGACCCTGTCTTAAACAAAACAAATCAAAACAAAACAAAACAAAAAAAAAAACTTGGTTTACATTGTTCCAAACCCTTGGATTTGCATCTCAGGATATATATCATCCAGTGGTGGAACCCTTGCCTAGCATGTGTGAAGCCTTGTGTTTGATTTCTAACACAGCTGAAAAACAAAACAACCCTAACAAATAATGTCTGTATGTAAAGAATCTTGGTTTTAAACAGTTCCATCAGTACTTTGAACTTATTTAGATAATACCTTGGTTGTTCATAATCACCTAAGAAAGTGTTAAAATAAATGTACTCTTTCACACTCTAGAGCAGTGTTAATGGCGTCTTGTAGGTAGACAGTGTGCATAGGTAGGTATTGATATCTTAGTCTCGCTTGTTGATGCAACAGTTCCTCAGGGTCATTTATAGTAAGAAATTTCTCAGAATTCTTGAGGCTAGGAAGTCTAAGATCATGATGCCAGCAGTTTTGGTGTCTGGAAAGGAAAGAAAGAGTTCTTTGTTCCCAAGATGATTCTCTGTTGTGTCCTCTGGAAGGGACCAATGCTATAACCTCTTTGGGCTGAAGTACTAAAAGAACTAGGTGTAGGAGGCTCCTTTTATAATAATATAAGTTCTGTTCACAAGAGTAGAGCCCTCATAACTTCATCACTTCTTCAGGGTCCTTATTCTTAATACCACAGTATACAATGAGCGTTAAGTTTCAACAGGAATTTTGAAGGACACAAATATCTAAACTATAGCAGTGGGTGCATATTTATGTAGAAAACCTAAATTAAAAGAAGTTGTTCTGAATATCATATATACACCTGTAATTTCAGGATTTAGGAAGTAGAGGCAGAAAGATGAGTTCAAGTTTGTCCTTGGTTCCATACCAAGTTGGAGCCTGTTTAAAGAAATAAACAAAAACATTTTTCTAATCTTTTAAATATTTGTCTAGATTCTTGTGTGCTCCTGAATTCAGTCCATTGTCATTGTTTTGTGTTGTGTATATAAAGAAATCCAGTCCCACATAGGTATTTGGGTTAGGAAAGGAAGGAATGCTGTAACCCTAGTACTTGAGAGGCCATGTTGGGCTACACAAAAAACCCTGTATTAAAACCAGGCAAGCGCTGGGTGTGTGGTACACGCCTCTAATCCCAGCAATTGGGAGGCAGAGGCAGGTGGATCTCTGTGAGTTCAAGGCCAGCTTGGTCTACAAAGTAAGTTCCAGAATAGCCAGTACTGATACACAGAGAAACCCTGTCTGGAAAAACCAAAAACCGAAAGAACCAAACAAACAAAAAACAGGCAAGCAAGCAAGCAAGCAAGCAAGCAAGCAAGCAAGCAAATAGCCCTAGGGATTCTTTTTAATCTATTTATTAGATAGTTATGAATATTCTTGATACTACACAGAAACTTGACAATTGTAGTTTCTTTCTTTTTGTTTTTTCAAGACAAGGTTTCTCCGTGTAGCTCTGACTATCCTTGAGCTCACTCTGTAGACCAAGCTGGCCTCCAACTCAGAGATCCTCCTGCCTTTCTGCCTTCTGAGTGCTGACTGGGATTTAAGGTGTGTGCCACTACAGCCCAGCTGCCACCTGCAGTTTCTTAAGGCCTGTAGTTTTTTGACAATTTTAATTGTTACATTAAAATTTAATTGTCTGCTTTGAACTTTGACTAGTTCTTTAGACCATTCATGATTTTGTTAGTATCATGCATTGGTTATTTCAAAAATATTGATCCAATGATTTAGCCCCTTCAGGGTACTGTAACAAAATATCAAAACAGGTTAAATGTTAGAAAATTATCTCATAGTTCTATAGGCTACAAAGTCTAGATCAAGGAGCTAGCTAGGTTAGTCTTTTTTGTTTGTTTGTTTTCCAAGACAGAGTTTCTCTGTGTATTGGTACTGGCTATCCTGGAACTTGCTTTGTAGACCAAGTTGGCCTTGAACTCACAGAGATCCGCCTACTTCTGCCCCTCTGCCTCCCAATTGCTGGGATTAAAGGATGTTCTCTACTACCATCCTGCTAAGTTAGGTTTTTTTTAAGGATGTATTTATTTATTTATTATGTATACAATGTTCTGTCTGCATATATGCCTGCACGACAGAAGATGGTACCAAATATCATTGTAGATGGTTATGAGCCACCATGTGGTTGCTAGGAATTGAACTCAGGACCTCTGGAAGAACAGCTGGTGCTCTTAACCACTGGGCCATCTCTCCAGCCCTAGGTTAGTTTTTGATGAGCATTTTCTTCGTACTTGTAGGTGGCTACTTCTTTTTGTGTGGTCACATAGGTAATGGTGAATGTGCTTGCTTTCCTGAGAACAAGTTTTCTGGTGTCTATTTTTTTTTTTTTTTGGTTTTTCGAGACAGAGTTTCTCTGTTTAACAGCTCTGGCTGTCCTGGACTCGCTTTGTAGACCAGGCTGGCCTCGAACTCGCAAAGATCCGCCTGCCTCTGCCTCCCAAGTGCTGGGATTAAAGGCGTGCACCACCACTGCCCGGCTTATTTTTTTTTTTTTTAAGACAGGTCTTGATTATGTATACAGCCTCTTTGGTCTGGAACTCAGAGATCCTCCATCTGTCTGTACCATGCCTGTCTTAAATTTGTGTGCGTATGTGTGTGAACTCACTGTGAAGGTCAGAGGATAATTTTTGGGAGGTGGTTTTCCCCTACCATATATGTTCCCAGAGCCAAACTCAAAGTTGTCAGGCTTGGCAGCAAGCACCTGCTGAGCCATCTTGTAGGTCCCTTTTTTGTTTTTTTTAAGACAGGGTCTCATGTAGCCTAGTTTGGCTCAAACTTGATGATCCTCCTGTCTCTGCCTCTCAAGTGCTGGGATTATAGACATGTGACACCATGGCCTTCTCTCTGGTGTCTCTTCTTAATAAGGGTGCTAATTTCATTATTAGTGTACTCTCAACTTCATCTAAACCTCACTATAAATAATCTTTACTCACCTCTCCCAGAAGCTCCAGTTTCTAATCAGCTACCATTTTACTGGTGTATAAGGCTTCAACATGAGTTTGAGAGGGAGTTACACAACTCAGTCTGTCGCACTGAGTGATGCAGATCTTCTAAAAAGGTCAATGTTTTCTACTGTATAATAAAAAAGTCACATTTATTAATATTATTACTGATCCCCTCAGATAAATCTTTTCTAATTTTCTCTTGAAAGCTCGATTTTATCATGGGCAAACAAATACTGACAGTTGTTTTCCTTGAGTGACAGTCTCACATTGTTCATTTTTGAAAAAGTGTCTGCCAAGCATCCAAGTCTGAATAATTATGGTTTGTCTGCCAGTTGTTTGTTCAAGTGAAAATGGAGTTTTATGAAAAAGGCAGCTAGGTCAGATTATAGCCCCATTGCATGGGTGCTTTAGAGCTTTTGAGTCAGTTCTTGTACTTTGGTACATAGCAAAATACTTCATATTTGTTTCTTCTTATCACACAGAATGAAAAAAGATGTCTAGTTAAGGATTGAGATTTATTAAATTAATAATCTTTGTGGTTTCATCAAAAACATTCCTTCAGTGAAACTGAATAGTTTTGGTGTTTGTTTTTGTTTTATTTATGCATTTTTGCAATTGGTTTCATTGCCTCAATTTAATCTAAAGTGATATTCTTTTATTTAATATATTTCCAGACCTTTTTTTTGGCTTTTTGAGACAAGATTTCTCTGTAACTTGGCTGTCCTGGAACTCCTCTGTAGACCAGGCTGGCCTTGAATTCACAAAGATCTGCCTGCCTTTGCCTCCTGAGTGCTGGGATTCAAGGCGTTCACTGCTATGGCATGGTCATACAATTAATATTAACCAGATAAATATTAATTTATGGAATATCAATTTTTTCTTTTTAATACACTATATTTGTTTAGATAATCTTGGTTTAAATAATAGAGGTTACTAGGCATGATAATTCATGTTCATAATCACAGCACTTGGGAAGCTGAGGCAAGAGGATTGACCATGAGTTTGAGGCTAGCTGGGGCTACAGAGTGAAACCCTATCTCAAAAATGGGGGGGCTGGTGGGTTGTAATGTGTCTCAGGGATAGAACATGAGGCCTGAGTTTGGTCCTCAGCATGGGGTAAGAGGGGCAGGAGAGTAGAAATTCTATCATTTATTTGATACTGATACTGTGGTAGTATTTTATGTCATTCAAGATTATTCATCTGAATAATCTTGCAAATGAGTTTAAATCCCAGTTGTTGGATTTACTTGTTGTGTGACCTTCAAAGTGATTTAATCTTTTTATGACTTTCCCCATTTATTAGATGAGGCAATAGTGGTATTTACATTATGTAGCTATTGTGAGGATTAAATGAAATAAAGTGGTTACTTCAGTGCTTGGTATGTGGCATGATTTCCTGTAAATGATAGTTCCACTAACTATTGGTGTTTCCTTCAAATTCACATACCAAAGCACTAATCTCCCTGATGGTATTTGGAAATGAGGCCTTCAGGATCTAATCAGATCTTGATTGTAGAATGGTCATGATGGGTTAGTGTCCTTATAAGAAGACATGCTAGAGCTGGGCATGGTGGCGCTCTTGTCACTCTCACTTTGATTTTTTTTTTTTTTTAAAGAAAGGCTGGCCTGGAACTCACTTTGTAGACTAGGCTGGCCTTAAACTCATAGAGATCTACTGTCCCTCTCTCTTGAGTGTTGGGATTATTAGGCATGCATTTTGCTCACTTTGATTTTGTAAATTTTGGACACAAATTTAGAAACCTGACTAAATCTACTAGTAGGAGTCAAGTGTGAAATTCATTTCCAGGTTTGTGTGATATTAAAACTTTTCCTTTTTTTGTTTTTTGTTTATTTGTTTTTCGAGGCAGGGTTTCTCTGTGTAGCTTTGGCTGTCCTGGACTTTCTTTGTAGACCAGGCTAGCCTTGAACTCACAGAGATCTGCCTGCCTCTTCCTTCTGAGCACTGGGATTAAAGGTGTGCGCGACCACGCCTGGCTTAAAGCCTTTAGTTTTTATTCCTTTGCCAAGTCACATTTTATAATTAATACTACATTAATATGAAAATGTGTTCCAAACCTATTGTTTAGAAAAATACTTGCTACTCATAAGTATTTAAAACTTTCAATGATGTCTTTTTAATATAAACTAGAGACTGTATTGGCTAAGGAAATAGTTGATTGACTTGGCATATGTCTAATCAGACAAGATTTAAAGGTTGATACTCTGCGGTGATGCTCAGTGGTTAGTAAAAAAAGCACATGTGCTGTGGTTGTGTGTGAGTGTATTTTCCTTTAAACAGCTTCGCTGAGGTAAAGCTGATATGTAAGAAAAGACATAAATTTAATGTAGTTTGCTAAGTTTTGCCATCTGGTTACGCCCATGTAACTAGTTCTGATGGTGAGCATACTTATCATCTCTTAGAAGTTTCCTGGTGTCTTTTTAAAATCATTCTGTTCTGTTTTAAATCACTCCTCTGTTCTGATCCCAACTCAAGCAGCTGCTGATGTGTTTTTCTAATACCACAGATTTAACAGTGATCTCGGGGGTCATACCAGTGAGTATCCAGGCATTTTATCTCTCAGTCTTAGTTTATTTGTAAAATGAGGATGATAACCACTGCTCAGAAGACCAGGAGAAGTATCAGGGAGTGTTTGCACTGAGAACTAGCATGGTGCTCAACATCTGGGAGACTCCCAAACCCTGGGAGCCAATATTACCATTTCATGTGTTCATGGTGGGCCAAAGGACACTGAGGGTTTTAGAGCTCTGCCTAGAGCTCGGGTTGTCTTGTGAACCAACTTCTAGTGCTTCTGATGCAGGAAAGTTTAGATTTAGGTAACTTGAGGCCCTGTGGGACTTTCTGGTGCCCCTCCATGCCCAGTGTTTCACATGCTATTAATTATGAACAGATGTTCTTCATAAATAAGCAAAGAACTCCAAGCAGATTTTTGAGTCTTCATGCCTAGATGTAAATCTGACATTATGATAAAGTTGCATAAGCAATGAGCTTGTAGTCCAAGAGTTCTGTGTAGTTTCTCTTCTGCCTGAGTAAATTATAAAATCTATGAGCCTGAGGTCATGATCATCATTCAGTTTACAAATTCATTTTAAAAAGTGAGCTTTATATAAGTTCATTTACATCTTTCATGACTACTTTGTAGTGCTAGAACTTCATGAAAGATTTAGGTAGAATTTAGTTTTGATAGCTCAAAGCTATCTTTTAAAAAGTATTTTACTAGATACTACTAAGAGGTGGGATAAAGAAAGCAAAAACTGGATGTTGGCAGGTCATGGTGTCGGACACCTTTAATCCCAGCACTTGGGAGGCAGAGGCAGGTGGATCTCTGTGAGTTGCAGGCTAGCCTGGTCTATAGAGCAAGTTCCAGGACAGCCAGGGCTATACATAGAGAAATCCTGTCTTGAAAAAACAAAAACAAAAACAAAACAAAACAAAAACCCCAAACAAATCAAAACCCAAAAGAAAAAAAACAATAAAAAACCAACAACAACAATAAAGAAAAAACTTAAAAAAACATTAATTTAGATCTTACTCTTTGAATCTTTGTAACTTTGGACAAATGACTTTGTTTCTCTGAGTCTTAAATTTTTACCTTTCAGTAAGGCTGTATCTATCTACCTGAGGGTTGTGAGAATTAGGAATGCAGTGTGCAGTGGTTGGCATATAGCAGATGGTAGTTGCATTCCTTCCATTTCCAAAATTGGTATATTTGTGCATTCAGTGAATTGTTACATTTGTCTTGCCCCTTCCATGATGAACATCAGCACAGAATAGTTATTCTCTAGTATGTTTCAGGTCGTTTATTTAAGTCTGAATGTAAAGTTTGTGGTATGTGATGCTAACAGTGTAAAGAGTTTGGTTTTATTTATTAATAATGTTTTTCTTTATTAAATTTTCTTTCTGTCATGCGTTTGTACTTTATCAGTGCTCCAGCTTGAGGTTCTTTGTATTGTTGAGAGCCAAGTAAACTAGGGGCCATTTTCTGTCTCTTCTGTGTTTATTTGGGTTGGAGGATTGTAAAGGTTTCCTAGTGAATAGAGTGATTTGCTCAGTTCAGATTCTTCCTCCTGGGCAAGGTCATGAACAGCCTAGTGAGAGAGAAAACAAAGCAGGACAAAACTGGAGAGTTCTGCAAAGGAAGCTATAGGATTTTTGAGTTTGGTGGCAGGTGAAGAGTAGTTGATTCTTCATTTCCCCTCTTACCTCTGGAGCGTGTACACCCCAGTACAAAGGAGCTTTAAGATGGAGGTCTGCATTGTAATTTCCTAGAAATTACTGCTTCTGGTAACTGCTCATTCAGTTCGCACCTCTTTGTGGCAGTGGATGAAACAATGGGGACAATAAAGCCATTTATCTGATAGCTGTAGTCTCAATGGGATGTTTGTTTTAATAATGGTATAATTTGCAGGGCTCATAAATTGTGATTTTATTCTCATGGAAATAACTGCCTGGTGGTATTTGGATTCTCTGGTCTCCTGTTGTGGATAATTTCACTAGCATTCTAGCTGACAATTCCCTTTATTCCAGATTGTTCAGGCTGGTTGGGTAATTAGCCCAAAGCAGAGCCAATTTTCTTTAGTTTGGGGTGGCAGGTGGTTACTGGGTAGCTAAAGGATCTCCTGAAAGAGGAGAGGTTTTGTTTAGGAACTCAAGGCAGGTTGAT
Source organism: Lophiomys imhausi (assembly GCA_907164525.1). Classification (NCBI taxonomy): domain Eukaryota; kingdom Metazoa; phylum Chordata; class Mammalia; order Rodentia; family Muridae; genus Lophiomys; species Lophiomys imhausi. Next base: position 20,962,429 of record CAJQZJ010001826.1, on the reverse strand, counting down.
TTTGATTATCTGGGATTAACCCTCCCAGATACACAATATCTGGTAGAAATTAAAAGTTTAAATCACCTAAATATTTATTTTCCATAATAATAAACAATCTATTTTGTGTTTAGAGTATTTAATGTTTGTGCTTTAAAATTTCAGCTATGTATTTTGGCTGGGAAAATCCACAGAGGGCATGAAATGATTATAGCTACTATGTGCTAGACATTGCCCTGAGTGGTTTACATATATTATCTATAAATTTTAATGAGAATCCTGAGAGGTAGTAGGTATTGTTTCCATTTTACCTATGCAAAAACCTTAAAGAAGAAGAGAGAAATTTAGCTCAGAGAATTAACTGAATTAATGTATCCCAGCCAATTAGTGACAGGCTATTTACCAAATTCAACATTCATGCTAGGTTTTCAATTATAGTATAAGACATACCTGAAAATATATTTAAGTTTCAATAACATACATGAACTAGTACCAATCACCAGATGTTTCTGTTTTTTTTTTTTCTTTCTATTTCTTTCCGAGACAGGGTTTCTCTGTGTAGCCCTGGCTGTCCTGAAATTTGCTCTGTATACCAGGCTGGCCTCATATTCAGATCCACCTGCCTCTGCCTCCCGAGTGCTAGGATTAAAGGTGTACACCACCACCTGACTGAGCCTGTCACCAGATGTATATATCTGCTGTTCTTTTTTATTTTTAAGATTTAATTTACTGTTGTTATTGTGTGTATGCTGTGTGTGTAAGTACAGGCTTCTACTTACTAAAGTGTGTGTGTACAGGTCGGAGGACAACTTTTGGTAGTTGGTTCTCCCTTTCACTGTAGGCATCAGACGTGTTTGATAGCGCTTTTTACCTGCTGAACCACTCACCAGCCCATTATCATTAATATCGACAGAGTTTTACTATGTAGCCCAGGGTAACCTTAAATTTGCCAACTTCCAGCCTCCATCTTGCTTTCCTAATGCTGGAGTGCTGAGATTAACCTTCATTATTCTTATCAAGAATGCTATTTTTCTTTGTCTTTTTCCTTTAATTTGTGTGTATATAAAGTTGTACATGTGTGTGCAGAGGTTATAGGTTAACATCAGTATCTTATCTCTTGCTCTTTTTGAGACAACGCCATTCAGTGAATCTGGAGCTCTTTGTTCCAGCGAGGCTGGTTGGTTACCCTAGGATCCATCTTTCTTTGTATCCTATCACTGTGTGGTATTACACCCAGCTGTACATGGGCCCTGGGGATCTGAACTCAGGTCATGTTTGGATAGTAAGCACTTTTACCCACTGAATCACAGCTCCTAGCAATGCTGTTAAAGAGTTCTTTTTTTTTTAAATACTTTGCTTTATTTTATGTGAATTGGTGTTTTGTCTGTTTGTATGTTTGTATGAGGGTGTCAGATTCCCTGGAACTGGAGCTAAAGACAGTTGTGAGCTGCCTTGTGGATGCTGGGAATTGAACCAGAGTCCTCTAGAAGAGGTCTTAACTGCTGATCTCCAGCTCCTGCTTGAGAATTCTTTAAAAAAAAAATTCTCTCACAACTTGGGAGTAGGAAGTATGGTTTCAAACATTTTGGTTCTGCTTTGTAGGCAAGTTTTTATGTTTTTTAAGTGTGTGTGTGTGTGTGTGTGTGTGTGTGTGTGTGTGTGTGTGTGTATGTATGTGTATGTACGTGCACCACATGTGTGCTTGTGTCTGTGGAGGCCAGAAAATGGCATCATATCCCCTGAAATTGGAGTTATAGGCAGTTTTGAAAAATTTAATATGAGTGGTGGGAGCTGAACCTGGATTCTCTGGAAGAATGGCAAAAAGTGTTCTTTCCATCTCTCCAGCTTCTATTAGGTAGTTTTGATAAGTCCCTTATCTGTTGTCGGATGGCAAAACTATTAATGCTTGAATAAACCTTATTTTGCTCATCTTTCAAAGGGTAATATTCATTTTACAGCGAGCTATGGTAACCGTGTTATTTGTATAGCGTAAGGGTAAGTGTTGGTTTCCATCCTTCTTGACTCACTATTTCAAATGGTGCTATGGTAGTTTTCTTAATAAGAAACAGGTGTCTTCAAGCCTTAATGGCACACGCCTTTAATCCCAGCAGTCTGGAGGCAGAGGCAGTTGGATCTCTGAGTTTGAGGCCAGCCTGGTCTACAGAGTTTGTTCTAGGACAGACAGGGCTACACAGGAACAGTGTCTTGAAAAATTAAAGTAAAAAAAAAGAAAGAAAAAGAGATGATGTCTTCTAGTGCTAGTATCGTATCTCTGCATGTTGATACCATTAAACTAGTAAGAATTCATTTTTCTTTAGGTGCTTGCTTCTGTTGTTAATTTGATTAAGGGGAATTTATAAATCTGATTCACATCTACTTCCTTGGTCAAGAGACTGAATGGTATGTGGAATGGGTAATGTGATAATATGAATTTGGTTCAAATTCTAGCTTTGTTATTGGCTTTGGGTTTCTTAGGACAACTGACTTTCTCTCAAACTTGGGATAGGGATAATAATAGTTGTCTTCCCAGTGACTGTAAAGATCAGATGAGGTAACAGGTATGAAAATGCCTTGGTAATTTAGGGTTATTCTATGACTTGTAATTTGATTAGATATTTAATGAAAATTCACTACCAACTACCTTAAGAGGGATATTAAAATTTTCACTTGAACTATGTAAAGGAGACATTTTGATAAATTTTATTGTAGTTTTTGGGAATTACTCAAGAAGTCAAACTGAGGCCCTGAGTAGAGAAAGTGCTGTGTGACTGTAACTGTGTGGTCAAAGTGTGACTTAGGCAAAGGGGGTTTTTAGGTAGAAGTTGGATCCTGACATAAGGATCCATTGAATAAGGAAGGAAGAGGTTCCCTGTTTAGAAAAACTTCTGCCTGAGAAATGTATGGAGTGTTGATTGTAGAGAGGAATGGAGTTGGCAGCTATTATGTGTAATGAGGACAATCAAATGAAACCCTAATTTTAAGTCTTTTAGGCTTATGTACAGAAGTTAACAGTTATTACACATGAATCCAGTGGTGGATTTCAGGTGAGACATGTTGGCATATTTACATAAAAACAGGTGCAGGTGGTTGACAACTGGGGCATCTGCTTTCGAAAATTAGAAAGCTTAATTTTATGCAGTCTTATTCAGGTTATTGCTTCCTGAAAATTGGTTCTGTTTACAATATTTTGGTAATGCAGATGACACTCTTCCTTAGTGGAATATCAACCTGGATTTTCATCGTGCTCAATTATTGATGTATCTGAAGGCTCTAATATATTGGTTAAGGATTTTTCTTTATGAAGAAGGGGTTCTGGCTCTGGAGTTTGTTATATACTGATGTACATATATCAGTTTTATTTGTTTTTTCTTTCAGGCATGTACATGTATTTTTTCTTTATTTAAATGTGACTGCATTATGTTGCGAATTACTGCCTTCTGTACTCAGTAATAGGATATAGCAGTTGACTTCCAGAGTAGTTTACAAGTTTACATTTTATATGATTCTGAGATAGCACACTTAGATTTCTTTCTTCTACTCATTGTCTTTATACTCATTGCATAAAGAAAGTATAATGGTAAGGAAATGAGTTTTACCAGACCCCATTTGAATGAAAGTGAGTTACCTTGTTGTATTAACTTCACATGTAACAGTGTTTATTATATAATTCCTTCTTTATAAGAATTCTTATGTTACATAAGATTTTACTTACACTTGTGATTCTAGCATTTGGGTGTTGAGACTGAAGGATCACTGTGGTTTGAAGGCAATCTGGACCATGAATTGAGATCTGGGCAAACATGGACTACAGAGTAGGATAAGACCGCCTCTAAACAAGAACACCATTCCTCCAAATAAAGATTTTTCATTTTACTAACTTGTTTTTTCAAACAGGGCCATTTTTTTCTACCTCATTTTTATATTTATTGTATTCAGCAACAAGTCAGGGATGATTATAATGATGCTGGCTAACACTGTGCTGTCTACCAGGCATTGTGCCAAATAAAATATTTGTCTTAATCCTTATTATTCACATTTTTATAGAAACCTGAGTTTCAGAGAAAGGAAGTAGTTTGCTCATTCTTACAGTTAGTGAAGGTATGCAGCAATCTGACTTTAGACCTAAATGCTTAATCCCTATAATTATATTTTTCTAAGAAACAACTTATATGAATGTGGGTGTGATGGCATAAACTTGTAATCCCAGCACTTGAGATGTTGAGACAGGAGTACTGACCTGAATTAGAGACCAGTTTGGAGTACAGAGTGAGTACCAGCTAGCCAGGTACTTCATAGCAAAACCTTATTTTGAAAAAAAAATCAGAAAATAAAACAGCTTACATGATAGATATTATATATATGGAATATATTTCCTCCCCCCCCCACACCTCACTCTCCATTTTCTGCTATAGGATCTTGCTATGTAGTTCAGGCTGGTTTTGAACTCATTATTATTCTAACCACTGTCTTCCAAGTGCTAAGTTGGCCTATCCCACCATGCTTACTATACAGGATATTTAAATGTCTTATCTATCTATCTATCTATCTATCTATCTATCTATCTATCTATCTATCTATC
>CAJQZJ010001826.1:20942675-20957324 GCA_907164525.1 Lophiomys imhausi | reverse complement strand
AACAGCTCTGGCTGTCCTGGTCTCACTTTTGTAGACCAGGCTGGCCTTGAACTCACAGAGATCCACCTGCCTCTGCCTCCCAAGTGCTGGAATTAAAGGCGTGCGCCACCACTGCCCGGCCACATCTATTTTCTTAGAAATACATTATAGTACTGGTTTATATGGAAAATTGGTTCTTTTATTTAGGCTAACTGCAGAAAAGAGTCAGCCTTTAAAAAATTGGGCCAGGCTAGAGAGGTGGCTCAGCAGTTAAAAGCTCTTTCAGAGTACCTGGGTTCAATTCCCAGTGTTCATGACCACCTGTAACTCCAGTTTCAGAGGATCTGATGCCCTCTTCTGGCTTCTTTGGACAGGACACCAGACACACACATGGTGTAACACACATTGCGGCAAAACACATTTACACTTAAAAAGGGTTTTGTTTGTTTGTTTGTTTTCTGGGCCAGAGAGTTAGCTCAGTGGTCAAGAGCAATTTCTGTTTTTTTTTTTTTTAATCCATCGGTGTTTTTGAACTTGTTCTGTAGTCCAGCTGGCCTGGAACTCAGAGATCCACCTACTTCTGCCTCCCAAGTGCTGAGATTAAAAGCATGCACTGCTTGGCTAAATTTTGTTTTGTTTTTTCGAGACAGGGTTTCTTTGGGTAGCCCTGGCTGTCCTGGAACTCACTCTGTAGACCAGGCTGGCCTTGAAATAACAGAGATCCACCTGCCTCTGCCTCCCGAGTGCTGGGATTAAAGGGATGTGCCATCACGCCAGGCCATTACAGACAGTTTCAAACTGCTATGTGGGTGCTGGGATTTGAACCTGGTTCTTTTGGAAGAACAGCCAGTGCTCTTAACCACTGAGCCATCTGTCCAGCACCATGCCTGGCTAAATAAATCTTAAAACAAACAAAACAACAACAACAAAAACCCTTTCCTATGTCTTTCTTTTTCAAGTCCAAGGCACAAGTTTTCTGGTAGATCAACTGTAAGAGTGTTTAAAGGTTAGAGAAGACGATGTTGAAGGTTGAAAGGAGAGAAAAGATCTGTTTCCTATTATTTGGTACAGTATTTCTGTAAAAGATAGGAGGAATGTGTAAGTGAGAGTTGATGCCTTGTCTAGTATTATTAGAGAGTGATAATGCCAAAATTTTTAGTTTACTTTTATACCCTTTGTTTTCTCCTGAAACATTCTTGGTCACTATTTGATTATATTTGAGAATTACATATAACCCTATTATAACCTATAATAACCCTAATTATAGTGGCATTTAATATTTGAGTCAGTTTAAGACAACTATCTATAATCTTCATATAAGAGAGGATTTATAGCCGGGCGGTGGTGGCGCACGCCTTTAATCCCAGCACTTGGGAGGCAGAGGCAGGCGGATCTCTGTGAGTTCGAGGCCAGCCTGGTCTACAAAAGTGAGTCCAGGACAGCCAGAGATATTCAGAGAAACCCTGTCTCGAAAAACCAAAAAAAAAAAGAGAGAGAGGATTTATGGAGCCTATCATAATCATCCTCAGAGTAGTGGGAGCAGATGCAGAGACCCACAGCCAAACATTAGGTGGAGCTTGGGAAATCCTGCAGAAGAGGGGGAGGAAAGATTGTAGGAGCCAGAGGGGTCAAGGATACCACAAGAAAACCTACGGAATCAACTAACCAGGGCTCATAGGGGCTCACAGAGACTGAACTGGCCTGCATGGGTCTGACCTAGGTCCTCTGCATATATGTTATGGTTGTGAAGGTTGACTTTTTTGTGGGATTACTAACAGTGGGAGTAGGGGTTGTTATAAAACTAAAATAATCCCAGTCGTTTGATTTTATCAGTGAAGATTCGGAAGCCAGCTGCTGGGGTGAAAGCCTGCTAGTTCAGAGAGGCAGGGGAAGCACTGAGCTGATGTTCCTATTTAGCTGAAAACCCAAGAGGAAAAAGCCTAGAGCTAAAAAGCTGAGAGTCCAAAGCTAAAAAGCTTCTCCTTCTTCATTCTGTCTTAAAAATCTTCTAGCTCAATGTCCCTCTTTTCTGTTTAATTCTTGTCAGCTGCTTTTTGTTCCACCTCTTGACCTATAGCTAACTTCATTCATTCATTCATTCATTTTAAGAAACTTTTATTTATCTATTTATTTATAAGATTTACTTATTTATTTTACATTTATGAGAGCTCTAGCTGCATATACCACTGCATGCCAGAAGAGAGCATCAGATTCCAATAGAGATGGTTGTGAGCCACCATGTGGTTGCTGGGAATTGAACTTTGAAAGAGCAGACAGTGTTCTTAACTGCTGAGCCATCTTTCTAGCCCCTACGGTTAACTTTATTTAATCCTATGTACAGACAGCTCTTGGATTAAAGGTGTGTGCTGGGCTGAGACACACCATAACCACCTTATTACAATAAATGGGAAGCTCGAGGATTAAATGTAACAGAATATTTTTATTTATAATGCTTATATTTATTAGTACATAACAAACTATAAAATATCTAAATCCTATAACCTAAAACCTATAATCTAAGAACACCCTAATACCTATCTACAAACAACTAACTAGCCCTCTTTTAATTTTCTTAAAAGGATATTAATATTCTTAGTGTAATGTCTGTGCAGGATGACTTATTTTTACGGCCGTTCTGGAATACTGCAGTCCCAGAAGGCAGTCCCTTTCAAGCTTAGTGTCTGTTGGGCCTAACTTTGTCAGTTCACAAGGCCAGTTTATTTTAATCACTAAATTGTGGCTGGTTTATAAAGTTAGTCTGTTCCAACTGCCAAACCGAGGGTGCCTCAGGGCTTCCAAACTCCACTTGCCTCAGTTACTCTTCTGGTGCTCTGGAGCCCCAAGACAGATGCCTTTAAGGAACTCTCTCTCAGCAGGTTTTATGCCATGCCTTAGCCTCAGGCTGTTGCAGCCTAAATTCTGTTAATGGTGTCCCTTGCTATGCACTTCTCCAGCGTGTCTTCTCAGTTGGTGAGGGCAGGAGGAAGAGGGAGGCGGCTTGGAGCTCTCTGGCTTATATATATGGCATCATCTTGCAATCCTTGGTGGTCTTGAGGGTCCACAAAATTTCTCGTGATATCCAGTGGTGTGGCTTTTTGCGGCAACTGATGTCATCTGTGCAGCTTATGTGGTGGTTTCTTAGCCACACCCCTTCAACAGGGCATATCGTATTTCTTATGTTGAAGGGACACCCACCTCCTCCTTACCTGGTGCCAGATGCTAAACTGAACTGCATACTAATTTCGCTAAAGAGACCTAACTTCTACCACAATTAAAGGCTGAACCATCCCAATTAGAAACAGATTTTTCAATTCACAAACTTAGGGTTCACAGTGTGATCAAATATTCTGCAACAAGGGGGTGTCCCTGAGTCTTTTGCATGCTTTTGGGACCCTTTTTCTTCTACTGGGTTGCTTTGACCAACCTTAGTATGAGGGTCTGTGCCTAGTTTTATTGCAACTTGATATGCCATGTTTGATTAATATTCCTATGAGGCCTTCCCTTTTCTGAAGGGAAACAGAAGAGGAGTGGATTTGGAAGGGAGAGGAAGTGTGTGTGTGTGGTGGGGGAGCTGGCAGGAGCATAGAGAGGGGAAACTGCGGTTGGGATGAGAAACTTTAAAAATTTCTGATGTCTGGGTAAATTTAATTGTACCGGACTCCACTTGATTGCCTTGCCAAATTTGTTTTCTGTAAAGAAGGTAACACAGTGGCAAATTAGTGTTCCAGTATTTGTTGTTGTTGTTGTTGTTTTTTTGAGACAGGGTTTCTCTGTGTATCTCTGGCTGTTCTGGACTCGCTCTGTAGACCAGTCTGGCCTCGAACTCGCAGAGATCCACCTGCCTCTGCCTCCCAAGTTCTGGGATTAAAGGCGTGCGCCACCACTCCCAGCCCCCAGTATTTTTCTTAACTGCATTTTAAATGAAAAAATTGAAGTGATATATATTTTATGAGTTCTTGTGTTACCTGTCTCCCCCTCCCCCCCAAAGACTATAGGGTCACACTATAAAGCCCTGACTAGCTGTTTCTCTACCCTCCAAGTTCATTTTAAAAATTAGCATTAAAATAATAGAAGTTTCATTTTTTCAGTTTATGTTAGTTTTTTGAAACACAGTTTGTTGTATGGTCCTGGCTGGCCTAGAACTCACAAGTAGACCAGGATAACCTCAAACTTGTGGGAGTCCTCCTGCCTCTGTCTTCTAACTATTATGATTAAAGGTGTGTGTCACCGTACTTAGCCTTAGAAGCTTTCTTTTCTTTTCTTTTTTTCAAGGCAGAGTTTCACTGTGTAACAATTCTGGCTGTGCTGTACTCACTTTGTAGACCACACTGGCTTCAAACTTGTAGAGATCCTTCTGCCTCTGCCTCCCGAGTGTTAGGATTAAAGGCTTTAAAGGCATGTGCCACCACACCCAGCTTTTTAGAAGTTTACTTGCTTCTTTTTCTTTCTTTCTTTCTTTCTTTCTTTCTTTCTTTCTTTCTTTCTTTCTTCCTTCCTTCCTTCCTTCCTTCCTTCCTTCCTTCCTTCCTTCCTTCCTTCCTTCCTTCCTTTTTTTTGTTTTTTCGAGACAGGGTTTCTCTGTGTAACAACCTTGGCTATCCTGGAACTCACTCTGTAGACCAGGTTAGCCTTGAACTCACAAAGATCCACCTGCCTCTGCCTCCCAAGTGCTGGGATTAAAGACATGTGTCATCACCACCTGACGTTTCTTAGAAGCTTTCTTTTTCTTTTTCTTTTTTTTTTTTTTTTTGGTTTTTCGAGACAGGGTTTCTCTGTGTAACAGCTCTGGCTGTCCTGGACTCGCCTTGAGACCAGGCTGGCCTCGAACTCACAGAGATCCGCCTGCCTCTGCCTCCCAAGTGCTGGGATTAAAGGCGTGCGCCACCACCACCTGGCTAAGCTTTCTAATCCTATGAAAAATTTTACAAACTTTGGAATTTCATAAAACTGGAAGAGATTATCATATGTTTCATTTATCTTATACTGCAGACAAAGGACAGAAATCTAGACAAGTATCTATTTGTTCAAGGTCAAAAAGCTTAAAAATGAAGAACCTGGGATTAGAATCTAGATTTCTTTGTATTTATCATAATTTATTCTTTTTCCTTTGAAATTATTTGTTCACTTTGGTGATGACAAAGGTAGCTATTGCCCCAAGGTGATATCATGTAGTTAAAACCTTAGACTTAAGTGCTTTGGGTTATCTGTCCTGCAATATTTATCATATCCATTCATTCATTTATTTTTTTTTATTTTTGTTTTTTCAAGACAGGGTTTCTCTGTGTAACCCTGGCTATATTGGAACTCACTCTGTAGACCAGAGTGGCCTTGAACTCACAGAGATCCACCTGCCTCTGCCTCCTGAATGCTGGGATTAAAGGCATCCACCACAACGCCTGGCCCTTTATTTTTTTTATTTTTTATTTATTTATTTTTTTTGGTTTATCGAGACCGGGTTTCTCTGAATATCTCTGGCTGTCCTGGACTCGCTTTGTAGACCAGGCTGGCCTCGAACTCACAAAGATCCGCCTGCCTCTGCCTCCCAAGTGCTGGGGTTAAAGGTGTGCGCCACCACCGCCCGGCTGGCCCTTTATTTTTTAAAAAGAAAAATTGTGAGCTTTAATTAGAACATCTCAACAGAATCAAACAGATAAGGACTAGTTCCATGAAGAGCCATCTTTGTGATTCTTGAGTAGAAGCCAGTTGTATTGATTTAGCGTCTAGACACTTTCACATCTGAAATATAGTCATGTCAGAGTCTAGCTACTTGTTATTCCAGCTGGCTTGTTCTGCACTCTTTTTGCATATGACTATAGTTCAAAATATTTGAACATTTCTAAGCCCTTATTTTACTTTGATGTGGTTGTTATGTTCAGGTAAGTTATCCCTCACCTAAGACTATCAGGAGAGTTTTTTTGTTTGTTTTGTTTTGTTTCTGTTTGCAAGTTGTCATTAAGGAATTTATTTATTACAAGATGCTGTAAAAGTGAGGTTTTGTTTTGTTTTGTTGTTGTTGATAATGATGGTGTTTTGCTTTTTTTTTTTTTTTTTGTTTGTTTTTTGAGCTAGGGCCTCGGTCTGTAGATTTGGCTGGCTTGTGGCTATCTTTGTAGATCAGACTGGCCTACAGTTCACAGAGATCTGCCTTCCAAGTGCTGGAATTAAAGGCATACATCACCGTGCCCAACTCAGACCTTTGAATCTTAAAAAGAAAAAAAAAGTATGTGTGTGCATATAAGAACAGATGTCTTTGGAAGCCAGAAGAGGGTGTCTGATCTACTGGAACTGTAGTTGTGGGTGGTTGTAAGCCAGCTGGAGTGGGTGCTGGGAACCAAACTCCAGTCCCTACAAGAGTAACAAGCACTGTTAACTGCTGAGCCATCTCTCTAGACCCACAGCTTTGAATCTTGAATAGTTGGCTCTAGTTCTGGGCCTGCTCTATGGCTTACCATGTATTGATTCAACTTATTTCATTGTGTGTGTGTGTGTGTGTGTGTGTGTGTGTGTGTGTGTGTGCACTTGAATGCATGTGTGCTCATGTATTCATGAATGTTCTCCTTCCTAATGTTAATGGCACTATATATAGCTAGTAGATTTTTAGGGCTCTGAAATATGTCTTGTTTATTTTTCTTACAGATTTTAAAATTAAATATTGTGTGTGTGTAACTATGTATGTATATATGTGCATGATGTGTGTGTATGGGGCATGCCAGGCATCCATGGTATGCCTGTGGAGGGCAGAGGACAATTTATGGAGTTGGTTCTTTCTTCCCACCTTTACCTGGGCTCTGAAGACTCTAATTCAGTTCACCAGGCTTGTTCATCAGGAAGCTTTCTGAGCCATCTGACCAGTCCTCTTTGCAGATTTTATAAGCACTGATCTTATAGAATTAAGAGCTCAAGTTAACTGCTGAAATAGAGACCCAAACATTTAGTGACTAAGAAATTGTAGAAATTTATCTTTTATGTAACACTTAGAAGTAAGATGGCTATTGCCAAAGTAGTCAGAGGTTCTGCTCCTTGAAATCATTCAGGGGAACCTCCGTCCTTCTTTCCCATTACTTTTATTTGCATGTTCACAGGCCACTTATTAACACATTCACCTTCTAGTCTGGGAAGGGAAAAAAAGAGAGGGGTACATATAGTTCTCTGAAGAGAAGGGAGTGGAAAGCTGATAGTGTAGCTCATTGGTAAAATATGTGGTTAACATCCATCAGGATCTGGGTTCAATTTCTAGGACCTCTTCCCCCTAAAAGAGTTAGAGGTATATTCTTCAGTTTTTCTGGCATTTCATTCATTATATTTAGAACTGTGACATACCTGCTTGTAGATACTACTGAGAAATACAGTTTCTGGCAGAGTTGCTTTTGCCCAGTTAAATCTTGGCAGAGAGTGAGGGTTGGGGAATGTCTACTTAGAGATTGAAAAATGGAAATATTAGTCTTCCTGAGTCATTGCTACCAGGCAATGATTTTATAACCCTTCTTCCATTATTTTATTTAATTATCACTAGAACCTTTGAAGTAGATGTAATAACCATTTTGTCAACTGAGAAACTGGATTTGAAGTATGAAATGACTGGTTTAAAGTCACAAGGATATCTTAAAACTAAACTCAGTATCTTCTTCTCCATACCTCTTCATGTTTCTTATCTCAGTGAGACACCACTGTTTTCTCACTCATGCCAAGAATTTGGGGTTTTGTTATCTTGCTGTCTTCCATCACTAAGCTGGGCAGATATTATCACCTTAGCATTTTTCAAATCTGTGCCTTTCTCCATCCTCACAGCTGTTGCTTTGGCTCAGGCTTCAGCATCTCTTGTCTGGACAGCAGCTTTCATTTTCCTCCTGTGCTGCCAAGATCACCGCTTCTCAGCCCAAGCCTGCCAAGTCACTGCAGTCCCTGGTAGTCACCATTTACTCTTCTATTGCTAGATCTTTAGCCATGTCTTTGTTTCCGGTCAAATGGCCCTTCTTCCTCTCTCAACCTGGCATTACTTCCTTCGTAAAGCTGTTGCTCTGTTTTCCAGGTAAGGTTTGCTGTTTCTCCTTATGCTTTTGTGTTGATGTTTGCCATTGATAGCATGTGTTGCACTGTGTTGTTAATATGTCCCACTTTAGTCATCAGTATTCAGTCCTCTGATGCAGAGTGGCTACTCAATAACTGCTTAAATGGAATGTGACAGACTGATACTTGATTCCTGATCTTGAGTTGTTCTTATCACAGTGACTCATTCTATGTTAACTATGTACATATTTCTCAAGAGTTTTTTCCAAAACCAAATTTGGACATCTGATCTTTCAGGAGCCTTTTTCTTTGGCAGTCAAGAATATGCTTGAAGATGATTTTTTGAACCCATGGGCACTTTTGTATCATCACTATCTTCTTGCTGTGTATTTAGATTTAGTATAAGTAGTTTTATCAACACCTGTAAAAGTCCATCTGTTTGAAAAGTCAGATTTTGACCTTAGGGTAATCAAACTGGGGAAATTATTTTTCTGATTTCTATTTGGTAAATATACTTTATTTGGCTCTTTACTCAAATACTACTAAAACTTGCTTATAATTTAGAAAGTAAAGAATTGTTGGGTCCCTTCTCTCAGTGATTGGCTGTAAACTGTAAGCCAAATAAATCCTTTCATCCTCACAATTACTTTAAGAAGCAAAAACTTCATTTTAAATTTTGGGAGAAAAGTAGGCAAGTTAGAAAAAAAAAGGCATCCTCTTAAAGATGGTTTTATTTTTAAGGTTATTTACAAAATACATGAACATGAAAAAGGGATAATTTCTGTTTACAGTAGGCACTATTTAGGGAAGCATGGTGTACACCTCAGTGATATGTGTAAATTTAGTCTAGCCATTATAATTTCTGATTACTGAAGCTCACTTAATGTGGGTTGAAACCATCTGTTTTGGTGTTAATCCTTTAAAACTCAATTGGTGGAAGTTGATGTGATAAAAGGTAATAAAACTTGAAATACGGCAGTCATTTGGTCTGGTTTACATTTCAACTAATTACAGACAAAGTAAAGTGTCTTTGGGAAAAAGGAAAGGGAGGAATTAATGCCGTAGTCAACTATTTTGATCTCAGCTTGAGCCCTACACACCTGTTACTGGCTTGTGGATGTTTTCTTCCATAATTAAGAGCTCCTCACTCATGTTATTACTTAATTGGATGCCATAGGAGCATGGTGAAACAGTGGAATCCTCTTAATTGCATACCAGCTTTTAAAACAAATCACCAATGCATAATGTGGTATTGTTTTTATAAGCCTTCTCAGAAAAAGCTGATTGTTTCAGGTCTAAAAGAAAATGTAGTCTCTGTTTTGGAGCATTGAGAATACTGCTGTTTATAAAGGTAGACTCAAATACATTTCTGAAACATCTCTTAAAGAGTAAGGAATGTGGGCTGGAGAGATGGCTTATCTGGGTAGAGGAACCTCAGTTGAGAAAGTGCCTCTGTAAGATTTGCCTGTAGGTAAATCTATGGTTTTTGTTTTGTTTTGTTTTTTTTGATTAATAATTCATATGGGAGGGCCCAGCGATGGGAACAATACTACCTGGTCCTGGTTGTAAAAGAAAGAAAGCTGAAATATTCATGGAAAGCAAGCCAGTAAGCAATAGCACTCCTCTGAGGCTCCTGCATTGAATTCCTGCTTGACTGCTTTCAATGATGGGCTGTAAGCTGTAAGCCAAATGAACCCTTTCCTCCCAAGTTGTTTGTGGACATGCTGTTTATCACAGCAGTGGAAACCTCCAAAATTGACCTGATCAAAGCTGCTCAGTTAGAAGAGCTGACAGAACACAGACTCCATACTGTACCTCCCTTATATAAATATATAGGGAGGTATATGTGTACCTAATTGTGTTAGTTATAAATTTAGGTAATTATAATTATTACATTAGAGAAAAATTGTTAACAGACTAGCCTTAGCAAAAAATATCTTAATTTTTAAAGAAATTCTGTTAGGGATATTTAAAAAATTTCAGAGATTTTATCTATATCTTCAGTGTGTGTATGCTCAATGAATACTATTTAATTGTTGAATGTGTAACACTTGCACAGTGTTTTGACAAACTGTTTTGACATATTGTTTATACTCAGATGTTAGTTGAAATGTATTTTTTTTTAGAAGAAAATCTTTTTATTTTTAGACCATTATAGATTCAAAGGAAGTTGCATGAAATAGTACATAGAAAGTCTGGGGTAGAAGTTCTTGGTGGAGTCCCTGCCTAGCAAGGACCTGAGTTCAATCCCCAGCACTTGAAGAAAAAAAGTACACAGGGTGCTTTCTATTATTTTCTCATGGTGACATCATAAACAAAATAAAGTAATACTAAAACTAGATACATGACACAAGTGTTATAGTATTAAATGGACTACAGACTTTATTCACTTTTTACCATTTTCTAAATAATAGTGTGTGTATATATGTATGTAGTTCTGCATAGCTTTATCCCATGTACAGATTACCATAATTAAAGATACTGATATGTTCTGTCACCACAGGAAACTCTTGTACTACCTCATCATATTTGTGAACATATCTTTCTTCTCACCCCACTCTGTCCTTGCCCCATGGCAACTATACTACACGTATATTCTTTATCTGTGTAAGTTTGTCATTTTGAGAACGATGCATATATGGAATCATATAATTTATTATCATTTGAGATTGACTTTACTAAACATAATGTCCGTGAGACATTCACCTAGGTTATTGCATGTATCTTTGTTTTGTTCCTTTTGGGGTTGGATGTTGCTAGGCTTCCAACCTAGAGCCTCCTTCCTTAATCAGATGCTAACATGTGCTGTATCAGCTGACCCCACTCCCTGTTTTGTTCCCTTTTGTTACTGAGTAGCATTCCCTCATAAGAATATAGAGGGATGGCTTAGCCATTCACGTGTTGAAAGATATTTGGGCTGATTGTCCTAATTTTATATTATAAATAAAGCTGGTTATGAACTTTTTCTTTCCCTGAGACAGGGTTTCTCTGTGTATCCCTGGCTATCCTGGAACTCACTCTGTAGACCAGACTGGCCTTGAACCAGAGATCTGCCTGCCTCTGCCTCCTGAGTGCAGGGATTAAAGTATAACACCACTGACAATCAAGAACATTCTTTCCTTTTGGATTGGTATTCACACTTTGGCCTTAAGTGTGTAGATTTATTTCTGGACTCTTAATTCTATTGTATTGCTTTGTCTGTCTTGATACCCGTACCACACTGTATTATAAGTGTTGTAGTAAGTTTTAGAATTAGGAAGTGTGAATCTTCCAACTTTATTGTTGTTGTTCCTTTTTTCTTGACTTACTTTATTTTTCCTTGGGGGAAGCATCCCCATGTTGTAATGACAGCTGGATCCTAAGCCCTCTGCATGGAGATTCTGTTGTGAGTCTTGACAAGATGTTTAGTAAATTCCTGGTGTGAAGAAATCAGGAGTTGGGTGGCTTTGCCACTTGAAGACGACACCAAAGGTAACCTTGGTGAAATTGTTCAGGGTGACAGTACAGTCCCTGACCCAGGTGCTCCAACCCTCATTAGCAGCTTCTTGTGGACAGGGTCTAGTGCTTTGTTTAGGGATAGTGATGAAAGGCAAAATATAGAACTGAAGTAGCTTGTCACCTTTGCAAGGGACAATGTGGGATTTACTGATCTTATTCCTGTTAGCAGCCTCTCTGCACAGGCACAGTGTAAGCTTTGGAAAGATCACAGCCCCTCCATAGTGGTGGCTTCCTTTTTGGAGCAGTAACACTGCACGTCATTGATTGTAGTTCAGTGGTGACAATTGCTGGTGTATCTTCTGCACTTCCGTAATCTACATAGCAAACTTAGTCTTAGTATAGCACTATTATTAAGACTGAGGTCTCTGGAGCCCCTTCTTGAATGCTTTCCATAGACTTTGTTAGAGCCCAAAGAATGTCTCTTCCTTCCTTCTCAGGCCAGCAGTTCTGACATCCTTATTTTTAAGGCTCCTCCTGTCATTAAGGGGACATTGGGGCTTGGAGGTCATCTACTTTCTCACTGTTCTCTGTCTTCTGTGTCCTTGAGGTGATAGATGTGTGATGGCTGTGTGTTTGCTGTTTTCTGGTTCAGTCCAAAGAACTGGAGATGTAGCATGATGGCAGTTATGCTTACTTAGTAAACAGAAGGCCATGAGATCAAATCCTAGCACTGCAAATATAGCCAATGACAGCTTTTATAAACTAGTTTCTGATTTTAATCTCAGGCCCACTGACAGTGAATGATTTAAGAATGGATATGTGAAGGTGGGGTAGTGGTCCATTCCTTTAATCCCCCACCTGGGAGACAGAGGTAGGGGGAATCTTTGTGAGTTCAAAGCCAGCCAGAGCTTTGAGACAGTGAGACTGTCTAAAAAAAGGAAAAGAAAAAGAGTGTGTATTTTCCTGTAGCGTGACTAAGGAAGCATGAGAAGAATCCTGCCAGCCTCTGCTAAGTGTCCTCAGCTCAGATACAACATACAAGAAAGTAGCCTGTTTGTACTACTTATTTATTATTTAGACTAAACTGGGCCAGCCCAGTCCTGTGGAGATATAAATACCTATCTCTCAAAGCAAGGAGTAAGTGACTATAAGTCTATATGTAAGTATCTGAGAACTGTGTGGGGATTAGTTCTTTCATTTGTTGATGGATGTAACTTAAGCAAGGCCAGATTAAGAAACATGCTACAGGGCTGCTGAGATGGATCAGTGACCAAGGGTTTTTGCTGCTAAGCCTGACACTCTGGAATCCATGGTGGAAGGAAAGAACCAACTCTCCAGAAAGTTGTCCTTTGACTTCCATATGCCTCAGTTTCTTGAGTGCTGATATTACAGGTGTAGGCCACACTCTCTTGAAAAAAAAAAAATCTCCTTTGGGTTGATCTTGAATTCTGGAGGTTTGAACATGTAATGAAGGCTGGAGGGATGGCTCAGAGGTTAAGAGCACTGGCTGCTCTTCCAGAGGTCCTGAGTTGAATTCCCAGCAACCACATACTGGCTCACAACCATCTATAATGGGATCTGGTGCCCTCTTCTGGCCTGCAGGGGTACATTCAGGCAGAGCACTGTAATAATAAATAATAAACAAATAAATAAAAATATTTTTAAAAAAGAACATGTAATAAGCATGTGAAAGCTTGAGGGAAAATGGTAGAAATTGGTAATTTCTAGGAGTGGTCTAGGGAAGGAAGCTGATTAGGGCTCTAAATCAGGTAAACGTTAAGCACAGTAATGGTATAGGCGCTGCCCGAGGAGTGATTGCTCTTCTGGAGGAAGCATCCCTACAGATATCAAAGTTTGGTCATGGTGGGACCTGGAGAACCTGTGGCAACCTTGTTTTCCCGTGTAGTAGCTTAGTCCATTCTCATCTCTGCCACGGGAGACTGACTAAAAGGGCATTTAATAGTAGTTCCGACTCATTCCTTTCCAGTTAGTAACTTCTGGTAGAGCTGGAGAGCAGGACATGCCAGGGGCCTAGGCCTCAGGATCAGCATAGAGAGGGACTGGGTTGAGAAGAAAATAGGCAACTCTTTGAAATAACAATTTACCACTCACTCAAAAGTTTTGTAATTGTATAGATCTAGATTCTAAGTTAGACTTTACCATTTCTGTGTGAAATTTCCTAGATAAGTCAGTGTGAAAATAGCTTTGTAATGATTACCTTCAAAGGTACTATTAGGTTAGATGTTTTTGTGGACAAGGTGTCACCATATAACCCAGACTAGCCTTCAACTTATGATCCTACTTTTTAAGTCTCCTAAGTCCAGTTATTGGTATGTGCCAAAGTGGCATGTTAGAGAGAATGTTTATAAAGCTGCAGCCACAGTGCCTGACACATGGTAGATACTCAAATGAAGGATAGTTGTATTGCTGTTAGGCAAAGTTAGTAAACCTACAGTCCTTTCATAACACTTTCACATTAGCCCATTTTGCTTATCTGTGACCCGTTGGGGGTTCTGTGCTTAGTATTTGCTTCAGTTTGATTTAAAAAAAGTCACTGGATTTTGCAGGATTTATGGCTCATGCCTTTAATCTCAGCACTTGGGAAGCAGAGGCAGACTATCTCTGTGAGTTTGAAGTCAGCCTGCTATACTTCCAGTTCCAGGCCAACTAGCGATATAGAATGAGATCATCTTTGGGAAAACAGGTAAAAAGAAAATTCAACGTATTTGGTCTAAAGGGTATATGTTATTGCATTGCATGATAAGATTGTGTGTCTGTTTGTCTTTGTGTCTCTCTCCTGTGTTGCTGCTTATTTTTTGAGACAGGGCCAGTTCACTTGTTTCAGCCTCCCAAGTGTCAGGATAAATGCCACTGAAGCCTGGGCAAGTGAAACTTAATGTTATATATTTGGACTATACTTCTTTCTTTGGATATTACCAGCAGCACTGTGATAAACATCTTCGTAAATTTTGGTCCATATGTTTGCTTTGTTTTGAGACAGTGTCTAATGATATCACTTGCAGTCCTTATTTCTCAGCTTCCTTGTGCTAGGATTACAGGTGTGTACCACTATTCTTGTCTGGTCTACATTTTTTTTTTCACCTGGAAATTTTCCTTTATTTTTTATTTCTTCAAGTTACATCTCAATGGCAATCCCCTCCCTACTACCCCCTCCAGTCCCACCCTCCCACCCTCAACCCCCCATCCTCTTCCCTTTTTTTTTTT
>CAJQZJ010001826.1:20916947-20932675 GCA_907164525.1 Lophiomys imhausi | reverse complement strand
TTTTTTTTTGTTTTTGTTTTTTTTTTTAAATCACTTTTTTTTTTTTAAAGATTTATTTATTAAGTACACAGTGTTCTGTCTTCATGTATGCCTGCTTGCCAGACGAGGGCATCAGATTTCATCATAGATGGTTGTGAGCCACCATGTGGTTGCTGGGAATTGAACTCAGGACCTCTGGAAGAGCAGCTAACAGAAGCGCTCTTAACCGCTGAGCCATCTCTCCAGCCCCTAAGAAGATGTTTTTAAAATTGTGATGCAAGTTAGTATGAAAGCTGAGTTAGATATAGAACTTTAAACTCATGGAGATGGTTAGATAGCAGAATGTTAAAGTCAGGTGCCAAATACATATGGACTGGACATTGGGAATGTATGCTAAGCCATATAACTCTCATAATTGTGGCCTTTTATTTCTGTTGTTTTGTATTGTATTTATTGTTATAAGAGAAAGAACCATTTGTTAGACTGAAAGGGGGAGCTGTTGGGGGGAAAAGATATTCCTTAAACTTAAAAAAAGGGAAGAGGCACTTGGGAGGCAGAGGCAGGCGGATCTTTGTGAGTTCAAGGCCAGCCTGGTCTACAAAGCGAGTCCAGGACAGCCAGAGATATTCAGAGAAACCTTGTCTCGAAAAAACAAAAAAAAAAAAAAAAAGGGGGAAGGGGATAGGGGGTTGAGGGGGAAGAGGGTGGGAGGGTGGGACTGGAGGGAGGAGTAGGGAGGAGATTGTGATTGAGATGCAACTTGAAGAAATAAAAAAAAGAAAAAAAAAGTCATTGTGTGTGTGTGTGTATGTGTGTGTATTTTCCTGTGTAATGTCCTTTAGTTTGCTTTATTTCTTTATTTTTATGTAAACTGACTTGGACTGAGTTCCAAAGGCAGATAATGTAGGAACAGCTTAATTTACACATGTAAATTTCTTTTATAACAATAGTCTTTATGTTTCAAGAGTCTTTGTAATCTGCTATGTTGAGTATACAATGTATCCTCTTCAAATGTGACTATCTCCAGTTCCAGACTTATGTCTTCAAGACTGCCTAGGTAGTTATCCTGGCTGCTTCTGCCTATTTTATGATGTAGTAAAGCACTTGAACTTTGTAGTGCCAGCATCTGAGATTGAATTCAGTTTCTGTTACTAGCTATGTGATCTTGAGCTAGACACTTGACCTTTCTAGGCTTAGACTTATCATTTGTGAAAGATTATAGGATTATGGTCATAGTTGGGTAGGATAAGATGCTTGCTGAAGGAAAGCACTCAGCAAATGTTAACTGCAATCAGTGTACCTCCTGTCATAGTACTGTGCGTGGCCAGCTCATTTATTTATTTATTTACCTATTTATTTATTTATTTATTTATTTGTTTGTTTATTTATTTATTTATTTATAAATTCTCATACAAATGACAAAATCTGCCATCTTAATTATTTTTTATTTCATGTGTATGTGAGTGTT
Organism: Lophiomys imhausi; assembly: GCA_907164525.1. Lineage (NCBI taxonomy): Eukaryota > Metazoa > Chordata > Mammalia > Rodentia > Muridae > Lophiomys > Lophiomys imhausi. Next base: position 20,931,228 of record CAJQZJ010001826.1, on the reverse strand, counting down.
TTGTCTGCACGTGTGTCTGTGCACCATGTGCATACAGTGCCTGTGGAGCTCAAAAGACAGCATCAAGTCCAGTGGAACTGGAGTTGAAGATAATTGTTAACCACCATGGAAACTGAACCATGGTCTTCAGTTCACTGAGAACTGAACCCTGATCTTCTGCAAGAACAATAAGTACTCTTAACTTCTGAACCATTTCTCTAGCCCCTTAAATATTATTTTTAAATTAATAGCAATAAAATTGACTTTAATAAGCCGAGTATGGTGTTGCATGCCTTTAATCTCAGCATTTGGGAGGCAGAGGGAAGCAGATCTCTGTGAGTTTGAGGCCAGCTTGGTCTTCAAAGCAAGTCCAGGACAGCTAGGGCTCTGTCACACAGAGAACTCTTGTCTCGAAAAACAAACAAAGCAAAACAAAAAAAGACTGTACTAAAATTCTATTAATTTTAACCTGTGAATAGTTGCCACATCCAGTATAGCTTCAGGGATAAACCTGACCGGGGTGGCAAGGGAAAGAAGAATAGAGATATACACCAACAGAAAGCTGGCATCAGGTAGTCGGACTCCCTGCAGGAGAAATTGCAGCTCTCCCAGCCTGATTTCTGGCAGCGCATGTGGTCTTGGGCAACAGATGTACCTTGGGAGGTACCTTTGTATAAGAAGGAAAGCCCAGGAAACTGGAAAGGGTTTTTCGTTTGGCATTACTCAGCTTCTGGACACTGTCACACTTTGGAAGACTCGATTTGTAGACCAGGCTGGCCTTAAACTCACAAAGATCTGCCTGCCTCTGCCTCCCAAGTGCTGGGATTAAAGGCTTGCGCCACCACACCTTACTGATAATCAACTTTTGAATTATTTTATTTTTAAAAAATGTACTTTTTAACAGTCGCTTCTATTTCTCCCATTTTTAGTATCTAGAGGCAGCCACTTTTCTATTTTCTGCAGTAGTTTTACCTATTCTAGATGTTTTCTATAGGTGGAGTCATGTAATAAGTGCACTTTTATAGGAGACTTTTTCACTTGGTGTCAATGTTTTCAATGTTTATATATGTTGTTGCATGTTTTTATTGCCGAGTAGTCCTTGTATAATTATCATTTTGAGAAACTCCAGACGTTTTGACAGCAGCTCTAATTTCTCCACAATCACTGAGTCCTTTGTTGTCTTAATTTTACCTACATTATCGGGCTTGATTTGTGTAAATGTAAATTATAACCTGTATTTATTAGTAATTATTAACACCTACCACCCAACCAACCCTATGAACTTTGGAAGGATACCAGTTGTCAAGTTCAGGTCCGTTGAGGTCAACTGGTCAGTGGTCCATCTGCAGGAACACCTCAATAGCAGTTGCTCTGTGGTCACCTGGCTCTGGCATTGCTATGGCAGCCTCACTTCTGCTTGGGATTGAGGCCTCCTCAGTCAGTCGAGACGGTCAAAGCTAAATGGAGCAAGTGTAGTACCCCTGCATGCTTCAGCGGTTTGCTGAACCCTCTCAGGGTAGATGCTGTGCCTCGAAACCTAGTCCTTGGCATCGAGGCCTTGCTGGGACCTCCTCTATTTGTCTAGGCCTTGCCACACCCTCATGAGACAGGAGCACATCCCTGCCTGTTCGAGGTCTATTCACTGTCTGATTCCCTGGGCCTTGGAACATATGTGCTTCACACCTGGCTCATTCCCTCAGTGGTTGTGGCAGGTGCAGCCATCTGTGGCTTTTTCTTGGCCTCTGACTCCTGTCTCCTCAGCTGGTGCATGTCTGCTTCGCTCCTCCACCTCTTGCATACCTCGTGTTTCTCTTTACTCGATAGACGACTGCAGGCTTATGGCTGGACATATGCAGATCCTATGAGGTCATATGAGGGCTAGGAGCTTCCTGTTACCCTGGGGGCCTACATGGTAGCTCCACTAGGGCAAAGTGTCCCACTAACAGGTAACAAAGTTCATGTTCCTGTTCTTTTCAGTCTGTTGGTTTTAGGGTAGTTTATCCTATACTATATGGCTAAAATCCAGTTATAAGTGAATACATGCCATGTGCATCTTTTTTTTGGGTCTAGGTTAGCTCATTCTGGATGAGCTTTTCTAGTTCCATCCATTTGGCAGCAAATTGCATGGTTTCCTTGTTTCTGATGGCTGAGTAGTATTCCATTGTGTAAAAGTACCACAGTTTTTTTTTTTTTTAATCCATTCTTTGGTTGAAGGAAATCTGAGTTGTTTCCAGTTTCTAGCTATTACAAATAAGGCTGCTATGAACATAGTTGAGGAGATGTCTTTGTGGTTTGGTGAGGATGTATGCCCAGGAGTGGTGTTGCTGGGTCTTGAGGTAGAGCTATTCCAAGTGTTCTAAGATATCACCAGACTGATTTCCATAGTGGTTGTACAAGTTTGCACTCCCACTAGCAATGGAGGAGTGTTCTCCTTTCTCCACAACATTGCCAGCATGTGCTGTCATTTGAGTTTTTGATGGAATCTCAGAGTTGTCTTGAGTTGCATTTTTCTGGTGATTAAGGATGTTGAGCATTTCTTCAAGTGTTTCTTGGCCATTAGAGATTCCTCTTTTGTGAATTCTCAGTTTAGCTCTGTTTCCCATTTTTTGATTGGATTATTTGGTTTCTTGTTGTTTAATTTCTTGAGTTCTTTATAAATTTTGGTTATTAACTCTCTGTCAGATGTGGGGTTGGTAAAGATCTTTTCCCAATCTGTAGGTTGCCATTTTGTTCTAACAACAGTGTCTTTGCCTTACAGAAGCTTTTCAGTTTCATCAGGTCCCATTTATTGATTGTTGGTGTTAGAGCCTGAGCTTTTAGTGTTCTTTTCAGGAAGTTGTTACTTGTGCCAATGAGTTTGAGGCTTTTCCCCACTTTCTCTTCTATTAGATTTAGTGTGTCAGGCTTTATGTTGAGGTCTTTAATCCATTAAGTTTTGTGCGAGGTGATAAGTATGGGTCTATTTGTATTCTTTTACATGTTGACATCCAGTTAGACCAGCACTATTTGTTGAAGATGCTTTCCTTTTTTCATTATATGGTTTTGGCTTCTTTGTCACAAGTTAAGTGATCATAGGTGTGTGGGTTTATTTCTGGGTCTTCGGTTTGGTTCCATTGATCAACTGGTCTGTTTCTATACAAGTACCATGCTGTATACTATTCTATTTTATTACTATTCTATGACAAAACAAAATTTAAACAATATTTATCCACAAACCCAGCTATACAGGAGATGCTAGAAGGAAAATTCCTTCCCAGAGAAGATAACTACAATCCAAAACAAACACAGGAAACAAAAAACTCCACTGCAGCTAAACCAAAAGAAACAGACAAACACACAACCACCACCTACATCAAAATAACAGGAAATAACCTATGGTCATTAATATCTCTCAACATCAATGAACTCAATTCCCCAATAAAAAGACACAGGCTTACAGAATGGAACTGTAAACAAGATCCCATCATTTTGCTGTATACAAGAAATGCACCTCACTAACAAAGATAGACTCTACCTCAGGGTAAAGGGGTTGTAAAAGGTTTTCCAAGCAAACGGTCCCAAGAAGCAAGCTGGAGTAGCTATCCTAATATCCAATAAAATAGACTTTCAACCAAAATTAATCAAAAAAGATAGGGAAGGTCACTACATACTTGTCAAAGGAAAAATTCATCAAGATGACATCTCAATACTGAATATCTATGCCCCAAATACAAGGGCACCCACATTTGTAAAAGAAACTCTTCTAAAGCTTAAACCACACATCGATTCCCACACAGTAGTAGTGGGAGTCTAAAACACCCCACTCACACCAATGAACAGGTCATTGAGACAGAAACCAAACAGAGAAATAATGAGCCTAACAGGGGTCATGAACCAAATGGACCTAACAGACATCTACAGAAAGTTTCACCAAACACAAAAGACTATAACTTCTTTTTAGCACCTCACGGACCCTTCTCCAAAATTGACCATATAGTCGGACACAAAGCAAACCTCAACAGATACAAGAAAATTGAAATAACCCCTTGTATTTTATCAGACCAGCATGGATTAAAGCTGGGCTTCAACATCAACAGAAATAACAAAAAGCCTGCACATTCATGGAAACTGAACAACTCTCTACTCAATGACCCCTGGGTCAAGGAGCAAATAAAGAAGGAAATCAAAGACTTCCTAGAATCCAATGAAAAGGAAGGCACAACATATCCAAACCTATGGGACATAAAGCAGTGCTAAGAGGAAAGCTCTAAATGCTTTAAAAAAGAAAATGGTGACAGCTCATAGTAGCAACTTAACAGCTGAACTGGAAGTGCTAGGAAAAAAAAAAAAAAAAAAAGCAAACACTCCCAAGAGGATCAGACAGCAGGAAATCATCAGACTCAGGGCTGAAATCAACAACTTAGAAACAAAAAGAACAATAAAAAGAATCAACAAAACCAAGAGTTGGTTCTTTGAGAAAATCAACAAAATAGACAAACCCTTAGCCAAACTAATTAAAAGGCAGAGGGAAAATACCCAAATCAACAAAATCAAAAATGAAAAGGGAGAAATAACAAGACATTGAAGAAATCCAAAAAATCTTTAGGTCTTACTTCAAAAATCTGTACTCCACAAAATTTGAAAACCTAAGCCAAATGGACAATTTTCTTGATAGATTCCACCTACCAAAGTTAAATCAAGATCAGGTTAACAAGTTGAACAGTCCTATAACCCCTAAGGAAATAGAAAGAGTCATTAATAGCCTCCCAACCAAAAAAAGCCCAGGGCCAGATGGTTTCAGCACAGAATTCTACCAGACCTTCAAAGAAGAGATAATAACAATACTCTTCAAACTCTTCCACAAAATACAAACAGAAGGAACACTGCCAAACTCATTCTTTGAGGCCATAGTCACCCTGATACCTAAACCACACAAAGACCCAACAAAGAAAGAAAATTTCAGACCAATTTTCCTCATGAATGTAGACGCAAAAATACTCAATAAAATATTTGCAAACTGAATCCAAGAATACATCAAAAGTATCATCACCATGATCAGGTATGCTCCATTCCAGGAATGTAGGGGTGGTTCAACATACGAAAATCCACCATATAAACAAGCCAAAAGAAAAAAACCCACATGATCAGCTCACTAGATGCTGAAAAAGCATTTGACAGAATCTATCACCCCTTCATGCTAAAAGTCCTGGAGAGAGCTGGCATATAAGGACCATACCTAGAAATAATAAAGGCAATATACATCAAGTCAGTAGCCAACATCAAACTAAATGGAGATAAACTTAAAGCATTTCCTCTAAAATCAGGGAGAAGGCAAGGATGCCCACTCTCCCCATATCTCTTCAACATAGTACTTGACGTTCAAGCTAGACCAATATGACAACAAAAGGAGATCAAGGGGATACAAACTGGAAAGGAAGAAGTCAAATTATCCCTATTCATAAATGATATGATAGTATACATAAGTGACCCTAAAAATTCCACTAGAGAACTCCTACAACTGACAAACACCTTCAGCAAGGTGGATGGATACAAAATTAACTCAAAAAATTGGTAGCCCTTCTTTATACAAAAGATAAATGGGCTGAGAAAGAAATTAGGGAAACAACACCCTTCACAGTATCCACAAATAATATAAAATACCTGGGGGTAACTCTAACCAAGCAAGTTAAAGACCTGTACAACAAAAACTTCAAGTCCTTGAATAAAGAAATTGAAGAGGCCATCAGAAGATGGAAAGATCTCCCATGCTTGTGGATAGGTAGGATCAACATAATAAAAATGGCCATCCTACCAAAAGCAATATACAGATTCAATGCAATTCCTATCAAAATACCAACACAATTCTTTACAGACCTTGAAAGAACAATTTTCAACTTCATATGGAATAACAAAAAACCCCAGAATAGCTAAATCAATCCTGTATAATAAAAAAACATCTGTAGGTATTACCATCCCAGATTTCAAGTTGTACTACAGAATGATTTCTAAATAACATGTTAATGCTAAAATTTAATATTTATTGCAGTATAGAGTAAGAAAAAAATGGTAAATACAATAATCAAGAATTGTAAGGGGTAAGATAATCTAAATAGAAGGGAATTAGATATAGGTTGTTGTCAATGATGGTTATGATATGTATTTTATTCTGCATGGAAGGCAGTGTAAAGTTTTCACAAGAATGGAATTACATGCTTTGAGCTGAAATTAAAGGGGGTCATTTGTTTTCTGTAAAGAGGGATGGGATGGATAGATAGATGGATGAATAGATCAGTGGATGGATGATAAAGGCAGGAGTTTGAGAGAGGAGACTCTTAAAACAGTTAAAGAGCAACAATAAAGGCCTGAGTGTGTTACTGGTAAAAATGGTTGAGAATCAGGGTATATTTTGAAGGTGGAGTTGATAGAATACCTTGATAGATTAGACAAACAGCTATGAAATTAGAGTTGCCATTTATATAGATGGAAAATTCTGGAAGGAGTAGGTTTGTAGGGAGGGAGTTTGACATTTGATTTTAAACATATTGTCATGTACTTGATGCTGTCTTCCCATGTACAATGGTGATCTTCCTATAAGATTATTTAGACTAGTGATACAGTTTTTTAGTTTCTGTAAATACACTGTTTTCATAATGATGAAATCTCTTAATGTCATATTTTTTGGATATATACTTATTAAGTGATGATACTATATTACATTTTAAGATAGCTATTAGATGAGAAAAAGATGTCATGTAAACAGCTGGAAATAGAAGTCTGAAATTTAGAAGAGACAAGATTGGAAATAGACTTTAAGTTGTGTTAGCTGGCTTCATATTGCAGTAGTAAAATACCTGGGGCAGTTAACTTGCAAAGAAGAAATCCTTATTGGCTTATGCTCCCCAGGTTTCCAGTTCAAAACCTGACAGTTCCAAAATCTGGTTTTGTACCTAAGTTGAGATGACACATATGAGCAGAGCATGTGGCAGAATAAACCGTGTATATATTGAACTAGGAAGCAGAGTGAGCAAATGTGACCCGGGCTCTACAATCCTCTGTGGAGACACAACCCTAAGTTACTTAGGGCCTCCTGTTAGGTTCCATCTCCTAAAGGTACCACCATTTCTCCAGTTGTGCCATGCTGGAGACCAAGCCTTTAACATATAGACCTTTTGGATATTCTCAATCAAATCATAGTTATTAGTAGAGGTAAATCCATGGATATGATCACCTGGGAATGTTTGTAGATGGAACAGACCCAATGATTTAGCCCTGAATACAGTGACACTGAAAATTGAGATAAAAATGAATGGCCAGTGAGGTAGAAGTCTGAAAGAAAGAAGCACAGAGGAGCAAGTAGAGGGTGTAGGATAATATCAGGGGTCTTAGTATGGTTACCTGAAGTCCTAGAGTTTAATTCTGGTTTGATTCTGGGTAATTGGATTTGGGTAATAAACTTCACCTTCTTGGGCCTTAGTATAGTATTGAAAGGAAGGGTTTGATTTGGTCATTTTAATTTTTTTTCCCATCAATATAGTAGACAGTAGTAGTAGTTTGCATAAAGCACTTTCATGGATTACATAATGATCTAACCATAACAAGTTGATGTCACCTATATTCTTTAAAAAAAAAAAGATTTATTGTATTTTTAATGATGTGTGTGTGCCCACACATGTTAGTATAGGTGCCTGTAGAAGCCAGAGGCTTCAGATCTCCTGGAACTGGAGTTATAAGTGGTTGTGAACTCCATGATATGTGTGCTGGGAACCATATAGGAACTTGGGTTCTCTGGAAGAGCAATATGCACTCTTAACCATTGAGCCACCTCTCCAGCCCTGTAATTTTGCCATTTATATTCTTATGTACATTTTTCAGATGGGGAGATTAGAAAAGTTTCAAGACTTCCAAAGCCATATGTTCATTGTCAATTGGAGATTTGAATGCAGGACTACCTATAATAAAGTTTGCTTTTCCTAATATGTAACAATTACATCATTTCACTAAGGTTCAAGAGTCCTATGACTCTGAGCACATGGGATTCACTCCTTTACCCAATGATTTTGATGAGAACCTGTCAGGTTCTAAGTGCTACATATACAGCTGCTGACCAAGACAAAGTCCTAGTTCTCACATTCTAGTGAAGAGACTAGTAAACAAGTAAACTAAATAAAACTAAATGATATGTTAGTACCATCATAGAAAAAGCAAGATTATGGAAATAGTATTTTTGGGGAGGATGATCAAGAACAGCTTCTCTGACGAGATTGTTCTTGTAGAGACCTGAATAACTGAAGTAGGAAGCCATGAGTAGATGTGGTAGGAGGAGGTGGGGATGTAGCTTAGGGATAGAATACTTTCCTTTTATGTGCAAGACTCTGGGTTCTATCCCTAGCATGGTAGGAGAACAAAAAGCAAAAACATCCACAAACAACAAAACCCCAAACAAACCAAAAAAAAAAAAAAGTGGGGGGAGAGGGCTGGAGGTCTGACTCAGTGATAGATTATATCCTTGATATGTGAGGTCCTTGGTTGTTTTCAGCACTGGAAAGGGGGTGGGGAAAAGCCTAGAAGATTTGGTTGAAGGGAGTTGAGATCAGAGAAAGTACAAAGAGCAACAATTTCAAGGTAGGAACTAACCAGGTTTTGAAGAATAACAAGAAGACCATTGGTAGGACAGCAGGCAAATACATATGTATAGCTTTGGCGTCATCTAACCTTAGAAAGTTTGGTTCTGACTTCTGTCAGTTGATCTCATGTGTGACCTGGAGAGAGTACTTACTTTTTTGAGCTTTAATTTATCTATAAATGAAGGCAATAAAATGAAAGTTGTTTTGAGAATAAAATAAGAGAAATATATAAAACACAATGGGGGTCCGGGCGTTGGTGGCGCACGCCTTTAATCCCAGCACTCGGGAGGCAGAGGCAGGCGGATCTCTGAGTTCGAGGCCAGCCTGGTTTACAAAGCAAGTCCAGGACAGCCAGGTTGTTACACAGAGAAACCCTGTCTCGAATAACCAAAAAAAAAAAAAAACCACAATGGGATCTGGTATATAACTTTGTTAATTAAACCCATGTCTATGTCATACCTATCATTGTTGACAATATTCATTCTACTGTCATCAATTGTGTTCAATTTGATTTTTTATTTTAAATTTTGTTTTAGTCTGCAAATTCAAAAAATATTTTTATTATTTTTAATTATGATGTCTGTTTGTCTCTGTCTGTGAATGTGAATCTTGGTGCTTGGGGAGGCCAGAAGTGTCATATCCCCCTGGAGCTGGAATTTCAGGCAGTTGTGATTGGAACTGAACTTGGGTCATTTGCAAGAGCAGTAGATGTTTTTAACCACCGTGTCATTGCTCCAGTCCTTAATGAACCAGTCTTATGTCCTTGTTTTGTGCCAGGGCTGAACTAGCCACTCTCCCTGAGCTTGTCTTTAAGGTGTTGGTTTTTTTGAGACAGGGTTTCTCAGTGTAATAGCCCTGGCTGTCCTGGACTTGCTTTGTAGACCAGGCTGGCCTTGAACTTGAACACACAGAGATCCACCTGCCTCTGCCTCTCAAGTGCTGGGATTAAAGGCGTGCGCCACTATGCCTGTCTTTCTTTAAGGTGTTGTAATCAAGAAAGGAAGTGTTGTACTGAAAAGAAAACAATTTAGAATTATGTTAATGAATAGGTATAAAAATGAGATCTTGGAATCCTGGTAATTAAACTGAATGAGCATTTCCGTCATCTTTGCTCATCATTGGATACTAACTCTGCTCACATACTTGCCAGCCAGACTGCTGATCCAAAGCTGCTTGCCGTTGGAAAATCAGATAGGAGCCAAGTAGTCTATCCTTATAAGACCATCTGCTTTCATACCTGCAGATGCTGCCCTTAGCAATTGCAACCCAACACAACTGGAATGATTTATTCATCCCCAGGTAACATTTGTGCCCCAGCTTCTAGCAAATTGGGGTATCAGCTTTATACATAATAAAACACCCAGCACAGGTGGTAAGCTGTGCTGTAAAGGATGCTTCTGGCTTAAAAATGGCTGATGGACAGGTGAAGATAAGTTGTTAATCCTGAGATACAGCTAGAAGAGGCAAGTGAACCTAGGCAATAAGAACTCCGTATCCAGTAGAATCTTGATTTGTGGAGTGCTTAAAATCACTAATATAATTGATTTAAAAATATGTATATATAATTGGTACTGAAGATCAAACTTAGAGCCTTGTACATAATAGGAAAACACTCTGTTATTGACCAATATCTCCAGTATGAGGGAGCTATGTTTCTGTCTCTCCCTTTCTTGGACCTCCCCTGAGAGAGGGCCTTGCTTCATAGTCCAGACCAGCCTGAACTCACTGTGCTTTTTCCCTAGGCCTCCCTTATGCTGCAGTGGTGCTCTTTTTCATCTTATTTTTATTTTCTTGAATAACAGGAGTTCATTATGTAATCCAGGCTGGCCTCAAAGTTGTTATCTTTCTGTCTAAGCTTGACAAGTACAAGATTACAGGTGTGTGCTACTGTAGGGGTTAGATCTAAAGATTGTTTAAATTTAATATATCACTGTGTGCTGTTTAGGAAAGTAAATTAAGACCCAGAGAAGGACAGGGGCTTACTTTGAATTTATATAGCAGTTTGCAAAGTACAGGCAAAACTAGAGCTGGTGTATTACTGTTCTAAGCCCAGTTCTTAAACCCTCTTGTATTTTGTTGTATAATATAAAACTTTAAAGCATTATTCAAATATGAGATAGCATTTTATCATTATTTTTTTTGCTTAGCTGATAACTTTCTCTGATATCACAAAGAAGTTACTTTTGCCCTTGAACCAAATAGCAGAGCAAGTTGTGTTTTTTTATAGTTAATTTTATTTATTTATGTATTCATTCATTCATTCATTCATTCATTTATGGTTTTTTGAGATAGAATTTCTCTGTGTAACAAAGCCCTGGCTGTCCTGGACTCACTTTGTAGACTAGGCTGGTCTTGAACTCACAGAGATCCATCTGCCTCTGTCTTTGCCTCCCAAGTGCTGGGATTAAAGGCGTTAATTTTAGTTTTAGTTGTATGTATATGTGTGTGTTTGTTTGTGTGTCTGTATATCATGGAGGCCAGAAGAGAGCATTGAGTCCTCTGGAGCTGGAGTTGCAAGTGGTTGTGAATTCAGGCCCTGTGCAGTAAGCACCCATAACTACTGAGCCATCTCTCCAGCCTCGAAAGTCTCTTATCTGTAAAATAAGGATAATTAATACTCATTATAAATTGTTTCCAGTAGTAAATCAAATGAAATACAGTCAGTCATGGCTGGGAAAACATGGTAGCAAGAGCTGGAGTAAGAGACAGATGATCACATTGTATCTGCAGCCAAGATGTAGAGATGAATGCTTGTGTTTAGCTTGTTTTTCCTTGATTGCAGTCTGGGGCCCTAGCCTGCAGGATGGTATTAACCACAGTTAGGGTAGGTCTATCCACCTCAATTAACCCAGTCTAGAAACCCCCTTACAGACATTCTCAGAGATTTGTCTTTTAGCTGATTCTAGATCCTCTCAAGTTAGCTATCAAAGTCCTGGAACACAAACAGTGGGAACTCAGTCTTGCCAGACCCAGACCTGAAAAGGCTAGAAAGATTATATAGGCCAGTTTTGAGACACCAAATGAACATTTCTTTATTGGTCAGCCTTTCTTTGTAGCTTATACCAAGGAAGTTGAACAGTAACATCATGATCACACTTTCCTAAAAGCCAATGGCAAGGCTGGGCTGATAAATGTTGATTTCCACCTTGTACTTCTCCAGGGGCATCTGGACTTGTAGGGGGGCGAGTGCACAACAAACCATTAACAGGGTATATATGCTAAGCTAGTAATAAACTTACATGATGATTCTTTTTATGATGCAGAGTAAAAGTGTGTTTATATAATACAGAATATGAAAGTGCCCAATCAGTATAATTTATGAACAGTTTCATTTTGAGATAGCTCTCATGCAGCACAAGCTTGCCTTGAAGTATATATATAATGGATGATAACCTTAAAATTCTAATCTTCCTTCTTCTACCTCATTATGCCAAGGTTGAATTACAGGTATGCACACTACTCTTTTCATTTTGGTTCCTTTCATTTGTCTGTCTTCCTTCCTCTCCTCCCCACTCCTTTTTAGATGATGATCACACTGTTGTCCAACTTAGATCTCAAACAGCTCTCAGCTTTGTTGACTGCAGCACACTTCTCTCTCTTGGGCTGGTTTCACACCCTGGCATTCCAACATGATGGGGTCTCTAATGCAATCCAGGCTTCACCTTCACAGCTTCACATAATGGCTGCTCTGGGCTTCCATAAAGGAATTCCCTTGACACACACCTGGCTTCAGTGACTTTCCCTAGCTGAGGAGGGAGATTTTTACAACTTCTTTCTTGTATTCTTGACTCTGAAATCAGAACCATGTGGCTGAAGCTGCCAAGTTTTGCTGCTTGATGGGTCTTGAATATGGCTCCCTTCTTCAACTACATTTGCATCAGCTTTATGTTGTTGGTTTCCTTTACTGCTTAAGCTTTCCTTTAATTCCTTTTCATAAGTTGGAAGCTTAGCTGAAAGGGTCTTGTCCTGTGGTCACTGTTCCCTTTATCCCCTTTTAGCATTGGGGTTTTCTTTAAACATTTTATCTCCTTGAGCACTGAGCTTGGATCCAACAAAATATTTCCTGGTGCTCCTTTTCTCTTCAAACTGTATATTTTATATTTCTCTTTGTCCAGCTTACTTCTTTTCATTATAGATCTGCATAAGAGTGGCTACTAAATTAGTAGTAGGACATAACTACAGGACACAGTCAATACTAGGCTGTCTTTAAGTCTCCTCTGCCAATGTCATTAATCCAAAACTTTTCAAGTTAGCCTCACACAGATTTTTAGGACAAGGGCAATTCAGGCACATTCTTTGCTAAACTATCACAAGAATGGTCTCTAGGCCACTTACTAACCATATTTTCTCCTTTGAAACTTGTTGAGCCCCCACAGTTCAAATTATCCTCAACACTGTCTTCCATATTCCCACTGGGATGACCCAGTAAGCCCTACTTAAAGCATCCAACCACTTTTCTAGCCCAGAGTCCCAAAGTCTTCCTTATCCTCCAACAAACAGCATGGTCAGGCCTGTCACAGCAATATCCCAGTCCCTGGTACCATCTCCTGTCTTAGTCACTGTTCTATTGCTGTGAACAGACATCATGACAATGGCAACTCTTATAAGAGAAAGCATTTAACTGGGGGCTTCCTTACCATTTCAGAGGCTGAGTCCATTATCATCATCATGGGGAATATGGTGGCAGGTATGGCCGACATGGTGCTGGAGAAGTAGTTGAGAACTACATCCTGATCTGTAAGCAGAGACAGACAGACAGACAGACAGACACAGAGATATACACACAGAGAGACTGGGTCTGGTGTGGGCTTTTAAAACCTCAGAGCCCACCCCCAGTGACACACTTCCTTCAACAGTACCAACACCTCCTAATCCTTATAATTCTTTCAAATATTATCACTTCCTCGTCACTAAGCCTGTGGGGGCTGTTCTTATTCATACCGCCACAGCCTCCAACAGATTATACATCTCTCATTAGAGAAGGAAGTCAGAGCCCCAAATTGAAAGCCAGAGAACTTAATACAAACTATTGACCACTACCACTTTTATTTATCTTGTTAGTTGATTTTTGCTTTTTTTTGTTTTTTCTTTTAGTGCTTTTCTAAGGTGCAATTTCTGTTTCCCTGAGAATTATGTTCTTGACCCTTTAGTTGAATTTTAGTATCCCCAACTTTCTTCTGCCTCATATGTTTGTTTAAGTCACTTCTGAAAATGATTTGTTAGTCATCTATCAAATATTAAACATTGACATTTTATTCTTCTTTTTTCTTTTTGGTTTTTTCAAAACAGGGTTTCTCTAGGTATCCCTGGCTGTACTGGACTCACTTTGTAGACCAGTCTGGCCTTGAACTCACTGAGATCTTCCTGCCTCTGCCTCTTGAGTTCTGGGATTAAAGGCATGAGCCACCATGCCCAGCAATTACAGATAACTGTGAACTGGCATGTGGGTGCTAGGATTTGAACCTAGGTCGTTTAAAAGGCAGTTAGTGTTCTTAACCACGAGCCATCCTTCTAGCTTGGACATTTTATTCTTGGTGAAAAATCTTATTGTCTATTGTTGGAGAATCATGTTTTGCCCTCATATGCCAACAACAAGTTTCAGGTTCACAGTGAAAGCCTCAGGCTAAGAATCCTAGTAGACTTTCTTTTTTCCCTTCCTTCCTTCCTTCCTTCCTTCCTTCCTTCCTTCCTTCCTTCCT
>CAJQZJ010001826.1:20893201-20916937 GCA_907164525.1 Lophiomys imhausi | reverse complement strand
CCTTCCTTCCTTCCTTCCTTCCTTCCTTCCTTCCTTCCTTCCTTCCTCCCTCCCTCCCTCCCTCCCTCCCTCCCTCCCTCCCTTTCTTTTTTTGGAGACAGAGTGTCATGTATCCCAGGCTGGCCAAGGATTCACTGTGTAGCCAAAAATTGACTTTGAACTTTTGATTTTCTATCTCTGTGTCCAGAGTGCTGTGATTACAGGTGTGCAGCACCATCCCCAGTTTATGTGGTACTGGGGGTTGAACCAAGGGTGTTGTACATGCTAGGCAAGTACTCTACCAACAGAGCTATATCCCCAGCTGAGTCCCTAGTAAATTTTGGGGTCCATTTTAAATGCTAGGTAGTCTCCTTTCCCTTTGTTATTACTATTAAAACATTCTTGTCCTTAGGTAATTAGCTATAAGCTCCCTGGGTTTTCTTTCTTTTTTAAAAAGATTTATTTTTGACTCAGTGGTGGTGGTGCAGGCCTTTAATCCCAGCACTCCAGTGACATAGGCCAGCAGATCTCTGAGTTTGAGGACAGCCTGGTCTACAGAGTGAGTTCCAGGACAGCCAAGGCTACACAGAGAAAACCTGTCTTGAAACCCTCCTGCCCCCCAAAAGATTTTTATTTATTTATGTGCGTGTGTTTGCATGCGCCTGCGTGAGTGTATGCTGTGTGTGTGTGTGTGTGTGTGTGTGTGTGTGTGTGTGTGTGTATGCACCCATGAAGATCAGAAGTGAGCATTGAATCCCCTGGAACTGGAGTTACAGGTGGTTGTGAGCTGCATGGTGTGCATACTGGGTACTGAATGTAGGTCCTTTTGATCTTCCCACCTGCCTCCTGAGTGCTGGTATTATAGGCTTACACTATCATGCTGTACCAATAGGTTTTTCAAGCTGACTATTTATGCTTGGGTGCTAAAACAGATGTTTGATGGTAATGTGCAATAATGTATATGTCCATCTCTTCTTTTTCATGGGTTTGATACCTGATAATAGAGGATGAAGTCATTGGGCAGGACATCTGAAGTACATAAAGGAAATGAGTTTCATTTTAGACAGGGTATCTTTTAGTGATGGGCTTGATTATCCTTAGTATTTAAGGGTTATGATTTCAGTGAAGCATTTTGAGATGACTGCTGAAGAAACTAGGTCAAAGCAGGTATTATTTGTGAAATTAACTATTAATGAGGCGGTGAGAAAGTCAGTTCTGCCTTTTTGCCTCCTAAAATTCTAAAGAGGTTAATTGCAGGAAGGCCCTGGAGCCATATTTTCCCTTGTCTTGAAAACAGCCCTATTTTAGTGCAATGTGCTTTTTATGCAACACAGTAATGTAATGGGAGTTAGATTTCTTTAGTGAATATGTGAGGGCTTCTGAAGGACAGTCTATTAAAAGGAGGTATATGACTTGTGGGAAACACCTGGCAGTCAATAGATGTACCTCGGGAGGCCCATTGAGAAGGTACCTTGTATGCATAATTAGTGAAAGCCCAGGAAACTAAAAAAGGGACTTTTGGCTTGGCATTGCTTTCAGCTGCTGGACACTGCCTCATTTTGGCTGAAGGTGGGCTGAAGCCAGGTGAAGCCTCATTTTGGAGCCGTAAAAGCTGGGACACTTGAGAGATTCGCAGATGGCACCCTGCTGAGGGACTTGGCTGCAGGCACCTTGAGACAGCACCCTTCTGAAGGGTGTGGTTGCAAAGCTCCAGACCCTTGAGATCCACCATGGAATCTCATTACCACAAGAGCATCGCCCTACTTAAGGGTGTGGTGGTAGACTCCAAGAGAAGGCGTGGAGATGGAGAGGCGAAGCAGATGTGTGCCAACTGCTGTTGCTGAGGCTGTGCTGACAGACTTCAAGGGGAGATGTGCTAACCATCCCTGAGGCCACACCAGCCCTGAGGTGGTAAGCATCTGTCAGACAGGCCTCTGCACATAAACCGATACCAGCTGAGGAGACAGCAGGCTAGAGGTGAGAAAAGGCTGTGGAAAGGGGCTCCTGCTACAAGCAAGCTCGGGCTGGCACAAGAGCCATAGCATAAGACCTAATCAGAGAAAGTTCGTGAGAACAAGATGCTGAGGAGAGCCATGGCAGGAGCAGAGCAGCCTGAGGCTATGTCTGTCCATGGGCCTGCAGCTGGTGAGTGAGTGAGTGAGTGACACTTGGTGAAGAGACCATGGCCTCAAATGAGAGACAACAATGGCCAGCCCCTAGGCCGCATGAATACAGCCTGGCCCCTGATGTAGCAAGCTGGGGTGGCCTGTGCCGAGTATGGAAGCCTAGAGGCCAAGGACTAGACAGCACGCCACAGCATGTGCCCTGAGTGGGCTCAGCTAACTGCTGAAGCGTGCAGGGGTGCTTCTCCTGCTCCATTTAGCTTTGACAGTCCTGACTGAGGAGGCCTTGAGCCCAAGCTGAAGTAAGGCTGTCATAGCAGTGCCAGAGCCAGGTGACCACCGAATGGCTGCTATTGCGGTATTCCTGTAGACAGACCGCTGACCAGTTGCCCTCAAAGTAACTGCCCCTGAGGCCATGTGGATTGGTATCCTTTCTAAAGGGTTATGATTGGTTGGGTGGTAGGTGTTTATAGATATTAATAAATATAGTTTAAAAGTCATGCTTATACGGTAGTCAATATTTGCATTTATTACTTGAGCCTTTTTCTGTTATAGCCAAAGTTATGGATAGCTAGGTTTAAATAGTATTTAAGTTGTTACTTAAGAAGCAGATCTGGGGCTGGAGAGATGGCTCAACAATTAAGAGCACTGACTGCTCTTCCAGAGGACCTGAGTTCAATTCCCAGCACCCGCATGGCAGCTCACAACTGTCTGTAATTTCTGTTCCAGGGAATCTGACACTCTCACACAGACATACATACAGTCAAAACACCAATGTACATAAAATAAAAATAAATTATTAAAAAGAAGCAAATCTGCTGATATGTTCTGCTTACTTACCTGTGATTGATATTTACAGTATTACTTCTAAAATCTGTGCTCTAGACCCTGTGCCACTCTCACCTCTGTCCATTATGTTCCAGCCACACTCATTGTCTCTCAGCCTCTGAGTTCCTATCAAGCTGTCTTCTGCTTCAGTACCTTTGTCTTTGTTGTTTTCTCCCTAAAATGTTTCTTGCTTTTCTTTCCTCTTCCCACTACTATACTGTTCCTTGGTTGTTGTTGGATTAAGTGCTGCTGTTTTGGACTGGCCTTTTTTGACTTAACAGTTCTTGAACAAATCTCTTTACTTCTTGGTGAGCAGTTATAAGCTGCAATGATAGGATATGTAAAATATGTCTCACTCACACTTCTAGATTGTATGAAGTCTGTGAGGACAGGGTAAATGGTTGAGTAGTACATAATGTCATTCTCAGTGTCTGTGCTGGCTGTTCTTATGTCAATATGACAAAAGCTAGAGTCATTTTGGAAGAGGAAATTTTAATTGAGAAAATACTAGAGTGGACTCTGGGCAAGCCTATGGTTTATTTTCTTGATTGATGATGTGGGAGGGCCTGGCTCACTGTGTGTGGTACCCTGGCCAGGCAGGTGGCACTTCAGGGATCCAAGTTTCTGCTGCTCTAGTTCTGTGGTTACAGGCATGCACCACCACATTTAGTTTTCAATGTGGATGCTAAAGATTAGAATTCAGGTCATTTTTCTTGCACATTAGAATATTTTAACCACCTCCAAGAGAAACCTTGTATCTGTTAGCAGTCACTCCTTATTTTGGCCCCATATATAGTCTAGGGATCTAGAGTCTTTGGTCCTCATACTTGCACAGCAAGTGCTTTAGCCATTGAGCCATCTCCCCAGCCCAAAACAGGGATTCTTAATTACATTATTATAGATGAGGAATCTAAAACTCAGAGATGCTAAATGATCTGTTCAGAGTTACATGCAGTAAAAATTGATTTGAGATTTGGACTCGAATCCAACTGATAGCAAAACCTTATTCTGATATTTATACAAATAATCTTCAGCTATTTCTTGAAATGTATAAATGTGTTTTACAAAGCAAGCTCTCGTTTTGGTTAAAAGACTTTTAGATTCATTACATATTTTAAATATTCATCTGACCTGGTTCTTTTTATTCCTTTTATTGCCTTGATCAAGGGGTAAAAATGAAGCCAATTCCTGATATTGTGGCACATGCCTATAATCCTTGTTTTTAGGAGATGGAGGCAGGAGAATCGTGAATTCATGGAATTATAGGGTTATGCCACAATACCAGGAATTGACCCGGAAAAGGAGAGCTATCAGTGAGGAGCCTGGTGACACAGACAATAGACAGAAACCAGCTAAGGCTACATCTTGGGCCTGCTCTGACCCTAGGTTTTTGTATTTTGCTCTTGTTTCTGAGATATGGTCTCACTGTGTAGATCCCATAGGCCTGAAAATCACCATGTAGCCCAGGGAGGGATTTACTTACCTAAGAAGGGTCTTCCCTACTTCTAGGTAGTGACTGTTACTTTTCCTTTTGTGACAAAATATTTGGCAAACAGCTTAAGCGAGGAAAAATTTATTTGCTCTCTTACTGTATTTATCTTATCAGTCAATTGTGGCAAGGAAAGCATGGTGGCGATAGTAGCCCTGGGGCTCTATAGCAACAGGATTGTGAGGCAGTGCTGTTCACATGGCACTAATAGGAAGCAGAGTGTGCAGTCTGTAACTGGAGGTGGCGATCACAGGCAAAGAACTGTTTCCTGTGATGTACTTCCTCTTGGCAGAGCCTTCCTCCTGAGAGCTTCACAGGGATCAAAATAACACTTGTGTGCTCAGAACACAAGTCTGTGAGGGAAGTAGCATGAATGTGGGTCTTCTTAGCTGTTTCCAGGTATTTGTTCACAGATTTCCTTCCTACATACTTAATACTCAAGTAGTCAGCCCGCTTCTGAGGTCTGATCTCAGCTCTGCTCTTTGATTGGTCTGTGCTTATGGATCAGGCTTTT
The DNA here is from genome assembly GCA_907164525.1 of Lophiomys imhausi. Lineage (NCBI taxonomy): Eukaryota > Metazoa > Chordata > Mammalia > Rodentia > Muridae > Lophiomys > Lophiomys imhausi. The sequence continues at coordinate 20,912,004 of CAJQZJ010001826.1, read as the reverse complement.
TCCACAGAAGTCCTTCATTCCTGTATCTACAGTAATAATAATGTTGGATTGGATTATTCAGTGTTCTTCTATTTCTGTATATGGGGCATACGAAAGCCCTTTTTTGGCATTTGCATTCACATTGATAATGCATTAAGACAGTTATATCAGTGGGTGCACATACAGCTTATCTGCATATAAAGCAGTTCCCATTAATATGACTTTTTTGAGTATTTTCTTCCTTTTTTTTTTCCTGTTTCATGTTTTCTAGAAAGTTCATGTTTTGAGACAAAGTTTCTCTGTGTAGCCCTTGCTGTCCTGGTACTTGCTTTTTGTAGACTAGGCTGACCTTGAACTCCCAGAAATCTGCCTGCCTCTGTCTTCCAAGTGTTGGGGTTAAAGGTGTGCGCCTCCAAGCCAGGCCAATTTTAAAAAAATGGACGGGATGGGTGTAGGCGTACTTTTAAACTATTTATTTATTGTTATATTAGTATTTCTACCTCCCTTCCAACCCACCAACCTGAGGTATGGGAGAAAAAAGGTTAGGAGAGACAAGAAATGTAGGTCTCTCTAGATGCAGCTCTCAGGGTGACTCCAATCCTTGTTGCCAGGACTTGAATAGTCCAACCCAACAGCAAACAAAGGAGCAGGTACCAGCAGCAACAGAACACAGTCAACCAGCAAACCAGGAAACACAGCAGCAGCATAAACCAGGAGCAATTTGGGGGAGCTCTAGCAGGGACAACAAGCAGCAGCAGCCGCATTGGGACAGCAGAGTTGGCAGCAGCTTCCATAGCCCCACTTTGGGAGTCCTTTCTCAGCCGCAGCAACAAACTCGAAGTGTTCTCTGGAGTACTTTTTGCTAGGAGCATCTCAAAGCGTTGTCTGGAGAAGTGAAACCAAGCAAAAAGTCCCTCTGTGTATCTGGACCTTATTGTTATAGCCTCTCAAAATCCATATAAGGATGCTTTTCCAGTGGCAAACACCTTGTGCTCCCCTCTTCCCCTGCCCGCACTAGGCATCCTCCAGTGGACCAAGATCATCTGCTCTCTAAGGACTCTGTTTATCAAAGTATGTTTTCCAGTTAGCAAAAAGGATGTCCTCCCCCCGCATGTGGCAGTTTCTGGGTGACAAAAATCATGTGCCCTTGCACAAGTTTGTTTTTTAGCAGTGAATCTAACATTTCCACATCCCACACTTGGGACCAAAACAAAAACACATTCACAACCATGTTTTTAAAGAAATCGAAACTTCCACCATAGATGGGAGGTAAAGAGATGACTCATCAGTTAAGAGCACTGGCTGCTCTTCCAGAGGTCCTGAGTTCAATTACCAGCAACCACATGGTGGCTCACAACCATCTGTAATGGGATCTGATTCTTTTGGTGTACAAGAAAACAGAGTATTCACATAAGTAAACAAACATACAAACAAATAAATCTTTTAAAATTTTGGGTATTAGAGTGGCATAGTAAGGTTACTTACTATGTAACCAAAGCTGTCCTTAAATGAATGCAATCCTGCCCCAGCCTCTCAAGTGCTAGATTACAGACATGTACCACTGCACAGGGATTTCAATATGATTTGGAAAAAAAATTAAAAAACCAAAACCAAAGAATTTTGGAATCAAGTTTTGTTGTTAGTTGGAACAAAGTTCTGAAATGTTTGTATATGTGATAAGAACTCGATCTATATGAAATTTTTAAGGAGTCTGTCACTTGATTTATTTGTTTTTCCAGTGTCTAGTTTGCTATTAGTCCTTACTCAGTCTCTGAGAGAGTGAGCTTGGCACCTGTGTGACAAGGTGTAGGGTACAGTATCATCATTAGAACAGCATGTTATGGAAAGTGGCCTTTAAGAATGGCTAGTCTAGACTGGGCGTGGTGGCGCACACCTTTAATTCCAGTACTCCTGAAGCAGAGGCAGGCAGACCCCTGTGAGTTCAAGGCCAGCCTGCTCTGCAGAGTGAGTTTCTGGGTAGCCAGGGGTACACAGAGAAACACTGTCTTAAAAAAAACTTTAAAAAAAAAGAATAGTTGCTTCTAACTCGGAGAGCTGGGCCTGGAAGACTGTGATGACTTTTCCAGCAAGGCAGCACTAAGAAATTGGTAGGTGCCAGTTTTTGGTAGCACCGGCAAAACAGCTGCGGAGATTTGGTGGTGGTGGTGGTGGTGGTCGTGGTGGATTGGTTTGTCGGTTGTTTTTTCCCAGCAGTGTCTCACTATATAACTATGGCCAACCTAGAACTTGCTAAGTAGAGCAGATGGCCTCAAATTCACAGAGATCTGCCTGCCTCTGACTCCTGAGTACTGTGATTAAAGGCATCTGCTACTACATATGGTATATAGGGGAAATGTTTTTAAAAGTATTTCCAGTCATGATTTAATTGATTATTTTATTGATTTATTTAAAGATAAGTGAGGATACGAACTGTCCTGTTTAGTTTTATGTGAACTTGACACAAACTGGAGTCATTAGAGAGGAGTCTCAATTGAGAAAATGGCTTTGTAAGATTGGACGTACAGGGGGAGAGAGGGGAAACTACCTTGGCAATGTAAGTAAACAAACAAATAAATAAAAAGATTGGGCTGTAGGCAGGCCTGTGGGGCATTTTCTTAATTAATTTTTTATATGGGAAGGCCCAGCCCATTGCAAGTGGGGCCACCTCTAGGCTGTTGGTCCTGGCTTCTATAAGAAAGCAGGCCAAGCAATGTAGCTGGGCCTTCTGGCTACACCCCAGTCCCTTTCAAACCTCCCCAACACTAGGTAGGTGAGAAAGAAGCTTAGGAAGGAAAGGGGCCATAGACCTCTTTTGACTATTTCCTACTGATTAGGGGTGTTGAGTTCCTTGGGGCAAGTCCAATCTTGTCCTTAGGATATCTCCAACCAGCAATCCAGCAAATAGCAATCCAGCAATAGCAGAAGCAGAAGCGGGGGAGCAGCTGCTGCCACCAAAGACCTTCTCAAAGGCTTTCCATTTATACCCTTTCATGAGTCACCAGAATTCCAAACATAAACTGCAGCTGAAAAAAAAAATCATACCCCTCCTAGAGCACAAGACAAATCATAGTTAGTGACTATGGACAATCTGAACCAGCCCCATATCCCACACCTGGAATTAAAACAAAAACATATTCATGTTACATTATTGGGTTTTTAAAGAAACCAAGATTCTCACTACAAAGCAAGTCAGTAAGTAAGCAGCACCTCTCTTCATCAGCTTCTGCCTCCAGGTTCCTTCCCTGCTTGAGTTCCTGTCCTGACTGCCTTTGTTGATGAACAGAGATGTGGAAGTGTAAGCCAAATAAACAGTTTCTTCCCCAACTTGCTTTTGTTTATGGTGCTTCATCATATCAATAGTAACCTAAACTAAGACATGGAGGTTTCGTTTTTTCTGATTTCTTATTGTATAGATCCTGTGTACTAACGTTAATCACAACAGGTTCAGTAGATTGAAGCTAACTTTTGATCGTAGTTGCCCCACAGTGCACCTCTAGCAGAGCTTTTCTCCTCAAAAGCCTGGTTGGAAGCAGTGGCCTTCATTTATGATGTATAATTTATTTATCCTTTCTGGTGTTTGAGGACTTGTTGACTTTGATAAATACCTGTGTTCTGTGCTCAACCCAGAGAAGAGGTTGTGAGTAGAGAGTAACAGTACATGTGAACGTGGGCAGATAGGCTAATGGCCTATACATTGAATTATTTCAGTTAACCTGGTAACACAGCTTGTATTGTCATATTGAATTAAAGAGAGCTCAATGTTAGGAAGGGAAGCTTGTGTGAAAACAGGCTCTTGGTCTTTCTCTGCAGGGAGAAATTGCTATAAAACAGGATCCCATAATGGTACTGGGTACTGGAATAAAGTTTGAACTTTAATATTTAAAACCAGTGGGTTCAGATTTATCAGAAATAGTTTGCCTTCTTAAATTCTGATTCCAAGATCTGGGCATAGGGGCACATGACCACAGTCCCAATATTTCAGAGTCAGGGGGGTATCAGGCTCATAGACATTATATCCTATTAGAGTCTTTTTTTTTAAGGTTTATTTTATATGTATGAATGTTCTATCTACATATATGCAAGTGTACCACATGCATGCCTGGTTCCTGCAGAGGTCAGAAGAGAGAGTTCAGTCTTCTTCCAAAATTGGAATTATGGGTGTTTGTTTGTAAGCACCATGTGGGTGCTGGGAACCAAACCTGTTTCCTTGAAAGAGTAGCAAGTATTTTTAAATGCTGAACCATCTCTCTAACCCTGAGTCTTTTTTAAAGGCTGAATAATTTGTGTGTGTGTGTGTGAAGGCACATGTACATGGCTATGTACACCATGTTTTAAAAGTTCTAACCTTTTTTTTTTGTTTTGTTTTATTTTTCAAGACAGGGTTTCTCTGTGTATCCTTGGCTGTCTTGGACTCACTTTGTTTTCAAGACCAGGTTGGCCTTGAACTCACAGAGATCCACTTGCCTCTGCCTCCTGAGTGCTGGAATTAAAGGTGTGCACCACTATGACCAGCAATTACAGACAGCTGTGAACTGCCATGTTGGTACTGGGATTTGAACCCAGTTCCTTTGGAAGAGCAGCCAGTGCTCTTAACCACTGAGCCATCTCTCCAGCCCCAAAAGTTCTAACCTTTTAAGATGATTTTATTTTTTAGTTGTATGCATGTATATATGTTTGTGCATGAGTGTGTGCTTGTGTGTGCCAGTGCCCATGAAAGCCGTAGGCATAGGATCCCCTGGAGCTGATTGTGTTATCACTCATTGTGTGTACTGGTAATAAAATTGGGGTCCTCTGCAATACCAGTGTATGCTCTTATCCTCTGAGCCATCTTCCCTGCCTCCTTAAATTTTATTTCTATCCATTATTTGTGTGTATGTATATCATATATGTAATGCATATTACATATATGTATGGCTCATGCATGCCATACTACACACATGAAAATCAGAGGCAGCTTTCAGGAATTGATAGTCTCCTTACACCATGGGTTCTGGGGTGGAACTTGGGTCACCAGGCTTATGTGGCAAGCTAAGCTGTCTTGCCTGCCGTTATGTGTGTTTCTTTTTAAATATTTGTTTTTATTTTATATGGATGCATGTTTGTTTTTTGAGACAGGGTTTTTCTGTATAGCTAGGCTGGTGGACTCAGTATATATCTCATACTGTCCTTGAGCTGACAGTTCTCCTGTCTTAGCCTTCCAAGTCTTGGGATTACAGGAGCATAGTAGCCTGGGCTATACTACATTTTCTTTCTTTATCTTTTGGACATTTAGGTTGTTACTACCTCTTAGCTACAATGAACATGGGTGTATAAATATTTCTTCAGGCTTGGCACAATGACATACCTTTAATATCAACATTTGGGAAGCAGAAACAAGTGAATCTCTGTGAGTTTGAAGCCAGACTAGTCTACAATGCAAGTACATGCCAGCCAGGGCTACTTAGTGAAACCTGTCTCAAAACCAAATACCTCTTGAAGATTCAATTTTCAGTTATTTTAGAAAATACTCCAATGTAGGACTGCTGGCTTAAGTAGTAACTATACTTTTAAAATTTGTTTCCTTCCTTCCTTCCTGCTGCCCCACCCTCTCCCCATCCCTCCCTCCCTCCTTCTCTCCCTCCCTCCCTCCCTCCTTCCCTCCCTTCCTGACCTTACTGGGTAGCTTATGCTGTCTTGGACTTCTCGATTTTACCATGAGAGACAGCAGATTTGACTTAGAGTAAGGAAGTAAAGGGAATATTGACAAAAGTGGCTGAAGTTTAGGTGGTCCAGTGGAAAAGATTGTAAACAAAGTAGACAGATGAGGGAGCAGTCAATAACAGGCAATATATAGAATCTCACTGGATCAAACCAGGCGTGGCACTAGGGAGGATGTGAAAACAACAGATAGTGTTTGTTTTGTTTTGTTGGTTTTTTTCAAGACAGGGTTTCTCTGTGTAGCCCTGGCTGTCTTGGACTCACTTTGTAGACCAGGCTCATCTCAAACACACCGAGATTTACTTGCCTCTGCCTCCCGAGTGCTAGGATTAAAGATGTGTGCTACCACATCTGACTGAAAGAGGGGAGGTTTGGCCTGACCTGATTGATCATTCAGATTTTTATTCACATTGATCTTGCTGGCTAATTACCAATGACTCACTTGTTTGAATAATAATGCTAGCAAATGCTAAAAACAATCCTATTTTGAAGTAGGGAATGTTTGCTGATGATACATAACACCCAGGAAGATGCAGACTTTTTATCTTTAAAGAAAATATATATTGTTTAGACTGTCAGTCTTTATTCAGACATTGCTACCACATTGTCTTTTTTTATTGAGGGTCATTTTGCTTCCTAATGAACATGTAATTTGTTTTCATAATAGCAAGATGTTCCATCTAAATGATCTGTTTACAAGTACTATTGCATTTGCCAAATCAATCTGGAATTCTCAAGGATACTAGGCAGGAAAAAAAAAAATCCTGCAGTGACCTTTTGATTTTATCTTGAAAGTTAATAAGTAATAGTTAGCATTATAATTTATGATCATCTTGACCAGATAGTAGAAGTCTAACAAATAGATATTTTTTTAAAAACCCCACAGTGTTTTGGCTGGGTGTGTTGGTACATTTCTGTAATTTTAGGAGGTTGAGGCAGGAAGATAGTAAGTTTGAGGATCCTGAGTTTGAGGTCAGTCTAGGTTACATGGCAAGTCACCAATAAATAAAGTAAAATGTTTGAAATTCTAACTTGTGTTTGTTTTATCATAAAAGTTCACAAACAAACAAGACAAGCAAAATGTCATAGTGTTGTGAGTAGTTTAGTGCCACTAAACTTTGATCAGCTTTATTTACATTATATTTTTTAAACAATGAGCCACTTTCCCCCAACACTTACATTTGTGTAATAGGTAGGTAAAAAGATATTTTGTAACCATAAATTTTATTAAAATATATTTGTTAATACCTAAACACCTATTACCTAAGAACCAATCCTAACCCTTTTGAAAGGATAACAACCCATGGGTCCTTATGGGCAACTGGTCGGCCATCTGTCTGTAGGCAACAATCACTCGGTGGAAACTTGGCTCTGGCATTGCTATGGCAACTTCACTTCAGCTTGGCTCAGCTTCCTCTAGGCCTATGGACAGAAGTAGCCCGACCCCGCTCAGTTTGTGGTGCCAGTGTGCCATGGCTTTCTTCAGAATCCAGAGTCCACAGGCTCAAGGCCTAGCACCACCACTGTCAGATAGCTCACACAGCCAGCATGCCTCAGCTTCTCAGCTTCGGGTCGGCTTCAGTCTTCAGTCAGCCAAGACTGTCACTTTCACAGCGTAGATACTGTGCTATGGGGTCTAGTCTTTGGTGTCAAAACTGGCAGTTGCCACATACTCGCCTGGCATTGAGGCCTCTGGCAGGTCCCTGGTATCCTCAGCCATGCCCCTCGGTAGGGCTCTGTCTCTGTGGTCTCTTGGAGCTGCAGCCTCTGTCTCTGCTGTCTCCTCACAGTACATTCGGAGGCCTGAGTGCTCAGCCTCACGACTTCCCTCCGTGGCTGTGGAAGAACGTAGCCTCGGCTGCTCTGCTCTCACTGCAGGTCACAGCTCTCCTCAGCATCCAGTTTGGTCTTCTTGGGCTGACTCGTGGCAGAAGCCTCTCTTTGAGGCTTTTCCTGTCAGGGTGGCATTGGTGTCAGCAAATAGCACATGCCACCTCACACCTCATTGTCTCTGGGGTTGTGTGTGTGTGTGTGTGTGTGTGTGTGTGTGTGTGTGTGTTGGGCTCCACCCCCATAGGGTGTTGCCTCGCTATTTCTCAAGGTCTCACAGCTTGAGGGCTCTCTTGTGGTCCCTGGCTCTTAGGCAGGGTGCTGTCTTGGCAGGGTGTTGTCTGTACATCTCTCTGAGCCATGTAGAGGCTTCACCTTGCCTCAGTCCAATAGACTGAAATCTTTCTATTGTTCAAGCAATGCCTCTTTTCAGTTTCCTGGACTTTCCTTCTTATTCCTAGGATCACATGCATTCTGCCAGGTGTTAGGCTGATCTGCATACCCCTTAGGAGACTGTCATTCAGAAGCTCCCACATAGACACTACATTGTTAGGTCAGGGACAGTGTTACATGTATAGGCCAACATGGGCTGAACCTCCATGGCTATACATGTGGAGACTCAGAAGAAGGTGGCCTTTGAAGAGCAGAGTCTTTTATGAAGCAGTAGAGTTCTTTTAACCAGAGACCTCCTCTCTCTTCTAGTGTTCAGAGACAAAATAAGAGATGTTTACTGTTGGGTTGTTTGTGAGGTCTGGTTTCACTCTAAACTATCAGTAGAACATGCTAGAAAAAGTGAAGAGTTTGTTATTGAGATGGATCAGCAGTGCTTGTTACAAAAGTCTAATGACCCAAATTTAATGTAAAGATGAAAGGTGAGAAACAGCTCCACAAATGTCCCAGATCGCCAAATATACCTTGTGGCATATGTACACCTCACATCTCTCCATCAAACACATAATTTTTAAAATGTGAAGAGATTAGTTACACTATCTCTAGTTTTATTGGTTACATTTTATATGTGTATAATTTTCTTAAAAGGAGTTAACTTTCTAAATATGGTCATTCTGGACTGAGGAGATGGCTCAGTAGATAAAATGTTTGTTAAAGTAAGCTTGAGTCCTGGAACCCATGTTATAAAGCTGGGCCATCATGGCAGCCACCTGTAATCCCAGCACTAGGGAGGCAGAGATAGGAGATCCTGAGACAAAGTCTAACTAAACTAGCTGGAATTGGCAAGCTACAGGTTCATTGAGAGACCATGACTCAGTAAATAAAGTGAAGAATAATCTAAGAAGATACCCATTGTCAATTTTTGGCCTCCACTTGCACACACATAGATGTGTGCCCTATACATGAACACACAGGCAGGCATATTATATATGCATACACATGCCGACAACAACAAACTGCCTATGCTAGCCAGGTAGCCAGATGTGGTAGCACAGTTCTACCCTCAGGACTAGGGAGGCCAAGAAAGGAAAATCCTGAAATTTTAAGGCCTGGGCTACATAGTGAGATCATAAATAAGAAAATAGTGAGATACTGTTATAAACAAATAAGCATGATATGCCAGGTGTGGTGGCACATGCTTGAAATCTTAGTTACTTAGGAGGCAGAGGCAGGGGAATCATGAATTTGAGGTGATGCTGGACATCATGAAGAGACCTTGTCTCAACAGAAATACATAACAGGGTCTAAAACAAATAGATTAGCAGTGAAGGTAAAACAAAGATGACATAGTAAACAAGTCCAGGGTAAATTTAGTGCCACTTCTGGTTCATTACTAAGGATTAGAAGCAAATTCAGATTCAACTCTGAGTTTCCTAGTGACTAGTGGAAGATGTGGTTCAATGTTCAGATGTGTCCATCATTCATTTTTTGTTCATTCAATTGATAGTGTATGTATATGTCTGAGTTGCAAAAGAGCATAAGGTTATGTATTTGAGAACCTAGCTTTCTGTTGTGTGGAGCCTTAAACAAATGAACTTTTTTTTAGGTTTTTAAAGACAGAGTTTCTTTGCGTAGCCCTAGCTATCCTGGAACTCACTCTGTAGACCAGGCTAGCCTTGATCTCACAGAGATCCCACTGCCTCTGCCTCCCAAGTGCTGGAATTAAAACTATGCACCACCATGTCCAGCCATTACAGACAGTTTCAAACTGCCATGTGGGTGCTGAGATTTGAACCTGGGTCCTTTGGAAGAACAGCCAGTGCTCTTAACCAATGACCCATCTCTCCAGCCCTGAACTTTTTTTTTTTAATTATCTGCAAAAAGATTACTGTTAACTCTTATACTTGTCTTACAAACTCAAAATGCTGCACTATGGAAGCTTATTTTGATTCTCCCACCAAGGAAAATGAGATCTCCGAATTTCAAGCACTATGATATATTACAGAAATTGTATGATAGTAAAATTATAGTAAATTTTACTTATACACATGTCTCCCCAATGAAAGATGAACTCTCTTAAACAAGAGAACTATCACATAGTAAATCCCAAGTGCCTCTGTGCCTTGTAATCTTTTTTTTGGTATGTATGTATTTACTTAGTATATGAATGGGCACACGCTGATGGATGTGTGAAGGTCAGAGGACAACTTTCAGATATTGGTTTTTTCCTTACACTATATTGGTTCCTCAGTTCAAATTCAGCTTGTCAGGTTTGGCAGCAGTGCCTTTACCTACTGAAGCATCTTGCTAGTCTGTTTTTGATTAATAATTCTGTATTTAGAGAGGCTCTCTAGAAAACTTGGTCATTCTTTTTAAAAGCCATAACCTTGAGAAGACATTTTATATCATTTGCAAAAGTATTTACTAGATAAATAGTTAGTTGCCTGTTGTGTGTCTCCTCCACCCTCCTGGGTTGGGGGGGAAGTGAGAGGAGAAGGAAATACATATGTCCATGCATGTGTGTGGAGACCAGAGGAGGATTTCAGGTATACCAATCTATCACTCTTCCCTTTATTCTGAGACAGGGTTTCTCATTGAAACTAGAACTAGTCTAGTGGCTAGTAAGCCGTGACATTCCTCTTGTGTCTGCACTTGCCCATTACTGCTGCATTGGGTTTATAGATGCATGGTGGCCATGCCCAGCTTTTTAGGATCAGACTCAGATCCTCATGTAGAAAAAAATATAACTAATTGAACTATTTACCCAGTATTTGTATTATCTTTAATTGATTTGGTGGTGTAAATCCTTAACCAGCCATTATAAATGAATACACACAGACACCAGGTGGATTTTAACAAGCCTAGGCCTCAGTTGTGCAATCCTAGCACATCTAAGCTAGCTCATAATATGACCCCAAATATACATATGTCCCTTTGGACTATTATTCTCCACACTAAGCCGATGTTCCAGGCCACATGGAAGGATCTTCTTTAATCTACCCATGGTGTGTCTTCCTTGTTTACTCTTGGTTGCTTCTCTGGCAATCCCTCCCAAGATGTTCTGTGTCTATTTAAAAGCTCCTAGTCCTGCCTACCTCTGTCTTTGCCCAATCTCCAGGCCTCAGTGTTTATTTAACCAACCAGAGTCAATTAAGTAACAGACAGCAAACAGGACCAATTAACATTTAGAATGCTTAATAGCACCCCATCATCCTCATGCTTGCATCTTTGCATCTTTTCATCCTTCCAGCCCTCTGTTGTGTTTTTGATTAGCTAAAAAACCATTTTCTGAGTTATTTTAATGGCCTAAGTGCTGTTGTGGTTGGAATCTGACATTTTGCAGATGAGCATTTCCTTTATATACAGGCACAAAAGCCAGTTGTTGAGCTTTTGCATGAAAAGATCTTTCTGTTATTGAGAAATAACATCTTAACATGCTATTTCTCATGATAAGATCCTTTAGGCAGATTTGTAGAAGTCAGAATTCTCCATTTTATCTTTAAATTAAAGCATTTTCTGAAGTGAAATGCTGTGTACAGAATTTTAAAATGTAGAAATCCAATGTGTAATCTGATTACATTTGGTAAAATAGTAGAAACATATAGCTACTATAAAATCTGGACTTCTTTGTAAATCATACTGATAGAATTAAGGAAAAATCTACTGGAACTGACTTTTCTTCAATTTAGTTAAAAAAAAAAAACAAGTTAATGTCTAAAATGGAATGGAAGCCATGTGTGGTGGCACACACCTGTAACCCTAGCACCCGGGAGGCAGAGACAGGCAGTTCTCTGAGTTTAAGGCCAGACTGGTCTACATATTGAGTTCCAGACCAGCCAGGACTATATAGCAAAACCCTGCTGTGGTAAGAGTTTTGTTTAAAACAAACAAACAAACAAACAAACAAAAAACAAAGCAGTTATGAGAATGTTCTTATTTAATCCCAGGTGTGAGGCTGCTTCAGTTAAGACCACAGGTGTAAGCTATTAACTGCCTCATGAACTAGCAGGGCTGTGACTTAGCATATGAACTCTGAGGACTTGAGAGAGGGAAAAATAGCCAGAGCCCCAAGAGAAGAAGCGCTACAAAGAAGAAAGAGGTTGCTGGTTGGTGCTCCCCCAAACTGCTGCTGGTTCTTCCTGCTGCTGTTTCCTGGTTTGCTGGACTTCTGGATATTGTGACTACTGAGATTGGTATTGCCCCCAAAGAATCGATAACTCTATAATCAGCAGGAAGTAGCTCAAAAAGACCTACATCCATCCCTTTCCCCTCTGACCTTTCTCTCCCACCTAGTTTTGGGGGATTGGAAGGAACAAGGGTTGGAAGGAAGGTAGCAGTACTAAGAATAGTAAAATAGAGTAAATAATAAAACAAAAATAATAAAAGTTGCAGTGTTACACCCTGCCTCTAAACAAACATAAAATTGGGCTATTAAATTCTAATAAAAGTTTTTTTAAATTCACTTTATTTATTCATCCACACAGCAAATATGTTTTTATGACAAGCTTTTTTTCTAAGAATTTAGTAGTAAATATAAAACATTTATAAAGTTCCTTGATCTCTGTGTGTGAAGTGTTGCAGGGCGAAGAGAATCAGACTAACAGCTGCGGTGAACTCAGAGCTGTTCAGAGGGCGCTGGGATCATAATGTCATATAGCCAAGCTGAATCTAGCCTTTCAAATCTTCTAAGACCTGAGTGGACACAACTGAGAAATGGGATATGAATGTTAATATCTTTGTCATGATTTCTTTCAGAGTCTCGACATTGCAGAACTATTCAATATTCTCTGAATGTCTTGTTCCTGTGTGGTGTAATTATACAAATGTTTCTTTTTCCTGTTCTCCATGTAGAGTTCCTGTTGTCTCTCAAAACACAAATCAAATGACACATTCTTTTAAAACATCTCTCTTTTCTTCTCATTAAGTACAATTAGATTTAGCAACATGAAACAGAAATCTTGTGGGGAGGGAGGTTTAAAAGTACAGGATTTGGGGACTGGAGAGATGGCTCAACAGTTAAGAGTACAGACTGTTCTTCCAAAGAACCTATGTTCGAATCCTACCACCCACATGGCAGTTTGAAAGTGTCAGTAATGGCAGGACTTGGTGGCACATGACTTTAATCCCAGTGCTTGGGAGCCAGAGACAGGTGGATCTCTGTGAGTTTGAGGCCAGCCTGGTCTATAGAGTGAGTTCCAGGATAGCCAGGGCTACACAGAGAAACCCTGTCTTGAAAAACCAAAAAAAAGTAGAGGATTTGGAGCCAGCGAGATGGTTTAGTGGGCAAAGGTGCTTGCTATCAAATCTGACAACCTGAGTTCAGTCCTTAGAACCCACATGGTGGAAAAAAAAAAAGAGCCAGTCTCTCACAAATTGTTTTCTGACCTCAACATACATACATACACCTACACAAAATAAACAAAAGAATGAAGAATAAATAAATGTTTAAAAAAACTACAGGGAATAAATTAATTAAAAAAGTTCAGGATTTTGGTCCAGTTAGATGACTCAGGATCTACATAGTGGAAGGAAAGAACTGACTCTCGTAAGTTTTTCTCTGACTTCCACATTCATGTTATGGCATGTGCCTCTCACCTCCACAAATAAAATGTAATTAAAAAATTTTAAGTATTGGGTTTTTTTTTTTTTTCATGAGTAAAAAGTACAGAAGTACGTGCTTCAGGGCTGAAATGGTTGTTCCATGAAATCAAAGCTACTTCTACCATCCTTGGCTTAAGGCGTTTATTCTCAAGATCACCTCAAGGAAAAGAAGGCTGGCAAACTACAATTGTCATGTCCTCATTCTAGGCAGCAGAAAAGAGCCTAGGGAGAAAAAGGCAGAAAGAGAAGGACTCTGTCTTAAGCTAATGCTATTCCATTTAGCAGCCCTCCCAGAAGGTTTACAAAGCATTTCAGTTGCATTTCATCAAACAGAATCTGATCAGTTCTGCTTGATCCGCCTAACTGGATTGTCTCACAATATTTCCCCCAGGATAGGATTAAACTTGTATGTGTTAGGCAAATACTGTCAGTGAGATACATATTCATCTTTCGATTATTTAATTTTTACCCCCAAGACAGGATTTCTCTGTGTAGCTCTGGCTGTCATGGAACTCACTCTGTAGACTAGGCTGGCCTCAAACTCAGATACTCCTGCCTCTGCCTCTGCCTCTGCCTCTGCCTCCTGAATGATGGGATTAAAGGCATGAGCCATCACCACCCGGTTATTTAAAGAAAATTTTAAATTACATCTAATTTATTTTAGGAGGGAATATGCCATGATATGAGTGTGAAGGTCAGGACAACTGGTGGGAGTTGGTTCTCTCCTTCCACCATGTGAGTTCCAGGGATTAAACTCAGGTTGTCAGAATTGTTGGCAGGCACCTTTACCCTTTGAGCAATCTTGCCAGCATCTTTTTGATCATTTTCATGGAGAAACTTTGTCTATTCAAAAAGTTTTGCCTCCTGATGTTATGTCCAGCATCTTTGTTGTGGAAGTCTAGGAATAAAACTTAGCTTTCTTAGGAGAAAAGTCTTTAGCACCTGTGTTATCTCTCACATGCTGTACAGATTGGCTTACTAGTCCTTGTTCAGCCCAATAGCTCCTGGTAGAGTCTTGCACCCTATGGTCTCAAGAACAGAAAAGTTTCTGTTCAATATAAATGATTCAATCTTGGGTATTCTATTATAGTAGCAAAGAAAAAAATCAACAAAGGTAAGTGTCAATAGGAAAAGTAAAACAGAACGAGAGGACAGAGAATTATGGCCTGTGAAGAAACTGTTTTAGATGTCATGGTTGAAGATGGCATTCCTGATAAGGTAACATTTGAGAAGAGAGCTCAATATAAAAAAACGAGGAAATATTCTATTTGTGTGTCCTGGGTGTTTGAGGAAGGACCAAATCAAATCATCTTGATGGTTTGAATTTTGGTGTACAGAGGACAGATAGCCTGAGTTCTGATATCCAAGGCAGGAGAAAATAAAAGTCTGCTCCAATTTTGTATTTGTTTTTTCCTGGCCAGCCAGTTGGATAGTGTCTTCCCACATTAAGCTGATCTTCTCTACCTAGTCCCTAGAACTCAAATACTTGGCTTGAGAGAGACTTGGCTTCTCTATAGCACCTATAACCATCTGATACACAGTAGATTTTATTTTAAAAATTCTTCCATTCCCCTCCTAACTAGAATGTAAACAAGCATTTTTGTTGTCCTTGCTCACTGCTTGCTGTATTCCTGTCAAGTTTATATCAGAAAAGTTGCATGGAGGAAGAAAGTCAGGGGCTGGAGAGATGGCTCAGTTGTTAATTGTACTTGCTGCTCTTCCAGAGGACCAGAGTTCAATTCCTAGTATCCATGTCAAGGAACTCACAACCACTAGTAATTCCAACTCTGGGGATCCATCACCCTCTTCTGGCCTCTGAAAGCACCATCATGCATATACATATATTCATACACACATACACATAATTTAAAAAACAACAACAAAAAAGGAAGTCTAAGGCAGTATGCTTAAATTGAGTACCAGGTCTCTTTGGGAATTTAAATTTTTAGTTTTTTAAGCTTCAAGTTAGAGATAAAGGCTCTTGTATACCATGTTAAAGATTTTGCATATAATTTCCAAGGCCTTGAAGAAATTAATTATCCTTATCCATCCTATACTTAAGACATAATTTCATCAATTGGGAGGCTGAAGTAGAAAAATTGCTTCAAGTTTGGTACCAGTCTGGGTTTATTCTGTCTCAAAAACATATTGTAGGGCAGGAGAGCAAAAAAATAATAAGTATAATCTTTTTCTTTTTATATTCTTCTGTTTGTTTGTTCAAGACAGAGTCTGACTGTGGATCCTAGTCTGGTCTTAAACTCATAACTCTCAATTCCTCCTGAGGACTGGGATTATAGGTATACCAGCATTCCTAAATCTAGTATCTGTGGCTCAGGTTGACTTCAGATTTATTTTGTAACTGAGATTGACCTTGAATTTCCAAACCTCCTGCCTCTATCTCCTGAGTGCTAGAATGAAATGCCATGACACTTGTAGGATAAACCTTTTCTGGAGAGAAATGACATCCTAATTCAGCAACTTACTACAAACCACATTTGAAGTTTATTGGTATTACTTACAGTGTATAGGTGAGGTGAGACTGACAGCAGCAGGGAGAGTCAAAGACAGTTGTATCACTAAAAAGCTCACCCTACATCAGTGACAACTCAGGAAAGCTGTGTCCCTGGACTTCTTTGCACAACTTACAGGAAACTCTGAGAGATGCCTTTCTACAACCTGACTAGTTCTTTTCCCCGTAGCTTACTGCTTCCAAGACTCTTGAGATGAGCTCTGTGAATTTTGCAAGTTCTAGCGTTCCCAGACAGGGGACGTTTGTTTATCTCCCTAGTCCCATGAATCTTTCTGTTCTTCCCTTTCAGTCTGGAAGATATTACTCTATAATACATACCTGATTTATATGGTGCCCAGGGCTTCCTGCATTCTGGAGACTACCAGCTGAGTCTTATTCTCGCCCTACTATCTTTCTTTTTTAGTACAGCCATCCTGTTTGATGTGACATCTCAGTGTGATTTTGATTTGCATATTTTCATGTTTGCCATTTGCAATCTTATCAGAGCTAGATTCTCTACTCGAAAAATTAGGTTGTCTTGGGCTGGAGAGATGCCTTAGTAATTAGAACACTTTGTTGCTCTTACATAGGACCCAGGTTCCATTCTCAGCACCCCCATGATGGCTTACAACATCCTTAACTCTAGTTCCAGGAGATCCAATGTTTGCTGACCTCTAAAGGCACCAGACATGTAGGTGGTGCACATACACACATGCAGCCAAAACATTCATACACTTAAAATAAATACACTTAAAAATTAGGTTTTTTACGAAAACATCTTTGAATGCCATATTCTGCAGATCTCTTGAGGTTTTTGAAGAGGCCCTATCTATCTCTTACATTAGGGAAAGCAGATGTTGCTTGTCTCTTAGCAGGTTTATTTCTGATTAGCTTAGCAAGTAACTATAATAGGCTGTCATAGTACCTAACAGAATGACTGGCTTGCATAACCATTAGTTTGCATTTCTTAATTATCCTAAACAGTTCATGACAGTTAGTAGTAAAAGGCCGAAACATCGCATTTCATTTTTTTTCTTTACCTCCTACCCCTTCCATCCCATTTCTCTTGGGTGGGGTGTCCTTATATAACAGTCCCTCATCTCAGTTGAGAGGTCGTATGAGGGCCAAGAGCCTCTTCATTCATTGGGGATCTATGAAGCAGTACCATCAGTGAAAAGTGTCTCGTTGCCTGGGAGAGAGAACTACTAAACAAACAAATCAATAAGCATACAATAGATAAAAAAGACTAAAAAATAGAAAAAATATAACTAATATATAAAAAATAAAAATTAAAAATAAGAAGTCTATGTCCAAGTTCCCTTTGGTGTGTTAGTTGTAGTATTGATACCTTCTACTATATAGCTAAAATCCTACTATAAGTGAATAGATGCCATATGTGTCCTTCTGAGTCTGGGTTAGTTCACTCAGGATGAGCTTTTCTAGTTCCATCCATTTGGCTGCAAATTGCATAATTTCATTGTTTCTGATAGCTGAATAATATTCCATTGTGTAGATGTACCACAGTTTTTTAACCCATTCTTCGGCTGAGGGACATCTGGGTTGTTTCCAGTTTCTAGCTATTACAAATAAGGCTGATATAAACATAGATGAGGAAACTTCCTCATGATTCCGTGAAGAGGCATTTGGGTGTATACCCAGAAGTGGTATGGCTGGGTCCTGAGGCAGAGCTATTCCAAGTTTTCTAAGATATCGCCAGACTGACCTCCATAGTTGTTGCACAAGCCTGCACTCCCACCAGCAATGGAGTAGGGTACCCCTTTCTCCACACCCTCGCCAGCATGTGCTGTCATTTGAGTTTTTGATCCTAGCCATTCTGACAGGTGTGAGATGGAATCTCAGAGTCATCTTGAGTTGCATTTCTCTGATGATTAAGGATGTTGAGCATTTCTTCAAGTGTCTCTCAGCCATTAGGGATTCCTCCTTTGTGAATTCTCTATTTAGCTCTGTCCCCCATTTTTTGATTGGATTATTTGGTTTCTTGGCATTTAATTTCTTGAGTTCTTTGTAGATTTTGGATATTAGCCCTCTGTCAGATGTGGGGTTGGTGAAGATTTTCTCCCAGTCTGTAGGCTGCCGTTTTGTTTGAATGACAGTGTCCTTTGCCTTACAGAAGCTTTTCAGTTTCATGAGGTCCCATTTATTGATTGTTGATCTCAAGTCCTGAGCTGTTGGTGTTCTGTTCAGGAAGTTGTCGCCTGTGCCAATTAGTTTGAGGGTTTCTCCCACTTTATCTTCTAGTAGATTTAGTATGACCGGCCTTATGTTAAGGTCTTTGATCCACTTGGACTTAAGTTTTGTACAAGGTGATAAGTATGGGTCTAGCTTCATTCTTTTACAAATGGACATCCAGTTGGACCAGCACCATTTGTTGAAGATGCTGTCCTTCTTCCATTGTGCCGTTTTGGCTTCTTTGTCAAAAATTAGGTGGCCATAAGTGTGTGGGTCTATTTCTGAATCTTCAATTCGATTCCATTGATCTACTGGTCTGTTTCTATACCAATACCATGCTGTTTTTACAACTATTGCTCTGTAGTACAGCTTGAAATCTGAGATGGTAATACCTCCAGATGTTTTTTATATCAAGACATATCAACTCCTGACAGCACCCCCTATTCTCCTCCAAGTAGAAGATGAGCATCGAAGAATCTCCAGTGGGAGATGATTGAATTAGTCGCAAGCCTATCTCTTGGTAGGAAAAGCCCCTTGCTCCAACTGTAGACAGAATGCTATCCAAAAAGGACAAAACCTGGAAGCAGGTAAGTCGACAGCCTAGCTC
>CAJQZJ010001826.1:20858779-20883201 GCA_907164525.1 Lophiomys imhausi | reverse complement strand
TATTCACTAAATCTAACTTATATTAACCTATCAGCCCCTACAGTCCTCTGACCTCCACATGGCCCTGCAGCACGTCCATCATGCACAAGCACAAAATAGATTTTTTTTTTAAATCCTCTTTTTTTGTTCTTTAAAGCTGTTAGTAGCTTTTATCTTATCCTCTGCTGGCACAAGGGGTGGGCAAGACATTTGTCATTTCTTCCTTCCATCAGGCTAGGTGCTCACCACCAGACACCCAGGCTCCCTTGGTAAACTGTAGAAGTGTGTCATTTTCCAGCTTGTGAGTTAGCATCATTAGAAATAGAAGGGACCTCAGAGGTCAACTAAACCATTAACATCAGGACATTGAAGTGCAAAGAGGAAAAGTGATGTGGCCAATGCCACACACTAATGTCAGAACTCTCTGTGAATACCGGGATTGATGTTAAACTTGAAAGCCTAAAATGACTGAGTTGACGTTAGGCAAGTTACATCACCTCTCTGTTCTTTCATTCTTCATCTGTAAAATGGGAAAAGTATTATTTATTTAGTCCTTTTGTTCCTGTACCATGGTGCTTCCCTTTGAGCACAACTAAACACTTTAGAAGAGTGGATGATGCCACAGAAAATGAGCAATTAATAATCAAGGCTATTTTCTTTGTCTTTTGTGTAGGATCCTCAGTCTTCCACAATGAACCCCGTTTACAGCCCCGTGCAACCTGGGGCTCCTTATGGCAATCCTAAGAACATGGCCTACACTGGTGAGTGGTATAAGAATTGATTTTTATTGTTTTTCGATTATTCTTTGATAGTTTCTTTTATTTGTTTAGTAAATTTAGTTGTTTTTACTCCCATTACCTTTTTTTTTTTTTTTGGTTTTTCAAGACAGGATTTGTCTGTGTATCCTTGGCTGTCTTGGACTCACTTTGTAGACCAGGTTGACCTTGAACTCACAGAGATCCACCTGTCTCTGCCTCCCAAGTGCTGGGATTAAAGGTGTGTGCCACCATGCCCGGCCATTACAACTGTGAACTGTTATATGGTGCTGGATTTGAACCTGGGTCCTTTGGAAGAACAGCCACTGCTCTTTTAACTGCTGAGCCATCTCTCCAGCCCCCCCATTGCCCTTTTTACCCCCTTTTCTATGAATAGATCTAACTTGCTGAGTGACTTACAATTTACTACAGGGATCCAAAAGCCTTGGCAAAGCTTGAGAAGCTGGAAAAGATGTATATAAGGTCCAGTAGTGATGGAAGTGGAGGTGACAGACAGTCTCACTATGTAACTCTGTCTGGCCTGGAACTCACAGAGATCTGCCAGCCTCCACTTCCTGAATGTTGGGATTAAAGGTGTGTGCCAACATGCCCACCAGCAGAAGTGAGTGACTTTCTTGGTTAAAGGTTATTGAATTATCAACAAGTGGGATGGAGCAAAGTTAACACTTACTGAGCACCTGTCATGGTCCGGGCCTGTGGTAGGCACCTTAAGTACCTCATTTCACTTAATTTACTTATTTTAAAAATGGATTTTACTGTGTGTGCGTGTGTGTATCACATTCACCATGATACATGCCTGGAAGTCAGAGAACAACTTTATGGAGTTGGTTTTTTCCTTCTACCATGTGGGTTCTGGGGAATCAAACTCCGGTATCCAGCTTTATAACAAGTGCCTTTAACTGCTGAACTTATCTCTCTGGGCCCTTATTTCATTTAAAGTAAATCCCATGCAGTGTAGCTTATTATCACCATTTCACAGATGAGGAAATCATAGTCATAGTGGACACCACAGAGTCAAAATTGAATCCAAGTCAGTTGATTCTGAAGACTGGTCTTATTTTTAAACTTTTACATTCTAGTGCGTTTTTGTCTCTTTTTTTTTTTTTTTTGGTATGTTATTCTTTTGTTTGGAATGTTGTTATTCTCTGACTAGCTACCTTATTCCTTGAAAAATTAACCTTGAAGCATGGTACCTTATACCTACAGTTCTGGCCCTTGGGGGGCTTAAACAGGAGGATTTCCATGAGTTTGAGGCCAGCATGGGCTACTGTTAGGCAGGCAGCATATAATACCTGGCATAAAGTAAGTGCCTGATAATAGTTACTCTTATTTGAATGAAAAAAGAAATGTATCTTAAGGTAACTAGCTTGTATTTTGTACATCACAAGCCTTCAAAAATATTGAATAGAAATCAAGGTAATGTTATGAATAAACACATTGTTAATAGTTATGGTCAGGATTGGAGGCTATAGCTCACTAGCAGAATCAGACCTAACGTGAGAAGTACTAGGTTCAATCCCTCAGCACAAAAAAAGAATGTAGAGACAATTCTTGACCATAGAAAAGAAGTGGTGAAGAGAAAAAGTATCTAAAACTTGTGGTAGTTGGATTGGAGTTGGAGGAATGGGAGTGTTTCATTCTAGCATAGAGCTACTGACAGAACGGAAGTTGTGAACTATGTCAATTCTCTTTAAATTTCTCCTTACATGTTTTACTATAAATGTTATACAGACCAGGAGTGAAGGTATCTTAGAGAGCAGAGACTATTGTCTGAAGTTGGCTGCTTTTCTTTTCCTTTCTTTTCTTTCTTCTTTTCCTCCTCCCCTCCTCTTCCTCTTCTGCTCTTCCTGTTCTTTTTTTTTTTTTTTGAAACAAGGTTTCTCTGTATGCTCTACCCGACCTAGCAGGGTTTGTTGTTGTTGTTTGTTTTTTTAAAGTCAAGATCTCAGTGTGTGGCTCTCTGGCTGCAGGAACTCTCTTTGTGGACCTCGATGGCCTTGAACTCATAGGGATCACCCCTGGCCAGTGAAATGTTCAGCAGTTGAGTCAGTGTTCTGAACTGCTGAACTATCTCTCTACTGGTTTTGTTGTGCTAAGGATTAAACTCAGCTTTGCACATGCTAGACAAATACTCTACCCTGACCTTCACACTCAGCCTCAGCTACTTATGTTTTTAAATTAATAAAACAGGTCTCAATAGTATACATCCAAATAATACTCTGAATTATATGGGAAGTTTAGTTGGAAAGTATTGTAGCAGTTATCTGTAATCTTTCTCTCTTTTTTTTGGAGACAGGGTTTCTCTGTGCAGCCCTGCCTATCCTGGAACTCACTCTATAGACCAGTCTGGCCTTGAACTCAGAGAGATCTGCCTGCCTCTGCCTCTCGAGTGCTGGGATTAAAGTCATGCATCACCAGCCCCACTATCTGTAACTTTCAATCTCACCTGTTTTGTTTATCACAATAGTTCTCTTGTTCTTATTAATCTTTATAGTAAAATATTTTGTTTGGACTCTGTTAATGTTTATTTTAATAAAATTATTTCCAGTAGCCAAGACATGTGGGATAGACCTAGCTCAGGGAGCTTGTTGCTTTTTCCCTTCCCAGTTCAGGGTGTTCCCAGTAAAGTGAAATTCTTTTGCAGAGGCAACTAAACTGTTTTGGCTTGCTGCCTTTCTGGCTAACTTCATTCTTAGGAATTACTAAACTTTAGAAGGAAGGAAACAGTTACACTTGTTAATTTGCACTAAAAAGATCAGGCAAGGTGTTATTTTAGAGAAGGGAACAAATTTTGTCTCTGCTGGGTTCATGGTAGAATTTGGCAGTGCATTTAATTAAATGAACAGCCAAGTTCAAAGTTCAGCTCTGTCAGTGAATACCTGAATGACTTTAGACAATTGTTTAACTTCTCTAAACTGAATTTGTTTTGTAAACTGAGATAACATTATGGGTATTTAATAGGATGATTGTGAGGATTAAATTACATAATTTTGTGTGTATCTACAAATCAGTGAATATTATTAATCTGGAATTTTAATTTCTCTGCTAGAGATTCTACAACCCTGCAGGTACGGTAAATAACACACAAACAATATACATTCAGCTTTTACCTAGACTTTCAGATTCAGACTTTTCTTTTAAACTCATTTTCCTGTTTTTTGTTTGTTATTGTTATTATTTCGAGACAAAGTTTCACTATGTAGTCCTGGCTGTCTGGAACTCTCTCTGTATCCAGGCTGGCCTCAAACTCACAGAGATCCATCTATGTCTGCCTCCTGAGTGCTGGGATTAAAGGCATGCGCCACCACTATCTGGCTTCATTTTCCTGTTAATATCATTGTAGTTTTTTTTATTCATTTATTTTACTAAGACTGACAATAAGACTCTTAAGTTTCCAGCATGTGTGTATTTGTTTGTTTATTTTACTTTTAGCATGATGAGCCTGGGTGTCAGTCATATGGTCCCAACTACCCTTTAACTGATTGTAGCCCTGGTGACTTTGAACTCTGGGTTCTACTTCTACCTCCCAGGTGATGGCATTATAGATAGGTACCACATGCCAGAGTAGATCCCAGCTCTGTGCATGGAAGTGTGGGTTTTAACCCTCTTGAAGGCCAATACCACAGGACACACCAAGACCAAGTTCTTAGCACAAAGGAAATTAATTTGCCTTGGAGAGACAAGTATAAGAGATAGGAGATGAGAGGAGAGAAAAGGGCAAGGGAGAGGAAGAAGATGATATTGCCCCAGAGGGACAAAGGACTGCTTCTGTATAGAGAGGAGACAGTGCCACATAGGCAAATGGCAGTTTATAAAGGGAAAGGGAGAAGCCCGTGTTAGGATGAGGTGTTTGATTGGGCATGTTGATTAGGGTAGCCAAAGGGGGCTTTTGATCGCTGGACTTCAGTTCTTTGATAGCTGGGCCTGGTGGTCAGCCTAAGGAGGAGGAAGTGGCCAAAGAAGGAAATAGACCTTGGGGTTAGCTTTAAGAATGTAGTCTAATGTTTTGTAGAAGGGGGTGAGGGAAAGGGAGAGGACAGAACCTGTTGGTGCATGTTTGCCATGCTGAGGCCTGCTAGAGCCCTTCATAAGATATCCTTATCGCCTAACCTTAGTGTCTATACAAAGCAGTTTCTTTTATTTATTTGCTTGTTTATTTTTAAATTTTGGTTTTCAAGACAGGGTTTCTCTGTGTATCCTTGATTGTACTGGAACTCTCTCTGTAGACCAGGCTGGCCTTGAACTCACAGAGATCTGCCTACCTCAACCTCCTAAGAGTGCTGGGGTTAAAGGTGTGCGGCATCATTGCCTGGCAAATAAACAGTTTCTTTGATGGCCAGAGCAGCCTGACATCAGCTCATTATTTAGACTTCCTGTTGTTTTCCCTCCCTTCTTCGTGTTTTGATCCCTAAGGATTTCATTTTCTTTCCTAAACATCTGCCTTGCCTAAGAATAAGACACTTGTTTTGTTATGCTTTATCCAGAATCTGTAGGTTTTATACAGTAAACAGATTTTCAAGTTATGTTTTCTTGTATATGGCTGGAAGTGGAGGATTGAAGTAAGATGAGTTGCTAAATATAGTACATTAAATATTTATTACTGATGATAGTAATGACTATGTCAAAAAGTTTTAATTGCCATTTGGCAAGTACATGCTAGGTAACACATGTACTATTTGCTATTAATGATTTTAAGTTTTATAATACTCTTCTTTGTAGATAAAGAAATTGTTTAATTCAGGCCATGTAATTTGACTGGTAATTCAAAAGGATACAGAAAGATTTGAAATTTTTTTTTTTAAGACAGGGTTTCTCTGTGTGTAGCTCTGGCTGATCTGGACTCACTTTGTAGACCAGGCTGGCTTCGAACTCACAGAGATACACCTGCCTCTTCCTCCTGAGAGTGAGCTACCATGACGGGTGTGTCTTATGGTTTGTATTCCTGTGATAAAACATCATTACCAAGAGCAATTTGGGGAGAAAAGGGTTTATTTCAGTTAAAACTCTTGGGTCACAATCCATCACTGAGGGTAGTCAGGGCAGGAATTTGAGGCAAGAATTGAAGCATAAGCCATGGAGGGCTGCTGCTTATTGGCTTGTTTCCCATGGCTTGCTCAGCCTGCTTTCTTAGACAACATGGGCCCTCCTGTGGAGAGGTGCTGGTATTGCCCACTGTGGGCTGGGCCCTCCCATATCAATCAGTAACTAAGAAAAATGCCCCACAAGCTCAACTACAGTCCAATTTTGGGAGGCATTTTCTCAGTTGTGGTTCCTCTTCTCAGATAACACTAATATTTAAAAAAACAAACACAGTCAGGACAGTAAGCTAAGGGACAGTTGTCTTTTTTTTTTTTTGGATTTTCGAGACAGGGTTTCTCTGTGTAAACAGCCCTGGCTGTCCTGTCAAGACCAGGCTGGCCTTGAACTCACAGAGATCCGCCTGTCTCTTCCTCCCAAGTGTTGGGATTAAAGGCGTGCACCACCACCACCACTACCATCTGGCTGAGAGTTGTCTTTTTGATTTTTCCTTAATAAGGAGCCTTTTCTCTGAGGCTGTAGAAGCCTGCTAGTGACCTGCAGTGACCTGTAGTTGGGTGGAGGGAAGTTCATAGGAGCAGAAGTGGAAGGAGTCAGATAGAGGCAAGTGATCTCTGAGTTCAACCTTGTCTACATGGTGAGCTCCAGGACAGTCAGGGTGCAGAGAGAGACCTTGTCTCAAAACAAGCAAACAAAAAAAGTGGAGGAAGTCAAGCCCATTGTGGTGTTAACTATTTCAGAGGTGGTGAGTTACAAGAGAGGGAAATGAAATTCTCTCTGAAGCTTAAGATTGGAAATATCGTACAAGTCTGTGATACGTTGTGTTCTGGTGAACAGCTGTCTTCTAGTCAATTGACAACATTTTCCCTTTTCCTCTCCTCTTTTCTGTTTAAGAGTCTCATGCTCTACCGACTGAGCTAGCCGGGCTCTCTCTCCCCCTTTCTGAAAAGCCCTCTACTGTGTGCTTAATGTTGAGCTCAGCATTTTACAGAGAAATTCTTAGAGACATTGTTCTTCCTACATAGTTGAATATTTTGAGAAAGTGGCTAGAGAATACAATATGCGATATTCTTTGAGTTGTTCATCTATAGACTGTGTTATGGGCTGAATGTTTGTATTCCTCCCAAATGTGTGTTGAAGGCCTAACTTCCAATAGAGTGTTAGTAATAGATGGGGCCTTCATGGTAGGATTAGTGCTCAAATGAGAAAAGACACTAGAGCTCACCCTGCTATGTGAGGACACAAGCTGATAAGTCATGCAATCCAGAAAGAACCCTCTCCAATACCTCACCATGGCGTCCGGACCTGGGACTGCTAACCTCCAGATCTATGAGAAGTAAATGTCTGTTTTCAAGCTCACCTAACTTATGGTTTGGTTTGGTTTTTCAAGACAGAATTTCTCTGTTTAACAGCCCTGGCTGTCCTAGAACTCGATTTGTAGACCAGGCTGGCCTCAAACTCACAGAGATCTGCCTGCCTCTGCCTCCCAAGTGCTGGGATTAAGGGCGTGCACCACCATGCCCAGCTAGTCATGGTATTTTTTTATTTGGCAGCCCAAGCTGCCTATGACAGATAGTAAGTGCAGCAAAAACATGCACACCTTTCTCCTAGGTTCACTTGAGCAGTGGGCTATTGACAGGACTTTTTCCCAGAAGCTTCAAAAAAAGTTTTTTTTGCTACAATTTTGTAACGTAGTTCAGATTTATATATATTTCTCTTTCCTTTCCTTACAAGAAAAGGGTGTATTTTTTTCTATGAGCATGAATGTTTTACCTTTGTATATGTGTATGTACTCCATGTGTTCCTGCTGCCCTCGCAGTCTCTCTTCTGGCATTAGATACCCTAGAACTGGGGTTACAGAAGGTTGTGAGTTGCCACATGGGTTCTGGGAACTGAACCCTGGTCTTCTGCAAGAGCAATAAGTGCTCTTAACTATTGAGCCGCCTCCCTGGCCCTTTCTTTTCTTTTCTTAAAATATTCTGATGGTAGATGCATCCAAGTATCACCCAGAGGTCTGGTGTGTGTTCTGAAAAGAGAAGGGGTCTAGATTGTCAACAGGAAATGAAAATAGAGATAGATGAAGCTCTAAGCAAAGGTTTTTCGTTTTTTTTTTTTTTTTTTACTTTTTCAAAGGATTTATTTTCATTTATGTGTATATTTATGCGTTTCTCTGTATGTATACTACATGTGTGCAGGTGCTGAAGTTAGATCAGAGGACATCAGATCCCCTGGAGTTAGATGTGCTGGATAGAATGGTATTGGGGACTCCCCTTTCTGAGGAGAATGGGAGGGGGGATAGAGGGGAAAGGGCAAGAGAGTGCAACCCTGAGGAGAGAAGGGAAGGAGGGAGAGGGCTACAATCCATATGTAAAATGAATAAATGAACAAGTAAACTTATGACTAAAATAAATAAATAAAGTAGTTATGAGCTACTTAACATGGCTAACTGGGAATCAAACTCCTGTCTTCTGCAAGAATAGCAAGCACTCTTAACTGTTCCATTAACATCTTTCCAGATTGATTTTTATTTAATGTATGTTTCTAAGTATATACATGCACACCCACCATTGCTTGCATGCCACAGCATATGTATGGAGGTCAGAGGACAATATCAGATGTTACCAGTCCTTGCCTTCCACCTTATTTGAAGCAGGGTCTCTCTGTTGCTTGCCACTGCACTGTGACCTATAAGCTACAGGGATTCAAGGAACAAGCAGAAAATCTTAAAAATAAAATGAAATAAAAATATAAAATTTGGATGTCATTATCAGTCTACATTAATCATTGCTGCAATTAGTTATTACAGTAATAAGTACCATTTGTTTTTTTAATAATTTATTTTTTATTTCTTCAAGTTACATCTCAATCACAATCCCCTCCCTACTCCCCCCTCCAGTCCCCCCCTTCCCCCCTCCTCCCCCTCCCCCCCCCCCTCCCCTTCCCTTCTTTTTTTTTTTTTTTTTTTCGGTTTAAGGTATTTCTTTTTTCCCCCCAACAGCTCTCCCTTTCAGTCCAAAAAATGGTTCTTTTTCTTTTAACTATAAATACAATACAAAACAACAGAAATAAATAGGCCACAATTATAAGAGTTATATGGCTTAGCATACATTCCCAATGTCCAGTCCATATGTATTTGGCACCTGACTTTAACATTCTACTATCTAAACATCTCCATGAGTTTAAAGTTCTATATCTAACTCAGCTTTCATACTAACTTGCCTCACAATTTTAAAAATATCTTCTTAGATCCAGAACACCCTCTTGATTCCTAAACAACTCAAAATTTAACTATGAAACTCTAGCTATCTATTCTTCAACCACCTCAGAGACCTGAGAGGGATAAATATATCTGATTATATAGGAAGTGCAGGGCCTGCAGCTTCCAAAACTAAGAAATGACATACCAGTGGCTGCCTGGACAGTTCCCATTTTCTCTCCATACATTACAGCATCAATCTTCAGCCGTTTGGCCCCGTTTCTCTGACAGACATTGATTGTAGAGCAGGAATTATGAAGGACCTACCTACCCTGTCTTGGCAGAGCTAGGCTGTCGACTTACCTGCTTCCAAGTTTTGTCCTTTTTTGACAGCAGTCTGTCTACAGTTGAAGCAAGGGGTTTTTCTTGTCAAGAGAAAGGCTTACCACCAATTCAATCATCTCCCACTGGAGATTCTTCGATGCTCATCTTCTACTTGGAGTAGAAAAGGGGTGCTGTCAGGAGCTGACATGTCTCGATATCAAAAAATCTTAAGTTAAGAAAACATCTTTGAATGCCATATTCTACAGATCTCTTGAGGTTTTTGAAGATGCCCTATCTATCTCTATATTTAGATAAGCAAATATTGCTTGTCTCTTAGCAACTTGATTTCTGAGTAGCTTAGAAAATAACTGTGATAGACTGTCATAGTAACTAACAAAATGACACGTTTGCATGACTATTAGTTTGTATTTCTTAATTGTCCTAAACAGTTTATGACGGTTGGTAGCAAGAAGTTAAAACTTTGCATTTCATTTTTAAGCATTACTAGGAACAATACCTTTAAGAAGCGTTACCCTTAATTTTGTATCAATATACAAAGATCAATACCAATGTGGCCAAATATAATCTTAATTTTGTATCAATATACAAAGATCAATACCGATGTAGCCCAATACAATCTTAATTTTACATCAGTATACAAGGGCCAATACCATTGTGGCCAAATATAATCTTAATTTTGTATCAATATACAAAGATCAGTACCGATGTAGCCCAATACAATCTTAATTTTGCATTAATATACAATGATCAGTACCAATTTAGCCAAATATAATATTAATTTTCTTATTTAGGGGAAAAGACTACAAGCTGTTAAATGGTCTTGTTAAATGGGTTTTGGAGGTTAGACCCAGGGACTTCTCTCTTTTTCTTTTCTGTATCCTTCTTTCTCTCCTATGTAGGAGTGAACAGACTTGAGAAAAATGGGACATAGACATAGTATAGGAAAGATCAAGAAAAAAGGACAGATTATTGAATATTGCCTTATACCTTTGTATATTAATATTAATATTATATTCAGCTTTTCCTTCTTGATCTGAGATTCTATGATAGCTCAAGGCATTGTGTGTTTTGCATAATTAAGGTTTTTTTGTTTTTGTTTTTAAGAGTAGGGGTTAGGGCTGGAGAGATGGCTCTGTGGTTAAAAGCACTGACTGTTCTTCCAGAGGACCCAGGCTCAATTCCCAGCATCCACATGGCACCTCACCACTATTTGTACCTCCAGTTCCATGGGAACTGACACCTTTACACAGACAAACATGTAATACATATGAAAAAAAAAAAAGAGTAGGGGTTAAAGAGATGGCTGAGTGATTAAGTGAATTGGCTACTCTTCCAGAGGACCTGAGTTTGATTCCCAGCACCTAGGACCTACATGGCAGGCAGCTCATAACTGTTTGTAGCTCTAGTTCCAGTTCTCTCTTCTGGTCTCCATAGGCACCAGGTGCACATGCAGTGCACTTAACATACATGCAAACAAAACACCCATACATATAAAAAGAATAATAGTAAAAAACTTTTAAAGAGTATAGGGGGATAGGAATAACATTCTCTTATATTAGTAAAGCAAAGATCTTGCAGAATTGCCCCAGCAGAATTTTTTGTATGTGTCATTGGTCAGAA
Organism: Lophiomys imhausi; assembly: GCA_907164525.1. NCBI lineage: Eukaryota > Metazoa > Chordata > Mammalia > Rodentia > Muridae > Lophiomys > Lophiomys imhausi. The sequence goes on along the minus strand of CAJQZJ010001826.1, from coordinate 20,872,248 downwards.
CTAAGCTACATGGCTTTCCTGGGCTTTAGAAAAGCTGGGAAAGGAGTATTTAGCCTCAGTGGTAAGGACAGACAAGGCGAAATTAGTTGAGAATGAATGATGAGTTAGCCAACCCACAGTAGCAACCACAATGCTTAGGCGAGTAAATCAGTGTCTGTCTCGCTCTGGCTCTGGCTCTCTGTTTTTGTCTTAAAGACAGGATCTTACTCTGTAGCTTAGGCTAACCTTAAACTTTCCAAACTGTAAAGTAACTTTTCTAGCCATTTTCCTCATCTGTGCAATAAAAATAATGGTAGAGCCTATCTCACGGTGGCATTGTGATGATTAAATGATAGTTACATAAAGGGTTTAGTATAAATTTAGTATACTAAATGTATAGGTCAAAGACCCATAGAGTATACTACTATTCAATACCTCTGAGGGAAGGGTGTTTAGAGTACTAAGTGACCTCAAAAAAACCCTTTCAGTCCTGATCAGATTTTCAATCTGAAGGCAAGGCAGTGGTGGTGCACGCTTTTAATCCCAGCACTTGGGAGGCAGAGGCAGGCCTGTGAGTTCGAGGTCAACCTGGTCTATAAAGTGAGTGAAGGACAACCAGGACTACACAGAGAAACCCTGTCTCAAAAAAAAAAAAAAAACAAAAAAGAAAAAAGAAAAGAAATCCAGTCTTAGTGTGCATGCTACGCATGTATGTGTCCTTCTTATTAGGACTTCACCAATGAGTTTTTAAAAAGGACTCAGTCTGGTGATGTCTTTAATTGAAGCACTGAGAAGGCAGAAGCAGGTAAATCTCTGTGATTCAAGGCCAGCATAGTCTACACAACAAGTTCCAGGCTATCCAGAGCTTCATAGTGAGGCCCTGTCTTAAACTGAACAAAACAAAAAACTGGGCATGTAGATTGTCAGTGAAGCATACAAGACTCTTCATTTAGTTTAAATGTACAAAAGTGTGTAAAAACACATATAATAGTACACACACACACACACACACACACACACAAAATGTGTGCAGTGTTTCCATAAACATTTAGTTGATAGACCAGTGAAATGACGAAGTCTGATGACCGGAGTTCAACTCCTGGGATCCGCATGGTGGAAGGAAAGAACTGATTTTTGCAAGTTGTCTCTGACCTCAACAGGCATGCCAGGGTGCTTCACACATGTGCATGGTTCTAGGCTTAAACACATAGAACCATGTGAGAATGAGAGAAAGACAGGTCACATGATTGACTTTTTTTAAAGGTTTATTTTTATCGTCTTTATTGTATCTGTGATTATATGCCATGAGTTATAGACAGTTGTGAGCTGCTGGATGTGGGTACTAGGAATTGAATTTAGATCCTCTGTAAGAGCAGTAAGTGCTCTTAACTACTGAGCTATCTCTCTAGCCTACAATTGATTTTTTTTTCACTATTAGTCTTAAAATCCATGGGAATTGCAACAGGGAATTTTTAACAAAAAAGAAAAAGAAACCAAAATATATTAAAATACCTACTACACAGGCAGGAAGATCTCTGTGAATTCGAGGCTAGCCTGGTCTACATGGTAAGGTCCAGAATACCCAGGATGACAGAGAGACCCTGTCTCAAACAAACAAAAAAAAGTACCTACTAGTTTGTCAAATATTTATGTGTATTTTGAATACACCACTTATATTCTTTCAGTTTTCTAGCCTGTTACATAGGACGTGTATTACTAGGATTTAGGGGAAAGACTAGCTTGTGATCTAATGTGTGGTAAATGGTGTAGCTGGTTTTTGAATTCACATTTGTCTACTGTTAGAGTCCTGTTCTTCCAGTGGACTGTGATGCTTCCTTTGGGAAAGCCAGGGCAGGGGCTCTACTAATCTAGTGGTTTGCCTTAACTCATTGGCAAAGAAAAGAGAAGTGAAGTTTAAGTAAGTAGAAGAGATGATATAAAAATTGGAACCTAAATCAATGAAATAGAGCAGAAAGTAGAAAAATCTAACCAAAAAAAAAAGGTTCTTTTAAAAGATTAGCAGAATTGGGGGGGCTGGAGAGATGACTCAGCAATTAAGAACACTGGCTGCTCTTCCAGAGGACCAGGTTCAATTTCCAGCACCCACATGGTGGCTCACAACTGTCTGTAACTCCAGTTCCAGGGGATCTGGTACCCTACACAGACATACATGCAGGCAAAATACCAATGCATGTAAAAATATAAAAGGAATAGCAGAATTGATACTGGGAGATATCTCAGTGGTTAAGAGCACTGGCTATTCCTGAAGATGACCTTAGTTCTCGCATACATAACCATCTGTAAATCCAGTTCTAGGCAATCAATCTGACATTCTCTTTTGATTTCTCAGGCACTGTATGGATATGGTGCACACACATGCAGGCAAAACATTCATGCACATAAAACAAAATATGTTTTTAAAAAGATCAGAGCCAAGGCATGGAGATGTATACCTGCAATTCCAACATTTGGGAGGCTGTGGTAGGACAGTGAGTTAAGTTACAAGATCTTTTCTCCAAAAAAACAAAAACAAAAACAAATCAAAAAACCAAAATACAAGGGATATTACTACCAGCTATGTAGAAATAAAAAGAAATATGAGGGATTGCTATGAGGCAATTGTATGTCAACTTATGAGACACCTAAATGAAATGGACAAATTCCTAGAAAGACAAACTATCAACACTGACTCATGACAAAATGAAAGCAAATAAAAGAACAAAACAACCCCCCCTCAAATAAAAACTCAATAGGCCTTTGACAAAGATAATTAGTGGTCAAGAAATTTTCCACAAAGATAAGCCCAAGACCAGATTGAGGTCTAACAAGTATTCAAACAAGAACATTAGTTCTCTGAGAATACTACAAATTCTTCCAAAATATAGAACATAAAAGGAACACTTTCTACTTCATTCTAAGGCCAATATACCTTGATGCCCAAGCTAGACACACATATTACAAGACTTGGAAATAATGGAAAATTCCTCAACAAAATACTCAATTTATTTGAGATGTTTAATGTGTTTCATCTATTTGCATTTGACTGGTTACTGGTGTGACTGAATATCTTTTCCTTTCTCTTCCCTAGTCAACGTTTTTTCCCCCTCTCTGAATTGCTTGATTAGATTCTATTAGATGATTTTGATTTCTTGTTGAGTGATCTGAGCTTTTATTCTGCATATCAGTCCCCTGTGGTGTATATTAAAATGTCTTTTGTCTCTGCTCTTTTCAGTTTTCTGATGTCATCTTTGGTCATGTAGACTTTCATATTTTGATAATTTAGGTTTATCATTTATGGTTCTTCCTTTTTTGTCTTATCCAAGAAGCAGTATTTTCCTACTTCTTCTTTTTTTTAAATGGTTTTAATGTTTTGTTTTGTATGTGAGTTTTAGTTTGTTTGTTGAGAGGTCTTTCTGTGTAGTTCAAGTTACCTTCTAACTCCCAGCTGTCCTACTCCCAGCTTTTTGGGTGCTGGGATAGGCATATACCACCAGGTTAAGGATTTTGTTTTGTTTTGTCTTTTGAGACAGAGCTTTCTCTGTAGCTCAGGATGGCTTGAGTCTGACTATGTAAACGCAGGCTGGTCTTGAACCTGTGATCCACCTACCCCAGCCTCTTGATTGCTGAGATTATAGGTGTGCTTGTCTTGTTTCTTAAATTGGAGAAGTATGGTATGTAGGGGAGGTCAAACTTATTTTTTATATGGAAAACTATGTTTTATTAAATATGAACAACAGTTTCCCCTTTGCTGCATCTCTTTAAATAGAATAAAGAAGTAAAATAGTCAACCTGTGAGGGAAAAGAAATTCATGGACCAGCATCAATGTGTAAAATTGACCTTGTTCTTTTATCTATTTAGGAAATAAATGCATAGAGGTCAGAGACCATTCACCAACAACCTTTCATTGCTGAGTACTTCTCAAGTGCTTTAGTATATGGGGGGGGGGGGGAATAAGGAAAGCATACCCTGGGTTGGAGGTAGAATAATAGGCCATCTGCTTTCTATTAAAATTTCATTCCAGTGGATAAGAACTCTAGAGATATTTTTAGATTGGTTAAAGAATTTCCCCGCTGAGGAACAGCACACATTTGGTCTTCTATATTTACTCACCTAGAACAATTATATTTTGATTACCTAAGCAGACTATTCTTCTCTATATATTTTAATGGTGATGATGGTATTGTCTCTCTATAAAAAACATGACCATTAAGACTGTCTCTGGTTATTGCTTGTTGTCCGTTTGGCTAAGATCAAGTGAAGACTGTCTCTGGTTTTAGCAGCCTTCTCAGATGAGACTTAATGGAGTGAGTGATCAGGAAGTGGCTAGCTCTTACCTTGTGTGAACTTTCCTTTCCTGAAGTTGTAACATCGATGTAGTACAGCTCAGCATTGGGTGTCTTTGTCTTTCCTGTTTTCTCAGGGCAGTGGCTTTGCACAGAGCACTCACAGTTAACACCCTTTACAGTTCCTCCAGAGTAGTGGTTCTCAACCTTCCTAATACTGAGGCCCTTTAATACAGTATATCGTGATGACCCCCAGCAATAAAATTATTTTTGTTACTATTTCATAACTATAATTTTGCTATTGCTATAAATGCAAATATGCACGTTATCTGCTATCTGACTTCTGTGAAAGGGTCATTCGACACCCAAAGGGATCACAACCCAAAGGTGGAGAACTGCTACTTGCTAAAGCCTGTGTGAGGCTGGGTGGGTGGGCCTTGAATCCCATATACTGACTGCCTCTGATTCAGATCTAGTGAATGGGGCCAAAGACAGCACTACAGGCCTCCATCTGTTAAGTCTGACCTACATTCTCACCTGTCTAGCCTTCTCAGCAGCCTGGTCTCTCAGCTAATAAGGAAAATCTCAGATTCAGCCATTTTTCTGGAACTATCAGAATCCATTCAGTTTACCACTTTCATGTGTTGATGTAAGGAAAAAAAAACCTTGCAAACCCTGCAGTTAGGATACTTCTCATCTTGTTCTGCAGCTTCTTAACTCACTACACTAAAAGTGAGATTTTACTATCAGGTCAGACTTTACAGACTCTGTCTCTGTGTTCCTCTCTTCTTTATTCCATTGTTCGAGTTTTTCCTTTGGGCTACAACAGTAACTTCCTATCAAGCCCTTCACTCTCCAATCTTCCTATACCAAACCCCCTTCCATTCTGCTGCTAGAACAGTTTTCATAAAGTACAAACTTGAAACTCACAAATATAAAACCCTCCATTGGTTTCCTTTTATTTAGTAATAAATTCTATTTCTTAGCCTGGGACTCATCTCTCTCTTCCTCTAGCCTCCCCCTCAATCTGTGTTTTCATTTACTGTACACTATATAGTGTAAACTTCAGCCATATTGAACTGTTTGTCATTTCTTTAACTGTAAAGTACATTTCCATAGTGCATAAAATGAATGTCCTGGACTGGGGAGATGGCTCAGCAGTTAAGAACATGGGCTGTTCTTCCAGAGAACCCACATTCAACTCCCAGCACTCACATGGCAGATCACAACCACCTAATAGTAATATTATTTTAATAATAATAATAATAATAATAATAATAATAATAATAATTTGAGTTCCAAAGAATCCGATCCCCTCTTCTGGCCTCTTTGGGCACCAGGCATATCCATGATCCACAAACACATATATAGGCAAAACACCTCTTACCTCATATACCTAACAACCTCCTCCCATTCACTTTTCATGCTAAAAGATTTTTTTCCACTAATAAACTATTCCAAATTCTCCCAAACCTGTCTCTCATTTCTTTATCATTTTGATGGTACATTTTGCCTATAGCTTATTTTAGATGGGCCATCTTATTTCCCCATTGGAGTAGTAGATTTTCTAGAAAGTAGGTGCCTCGTCTAGTACCATGCTTGGTACACAGTAAGCATTTGCTAGATGCTAACTATTGTGGTGGTGGTGGTGACTGTGACTGTATTTGTCTACTTGAAGATACCTGATAAAAACAATTTAGGAAGGAAGGTCTTGTTTTGCTATCAGTTCCACAGTACAGCCCATCATGGTGGGCAGATTTGGGCAGCTGGAGTGTGAGGCAGCTGGTCGCATTGTTTTCAGTCAGGAAGCAGACTGAAATGGATGCTGGTCATCAGTTTGCTTTCTCCCTTCTATTCATCCAACACTCAGGGTAGGACTCTCCTCTTCACTTAAACCTTTCTGGAAATATCCTCATACATACTCAGATGTATTTCCAAGGTGATTTGAAATCTAGTCAGATTGACAGTGAAGATTAACTCCAACAATGATGAGGAATATGGAGCAAATCACATTAAGTCTTCACTGACCACCATCATTGGTTTTGTTATATCAGTTCAATTAACCTTTTTTTTTCATATCAAGGGGGAAACACCAGCAGAAAAGTGAGTGAGGCAGGAAGAAAATTTGAATTGTTAAGGGAAGGGAATTTGAAATCTGATCAAAGGTGAGCAGCCAGAAGGAGACAAGGTTGAGAGAATTGGATGTCATGAATTTGTACTTGAATGTGTCATGGAAGAACAACTGACACCCTCATGTCTCTGGGAGGCTACTGAGAGCAGAAGGGACAGATGTGCTGTGAGGGTGGACGTGACAGAAGGGGTTCAGAGTAAAAATCTTCACGTAAAGAATTTCAGCCTCCACAACAGGTCTGACTGCCTGAAGAAGTTCTTAGCACCCAATTGGAAAGGGTGACAGTAACACTGGAGGATCTCTGTTAGTTTGAAGCCAACCTGGTCTACGGAACAAGTTCCAGGAAACCCTGTTTCAAAAGAAAGAAAAGAAAAAAAAAGAGAGAGAAAGAAAAGAAAAAAGGGTGCCAGCAGAGGCGCTGTTACATTCCTGTGCTGGTGGTAAATTGGACTCACCTCCAAGACCTCTTCCAACTTTGTAATTCAATATTTCCATAACACATTTCAATAGTAGGAACATGGCCTGTATGTACTAAAGACTACAAATGGGGAAAAATAGTCTTTAAAGCAAAACCAACAACAACAAAACCCAGAAGCATCTTTGAACAAATGTGATGGTACATGAATTTAATCCCAGTGTTTGGGAGGCAGAGGCCACTGTGGTCTACATAGAGGACCCAGGACAGCCAGGGTCACATAAAGAGACCCTGCCTCAAAACAGCCTCCATCCCCGGTTTACACTCCAAAGTAATTCCCTGTTTTTCTAGTTTTGAAGGTAAAATGTAAAATGTTTTGGTAAGTAAGCAACAATCAAATCTAGACATTTGCCAGGCATGGTGGCACACGCCTTTAAATCCCAGCACTCAGCAGGCAGATCTCTGTGAGTTCAAGGCCAGCCGGGTCTACAAAGTGAGTCCAGGACAGTCAAGGATACACAGAGAAACCCTGTCTTGAAAAACCTAAAAAAAAAAAAAAAAAATCTAGACATTTACACTGAACAGACTCATGCTTTAGAAAGTGTTTTATAACAATCCTAAATGCTTTAGGATTACTATTGCTGTGATGAAACACAGTGACCAAAGCAACTTAGGGAGAAAAGGGTTTATTTGGCTATACTTTTTTTTTTTAATGTTTACTACTTCAAGTTACATCTCCATCACAGTCCCCTCCCTACACCCTCCCGGTCCCACCCTCCTACCTTCTCCCCCTTCTTCCAGAATGCATAATTCTTTATTTTAATAATTAGGCAACAATTATGAAAATTTTAAGGTATAACATACATTCCCAATGTCCATTCCATACATATTTGGCAACTGATATTAATATTCTATTATCCATCTATCTCCATGAGCTTAAAGTTCTATACCTAACTTATTTTCCATCCCAACTTTCATTACCTACTTAAAAATATCTTCTTAGACCTAGAACATCCTTTTAATTCCTATACAACTTAAAATTTGTGAGACTATAAATATCTAGTCTTCAACCACATCAGAGACCTGAGAAGGATAAATATATCTGAATAAACAGGAGCCAGCAGCTTCCAAAACTAAGAAGTGACAGATAACTGGCTGCCTGGACAGTCCCCAATTTCTCTACATACATTAGAGCATCTATCTTCAGCCTCTTGGCCCAGTATCTCTGACAGACATTAATTGTAAAACTTGGAAGCAGGTAAGTCGACAGCCTAGCTCTGCCAAGACAGGGTAGACAAGTCCTTCATAATCCTGCTTGGCTATACTTCTGTATCACTGTTTATCATCAAAGAAAGTAAAGACAGGAACTCAAACAGGACAGGAATCTGGAAGCAGGAGCTCATGGAGAGCCCATGGAGGGCTGCTGCTTACTGTTCCACATTCTTGCTCAGCCTGCTTTCCTATAGAACCCAGGACTACCAGCCCAGTGATAGCACCACCCACAATGGACTAGGCCCTTCCCCATCAATCATTAATTAAGAAATTGCTTTATAGCTGGATCTTATGGAGGCATTTTCTCAAGTGAGGCTCTTCTCTGATGACTCTAGTTTGTGTCAAGGTGTCATAAAACTAGCCAGGACAGGAAGGGTAGGGAGGTGGGTAGGATGGGCTTTGTTTCATTCAGGCCTCAGGTTTTTCTCCAATCTACTCATTAGCTGTATAAGATTTGTCTCAGTATCTTCATTCTCAGAAATGGAGCTAATACATTTTGTAGAGTAGAGGTGGAGATTAAATCAGTGAAAAGGTACACAGCCAGAACATGATAAAGATTCTAAACTGTATGTTTTTTTTTTCCCCTTGGTCTCTTCTTTTTTTATTTCAAAGGAATAAAAGGTTTTTCTTGCTGGTCATGGTGTTGCATGCCTTTATAATCTCAGCACTCAGGAGACAGAGGCAGGTGGATCTCTGTGAGTTTGAGGCCAGCCTGGTCTATAAAGCGAGTCCAGGGCAGCCAGGGCTGTTACACGGAGAAACTCTGTCTCGAAAAAAAAAAACAAAACAAAACAAAAATTTTTTTCTTTTGTTTTGTTTTTTAAGGCAGAGTGCATTGAAGATACAACAGTGGTTTCCGCTTTTTAAAAAATTGTGGGTGTGTGTGGTATGGGAGCACAAGAGCACTGTATGTATGTGTGTGAAGGTTACTTGTGAGGCATGGTCTTTCTCGTTGATTCTGCTGTTACACTGCATACTCTAGCCAACAGGGCCAATAGCTATCAGGCTATTAGATGATTATTTTTATAGCTATTGTGAATGAGCTTGCTTTTTAAATTTCATTCCCACAGTCTGTTATTGATGTATGAAAGTGCTACTAATTTTTATGTTGATTTTATATCCTGAAAGTTTTACTGAACTCATTTTTTTTTAAATCTCTACTCAATATTTTGGTAGTTTTTTTTCTATTTATAGTCACATCTCCCACAAAAAATGATCATTTGGCTCTTCTTTTACTATTTGGACACCTTTACTTTTCTTACCTAATTAAAAAAACTTTTTATTTTATTTTATTTTATTTTTTGGTTTCTTGAGACAGAGTTTCTTTTTGTATCCTTGGCTGTCCTGGACTCACTTTGTAAACCCAGCTGGTCTCGAACTTACACAGATTTGCCTGTCTCTGCCTCCCAAGTGCTGGGATTAAAAGTGTGTCCCACCATGCCCAGCTGTGTGTGTGTGAATTTCATATCATGTACCCTGTTCCTACTCATTTCCCACCTCCCCTCAGACCCACCCTCCAGCCTTGCAACCTCTCCCAAAAGAAAAAAAAATCTCAGTTTGGAACCTGTAGTATGTCTCAGTGTGTCCCACAGTATTCCATTTTGTCTATACTTTTTTGCTTGCAAATGTTCATTATAACGACTCCTTGGTCTGGTAGGAGGCCTCTGGCTTCTGCTACTTGGTCAATACTGGAGTCTCACTGGGACTCCTCTCAGATATCATGCCCTATGTCATGGAGATCCTGCAGTTTTGGGCCTGTGCAACTGGCCTCTTCATGCACTCCAGTTCATCCATGGAGTATATGTTGAGGTGGGCCAACTCAAAACCATGGTTCTGGACCTGCAACCCCAACGTCTAGGGCCATTTCTACTGTGCTATCCAGGTAAAGTGCAGGGTCTGCTCTCCTGAGTGCTACAGCAGGAAAGGGACTGGGCCAGCTTTCCTGCTTTCATGACCCCATCAGGGCCAACTCTCCTGCCTGCTACATGTGGCAAGGGCAAAACAGAGTGGAATGGATCTCTACCTTGACACCACCACCCCAAAGCAGACAAAAGGCAGGGCTGACTCTCCCACACTCATACCCTCAGGGTCAGCTCACCCACAACCCCTACATCCAATGGCCAGGCAGGGTTCTTCTAGTCTCTGGGTTGCTTCCAGTCCTGGGAATCCATCTGGTGCTTGCCTGGTACTGAACTGGTGGTCATCACAGCCTAGCTCCCTCTCTGGGCTCCTTGGCACCGAACTGTTGGTGGTCTTACTTAGGCTTGCTTTTTTCAGGCTATGTTAATTTACTAGTCATTCAGATATTCATAGGTTAGAACCCTTAATGTGGACATAGCCTCTCTCCTCTGCCACCTACTGACGCACATGTGACACAGCAACTACATCTACAATGCCTCTAAGGGCAGCTCTTACCTAATGTTATGGTTTAGACTTCCAATCTTGGAGCCAGTGAGATGGCATAGTGGTGGCATTTGTAGCCAAGTGTGAAGACCTGAGTTTTATTCCTGTGGCCCACATGGAGGAATGAGAGAGAGCTGACTCCTTAAAGCTGTCTTCTAACCTCCACACGCATCCTGTGGCAAATGCACATACTACACACACACACACACACACACACACACACACACACACACACAGTGGGAAGGAACACATGTTTTTAAAAAAAGATTCTAGTATTTTACTTCTTACCACTTCTGCTTGTATGGCCTTTCTTGACTGAGGCAAGAAAATCATGAATTTCAAGCCAGTCTGGGCTACCATGAGTTCTTGGCCAGTCTGGGGTACCCTGCCTCAAAATAAATAAATTAAATACTAACTCTGTTTTACAGTATTGAAGGATTTAGCTGGGTGTGGTGGTACATGTCTTTAATCCCAGCATTCAGGAGGCTGAGTCAGGTAGATCTCTATAAATTTGAGGCCAGCCTGACAATGAGCTTCAGGACAGCCAGAACTATATAGTGAGACCCTGTCACAAAATAAATATATAAAAATAAAATAAAGCAACGTTAACAGATGATCCTGTAATTTTCCTCCAAAGTAAAAGTCACCTGATATGACAAAATAGGAACATGGTTGTCTGTGTCATACAATTTCTCAAAGGAAGCTGGATATAGATTTCAGTCATGAGACTGGCTCACTTAGTTTCCAGATTACATCCTTTGACTTTCTTCTTGAGAAGTGGCACATCTCTAGGTGATAATTAAGTGACAAGTTGGCTACTTCAGTTCTAAAACAGATCAGGGTAGAGTGGTGAATTTTCTTTGGAATTCAAAGGATTTCTATAGCAGCATATTAACAAAGATACATTATTAAAGATCCAATATTTACAGATCCCAAAGAAGCTTTTAGGGATTTAGGGAGTTAATCTTTGATTTTTAAAACCAGCTTTTCACTGTTAGAATACCAATGAGCCTCTAAAAACTGCAAGGAGTAGTTAGGTAGGCACTCACACTGCTAATGCAAATTGAGCTTGGTTGGTTTATTGGATGTATCTTGGTAAAATATGTGAAGACTCTTCCCAATCTTTTTCTTGCCACTTTGCACTGTTGCCCTGGTCTGAGCTACATTTTCTTAATTGCCAGTAGTTTGCCATAGGCTTTCAGCTGGCCTCTTTGCTTCTCCACCCTTGATGCCTGTCTTTTTTCAACACAACCATCAGAGTGACCTTGTTTCAAATATAAATAAGATGATGCTGTTATTCTGCTTAAAACTCTGTTGTGTGCTACTTGTTTCATTCAGCTAAAACCTTAAGCACATTTTCTTTCTGACTCCCCATGCAGCTACTGTCCCATTTCTTTTGTCCATACTCAGGACTTAGTTTTAATGTTTATCCAGTGCCCTTTCCAGCCCCTTTAGAATAAGCTCCATGAGACAAGCTCCATGAGAGCAAGTATGTTTGTCTTATGTGCTGATACGAGTCTCCAATCCAGTGTTTGACCAGAGTAGGTACTCAAGTATTTACTGAATGGATGAACTTTGGGAATAGCCCTAGAACTCTGACTTTGAAGCTGGTGGAGTGTCTCACACATGCAGTCTCAGCACAGAGATTGCAAGAGGACTATGAGTTCTTACCTGAGCTACATGGGAAGACCCTATCTTAAAAGCAAACAGAATAAAAACCAACCAACCAAAAAAAACTAAAAAATTAACACTCACTGACAGCCACCATACATATCAGATTCTCCTCTTTCACACACATTATTCTGATAGCCATGTGTGACAAACTCAGTATGCCTGAGATTGAGAAATTTCATAAGTTGAAATTGAAGAAGACAGAAATGCAAGAAAAAAAACAACTTCTGCTTTCAAAAGAAAGACTGGAGTGTTTACCTTTCTCCAGAGCCTGTCCAGCATGTGCTGTCATTTGAGTTTTTTATTTTAGCCATTCTGACAGGTGTGAAATGGAATCTCAGAGTTGTCTTGAGTTGCATTTCTCTGGTGATTAAGGATGTTGAGCATTTCTTCAAGTGTCTCTTAGCCATTAGCGATTCCTTCTTTGTGAATTTTCGGTTTAGCTCTGTTCCCCATTTTTTGATTGGATTATTTGATTTCTTGGCATTTAATTTCTTGAGTTCTTTGTAAATTATAGATATTAGCCCTCTGTCAGATGTGGGGTTGGTAAAGATCTTTTCCCAGTCTGAAGGTTGCCGTTTTGTTCGAATGACATTGCTGGTGGGAGTGCAAACTTGTACAACCACTATGGAAATCAGTCTTTTAATAGCTCTACCTCAAGACCCAGCCATACCACTTCTGGGTATACATCCAAATGATTCCTCACCAAACCACAAGGACATCTCCTCATCTATGTTCATAGCAGCTTTATTTGTAATAGCTAGAAACTGGAAACAACCCAGATGACCCCTCAACTGACGAATGGATTAAAAAAACTGTGGTACATCTACACAATGGAATACTACTCAGAAACAAGGAAATCATGCAATTTGCATTCAGATGGATGGAACTAGAGAAGTTCATCCTGAGTGAGCTAACCCAGACTCAGAAAGATGTACATGACATCTATTCACCTATAATTGGATTTTAGCCATATAGTATGGAATAACTATACTACAACCAACGTACCAAAAGGAACAGAAACATAGACCTTGTTACCTGCTAGTGAGACACTTTGCCCTAGTGGTGCTGCCATGTAGGCCCCCAGTACATGAGGAAGCTCAGCCCTCACATGACTGCTGAACTGGAGGGGGGGGCTGATATGTAGGGACACCCCACTCTGGAGGAGTGGGATAGGAGTAAGAGGGAATAAAGAGGGTGGTGGGACCGGGAGGGGTGGGAAGAGGGCACTGTGATGGAGATGTAACTTGAAACAATAAATACACACACACACACACACACACACACACACACACACACACACACACACACACA
>CAJQZJ010001826.1:20833622-20852054 GCA_907164525.1 Lophiomys imhausi | reverse complement strand
ATATATTCACTAAATCTAACTTATATTAATCTATCAGCCCCTACAACTGGCTGTAGTCAGGAGGTGGTAAGACTGTACAGCAGAGTGGAGTGAAGCAGAGAAAGGAGAAGTGATGTGTAGCATGACAGTGTGCTTTCCAGAAACTCAGCTATCAAGAACAGAAAAACAGAGGCACCATGTAGAAGGGATGTGCAGGTGAGGGGGCATTTCGGGTGTCAGTGTGATTAAGTGTGCACTGGGAGGAAGGAGCAAGTAGAAGACAAATCAGAGATGCCAGAGTAGCACAGAGCTAGGTCTCCCAGCAGCTGTGGTGGGAACGAGGGCTCTCCTTTTTTGGGAAGTTGAATGACAAGAGGAGGTAGAGTGCCTCACAGTGCAGGGCCGCTCAGGACTAGCACTGGAGGTAGTTGAAGGTGAAGACTGAATTGGTTCAGCTCTAATCCCTAGAAGTGAGCTACCTTCTCATAGTACTCAGTACTTCTGAGATTTTAGGATTATTTAAGGATCAGTTTGGCGAGTAACTGGCAGGACAAGGAACAAAATACCGCCATTAGGCCAGGCATAATAGTGCACACCTTTAATCCCAGCATTTAGTCTCACTGGAGGCAGAGGCAGGTCGATCTCTATGAGTTCAAGGCTAGCCTGGTCTATATATAGTTAGTGAGTTCCAGGCCAGCTACATAATGAGACCCTGTTTCAAAAAAAACGAAAACTATGATTAATTAATTCAATGTTTCCTTTGTGTCAGCAACATTTTGAAGCTCTTTATGGATATTAACTTGTTTTATATTACAACAAACTGAATACTTTGTTTTTCCCAAGTCCAATTGGGAAAAAAGGAACTTAGAGAAACAGCTAGATCCACATTCTGGCATCCTGCCACTGTACCAGAACCCTTACTCGCCTGCTGTTGCGGAGGCAATGAGCAGACATTGAATGTTAGACAGGAAGAGCCAGGCTGGAGAGGAAGGCAATGCAGAGAGGAGTCTGCGGTTGTTAAAAACATGGAGAGCCTGGAAAGCTGCTGGTGTAGGCAGAATATTACTTTCAATAGTAAAGTAAAAAAAAAACAAGCCTTTACCTAAGAATTAATGCTTTTAGTTTTGTTTGTCTGTTTTCTTGTCGGGACAGGTTTTCTCTGTGTATCCCTGGCTGTCCTAGACTCTCTTTGGAGACCAGGCTGCCTCGAACTCAGAGATCCACCTGCCTCTGCCTCTGGCACCACCACCGTACCTGGCTGGATAATACTTTTAAAAGTCAGCATATTTCTAGGCTCTGATTAAAGTAAGTCACACCATTTACTCAGAAACCAAAATCCACAATAAAGGATAGTACTGGTGTATTGTGTTAGAAAGCCTCACACTGGCCAGGCATGGTGACACATACTTATTATCCCTGCCCTTGGAAGTTGGAGACAGGAAGATCAGAGTTCAAGGTCATCCTAGCTACACAGTAAATTCAAGGTTAATCTGTATCACATGGGAGACCCTGTCTCAAAAAAAGCAAACACACACACAGCAAACAAAACAAAAAAACAGGAAGGAAAGAAGAGGTATCAAACTGAAATTAACCCTGTTTCATATGTCTGTATGACTTTGGAGGAGATCTCTTTCCCTTTTCACACACACACACACACACACACACACTCAGAGCTTGGTCTGTTTCATATTATATGGTGCTGACCTCTACATTCATAGATCTGACTAGTAAAGGGAAGTTCCTGTCAGAAGCTCAAGGTCGGAGGGAACAGTATAGGTGATTCTCAGCTTCTTGTCAGAGCTGGCCATTTGTGATACAGGGAGGTGCCTGCAAGGAGCCAGGTGCTTGGCTTTAAATTTTCTTCAGACACTTCAAGGAAACCAAGAAATTGCCCAGAGAGAGTTATTTTTAGCAGCTTTGTGCTCCCTTGGATTCTTCTGTCCAGGATACAGGGGAAAGCTTATTCTTTCATTGGTTCTGAAAAGCCATGTGGGGACCTGGGCTTCTTCCCTAGTGCTTACCACTTTTAGGGAATCACATTTAGGTATTTAACTTCACAGGAGGCAAGAGCTAGCCAGGACTTCTTTTTCAGAATTGAGAGAGCAAAGGATGTAGCATATTTCTGATAATGTAACTTGAAATGAAAAGAAGACCAAATAGGAAGCTAATGTCAAAACTCTCTCATAAGAAGCATGTTCTCATCACTTGTCTCATTAGAGCTATAATCCCTCTGAAGTATACATATTGTTTTCCCATTCCCATTTTAGAAATTACAAACCTGGGGAAATGTAGAGGAAGAATCTCTATGCAAAGCAAGGTACAAATGTACCTTTTTACCTTTGTCTTGTAAACTGGAGTTTCTTGCCTCCAGTTTAGCTCAGAGAGGATTGAGTAATTTTCAGAATTAAATTTAAAACACCATGTATCTGAGATTCAAACCCATTTATTTGTCTGACCCCATAGCCTGTGTTCCTTCTACAGCACAACACTGTCCTAGATGGAGTGTCTCTGCATCGGAATTAGTTCTCTGAGGCCTATGATGACCATGATTATCTCCTGAGCCTTCATTTCTTCCTTATTTTAAAGCCTTTATCATTCCTGAAATCTCTCTGCAGTTCTTGGGAGAACTGAAATAGTCTTAATATGGACAAGCAAAGAACAGGACCTTAAGCCTGTTCATATCCAGGCAGTTTCTGGTCACTTCTCTGGAAGATCCTGCGGCATCCAGGGAGGTGTTTCTCTGCAACTAATCAACTTTCCTGGATGGCAAGTCTGTCACCCTTTCCAGGGGGAATTACTTCCCATCCTTTGCATTCACTGCTTTTTATGGAGCCTGGGGGGAACTGCTGTCGTGAAACGAGTCTGTCGTATAACTGCAATATGTACAACTTTGCACAAATTCCTAGTGGTAATTTCAACTAACATTTCTATCCAACAGAGTTTCAGTTCCTGCATTCAGCTTATGGTAGGAGAGCTATTTTTCCTCATCTGTATTATGGCCTATGAATGTGTTATATCGTAACAATGGTAGATTCCCTTTCCTTTCCTCCCCAAATCCCATCTCCTAGGCTTGGGCTCCCCCCAGGTGGCTCAGCAGCAGTTCCTATAGCATGCAGGAACATGTCTGATGGTGCAAAATCATGGGTTGGAGACACACATGAGCCATTTCCATAAGGCAGTAATAAAGGATCATGGCACTAAAAGGCGTCTCACACCCTAACCTGGTTGCCTGATTAAACAAATGAATGAAAATTCTAGGGCCTGTGTGTGGCTCCTCTGTTGTTCTTAATGGTAGGCTCTGAGGAGTCCCCTGGTTATGCCTATTAGACCCTAAAACACCAGTCAGGTGGCCCCAGGATCAGATTTTTCATTTCCATTAGAAGTCTGACATGTTTGAAGACCTGGTTGACTTTAGATACAGTCTGTTGCCTTCATCCAGACCTTGAACTCTGACCTCATTTTCAGAGTATTTTTCTGGGTGATAAAGGTGTATGGCCAAGTATGCCAGTGGGTGAGAGATCTGAGGTGAGTTCTCTGTGAAGTGTGGACTCCAGGCCCAAGGCACCACAGAAACTTCCGGGCACCTGTGAGGGTCCCAGCAGTGTAACTTGACTAGGTCCATCTTGTCGCAGACAGTAAGGGACCATAGGAGGGATTTGCCACTTTACCACACTCACCTGGGCCACTCAGGATGTTTTTGTAAAATCTTTGAATGTTTTTTCAGCTTTTAATCTTATTGTTGGAAAGTGAATTTTTTTACACATGGCACATCTTTCAGAAGATGATCTGTAAAATTTATTTCACTATTGCTGTGGGCTGTGTGATCTTGGGCAACTTGCTAATGTCCCCAGGCCATAAAGTTTTTCATGTCACATGATCTCAAGGTCCTTTTCAATGCTAACATTCCATACTCTCATAATTTTTATTATTACAATAGTGCTAGCTACAGAACTGTTTCACTTACCATTTATAAGAGGCAGCTGGTTTTTTGTTTGCTGTAGGATAGGTGAACTCAAACAAAATCCTCTAAAAAGTTGCGAAGACTGCATGTTTCCTCACCCTTTCATTTAGAACAGCATTTCTCAACCTGTGTTGAGCTTTCACAGGGCTCACCCAGGACCATCCAGAAACACAGATACTTGCATTATGATTCATAACAGTAGCAAAATTATAGTTATGAAGCAGCAATGAAATAATTTTATGGTTGGAGGTCACCACAATACAAGGAACTGTATTAAAGGGTTGCAGCATTAAGAAGGTGAGAACCGGGCTGGAGAGATGGCTTAGCGGTTAAGAGCGCTGTCTGCTCTTCCAGAAGTCCTGAGTTCAATTCCCAGCAACCACATGTTGGCTCAGAACCATCTATATTGGAATCCGATGTCCTCTTCTGGCATGCAGAGATATATACAGATAGAGCTCTCATATGTTAAATAAATAAATAAATAAACAAATAAATAAAAGGTGAGAACCACCAATTAGAACATCCGATGCTAAGAAGTGTGGATGCAGTGCTTCACAGTATTCTGTGCCAGGCCCTACATTGGCCCTGTGAAGACCCAAAGACCAGTAAGACAAGGTCCCACCCTCTAGAAACTCAGTTTATTAGGAAAACATTTGACCAGCAGAAGCCTCTAAACACTCACAGAAACTGGGAAAGTCAGTTATATGGGATGATGTGGTCAGAGAGTGGGCAGAGGAAAAGACTTTATAGTAGAATCAAGTCTTTAGCTCATGATTGATTACTTAATACTTGTGTCCTATGTGGCATATGAAGAGAGAGATGCCAGAAGAGCTAGTAGACTAGACAAAACCATTCAGAAGTAAAGCTCCGTGGCAGACTTTGGGAGTGATAAGCAGTTTGTGCACAGTAGTGTGGGTTGGAGAGTGAGATGATTAGAGAATCAAGAGATATGTCAGGCAGGAAGAAGAGAGGTTGAGAAGTAGGACTAGGCTATCAAACCTCAAAGCCTGCCCTGAGTAACCTACTTTTACCAAGACTCTGACATGTAAAGGTTCCACAGCCTTCCAAAATATCACTTCCAGCCAGAGCCAAGTACTTAGGCTTGTCAGCCAATGTAGGATATTTCAGTTCAAACCACAAGAGATCATAAAGATTAGGTCAGGGGAATCTTGAATGCAAAGAGTTGAATCTAAGCCTATAGGTAACAGAGAACCATGGAATGTTTTTACAGTGTAGCTATTGCTTGGAGGTTAGTAGGGACAACTTAAAAAGAACAGGCCCAAAGCATTAAGAAGCAGTTGAAGTGGCTGAGGCAAGAGAAGATTAGAGCTTGAATTGAAGTTGGCCACAACTGTAGGGATAGTGACATACACTACCCGAACTGGAAACCTTTAAGACTGATGATATATCAAAACTGTGAAGCAACCAGGGAGTGATTAGTATTGCCAGTTTACAATATAACAAAACTGAAGCTCAGACTTGCCCAAGGTCTCACAGCTAATAAGTGGCAGAGCCCAGGCTAGATCTCAGATTTCCTGACTCAGGATATGGTTCAGGATGATGGTCCCTTGCTGCCTCTCTTTGTAAATGTGCTTAACAGATTGTTCTAGTGTCAGAGGGTGTGAGGGTCTCATATCCAGGAAGTGAACAACTCAGCAGCTAGGTATGGGCAGCCTGCTGTGACAGGACTCATAGGCCTCAACATGGTTTTGTTTTGTTTTTGTTTTTCTCCTCTCTGTCCTTTTTACACAACTATAGTAACTACATAAAGTCTTAAGTGAACACTTAATAATGTTTTCATGTGTTACATCTGTACTTAACTTAATTCAAAGGATAAAGCATTTTAGGAAATAGTTCCTTCTTAGTACCCCCAAACAGGCCTGCCTGACAGAGCTCTTTATATTGCGGTGCTGTTGCTGCTGCTGAAAGCTTCTGTTGGAATTGGTTTCATCCGGCAGCTGAGCTCTGCATTACTATCGTCGCCATCAGAAAAGACTACTGTGGAGCTGAGCAGGGATGCAAAGTCATAAAGTTAATGAGGAGGTTAAGTTGACTGCTAAAACCTATTTTCATTTAGTTTTCACATTTATCTAATTATTTAAATAATTAACTATTCATGCACAAAGGAAAATACAAAAAAAATGCTGTTTGCTTTCTGATTAATAAAACCAGAAGGAAGCAACTTCCCCTTTATTTGGAAAATCTAAAGTTTAACCTAAGTGATCACTTAGGAAAAACAGTCAATGACACAGTGGCACCTGCTTCTTTCCTGATTAATCTGCAACATTATTTTACTATGGCATGCTGTCTTGTTCACTCCCTGGTCGGCGTGTGGCTGAGTTGCTTCCCCAGTAGACCGTAAGTACCTTGTGTGCAGTGATGTAACCCACGTGTGTTCCTGTCCACCGTGGCACTCCCCTCAGTACTCTGTGGCTAATTTTGATTTAACTTCAGTTGTCACACAGTCCTTCAGGCAATTGTCAGACTTTTGGCTTATAATGAAAATTATAAGTGTGCCCCACTCAAAAGAAGAAGAAAACAGAGTAGAACAGAACAAATTTGGACCTCTAAATTCTCCAAATTCTAATGGCCAAATTTAGACCCCTTGGTCCTTGGTAGAGGCCCACTGAGCTCTTAGGGCATGGAATTGCTCTATTTAACTTCTCAGTGCTGCGTATTCAGCACAGCAGGGAGTTGTTGGATATGGCTATGACCACCAGCCACGTTGAATGTCAATTCCTGAATTTGGAGACATTGTGATAAGATTTTTTTGACATTATTTGGATCCTTTGTTAATTCCCTTCGTATTAGCATCCCACCCTTGGAGAAAGATACCCAAGATGTTCATTGAAATCAGATTTCCTTCTCCTGCAGAGGCTGTGTCTGGCTATCTAGCAAGGGCTCTGGCTCTCTATGGAACAGTGCTGTCTCAGCTTCTCCTGCCACATTCTCCTTTTAGTGCCACTACCCTGCCCATGGTTTCCTTCTCATTCCTCAGCATTTGCTGTATATATTGCGGCCATTAATGCAAGCAGAGTCACCCTGTGGAGCTGCATTCTGATTCTAGTTCAGAAAAACAGCAGAACCCACAAACTTCTCTAGCCATTGTAACTCAGTGATAGAAAGAACAGAGATGTCAGTTGTAAAGCAGGCAGCAAAGGCATTGCAGAGTCTCTGGAGGTAGCAAGCCCTGTAGAAATTGATAGGACCAGCATACTTCCTTATTATGCTTCCCTGACTGTCCTTACCCCCTTATTAAAACATTTCAGGTTCATCTGATAGTTGCCAGACCAGCCCCTCTTCCTGTTAATAGACTTTAAGATCCTCTGTGTCCAAGACTCCCAAGATATCTCTCTCTCTCTCACAGATACTCTGTGTCCAAGACTCCTAAGATACACCTCTCTCTCTCTCTCTCTCTCTCTCTCTCTCTCTCTCTTGTTTCTCAAGACAGGGTTTCTCTGTGTAGCCCTGGTTGTCCTGGACTCACTCTGTAGACCAGGTTAGCCTTGAACTCAGAGATCCACCTGCCTCTGCCTCCCGAGTGCTGGGATTAGAGGCGTGCACCACCACGCCCAGCGATTACAGACAGCTGTGAGCTGCCATGTGGGTGCTGGGATTTGAACCCAGATCCTTTGGAAGAGTAGCCAGTGCTCTTAACCACTGAGCCATCTCTCCAGCCCCTCAAAATCTTATTAGAATGGAAAAGATATTATAAAGAAAAAAAAAAGAATCCTTTTTTTCTAACGTTAAATAGAAGTGTAAATCAAAAATGTGTCTCCTCTGGTGTTTGAAAGGATAGTTTTGTTTTCTCTCTCTCTCTCTCTCTCTCTCTCTCTCTCTCTCTCTCTCTCTCTCTCTCCTCCTTTTTTTTAAGGTATTTCCTCCCCTATTTCCTCCCTCGTTCCCCTCAGGATACCATGACGGTAAGTTTTTTGAGTCATTCTCCACTTCTAGAACACTTAATGAAATTTCTCAAGCTGAGTTTTGAGTTATCCTGGAAAGTCTCTACAGATCTCAGACTAGTATTTGTAAACATACTGCCTACCTACCCTAATTTTGACACGTACTTTCCTAACGGCCAAAGAATCATCTCTAACTCATAAGGAGTTATCTCAGTTGGAATATCTAGTATCACCTATTAGGAGATATTCAGACATATGAAAGAAGTATGTCTGTCTGGTCATGGCTGGTATGCAGAAGGAGTTGGCAAGGAGTGCCCCGTTGCATAGCTAATAGTACAGCCACAGTGCCTAGGCCTTTGAGCTGCTATGGCCACAGCTCAGTCTGTTAGAGGAGATGCCATTCCAGTGAGGCTCACGCAAAGTGGTAGTTACTTGTTAGTTTCTCTTTGGATGCAACTCACAACTTATTAACCATACCTCCAGATAAGGTTTCAGACCAGAGGGATTAAATATATATATATATGTATACATTCAGCCCAGTACACTGTCAAAGACTTCTAAGTTGCTTCATGTTAATGAGAAAGTAGTAGAGGAATATACCAGTCTTAGACCAGAAGGTCAGGTGGAAGATGGTGATATTTATGGGCATCTTCATGGTTTTAATCATAGGTGGAAAAATCCTGAGTCTCAGTATTTAAGTGTAGACTTCCTTGAATTTAAGTCATTTGGAAGCTCACTTCAGCACTCCTTCCAACTCACTATCCCATCTCAAAAAGGTTGAGTCTTTCTGTGTGTCTGAGCAGGCTCCTTGAATTATGTTTCTATCTAGCCCAAGACCCTTGCTTTTGTGTCTGTCAGGGGTGGTGCCCACTTCTTATTTCTGCCTAATGCTGTTCTTGTGTCTTCCCTTAAGCCACTCTGCTGATGAAACAGGCCTGGCCACAGAACTCGTCATCCTGTGGCACTGAAGGCACCTTCCACCTCCCAGTGGACACCGGGACAGAGAACCGAACTTACCAAGCATCCTCTGCAGCTTTCAGTAAATACAGCCTGTCTCCTCCTTTCCTTGCTCCCTTTGGTTGGGACTGGTTTTTTTGTTAGCAAGAAAGGAGAGGGAATTTTTTAAATGAGATTTTTAGTATGAACATTGTTTTAAGAGGTTCTATTCATGCAAGAAAATTGGCCTTTGACATTCAAGAAAGATGGTCATCTTTGATCATGCCTTCAGCTTTAGGATACCTACAGCAGTGAGGGAGGAGCACTCCTGGGCAAGAAAGTGGATTTGTGAGTGACTGTTACTGCATTTTAGGGGAAAGGCCCAGGGCCCATCTACAGGCCTGTGTGTCTTTGAATAGAGGGCTCTTCCCATCAGCAGGGTTCTTGACCTTAGCACTATTGGCATCTGGGCCAGATGAATTCCTCCCTGTGCACAGTAAATGTTTAGTAGCATCTGTAGCCTCTCCCTTTAGATGCCAGTAACAGCACCATTGTCACACCCAGGAATGTCTCCAGATAGCCTCAGTGTTCCTCTGGAGAAGAAGACTGTCCTCTATGTAGGAAGCACTGCCCTAGTTCATGTAAGATACACTATGGGAACATGGTATGACATGAACAGAAGCCAGCAGCTAGATTGGTCATGTTTGTCTTGAGGCTCAGTGGGGAAACTGATGCTGTCACCTTACAGCTGATTAGTAACATAATTGATTCTAGTAAGGACCATCATTTAGAAATCACTGGGTGGAAGAACTTGTGCTTGTAGCCACTTTCCCCCATGGGAATGGTAGGCTCTGGATATGAGAAGCACTGGTTTCTGAATTTATGGCAGCAGGACTTGGACAAGCCCTTAGCAGGATGTTGTAGAAAAGTAACCTATTAGGCAGGCTAAGAAAATTCATTGAATTTGTTTTCTTTTCCTTTAAATATCCAAATGTCATTGCTTCTCAGCCTTTTTGGTTGACATTAAGTGTGAAACATCCAGTGTTGGAGCTGGAGAGATGGCTGCTCAGCAGTTGAGAGCTCTTAGCTGCTCTTTCCAGAAGACCC
This sequence comes from Lophiomys imhausi, assembly GCA_907164525.1. Lineage (NCBI taxonomy): Eukaryota > Metazoa > Chordata > Mammalia > Rodentia > Muridae > Lophiomys > Lophiomys imhausi. Next base: position 20,842,169 of record CAJQZJ010001826.1, on the reverse strand, counting down.
ATTTTCAATTACAAGCAACCACATAGCAGCTCACAACCACCTGTATAACTCTAGTTCCAGGTGACCTAGTGCCCTCTTCTGACCTCTTTGTGTATTAGGCATGACTGTGAGGTACATGCATGCACACAGGCAAATTCATACACTTAAAATAAGAACAAATGGGGGCTGGAGAGATGGCTCAGAGGTTAAGAGCACTGACTACTCTTCTGGAGGTCCTGAGTTCAATTTCCAGCAACTATATGGTAGCTCACAACCATCCATAATGAGATCTGGTGCCCTCTTCTGGCCTGCAGATATACCTGCAGACAGCACACTATACATAATAAAAAAAAAATCTTAAAAAAAAAAAAACACAAATCTTTAAAAATGAATAAGTTAAATATCCATTGTCAAGCTTGGCATGATGGCACGTGCCTATAATTCTACCATTCAGGAGCCGGGCGGTGGTGGCGCACGCCTTTAATCCCAGCACTTGGGAGGCAGAGGCAGGCGGATCTTTGTGAGTTTGAGGCCAGCCTGGTCTACAAAGCGAGTCCAGGACAGCCAGAGATATTCAGAGAAACCCTGTCTCGAAAAACCAAAAAAAAAAAAAAAAAAATTCTACCATTCAGGAGGTAAAAGCAGGTGGATCTCTCTTAAGGTAACAGCTAATCTGGTCTACATAGTGATTTCTAGGCTAGCCAAGGCTACTTGGTAAGCCTTTGTCTTTATTTTTTTATTTATTTTTTTAAAAAGATTTATTTATTTATTATGTATACAGTATTCTGTCTGCAGGTATGCCTGCAGGCCAGAAGAGGCAGAAGAGGGCACCAAATTTCATCATTATGGATGGTTGTGAGCCACCATGTGGTTGCTGGGAATTGAACTCAGGACCTCTGGAAGAGCAGTCAGTGCTCTTAACCGCTGAGCCATCTCTCCAGCCCAGCCTTTGTCTTTAAAAGAAACAAGCAACAACAAAAAATGTCATTTTCTCTCTGTTATTGTCCTTATCTGTCAACATCTACTAACTCAATATGCATACTTTTTGTAGATTCTGCTTTCAGAATCAGCCCATTGTTCAGTCAAAATTATAGTCCTATAAAGTTTGGATGGACTTTCATCCCACTTTGAAAGCAGAGTTTCACAAAGGTAACATGCCCAGTGCTGTATAATTAATATGACAGCACAGCTGGAAAAAGTTAACTTTCAAGCTACGATTCTACTCCTGATTCTTCATGAGGTTGGTTTTACTCTTTCAAAAGACAAATGAAGTGGGCATGGTAGCTTAGCACCTGTAATCCCAGCTCTCAGGAAGCTGAAGCAAGAGAATCACAAGTTCAGCCCAGGACACATAGCAAGTTTTAGGTCAGCCTGAGATACACAGTAAGACTTGATCTCAAAAAGAGTAATGAGAGGAGTGCCAGCTTTGGGGAGTTTTTCCGGGTGCCTCGAGTAGAACTGAATATGTAACATTACATAATGTAAATTGATTTGTACATATTTCACAAATGTATATGGATAAAGTTACTACAATGTAGCAGAAAGAGCCCTGGGGTGGAAGATAGAGGTCTGTAGACTTAATTCTATATAAATTTGGATGGCTATGCTTTAGTCATTGGTCTCTTGAACTCTAAAATGGTGGCTTTGGACTAGGTCACCTTTAAAGTCCTTGCTAGCTATTGGACTCCTGATTGTCTCCCTCTGGTGTTATGTACCTGCATCCTTCCCACAAAATCCTCCCTCTCTAGCTGCCCTCATCAGTAGCCTTTGAAGTTTTGCTCACATATCTTTAGGAATAAGGGCTTCATTTCTTCCAGAGGTAGCTCTTCCTGTAGCTAGGCAGTCTGAGTGCCTCACTTTCTGTGCTGAAATCTTCTAAAAGTCCCACAGAAATGTCCCATAATCACCTCTTGATCTCCCCTCCTAGACAGGCTGTCAAGTAAGATATAAATGGGCATAACTTTTTAAATGATTTGAGACTGACTGACTGACTCATGCAAGGCTCACAAAGGCTCCCCCAAGAATTCAGATTGCTTTTAGTACCCCAGTACATTCGAGGCCCTTTGATAAATTCATACCAATTTAACCAATATTTGCTAAAGCCTTTTTCTAATTGGATATCCCTCCTACCTATTCAGTGTTATTGGTTTTTTTTTTTCTTTTTTTTTGGTTTTTCAAGACAGGGTTTCTCTGTATAACAGCTCTGGCTGTCCTAGACTCACTTTGTAGACCAGGCTGGCCTCGAACTCACAGAGATCCGCTTGCCTCTGCCTCCCAAGTGCTGGGATTAAAGGCGTGCGCCACCACCGCCCGGCTCAGTGTTATTGTTTAACTACCAACAAGGAGACATAGAGGTCAAGCAAGATTCAGACATATAGTGTTGTTTTGTCCAGACATAACTGATGATTTACAAGCCAATCAGTGTAACAGGCACCCTTGATGTGCAGATCAATGTCTTTGAAGGTGGTGGGGCTCTACAACTGAGAAGACTGATGGCAGTGAAGCAGGGCTAAAGAGAGGCCTACAGAGGCTTGTCTTGCTAATGGGCGCAGTCTCTTCACATCCCCATCGACAGAGCCTTAAGCTCTGGCTCAGAACCATAGACAACAACAGGCAGGCATCATGACAAAACCTCTTTATGAGGGAGAGTTGGCACTTCTAGTGGTAGAACGCCTTTGTTTCATGACACTGCTTTTAGTGAAATGGGGATACAAAGGCCAGTACACCAGATCCCCAAGATTGTACAGTAGAGACATTGAACTCAGAAATAGCTCTGCCCAGGGCAGCATCAGCTCTGAACTCTGGGGCCAGCTTTATATACATACACTGTGCAACTTTGGAAAAACTGCTGCATTTCTAAATTACAGATTCTTCCTCTGAAAGGGAATAGGTTGAATGTAAGCATCACATGTCTTTAAGGATAAAGCATCCCAAAGTTCCCATTCTGTGACCTTCAGATTTAGCATTCATTTCAAAGTAGCTAGGCCTCCGGGGCATGAGTTAGGTCTAAATTTATTTGAGTAAAAATCCATGAGATGATTTTGTAACAAGCCCAACAGCTTCTTTTACTTAGATATGCAACTTAGTAAACCCTAACTTTTATGATATCTAAATCCAGGATATTAGTCCTAGATTTTCAGTGTTCTCCAGGGTTGTGGACAGGATACAGATGATGTCCTCATAGAAGTCTTACTGACTTCTCAGTAATGAATGACTTCTCAGAATGAAATACTCAGGACTTAGAATGTTGGCATCAGAAATGCCCTCTGAAATTATCTAGTCCCAATGAAGATACTTCTGAGATGGGAAACTGACTGGAAAGGATGTCAGGAAAAAGGCCTGAGCTTGGGTGGTTTCTGCAGCCTCAGGGAAGATCCTCCTGCTCCCAACCGATGGTAACCTTGAGATGCATTGTACTTATAGCATGCTTCTGTGTGTGGTCACTCTGTTTAGCATCTCTCATCTCTAAAGTTCTCATCTTAGAGACCTCCAAGATTTCCTCCAGCTCTGAACTTCTGCTTCTCATCCCAAACTTCTAGAGATGCAAAGCAGGGTATAGCCAGTCTTTCTTTGGCTGCCAAGGGTATTTAGATACTGATTTGTATTCTGTGTGTGTGTGTGTGTGTCTTGTTTCTAAACATGAACAGGAAGAACATTCTCCTACAAAGTTATTCTTAGATGCAGAAACCAAGTCCTACTGCAGTTTCCTAGAACCCTTTGATTCTCTGCAGAGGGACAGCCTTGATACTTTGTAATGTGATTGATTTTGTGACTTAGATGGGGTGGTGCACCTTCCCTGGGAAAGCTAGACATTCCAGAACACGTTCTCTAGTCACATAAAAGAAGGATGCCTGTGTTGCTGGCTTGTTAAAGAACTAGAAAATTTTAAAATCTTACAGCCCTGGAGTTTGTGTTCCAACTTGAACAGACCAGTCAAGCACTTGTCTCTTGTAGTTTTTAAGAGCTGTCTGTGGTTATAGGCCCCAGGAGTGGAAGCTTCCTACTGTCTCTATGCATAGAGAGAGAAATAGATAATGTACTGACTACTATGACCCACTCAGTCATTCAGTTAATCAGTACCCATGCTGCTTGTAACCACTGCTCTGTAGGTAGAGACAGGTAGCTTCTGATTCATGGTGTCCTGTATAGAAAAGCCACTTAATTCGTACAGAATCCTCCACATCTCAATTTTGGCTTTTGTTTTGGGGTGTCTTTTTTGTCTTTTATTTACTGTACTAGAGATCGAGCACACAATTTTGTCAAAGCTCTTCCACTAAAGGTACATTCCTAGCACCCTCACATCTTTTTTTTTTTTTTAACCTTAAATTAAGGGTCAGTAAACTTTTCTGTAAAGAAGCAAATAATAGATACTTTAGGTTCAAGGGTCATATGGTCTCTGTAACTACCATTGTGGCAGGAACAGTTTGTCCAGCCTGGTGATTGGCACAAGCCTATGATCCTAGCTACTGAGGAGATTTGAGTAGGAAGATTGAAAATTTGAGACTAGACTGAGTCACAAAGTGAGTTCAAGGCCAACCTGAGCAATCTAATAAAATCCTGTTTCAAAGTAAGATTAAAAAGAGGGCTGGGGTGGGGGGGGGCTGGAGAGATGGCTCAGAGGTTAAGAGCACTGACTGCTCTTCCAGAGGTCATGAGTTCAATTCCCAGCAACCACATGGTAGCTTACAAACATCCATAATGAAATCTGGTGCCCTCTTCTGGCCTGCAGGTATACCTGCAGACAGAACATTGTATGCATAATAAAAAGAGGGCTGGGGATATACCCTAGTGGTAGAGTGCATGCCTAGTATGTGGAAAACCCTAGGTGTGTATACACACACACACTGTGGTAAAGCAAACTTGAAAAGTAAAGTCTTGTGCATATCCTATCTTAGAAATTCACCATTTACACTATTATTGAAGACTTCTAATTTCCCCTCCTAAAAATAAAGTGTACAGATTTGGCATTGTTTACCCACATTTGGAGGAAAGCCAGACCTAAGCCCATATCTCTTCTCTTCCAACAAAAGCTTGCTGTACCTGCACCATCTCCCTTCCTACCCCTTTTTGTTAGAAAAACCTCTGTGGAACTAACAGGGTCCTTAAGTGTCTCATGGGCCAGAGCCAAAGCCAGAAAAGTCCGGAAATGGCAGCCCGATGCAACTAGGATAGAACCAAAGGGTAAAGGCTACATCCCCCTTGTGGCTCCAAAACTAAGGTCCCCATAGTGGAGTTAGAGTTTTTAGAGGTTCCTAAAAAGACCTGCCTCACTCAACCTCTAGATTTACTGTAAAGGAGAGACGGGGTCCCTTGATGATCTCTGGGTTCCATAGGGTGATTCCATGTGGTGATTCTTTTTTTTTTCAGTTTCTTTTATATATATATATATAATTTATTTTTTGTTTCTTCAAGTTACATCTCAATCACAATCCCCTCCCTACTCCCCCCTCCTGTCCCACCCTTCCACCCTCTGCCTCCCCCCCTTTTTTTTAGTTTAAGGTATATCTTTTTCCCGCCAACAGCTCCCCCTTTCAGTACTACAAATGGTTCTTTCTCTTATAACAATAAATACAATACAAAATAACAAATAAATAGGCCACAATTATGAGAGTTATATGGCTTAGCATACATTCCCAATGTCCAGTCCATATGTATTTGGCACCTGACTTTAACATTCTACTATCTAACCATCTCCATGAGTTTAAAGTTCTATATCTAACTCAGCTTTCATACTAACTTGCATCACAATTTTAAAAACATCTTCTTAGATCCAGAACACCCTCTTGATTCCTAAACAACTCAAAATTTAACTATGAAACTCTAGCTATCTATTCTTCAACCACCTCAGAGACCTGAGAGGGATAAATATATCTGATTATATAGGAAGTGCAGGGCCCACAGCTTTCAAAACTAAGAAATGACATACCAGTGGCTGCCTGGACAGTTCCCATTTTCTCTCCATACATTATAGCATCAATCTTCAGCCGTTTGGCCCCGTTTCTCTGACAGACATTGATTGTAGAGCAGGAATTATGAAGGACTTACCTACCCTGTCTTGGCAGAGCTAGGCTGTCGACTTACCTGTTTCCAAGTTTTGTCCTTTTTGGACAGCATTCTGTCTACAGTTGATGCAAGGGGTTTTTCTTGTCAAGAGATAAGCTTGCCACTAATTCAACCATCTCACACTGGAGATTCTTCGATGCTCATCTTCTTCTTGGAGTAGAATAGGGGGTGCTGTCAGGAGCTGACATGTCTCAATATCAAAATCTTAAGAAAACATCTTTGAATGCCATATTCTGCAGATCTCTTGAGGTTTTTGAAGACACCCTATCTATATCTTATATTTAGATAAGCAAATGTTGCTTTTCTCTTAGCAGCTTGATTTCTGAGCTTAGAAAATAACTGTGATAGACTGTCATAGTAACTAACAAAATGACACGCTTGCATGACTATTAGTTTGCATTTCTTAATTATCCTAAACAGTTTATGACAATTGGTAGCAAAAGGCCAAAACTTCACATTTTATTCTTTTTTTTTTTTTTTTTTTTTTTGGTTTTCCGAGACAGGGTTTCTCTGTTTAACAGCTCTGGCTGTCCTGGACTCGCTTTGTAGACCAGGCTGGCCTCGAACTCGCAAAGATCCGCCTGCCTCTGCCTCCCAAGTGCTGGGATTAAAGGCGTGCGCCACCACCGCCCGGCCCCACATTTTATTCTTAAGCATTACCAGGAACAATACCTTTAAGAAGTGTTACCCTTAATTTTGTATCAATATACAAAGATCTATACCAATGTGGCAAATATAATCTTAATTTTGTATCAATATACAAAGATCAATACCTATGTAGCCCAATACAATCTTAATTTTGCATCAGTATACAAGGGTCAATACCATTGTGGCCAAATATAATCTTAATTTTGTATCAATATACAAAGATCAATACTGATGTAGTCCAATACAATTTTAATTTTGCATTAATATACAATGATCAATACCAATTTAGCCAAATATAATATTAATTTTGTATCAATATACAAAGTTATAAGGGCATATTCAATAATCTGTCCTTTTTTCTTGATCTTTCCTATACTATGTCTATGTCCCATTTTTTCTCAAGTCTGTTCACTCCTACATAGGACAGAAAGAAGGATACAGAAAAGAAAAAGAGAGAAGTCCCTGGGTCTAACCTCCAAAACCCATTTAACAAGACCATTTAATAGCTTGTAGTCTCTTCCTCTAAATAACAAAATTTTCTATTATCCATCAAATAACCAAAGGGGGGGGGGAACACCCTCCCCACCTTCTGGGGATGGGAATGTCGCTCTCTTAAAATGACTTCCTGCTGATTTGGGACATAGTAAACCTGTTTGGGGCCCAAATAAGAATGGAAAAATGGTTTAAAATGTTAATAGAATCATTTGATGTGCAGTCCTTTTGTGCTCAGCTATTTAGATGTCTTATGAAGTTCTTAGACAGAAGCTGATCTTCAGGGCTTTACTGAAGTTCGGGCTGGAGCAGTCTGTGGAGCTGAACGATCTTAGTGATTTTGAGTTGTTGTGGTTGTAGACTTTTGGGGAAACAGCTATTGAGGAAGTCTGCAAGGCTGGATCGTCTGGGCTACTTGTCTTCTTTGGTGTCTGATCTGTTTTCTGCTGAGGTTTCCGTTGTCCCTGGATTCCTTGAATGGATGCTTTAAATCTCAGAATCTTAAAGAACAGAGCCCTGCCCTAATCCTAACTCTGGGACAATTACCTTTTTTTTTGGGGGGGTCAGGTAATATTTTTCCTGGAGCAAATTTGGTTTTTTGACAATATATAAAGTATTATCTTTCAATCCAGATTAAAGAAGAAATTATTTTGATATTTTGGAGCTAAACACACCTTTAGTGTATATATTTTGAGATCTCAAAGGACGATTTGTTTGAATTTCAGCATGCCTTTTGTAAGTAGCTTTTAAACTTAAATCCTGGGGCGGGAGAGATGGCTCAGCGGTTAAGAGCGCTGGCTGCTCTTCCAGAGGTCATGAGTTCAATTCCCAGCAACCACATGGTGGCTCACAACCATCCATAATGAAATCTGGTGTCCTCTTCTGGCCTGTAGATGTGCCTGCAGACAGAACACTGTATACATAATAAATAAATCTTAAAAAAAAAAAAATCCTTCCAAATCCTATGTGCCTGTCTCTGCATTCTAAGTATTGGGATCAAAGACATGTGGTTCCCAACTGATGGGATTAAAGATGTGCTCCACCACCCCTGGATGGAAGTTTTTCTCTATTTAGAGCTTGTTTTGTATCAGGCTGACCTTGAGCTCTGAGATCTGCCTGTTTCTGTCTCTAGTGTGTTGGGATTAAGGGTGTATTCCTCTCGAATGATGGGATTAAGGGTGTCCACCATCACCACCCTGCTCCTTATGACTCTAGAATTTATAAGACAACTAACTCTATAGTGATCCTCCTGTCTCTGCTGGAGTTAAGGGCATGGGCTAACACCACACATTTCATGTATTTTACCTTAGCTCTAAGTTTTTTCACCTCTTGGAGGTTTATAAAACCAGGTTGAACAGCTGTAAC
>CAJQZJ010001826.1:20779973-20828622 GCA_907164525.1 Lophiomys imhausi | reverse complement strand
CTCCCTCCCTCCCTCCCTCCCTCCCTCCCTCCCTCCCTCCTTGTTCCTCTACTTGGTACTCTCCTTCTACTCAGATGAGGTGGGCCCTCACATATCATACTCCCTCATGTCTTGCGTCATGTGAGGGCCCAGAGCTTCCACTTGTACTGGAGCTTGATACGGCACACCATCTAGGGTGTGGTGTTCCACTAACCTGTAGCAGATTTCATGACTCACTGGTGGGTAAAATTTTTCCTAGGATAGATATGCGAGGTTCCTATCTATTTGGGTGTGTGGGTTGTAGGATAGTTATCCTGTGATATATGGTTAATATCCATTTATAAGACAATACATACCATGTTCTCTTTCTGGGACTGTGTCAGCTCACTTAGAATGAGCTTTTCTAGCTTCATCCATTTGGTTTCGAATTGCATGATTTCCTCATTTCTGATAGCTGTGTAGTATTCCATTGTGTAAATGTACCACAGTTTTTTTATCCATTCTTCAGTTGAAGGACATCTGGGTTGTTTCCAGTTTCTGGCTATTACAAATAAAGCTGCTATGAACATTGTTGAGGCAATGTCCTTGTGGTTTCATTTAGAATCTTTTGGATATATGCCCAAGAGGGGTATGGCTGAGTCCTGAGGTAGAATTATTCCCAATTTTCTAAGATATCTCCAGATTGGTTTCCAAAGTGGTTGCACAAGTTTGCAGTCCCACCAGCAATGGGGGAGTGTTCCCCTTTCTCCACATCCTCGCCAGCATGTGCTATCATTTGAGTTTTTGATCTTAGCCATTCTCACAGGTGTGATATGGAATCTCAGAGTTGTTTTAAGTTGCATTTCCCTGATGACCAAAGATGTTGAACATTTCCTCAAATGCTTCTTGGCCTTTCGAGATTCCTCTTCTGTGAATTCTCGGTTTAGCTCTGTACCCCATTTATTAATGGTGTTATTTGATTTTTTTGGTATTTAATTTCTTCAGTTCTTTATATATTTTGGATATTAGCCCTCTGTCGGATGTTGGGTTGGTGAAGATGCCATTTTGTTCTAAGAACAGTGTTCTTTGCCGTACAGAAGCTTTTCAATTTTATAAGGTCCCATTTATTGATTGTTTGTTTTAGTGCCTGAGCTATTGGTGTTCTATTCAGGAAGTTGCTACCAGTGCCAATGAGTTCAAGGCATTTCCCCACTTTCTCTTCTATTAATGTTAGTGTATAGTGTATCCGGATTTATGTTGAGGTCCTTGATCCACTTAGACTTAAGTTTTGTACAGGGTGATAAGTATGGATCTATTTGCATTCTTCTACATGTTGACATCCAGTTAGACCAGCACCATTTATTGAAGATGCTGTCCTTTTTCCATTGTATGTTTTTGGCTTCTTTATCAAAAATTAAGTGACCATAGGTGTGTGGGTTTATTTCTGGGTCTTCAATTCGATTCCATTGGTCAACTGGTCTGTTTCTATACCAGTACCATGCTGTTTTTATTACTATTGCCCTGTAGTACAGCTTGAAATCTGGGATGGTGATACCTCCAGATGTTCTGTTATTATACATGATTGATTTAGCTATTCTGGGTCTTTTGTTATTCCATATGAAGTTGAGAATTGTTTTTTCCAGATCTGTAAAAAGTTGAGTTGGTATTTGGATAGGAATCGAATTGAATCTGTATATTGCTTTTGGTAAGATTGCCATTTTTATTATGTTGATCCTACCTATCCATGAGCAAGGGAGATCTTTCCATCTTCTGATACCTTCTTCAGTTTCTTTCTTCAGGGACTTGAAGTTCATTTGTGTCTATTGTGAAGGGTGTTGATTCCCTTATTTCTTTCTCAGCCTATTTATCTTTTGTGTAAAGAAGGGCTACTGATTTTTTTGAATTGATTTTGTATCCAGCCACCTTGCTGAAGGAGTTTATTAGCTGTAGAAGTTCTCTAGTGGAATTTTTGGGGTCACTTATGTATACTATCATATCATCTGCAAATAGGAATACTTTGACTTCTTCCTTTCCAATTTGTATCCCCTTGATCTCTTTTAGTTGTCTTATTGCTCTAGCTAAAACTTCAAGTACTATATTGAAGAGATTCGGAGAGAGTGGTCAGCCTTGCCTTGTCCCTGATTTTAGGGGAAATGCTTTAAGTTTCTCTCCATTTAGTTTGATGTTGGCTATTGGCTTGCTGTAAATTGCCTTTATTATGTTTAAATATGGTCCTTGTATGCTTGATCTCTCTAAGACTTTTAACATGAAGGGGTGCTGTATTTTGTCAAAAGCTTTTTCAGCGTCCAATGAGATGATCATGTGATTCTTTTCTTTCAGCTTGTTTATGTGGTGGATTACATTGATGGATTTTCTAATGTTGAACCACCCCTACATCCCTGGGATGAAGCCTACTTGATCATGGTGTATGATATTTTTGATGTGATGTTGGATCCGGTTTGCCAGTATTTTATTAAGTATCTTTGCATCCATGTTCATAAGGGAAATTGGTCTGAAATTTTCTTTCTCCGTTGGGTCTTTGTGAGGTTTAGGTATCAGGGTGACTGTGGCCTCATAGAATGTGTTTGGCAGTATTCCTTCTGTTTCTATGTTGTGGAAGAGTTTGAAGAATATTGGTGTTAGCTCTTCTTTGAATGTCTGGTAGAATTCTGTGCTGAAACCATCTGGGCCTGGGCTTTTTTTGGTTGGAAGACTTCTAATGACTTCTTCTATTTCCTTAAGGGTTATAGGACTGTTTAATTTGTTTACCTGTTCTTGATTTAACCTTGGTAGGTGGAATCTATCAAGAAAATCGTCCATTTCATTTAGATTTTCCAATTTTGTGGAGTACAAGTTTTTGAAGTAGGACCTAACGATTCTTTGGATTTCCTCAATGTCTGTTGTTATTTCCCCCTTTTCATTTCTGATTTTGTTGATTTGGATAATTTCCCTCTGCCTTTTAGTTATTTTGCTGATTTTCTCAAAGAACCAACTCTTGGTTTTGTCGATTTTTTTTTTTTTTTGTATAGTTCTTTTTGTTTTTAAGTTGTTGATTTCAGCCCTGAGTTTGATAATTTCCTCTCATCTGCTCCTCTTGGGAGTGTTTGCTTCTTTTTGTTCTAGCTCTTTCAGGTGTGCTTTTAGGTGGCTAGTATAGGAACTCTCCAGTTTCTTTTTGAAGGCACTTAGTGCTATAAACTTTCCTCTTAGCACTGCTTTCAGTGTGTCCCATAAGTTTGGGTATGTTGTGCCTTCATTTTCATTGAGTTCTAAGAAGACTTTAATTTCTTTTTTTATTTCTTCCCTGACCCAGAGGTCATTGAGGAGAGAGTTATTCAGTTTCCATGTTTTTGCAGGCTCTCTGTTGTTTTTGTTATTATTGAAGTCTAGCTTTATTCCATGATGGTCTGATAAGTTACAAGGGGTAATTTCAATTTTCCTGTATCTGTTGAGGCTTGCTTTGTGACCAACTATATGGTCGATTTTGGAGAAGGTTCCATGAGGTGCCGAGAAGAAAGTGTATTCTTTTGTTTTGGGGTGAAATGTTCTGTAGATATCAATTAGGTCCATTTGATTCATGACATCTGTGAGGTTCATTATTTCTCTGTTTGGTTTCTGCATCGTTGATCTGTCCAGTGCTGAGAGTGGTGTGTTGAAGTCTCCCACTATTAATGTGTGAGGTTCAATGTGGGATTTGAGCTTCAGCAGTGTTTCTTTAATGAATGTGGGTGGTGTTACATTTGGGGCATAGATGTTCAGTATTGAGATTTCATCTTGGTGGATTTTTCCTTTGAGGAGTATGTAGTGTCCTTCCCCATCTCTTTTGATTAATGTTGGTTGAAAGTCCAATTTGTTGCATACTAGAATTGCTACACCAGCTTTTTTCTTGGGTCTGTTTGCTTGGTATATCTTTTTCCAGCCCTTACTTGGAGATAATGTCTATCTTTTTTGCTGAGGTGTGTTTCTTGTAAGCAGCAGAATGTGGGATTCTGTTTTCGCATCCATTCTGCTAGCCTGTGCCTTTTTATTGGGGAATTGAGTCCATTGATGTTGAGAGATATTAATGACCAGTGATTGTTACTACCTGCCATCTTGATTTTGGTGGAAATAGTGTGTGAGTGAGCTTCTTTTCTTTTGGTTTTCTTCAGGCATGCTATTTGCTTCCTGTGCTTTCTTGTGTGTAGTTAACCTCTTTGGGTTGGAGTTTTCCTTCCAACATCTTCTGTAGAGCTGGATTTGTGTATAGATATTGTTTGAATTTAGCTTTGTCATGGAATATCTTGTTTTCTCCATCTATGTTGATTGACAATTTTGCAGTGAATAGTAGTCTGGCCTGGCATTTGTGTTTTTTTAGGGTCTGCAAGACGTCTGTCCATGCCCTTCTGGCTTTTAGAGTCTCTGAAGAAAAGTCAGGTGTGATTCTGATAGGTTTGCCATTGTAAGTTACTTGACCCTTTTCCCTAGCAGCTTTTAATATTCTTTCTTTGTTCTGTACATTTAGTGTTTTGATTATTATGTGGCGGGAATATTTTCTTTTCTGGTCTAATCTATTTGGAGTTCTGTAAGCTTCTTGTACAGTTATAGGCATCTCTTTTTTTAGATTTTGGAAATTCTCTTCAATGATTTTGTTGAAGATATTTTCTGGTCCATGGAGGTGGGACTCTTCTCTTTCTTCTATTCCTATTATTCTGAGATTCCGTCTTTTCATTGTGTCCTTGATTTCCTGAAGGTTTTGTGTCAGGACTTTTTTAGATTTGACATTTTCTTTGACAGATGTATCCATTTCTTCAATTTTATCCTCTGAGCCTGAAATTCTTTCTTCCATCTCTTGTATTCTGTTGGTGATGCTAGTGTCTGTAGTTCCGATTCTTTTCTTAAGGTTTTCCAGTTCTATGGATGTCTCAGATTGGATTTTCTTCATTGCTTCAACTTCCCTTTTCAGGTCTTCCATTCCTTTAAGCGCTTTATTCATTTCCATCACCTCCTTTGCAGTACTTTGTTTTTGCTCTCTGAGGTATTTGATTTCCTCCCTTAGGCCTTCTATTATGAATATAAGCATAGGATTAAGGTCATTTTTCTTTGCTTCAATTGGGTTCAGCTGTCCAGAGTTGTCTGTAGCATTATTGCTAGGATCTGGAGACATCCTATTGTTTTGGATTTTTTTTAACCATGTTCTTGCACTGACCTTTTGTCATCTGATTGACCCTGGTGTTGTCTTTTTGTTTCTTTTGTCAGCTGATCTTGGTGCTCAGGAAAACTCCCTGCCCCTGGGGTTGGCTGATCCTGAGATCTTGGTGTTTACCTCCAGATGGCGGGCAGGTTCCTGTAATAGACTGGCTCTTGGAGAGGAGAGTGGCTGCTGCTCTCCTCAACTGCTTGTGACCCAATTGGACCAATATAGAGGGAATTGGAGTGGGGAGAGGGCTATCCTCTGAGGACCTGGGAGCTGGCAGGTCTCCTCAGAAAGGCAGGTAGAGCTGTGATTGGGTCTGTGTTCTCCTCTCACTGACCCAGTCGTTCTGGCTCCACAGCTAGGCTGACTGTGCAGGCAGGGCGCTCCACCCACAACGGGTGCCAGCCTCAGTGTGCCTGTTGCTGACTGCCTCAGATGCTTGGGTGCTAGTGTGAGTGACCCACCCGCCCCAGTATTTGTGGAGAACACACAGTCTTGGGGTCTGTTTGCAGTCAGTCTTGGCTCCTAATTGCTTTGCTGTGACTGGGTTAGGTCTCTGCCTCTCCGCTACAGTGCACACTGTGCCACCATGTTGAAAACTCCAGAAAAAAAAAATCTCACTTACCTTTGCTCTTGTGGTGTGGCTGTTTTTCCCTCTTGGGTATACAGGTCTGCGTGCAGGCTGGATATCAAGCAGACAGGCAGGGCGCTGATCTGTGAGTGGAGCCGTGGGCTGGATCCGCTCCTGGGCTAGATCTCCTCTAGCCGGAGCTCCTGTCCAGACCAGTGACAGAGCTGGCTGGTCTCAGGGTGGTGTTCCCGGGAACTGCGTGGGCTGTTTTACCTGGTGACCAGTCTCAGTGTTTGCCGCGGGAATTCAGACACTGTCTGTGTTTCACAGTCGGCTAGGGGACCTCACATTCACTCCACAGTGACTAATCTCATTCACCAACTACTCAGATGCACTGCTCTATGGTCGGCGCCATCTTGGATCCCCCCATGTGGTTATTCTTAAGAACACAGTCTTACTGACCTCTGTCAAGTTATTCTATGAACAGAAGATCTTATCAAGATGACTCAAAGGCAGCAGTGTGTTAGCCACTGTGAGTGGCTCCAGGCCTGACTTCTGACCCGCTTCTGCCCATCCTTCTGAAATATGGATGTAGCCTGGGTTCTAGGTCAATGTGTGTCTTTCTGATTCCTAACTTCAGGTGTTTGGGGCAGAGGCGACCTTTCTCCAAGAAGGAAAAGGCCAGTTCTACAGGGCAAAGTTTTCAACATCCTAGAAGATAAGGGTTTTTGAGTAGTTTTATTTTTTTGTTTTTTTATTTGTTTTTTATGGGGTTTTTACCTTCTAACAGTGAAGAGGAAGGGACTGGGATTTATAAAGCCCATAAATGGTAGGTGAGAGAGAGAGCGAAAGACAGAGGCACAGAGAGACAGAGACAGAGAGAGAGAGAGAGAGAGAGACAGAGAGAGTATGTGCATATGAACCACTCAGGATATACATGTGAATGAGCTTGGGCTTCATAATGAGAAGCTGACTGAAAAAACAAAGTGGTTAGTCGGGCGGTGGTGGCGCACGCCTTTAATCCCAGCACTTGGGAGGCAGAGGCAGGCGGATCTTTGTGAGTTCGAGGCCAACCTGGTCTATAAAGTGAGTCCAGGACAGCCAGGGCTACACAGAGAAACCTTGTCTCGAAAAACCAAAAAAAAAAAAAACAAAAACAAAGTGGTTAGAAGAGAATGGGGGAAACAAGACAGAGAAAGCTAAAACCAACAGCAAAAGATACCCTGAGATGCTAAATGGGGAACCAGAATGAGAGCATAGCAATAAGAAATGGGTGAGTTGAGAGGCGTCTGTACATGTATACCTGCTTTTTCACATAGGCAACTCAGACCCCCCCAGTCTGTCTGTCAGCTGAAATGGCCCCAGAGAGACTATTTGAATTAGCTTTTTTTTTTTTTTTGAATGACATCCCTGAAACCCAGAGAACTAAAAGATGCCCAAATCATGCTTGCAGTCATGGGCACTGGGACTGAGGGAGCTGCCTGGGGCCAGAGCTCTGAGGGTGGAACCCTGTTCTCTTGTCTGTCTTCATCTGTGTTTCCAGCTGTATTCAACCCATTCTTGTTTGAGGAATTGTTACTGGGACCTGCTGTTTTCAAGCAATGCTGTTCTGCCAACTAATTAGAGTTCTCTTTTATTATCTTGGTACAGGATATACTGCAGGGACACCATACAAGGTCCCACCAACCCAGAGTAATACTGCTCCACCCCCCTACTCCCCATCACCCAATCCTTATCAGACGGCCATGTATCCAATCAGAAGTGCCTATCCCCAGCAGAATCTGTATGCCCAGGTAGGTACACCTGGAGGACCTCTTCTGCAGGAGCCTCCATCCAGGATGGTGTGGCATGGGATAAGGAAGAGAAAAGAGAGTTCATGGTTCTGGACAGCCATCACTATAATGTCACTGAAGCAATATTCCTGCAATACTGCCTACTTGCCTCAGTCCCAAACCATGAACTATGAAGTCATTTAGGTTAGCAGAGCCCTAAATGCCAGAGGGTCATTAGAAATCATCTAGTACAATTCCTTTGTTAAACAAGTGAGGAAGCTGAGACTGTAGAGGAGAATGACTTGTCTGAGGTCACACAGTGAGTTATTGCTGAGTCAGGCTGTGCTATCACATGTCTTGATCTCCCCTCTTTTAATCTCACACCTCTGTTGATAAAATCTATGAACAAAGTGACCTGAGGTGAGCTATTCTTTAGTGTGCCTTATTGGCCCCTTTGTACTTCTGCTAGACAATGTGTGTAACTGAGAGGAGACAAGAACTGTATAAGGCTCCAGTATGGCCATGGCAAATTCTTCTGAAGTGACAATTCTACAGAAGGTATAAATAGTAAGGAAAGTACTTTTTGAGTTTAAAAACTATCTATGTTACTAGGCAGTGGTGGTACATGCCTTTAATCTCAGCACTTTGGAGATAGAGGCAAGTGGATCTCTGAGTTCAAGACCAACCTGATCTACAGAGCAAGTCCCAGGACAGCCAGGGATACACAGAGAAACCCTGTCTTTTTGTTGCTGAGAGATGATTCAGTGGTTAAGATCACTTGCTATTCTTTCAGAGGACCTGGGTTTGATTCCCAGCACCCACTTGGTGGGACACAGTCATCTGTAACTCCAGTTTCAGTGAATACAGTGCCCTCTTCTGGCCTCCATGCAAGTGGTACACAGACATACATGCAGGCAGAACATGCACACATACACATTTAAACTAATATAAAACACTTTTTAAAACTTAGCTATGTTGGCTGTGCGTGGTGGTGCACAGGAGGCAGGGGCAGGTGGATCTCTGTTAGTTCAAGGGCAGCCTGGCCTACAGAGTGAGTTCCAGGACAGTCAGGGCTACACAGAGAAACCCTGTCTCAAAAAACCAAACAAACAAACAAATTTAACTGTATACAAATGTTGCAGTGTATACTACAAAACTGGGGCATGACAATATGTGGCTGTAATCCCAGTATTGGGAAGAAGTTCAACATCATCCTTAGCTACATAGTTCAAGCCCAGTCTGCCTGGAAAATAAATAAGCTTTTAAATAAGCTTTTGTCCAAGTATGGCATAGTATCTTAGCCTGTGTGCTCCAACCTCTAAGGTTATAGTGAGGCTCTTATTATTTACTATTAAGATTAGGGAATTTCAGGACTGGAAAGATGGCTCAGCAGTTAAGAGCACCAGGAAGTAGCCATGTGATCTGGGAAGTAGGACATCACTTCAGATCACTGTCTCCGTCTTTACTCTTGGTCAAAGGGGAACTAGGAAGAGACATCTTGGGAAATGCCACCCAGTGATGACAGAACTAACATAAGCCAACAACATTTGTACCAGTGTATGAATGCTATTAGTAATTCTTCTCCCTGTGTGGCAGTGCTCTAGATAAATTGACTGTGTTCCTTACTGTCAAAGTAGGGGCAGCTTATGGTAGTACCTTGGAATCAAGTTTTTAAATTTTTTAAATGTTAATTCCAGGACTAAAGGAGAAAATCTCTTAATCAGTAATTCTTCATAGCAACCCTAGAAGTGCAGCAAGATAGAGTGAAGAAGGCCTTATTTTTCAGACCAACCTAAGCCACAGCACTGAACTGACCCCAGTTGCAGAGTGAGACAAAGCAGAGCCCCAGCCTAGACTTGAGTCCCTACACTAGAGCTTCTCTTACCCAGCTGCCTTAAGCCTGGGAAAAGAAGCTCCCCACCCACTATCTCTTCTCCTCAGGATGCTTCCTCCCCTCTCCAAGAACCCATGTGACCTTAGCCTCTCTTCCCAGGGAGCTTACTACACACAGCCCGTGTATGCTGCCCAGCCCCATGTCATCCACCACACCACGGTTGTCCAGCCCAACAGCATTCCCTCTGCCATCTACCCAGCTCCTGTTGCTGCCCCCAGGACCAATGGTGTGGCCATGGGCATGGTGGCAGGCACCACCATGGCAATGTCAGCAGGTAAGGGCAACATCTGCCTAAGCATCATTTGCTGTCTTTTAGGAATTTCTCACATTGGAGAACAGTCATGGAACTGGCTGCAGCCCAGCATGAGAAGTCCTGTGTCTCCTGAAGCCAAGGAGAGACACTCTAAACTTTAGAAATTCAGTCTTAATTATTTGAAGGGATAAGAAAGATTATACACAAAATGGGCATATTGAGTGAGGCCTTGAGTAATGGGTGAATGGAAGCTAAGCAGAGAGATGAAAGTGTGAAGGGAACTGCAAGCAGAAGGATCAAAGTGTGGATTGGTTTTCCAAAGTACATTCACAGGATAGAAAGGCTTAAGTCATGTGGAGAATATGGGGTGAGACTGGAAGGGGTGACTGACACCACTGCTGAGGACATGATTGTGGGAAGGCTTGAATGCTTTCTGGTGAGGGAGCTAATAGAACTTTCAGTAGGAAGAGATGGTTTTGAGTTTGAAGGTTCTGGCTGTAGGCTGGATCAGGAGAGAAGTGGTCCTTAGTTTAGGGGAGAAATGTTAACAGTAGGCCTTCTGTAGCAGCAGGGGTCCAGGAAGGAGCACACAGGCACTCTGTTAATTAGCAGGCAGGAGCATCAGGACCATTCCCATAATTAATTGTAAGAGCTGAGGGAAATAGGAGTCCCTGAAGACCCTTTCTGGTGATAAGTCTTGCCCTTAAGGAACCTTGGGGATAAAGGAGGGAAGTGTTACCTTAGAAACATGGATGGGCATGAAGACTAGAGGGTTGTGACTACCTTACAGAAACCCAAGTTTTAAAGAACCAATTAAGTTGCCATTTGAGGGAAGAGAGAGGGTAATATGGTTGCTCAGTACAAAAGCAAGCTGCTAGGTACTTACTCAGTGCCAGCCTGTTGTTAAGGTCTTCAGGGCAGAACAGAGCTCTGCCCTTAAACACCAAAACGAGTATAGAAAGAAGATAGAACCAGGAAAGCTAAGTTACTACTCAGTGTGTGTGCAATAAGAGAAATATGCAGCCAGGCGTGGTGGCGCATGCCTTTAATCCCAGCACGTGGAAGGCAGAGGCAAGTGGATCTCTGTGAGTTCAAGGCCAGCCTGGTGTACAAAGACAGTCCAGGACAGCGAGGGCTACATAGAGAAACCCTGTCTCGGAAAACCGAGAGAGAGAGAGAGAGAGAGAGAGAGAGAGAGAGAGAGAGAGAGAGAGAGAAACTTGCAAAGAAAGGGGGTTTTCTAAGTAATAATCCTGTCTTTCAGTATCCAAAAAGACCTTTCACCCTAAAGAGGGCAAGCCTGGCAAGGTGGAGGAAGGGGCAGTCCAGGGTGATGGGGACATGGACAGGAAGAGCAGACATGCAAGACTGCTTTCCTCCTCTCCATCCCTATATCCAGGTTACAACCTCCTCAGGTTTCCTCTTCTCTCTTGATGCTCAGGTACCCTGCTGACCACACCCCAGCACACTGCAATTGGGGCGCACCCTGTCTCCATGCCCACATACAGGGCCCAAGGAACCCCTGCGTACAGCTATGTGCCCCCGCACTGGTAAAGCCTGCAGCCCATCCAAGTGAGTAGGGCCAGAGATAGGGGAGAAGGGAGGGGACACATGCAGGAACTGCCTCAAAAGTCCTGGCTTGAGTTTGGTGTGATAGAAGCAGACAACAGTCATCACTTGCTACCTGTCCATGTTCTTTAATGTCACTCTTAATAGCTATAACTTTACAAATGTTACAACTCTCATGGTAGCTTTGATTTTCAGCTCTATTGTTTTGATCAATACAGATCAGAATCACTCAGCGAATTAAAATTGAGCTGGGGGTTTAACTCTTGTCCTCTGATACTGAATTTTGTTTTCTTTATGAGGTCTTCTAGAGGCTCAGTTCTTCAAATGAAGTCATACCTAATCATATCCCAGCTCTGATTGTAGACAAGTGGGGACCCTGACCCCAGCTCCTTTACTATCTTTAGAAGCTCAAAATAATTTTCATGGAGCCTGCTGCTCCCCTGGGAAGGCATGGAGGGTTCCATTAGGGATCCCAAGCTGGGGGTAGAGGGTTCAGTGATCTCTCAAGTGGTTTGTGGAGTGTCACTCTCTCTAATGGTGTCCCTTCCTTCCCCAGATCTGGAGTCACATTGTATGCAAGTACTCGAGTCTTACACCGGTGCTGGAGCAGTCCCTAGCAGCACCCCTCTATTTGCAAGAAGAGACAACAGAAGTGCAAGGGTCACTTTATGCATCTTTAATGGTTTTGATTTTTATTTTTGGTTTTTGTAAAAGCTGCTTTTTCTAATCTCCTAGGAGCCTCCCCTTGTGCCTCCCTCTTAGCCACTGCCTCCTCCTACCTAGCCAGGCCCAGTCCTCTCTGCGCTTCTTTCCTTCCCTAAGCATCCTGTCCCTGGGATCCCAGTCTATTAGCAAGCAGAGAGTGAGGTTTATTGTGATGGTTCATCTAAAGGCTAGATTTCATTTGGAGAGCATAATAGATGTGGCCCTCAAGTCCCAGGTAGGAACTTGGAGCTGTTGAAAAGGCCACATCCCTGTCAGATTGTCATTTTCTAAAGCAAATACAAAGAAATATCTTCTAAGAACCATCACAACAGACCAGACATACTCACCTGGTTATTTAGCAATGTTATCAGCAGCTTCTTGTCCCCAGGCTCAGAACTGGGGAAAACAGAGAATTTGAGGAAGGGTAGAGGGAGGGAGGACGCTGGGGAAGTAGTGGGGAGAAAGGGCCAAGGGTGCTCAGCTCTGGTTTGAAAGGTCTCTGGCCACATTGCTGGGCCTGGATCTTCAGATTTGCACAGCGATGTTAACTGACCTGGTACTTCCTCCAGAGATGCTTTGACCTCAGACCTGCCAAACAGTTGCATGGCTGGGATCCCAGTGTCCAGGGCATGGGAAGGCCAGGAGTGTGTGTAATCCCACCCTCAGCCTGAGCCCATGAACCCACTCTGAGGGGCTTTCTCTAGATGAGAGTGGGAACTAGTGGTATTTCTCTCCCTTGCCCTTCTGCCCTTCCGCCCTTCCCAGTGCTGAGGAGCACATGTCTGTCTGTGGGGCTGGCAGGCAGGCAGGCCAAGCTCTTGGTTACCTTGTGCCATTTCACGGCCAAAATGAAGGAACCACATTCCAGGTGGGAGCTGGCGGTTCTGAAGGTCAGGATAGTGAAGGAAAAACAATAGCAATAATCATTTCATACTCATGGAACTGAAGGGACCTTAGCATTCATCATCTCATCCATTCCCTATTTGACAGAGGAGGAAACTGAGGCCCAGAGAAGTGGAAAGGATTTCTCTGAACCTCATAGTAAATTAGCATTAAATGCAACCTTCCTACGTGCTGACATTTTACCTACAAAAATTTTGCTAGGGATGGAGTGACTTGGCTTTGTAAAAGTTAAGTCAGCAGTGCCCACATCTGGTGAGCTCTAGAATGACCTCCAGGCTTGTTTCTACTATTTTCCCTCACAGACTCCAAAGGTGGGGGGTGAATTGAAGACTAGGCAGAGGCCACATAGGGCAGATGGCAGGAACAGAAATTGTATTTGGAAAGCCTGTGAAAACATCTGGAATGTTCATCCTGAACCTAACTCCCCCTCCAGGATAAAGAGCAGGTGGGCTGGCTGGAAGGAAAGGCTATGCGCTTGGGATAGTAGCCTTTATTCCAAGAAAAGAGGAAGAATGGGAGCCACCAAAAGAGGAGGACAAGGATGAGGCCAAGAAGATACAACCACATCTGGGAGAAGAAGAGGGACCCCTGGGACAAGGAAGTCTTTCCTAGTCTCAGCCAGGAAATGGATTAGCCAGCCACTCTCCTGGCCCAGCTAGCAGAGCCGGTAGCCTCACTGGGTGGAACAGGAATATCTTAGTATGTAAAATTGGATCACTGGTAACATCTGAAACTTGGACTATTTTCATTTTAAACTCATGTGAACTTGGACATCACCTTCCTATTTCCCATGTTCACCTAAAGGAAGAAAAAAATAGCAACCCTTGAGCTGGATGACCTCTGAAACAGTCTGACTGTTCCCAGGAGGTCAAGAGTTCATCAGCATCTGTGGCAGAGAGCCAGAAGTTAGGGCTCCTACCTTCCTGGTCTTCCAGGAATTTCAGGACCAGGAAGAGAAAACTCAGCTGTTCTTGGGTACTGACAATGTTTCATTTTAAAACAGTTTTCCAGTGTTAATCTGCTTTTACAATGCCTCTTCCTGCCCTCTGTGGTTTTGTAGAGGGGAGTTGAAGGTTGCTAGAGATCATGTCTTACATGTTTAAAAAAAATGCCAAACTAATAATGGTGATAATAATTATAGGATACTTTTGCATGTGTCAGGTGCTTCCTAGATTTCAAAGCACTTCACAACCTTTAATGTACTGGCCCAGAGAGCAAAAAACAGGGTCAGTTATTCCACTCACTTGACAAATGAGGACAGGGATTCTAAAAGGAAATGAAATGGCTGAAAGAGCGATATGCTGGAATCCTGGCAGCCTTCGTAGACCCTGCGGTCTTCAGGTGATCTGGTGGAGGAAAAAAAGAGACCTAGGAATGACCTTTTAACATTTGTTCTTTCCACACCAGTAAGTAAAATCTGCTTGTGCCCCTCACTGTGTGTGAGGTTTGTCCCTGAGAGATGAAGGCATGGTGCCTGCCATTTAATTCATAGAGAATCCAAGACTCAGAGAAGTATAGGTACTTTCTGGTAAGGAATCCCCTTCTGGCTCTAGTCTCTGCAAGCCTGATGCACACACAGGCTCATGTTCTGAAGCATCTATGCTCTATACCCACCTTAGACCCAGTCTGTGATTCAAGTTCAGAAAGAACCCAAGGTGAAAATCAAATGTTGACATGCTGTAGTCTAGAGAAACTAGATCCATTAACCTTTTTTCAGTAAGAGCACAAGAGCCCCAGTTCTGTTAGCCACACCCTATTGTTTGACAGAGACCCACAAGTCTGACCAAGCTTGGGGAGTCATGGCAAAGGGATTGAGCCCAGAGCACAGGGTTGTGTTCCTCAAGTTAGGTGAACACAGCTTCTGGCAAGGCCATAGGTAGTTGGTAGGGTACTCTAGGTATCATCTTAAGATTCTGGGTGGCCCAGGGGTCAAGGTTCAGTGAGGCCAGAGCTGGAAGGTTCTCCTTACCATAGAATAAGAGATGTACACATGACACCATGACCTGCCACACTGGCATCACCACACACACACACACACACACACCTTGCTGACACCTCTGCCTCTCCCCAGTATAGAACTGAGGTGGCTCTGTTCACCAGCCTTCCTTATCTCCATTTGATCATCTTATCTGCCCTGGGCCAGGAAGTCTGGAAACTCAACTACTCCCAATGAGTGAAAACCTGAAAGTCTCTTGCTGTGCTTAAAACAGACACAAAACAACAACAAAACCCTATTATTTTTCCTATGAGATGAAACACTTTTTCCTTCTTGTTATCCTGGCAATGCATATCCTGATGCTTACCCCCTTCCCTGAGTATTCATCAGGGACACACACATCTATCTGTCCAGACTTCTTTTGGTATGTAAAGTACTTTGACACTGATTGCCAAAACCCCCACTATAAAGATGGGGTATGTGCATCGTGATGCTATGAAGGGGTAAGAGACTTGCCAAAGCACACAGAGCTTATGAATAAGAGCCAAGATTTGAACTCTCCTGATCCTCTGCTCTTCCTGCTGCCTCCTACTAGGTATCTTGTGGAAGTTTGCTTGAAGAAGGAGAGGGCTACCTGCTGATACACAGAGGAAGCTTATGGAGACTTGGAGGGCTCCAGTCTATAAACAGAGCAGATTTTTGAGAATTTCTGCTTCGGGCTGAGACCTTTAAAGGGCCCTGGGTACCTAGAGGTAGATCCAGCTGGTAGCAGAGAGTCTTGCTTCTAGGAAGACTGCACACTCTGGCTATCTGACTGCTGTCCAGATTCAACAAGGTACTTGAAAGGGACATGGCATAAGCCTGACTGCTAAAAGCATGTCTGGACTGGAGTTCCCAGGCTTGCTTGTTTACCAATGAGAACAAGGTTCTAGAGAGACTAATTTGCAACCCGTGTATCCCAGTGCTTTCTGGCCATCCAGATGGTTCCAGGTTTGAGACCTAGGGGTGTTTCTTTGGAAGGTTTGATGCTCTGTTCTAAATAGCCTTCAGGAATGAGTCATGAGGAACAAACAAGTAGGACAAGTCCCTTGGTCGCCAAGTCCTAGCATCCCTATTGTGCAGACATGACACATCAAACAAGGCATTGCTGAACCAGGCTTAGTTCCCTGCATATCAGATATCTTGCCCCTGCTATGGGCTCTGGTCTTCACGGCATTCTGGCTGGATCAGTCATCATCCTATGTGTGACTCATGTTCAGTGAGGCCTGCCTTTCCATCTTATGTCACTGTATCTCTGCTGAGTGTGTATCTTGTTAGCTTGGGAGACTAGAGAAGGACAGTGTATTTTGAAGTGGACAAGGGGGAGCAAATCAGTAGAAGAAACTTAGCCAGGCTAACTGGTCAGATGACACCTGAGCTCTAGACAGACTTATGTGGATATGCCAGGCTGGCAGCAACCCTTGACCTTTTCCTATTCCTATTCCCTCTCCTAGAAAAAAAAAATACTTGTGAAATTTGGAATTATGTGGTTCCAGGACTCAGCCTTCGAAATTCCTAGTAGGCCAGCTTCAACATTTCATGGCCAAACTGGCCTGAGCCAGACTTGAGTCCCACTCCCTCAGTTTCTCCTGTGGGTATTTCCTAATTTATATACTGTTGATGCCAGCCAGAAGACCAGCCAAGAACATAGGAGTTGAAACTGGTTGCCACAGAGCCAAAGAGGGGCGTAGAAGACGAAGAAGCCCTTGATTCACTGTGGCTGCTACATCAGTAGACCTTAGGTATCCCTACTGTGACAGTGTGTCCTTTTACCCATTCCAGCCTGAGGGACAATTTTCTTTCCAAGAGAACAGATAAGACAGCTTTACAGATAGCAGCAGCTCACAGGAATCTGCTTTGGGCTTAACCCTAGCATCCTCTGTCCTTGACCCCAGCTCAGCCATTCTCCTCATGCATGAAAGTCATACTAAATGAAGAGCAGTCAGCCAGATGGACTGGGTCTGTCTCGTGAACTAAGCTCTTTACAGGGTGATGCAAGGCCAGGCCTCCTGAGCCTTGGTGTTGTCTTTGGTAGTTGAAGGCCCAGGGCCCGTCCCCTTCCTGTCTTCAAGGCATCTGCATCTCCTTCATATCACATGACAGAGAAGCTTGTTCTCATGGCATGTAACACCTGTGAAGAGAGCGTTGTGTATGATTTTGTATTTTTTAATTCATTTTAACCGACAGGTTGGAATCTAATTTTTAAATTTTATTGGAACTCACATTTTAAAAACAAATAAAAACATTTAAAAATAATAATAATTATAATAATAAACCTTTGACCGGTGTCTTCCAAGTAGTTTGATCAAATAATTTATAGGTGTGTTCAAAACACAGCCTGGAGTGTAAAGATTGGAAAGCCCCATGGCCACCCTTGTGTGTATGAAGTGTAAATCTGGCTTTGTTGTTTTGGATTCCTTTGGGTTTTGTTTTGTTTTGAAGATCAGATAGTGATCATTCTGAAAGGTTGAAGCCAAGAGTTTGTAACTATGATATTTACTGTAAGCTGTAGAACATTCAACAACTATTAAAAAAAGTTTCCCCCTGCAAAAAAAACCAAAAAGTGGTTCTTGGGTGAGGGAGGCACAGACTACCTCTGGCCAGTGAGTCCCTGCGTTTCTCCCCCAGGTGATTCTAAGCTTCTTTTTTTACCTGTTCTGAATACACACCTGGAACCCCAGTACTTTGGAGGCTCGGGTAGGATTGCAGCTTGAAGGTTGTGTCTCGAAGGCTGGAGAGATGTTCAGTGGTTAGAGCACAGGCTGCTCTCACAAAGGGTATGGGTTGAGTCTCAGGACCCACAGTGGTTCATGACTGCCCACAACTCCAGTTCCAGGGGATCCCATGCCACCTTCTGGTCTCTGGGGGCATCAGGCACACACATGGTGGTTGCACTTACATGCAGGCATTCATACATATTTCATACACATGTACATACTTATATATGAGAGAGAGTGTGTGTCTCAAAAAAGAAAACAAGTAATCCTGTTCCATGTCTCTCTGGACTGGGATGGGGCACAGTGGATGGGAGCTGTGGAGTGGCAGGTTCAGCACCTGCACCAGACAATGTGATGGAAACCTAGAGAAGCTGTTAAAGAGTTGACATCTATTAAGGCTGGGATATAGCTCAGTGGTAGTGTGTTTGTGTGGGAGAGACCCCCATCATCAAAAAGAAAGAAAAAGAAGGAAAAGCAGTAACAAAACCCTGCCATTTGTTGAGTGTCTTGTAGCTGGTGCTTGCTGCTCACTTCTGTTTGTTGACCTTTGAGATCCTCATTCCTTGCTGCAAAGGAAGCCGTGCTATTTGTCCGTGTAGGAGGGCAGCTAAGGAGGGAAGAGCCGTGGGTAAGGTGAAGTTGGAAATCATACTTGGTCTGGTTTCAGAATCCAGGCCCATCTCTTCCTCTCCTCAGAGTAGTGAGGGAGTATCAGGTAGGAAACCAAGGCGAGCTTGGTGGCTAATTACAGGCCTTATTACAAGTCCACAGGGCCTCATATAAGCCAGTCATCAAGGACTCCTTTCTTCTGTACACTTGAATCTCCTGTCCCTTCAGGGTGATGCTACTGCCAATGCTGCTCAGGCCTTGTCTTCATTACTTTCTTATTGTGAAGGTACCATAACCAAGGTAACTTATAGAAGAGTTTATCTTAAAGTTTCAGAACATGAGTTCATAACCACCACTGGAGCGGTAGCTGATAACTCACATCCTTATCTGAGAGACAGAGAATATGCACATGGGAGCTAATTGGAAATGGCATGGTTTTTTGAAACCGGGTTTCTCTGTGTAGCCCTGGCTGTCCTGGAACTTGATTTATAGACCAGGCTGGTCTCAAACTCAAGAGATCCATCTGCCCCTGCCTCCCAAGTGCTGGGATTAAGGGCGTGCACCATCATGCCCTGTACAACATGGGCTTTTGAAACCTCAAAGCCTTCCCCCAAAGCAAGGCCATACTTAATCCTTCTGAAACAGTTGCACCAACTGGGGACTAAGCATTCAAATAAATGAACCTTAGGGGGATCATTCTTATACAAACCACCACAGACTTCTTGAGTATCCAACCACTTTTCTTTCCCAAGGCCTGGCCTGCACAATTCATATTCCACAGCTAATAGACCAAAGACTCAACATGCTCAACTGTAGAAAAAACTGGCCAAAAGTGATCACTCCAGAAGACTCAACCCAGGAGTGTGCCCCAGTGTTTACTCGACATAGTTGCATTAGGTTCAGTAATGTTTGACTTTCCATGGGCAGGAGTGCAGCACAGAGACACAGTTGCTTAGCTTGGGTAAGGCCCTGTATTCCATCCCCAACACTGCAAGAAATCAGTAAAACCCTCTATGGGGTGGGGATATGCAGAGGCCACCTGCTGGGCAAGTGGACATACCTTAGCCCATGCTACAGTGGGACCTGGAAATTGGTACACCAAGCCTCACTCTGCCTCCTGACATCCTCCCAGCCTTCCATTGTGCCCATGATCCATTGTGGACCTGGTGAAGGGAAGAGAGGGACAGGGACATCTTAGGCTCATCTCTAGGTCACAGGGGCAGGGCTATTGTCTAGGAGTGGGCAGAGAACTAGAGATTGGACCCCAATACCTGTTCTTCCCTCTGACTCCCACCTCTACCCACTGAGAGGACTGCAGGGATTTGTAGGAAATTTTCCAAGGGAAGGTGGGGCTGTAGAGACCAAGAAGCACATGTCACACTTGTGCATCATCTCTTTGCCCTGATGTTGGGAATTTGATGACACAAGAAGCAAATGAGAAAACAAGCCATTCTTTCAGCAAGCAGGATCAGGGAGAGTAGTGCTCATAGTGCTAAGAGCATCCTTACCATCCTAGAAGCCTGAACATGGTATTCTCCACCCTGACCGATGTCTGAATGTGTTTCTAATCTAGCTTTACCAGAGAATAGATGGGGTCCCACCTCCTGCCTCACCCTCTAGGACATACTCTTATCTTCACACCACCCAAGTGGCTGTGTTGTCCAAATCCTAGATAAGTGGGGTACGTACATGAGTTGGCTGGCTAAAGGGACAGGCAAATTTGAATAGCCAAACCCTGAGACACAGTAAGCACACTGCAGGCATAGGGCCATTTTTTTTTTTTGATATAGAGGGAGATCTTATCTACTCCCAGTTCACAGTCCCGCAGAGGACCCTGTACCCAAAGGATGTAGGGAGAAGCAGGGATAGGTGGGCTCTCAAAATATCTGCCCATCTTGTCAAAGGTGGCTTTTTTCCCCCTTTCTCTTTTCCTCCTCCTTCCCTGCCAGTGCTAGGCCAGCCACCTACTTTGGTTTCTGCCCATAAGGTTTCTTGGTTTCTGTCCTCAATGAAACCAGGCCTTCTGAACTTTCAGCACAGCCACCTAGGTCCCTCCTCCAGGCCAGGCTTCAACATCTCACAAGTTCTGTCAGTTTCTAGTCTTCAGCCTGCATGGGACATGTCCCTCCCATATTAAGCAGTATACCACACACTAACAAAACCCTAACTTAAGGTCCCACCAGCCACAGTGACTTTGATACTGGATGGTGTCTCTTGATTTACTTGGTACTGGTCCAGCTCTCACCACATCCTTAGGAAACTCAACAAGATCCTGTCCACCCACTAGGGCACATGACAGCCTTCCTGGCTTCTCAGTCAACTTTCCCCAAATTCTACACCTATTCTTGGCCACCAGGACCTGGATGGCTTTCTTATTGCCAGGCCTTGGGGTCTGCCCTGAGACTTTTTTCTAAAATGTGGACCCTCCTTGCCCAGTTGTGCTGTAAATAAATGCCCATCTGGGTGTTTTTAAGATATTCTTGTCCCAGATCTGTCTCTCAAAAGCTCCCGAGGTTCATATCAAAACACCTTGGACACCATTAGGTGCTAATCCCCTACCTCACATCCCATAAGGAGTCCCAGCAGGTCTGCCCTAAGAATCTCTTGAGTCCTTCTGTTTCCTCCCACCCCAACCTGTTACCCAGACAGCTCTAGCAACTTCCTGCTCTGGGTGCTCCTGTGCTTTACCCTGTGGCCTAGAGAGCCAAGGCTTTGACTCTTCCTAACCACTGTGGAGGACCCTCCAGCCCTTCTTCCCACTAACTGGTCTGGCCTTTGCACATTCTGCTCCCACACTGAGCTTCCAAATGACTGTTGCTTTCTCTAGAGCTGTTGCCATTCACCACATGGCTCTTGTGCCCATGAAATATATTAGTTCATGTTAGGATGTGTAAAATACATAAGACTCTAAACTGAAAAAAATTATTTCATAATTTTCATAATGATTTTATATTACAATGAAAATATTCTGGATATACTGGGTTAAAAATATTGAAATCTAGTGTATCCTTTTTTTAAACTCTTGGAATGATTATTAGAACACTTTCAATCACACATATGGCTCAGCCTGTATTTCTACTAGGAAGCCTGGCTTCTGGGGACCTTGGTGAGAATGAGACAAGGAGCCACCTCTGCCTGTTTCCCTGGCTTCAGAGGAAAGTGCTGATGAGGGGGAGGACAATGTGTAGCACACCTGGCCAGGCCCCTAGAAGCATGAGGTGAGCAAACAGTTTTCCAGAAAGGGTCCAGGGAAAGGAAGCTCCTCATGTCACCTCTCCACCTTTTATTACTCAAGTGTGTGGGGCTAGAGATGTGGGGACAGGGCAACAGCAGGTTTCAATAAATAAGAAATGGGATGGGCAGTGGGCCCTGTGCCTGCACGTGCCCACATAAATAACGAGGCACTGAGCCAGAGCAGAGACTAAGACAGGCTGGATTGGCAGTCACCCCCGCTATTCAAAACTCAGAGAGTCACTGTACTACAGGAGCATGGAAGCCACAGGCCAGAGGCACGCTCTAGCCCCTCAGCCTCCTCTTCCTGCAGCTCCAGAGACTGAGGGCAGCAGGGTGGACTGAGGCTCTGCACTACAGAGCCCTGTCCAAGTCAAGTCATTTTTCAGTTTCATTTAAAATAGCAGGGTAGGGGCAGGCACATGCATTAAGCCCCTTTTGTAGGCATCACCATAATAGTCCCACGGGAGCCTTGAAGGCCAAGGCCCAGAAAGCAGCAAAAACAGGCCAGATAAAGCTACTAATGGGAGGGTAGCAAAGTCAAGCTCCCCTCATCAGGACTCAGCCCAGAATCTGCAAAGAGCTGGAAAGATCCTGGAACTGAGCTCTCCTCCTCCCACCTCACAGTCAGAACCTAAGGATGAGCCCAGGAGCTGAATCCAGGTACTCTGCCACCAGTACAGAGCTCTTTGCTACCCCTTCCCTTTATAGGACCTGCCAGAAGAGAGAGAGGCACATCCAGGACATGGATAAGAGTGGCTACTTCCCAAGGCACAAGCTGGGGACCAGGAACATATACCACTCCTCCACCAAGCCAGACCCCTAGGGAACAGAGGGCTCCTATGATGTGTTCAAGGCAGGCACAGGGTTAGGGCACCCTGCAGGGAAGTAACTGGGACTGCAGGGGTGGGGAGGGCTCTTGATCTCCTGCTCATGTGCTGTGCCGCAGGCTGCCTCCTCAATGAGGCGAAGGTCCCACCTCCAGGACTTGGCCCTTGCTGTTTTGTCTGCTAGGTCTTTGCATCTTGGTTCTCAGTCCCAGCTGCAGCTCTCCCTCCTGCAGGAAGCCTTCAGAACCTCCCAGGACAGGGCAGAGGGTCTAATTGTAGACAGCCCATCAGATGACCAAGTTGCTTTCACTTAGCCGGATCACATAGCGGTTCTCCTGGGGGTCAGGATTGAGGGGTCAGAGCCGAGTCAGGAGGCCACTTGGACTTCAGAAAAGCTCTACCCAGAGCTCCCCATACTGCCTCTTTGGGCCTTTCTCCTGTCAGGGTTGACCCAGATGCTATGAGAAAATTTCCTTCCCCCAGCTCTCACCTCAGCCTTGTTCTCTGCTGGGGGCTTCAACCACTTAGTATGGCTTCCACCACTTCCCAGCAGTGCCCGCTGCTCAGGGGGAAGCCCAGGCTGTGGGGAGTCAGGGAGATCACCCTCTGAAGGTCCAGCCTCCGTGATGGTCTTCACCTCAGATAACAATGAACTGCTCCGTTGCTCAGGAATGCGAGCCACACGGAACCTGTAGAGAGAGGTGGTTCCAACATCCCCATCAGAGTGGGATCCTAGGGCAGAGAAGGCAGGGCCTACCAGGTCACACTGCAATTTCCACTCTCACAGATTGAGCCTGTTACACTGCACAACAGCCCTTCCCAGCCCCCCCCACCCCCACCCAGAGACAAGGCTGTTTGTGCTCCACTCCCGAAATCTTGGCCTAAGAAGTCCCAGGTATGATAACACCAAGACCATGCTTCAGGAACCCAAGAGCTTTATGTGAGAGCATAGCTGGGAAATGATGACTTTTTGTCCACCCACACTACACAGAGATGCCCAGGAAAGGCTAGTCAACACTAAGCTGACCCACGGACCTGCCTTTTTCCAGGCTGTCAAGTTATTCCCTGACCTCACTATACCTACCCACCTTACCTGCCCACAGACAAGATGGTGATCTCGCCCTGTCGTCCTGCCTTGGCACTAGCCTTGGGAGCTCTGGATGGATTGGGCAGGAGGGTAGGAGCAGGAGTTGTGGCAGCTGCTGCCTCAGGAGACAGCAGAACCTCTGGCCACTTCTTCTGGCTACAACGGGAGCAGCAGGAGCCAGAGAGTGAGGCCAGGCCCTGCACAGTATGGAGATGGTGGCGATGTGGGCAGATGTGTGGCATGCTGGGGGAAGCCGGCAGCAGCCTGCAGGAGGAGGAAAAGAAATGGTCACTGGGGCAAGCCAGGGCAGGAGACTCCACCAAGAAAAGGGACACAGGTGACATGAAAGGGAAGAGATCCAAGTGGAGATCCCCAGGAGGCAAGCTGATTATCTGAGGGCTCCACCCTTACCTGGGTACAGGCCTGTGGCTTGTCTGTACCAGCTGTTTGCTGTGATATTCTTTCAACAGCTCTTCCAGGGCCACTGCATTCTCTGTGGACATGTGGAGTCAGAACCCAGCTCCAAACTGAAGGAGCACTCTACCCCACACCTCAAAAGTTAGCCCCTGCCTACTCCCACATCTCTGTCCCAGGGCCTGAACTATGTGCCCTTGTTCTATCCCTCACTAGGCAAGATCAGAGACAAAAGGGCAGCACCCAGGGTCACAGTACCCATCAAACTGAGGCTTTGGACTGGGGAGGCAGAGCTGGGCAGGACATCCCCCAAGCACTGTCTAAGGCTCTAGGAAGAGACTCTCTACTCCCAGGCATGGGGTGAAACAGAGAGACCCTCTCTTCACCTTTCTTCTCTGTGATCAAGCGCACCAGGACTCCAATGGTGTCCTCATTGGCATCCTCTGTCCTGTAGGAGGGATTGATCCCTGGAGAAAAGAAAAGGAACCTGTGACTCTAGGGAAGACGACGAGAGTCAAGGCTCCCAAGCTGCACCAGGATCTGCTGGCAAACCTTGTTCAGAGTTGCAGCTGACTCTACTGAGGAGTTTGGGTGACAAGAACCATAAGCCCATCACCAGTGGGCTATTAGACTCAAAAGGTGTGCTGTCGTCTTCATTATCCTGCACCTAGTAGATCCAAGTGCTCAGTGGTCTCTGGACCATCTGAAAACCCCCTCCCTGCATACTGCACCAGGCTCTTCTGGGAAGACACTGGACCTTTCTTGGCCTTGGAGAGCTAAGGGCTGTCCTTGCTCAGAGTTCCCAACACCTTTCCAGGCCCATTTCCTCTCTCTACACCACTCTGTCCATGGAACTATTTAACAGCTTTGGGCTTAAACCTCAAGGGTGTGAGAGTGGGCTGCTATGATGGATCATAAACCAGCAGTATAGTTCCAAAATTTTGTACACTGGCAACAGCCAGCAGTTAATGTCACTAGACTGGCAGAAGTACAGTCCTAGGTAAAACGGCCCTGACTTGCTACCTTCCTAACTGCTCACTCCATAATTCAGTGTTAGAAGCTGGAAAAGGACCCGGAAAGCTGGCATGGGAGATGTTGTAGCACTCCTGACTTGACCAGAAGGCTCTTGAGGGCCCAGAGCAATGCATATGCCCGAGCTCTCTACCCTTCAGGAGCTAT
Source organism: Lophiomys imhausi (assembly GCA_907164525.1). Classification (NCBI taxonomy): domain Eukaryota; kingdom Metazoa; phylum Chordata; class Mammalia; order Rodentia; family Muridae; genus Lophiomys; species Lophiomys imhausi. Next base: position 20,803,782 of record CAJQZJ010001826.1, on the reverse strand, counting down.
TAGTAAGCACGAGAAGTGATGGACCCAAGGTCCTCTCTCTCTGGTTTCAGTGTCTCAGACCACAGTGGAGCCGAAACCTGAACCCTGCATAGTGCCTGCCAGAATAGTGGCCCTGCTAGCCCCTCCCCATGCAGGGCATTCTCCTGCTCCAGACTAGAGGCCAGAGGTCACTTTGAACCAGACAGCTGTAGCTTGCTGCTCCTAGAGTCCCAACCCTACAGTGGAGCAGGGCCTCACCCAGAGCAAGAATCTTGCCAACACCTCTTGACCAGCTCGCCATTTTACCCCTGCCTATTGCCATATCTTGGCCCCTCACCATCCTCCACATCAGCCTGCTGTTGTCACCAAAGCTGCACACAGGACCAGGAGTCCTTCCTGAGTAGCCCTCTGCAGGCCTCTCCTGTGAGGCTCCTAGACCAGAAAGGGCCCCTCCAAACCCCTAGCCTCCTACCTGGACCCAGCCAGGTCTTACCGCTGCCTCCTCCTCCAGGGCTGGGCCCGACTTCCTTGTGGGCCGTGCAGTGGTAGCCTTTCCTCTTGAGCAGGTTGCACACCAGGATGCCCAGAAGCCCCATGAGACAAAAGACAGGTACGATGGAGATCACTGCATACTGGGCAGCTGTTTCTTCAGGACCACCTGCCCGAGTGCCATTTCCAGGCTGCCGAGGTTCACCATTGCTACTGGCACCTGCTGCCACTTCGACACCACGCCGGGCCCGCCGCCCTGACTCTGAACACCACACAAGATGGAGGAAGCAAGGAAGCAGAGAAAAACATACAAAGAAGTTGGTAGGCCAGCACTGCCCTTCCTCAGCCCAGAAAGGTTCTCTGCCTGACCTGCTATGTCTGCTCATTTCACCACAGACAAGATGGTGATCTTGCCTTGCTGTTCTGCCTTGGCCTTGCCTTGGGAGCCCTGGGTAGGTCTGGATAGGAGTCTGGAGAAGGAGTGGTGGCACCAAGTCCAAGGACCTGAGCACAAAGCTGGGGGAAAACTGATGTCCCCCTACAGCCCACCCTGCCACACTAGGGAGACAAAGGCAAACTCATGCTCCTCCTTCCTTGACCATCCTATCAATCATCCAATGAGGCTTCCTTGGGCCTCAGCCTACACCCGCCCCTCGTGCAAGATGTATGGAGTGAACAGATAGATACATGGTACACTCCTGGGCAAAGGGACACAGGATTCCGCCTTCTCACAACAGCACATAAATTAGTGGCCTCAAGTGACTGGCTCAGTGGTAAGAGGTCTCCTGTACATGGTCTCCTGTACATGTTCACGGGTATGTGTGCGTAAAGGCATGTGTACATGCTCATATGCATCTTTAGGTTCTTATGGAGAGGATAGTGACAACAGGACCAAAGAGGATATGAATCTTCAATCCTAATGGTAGCTGCCTGATGCTAGATTGTCTCTACTACTCAAAAGCAAGGTGGCTGACCATATATTGCTGGACACCTTATGGCTGCCAGTTCTCCTATGGGCTGGAAGAGGACCCTAATTTCCCACATGGATGCTACAAGGGACCCCCTTTCCTGTCCCACCATCAGCCACTCACCATCACAGCCACCAGTACTTGGAGGTGCCCTGGAACATGGCTGACAAGGAACATGAGGAAGTCCCTGGGGCCCAAACCACCTGCAGGGAGAGAAGATGTCACTGAGGTCCAATTTAAAAAAAAAAAAAAAAAACTGTCCTTAGGAAAAACTGGATTCCTTCCTACCAAGTACTCTTAATGGTACCCCCATCCATGTCACAGATGGGAAGGGAGGTGCACTCAGGGAGCAACAGGGCAAGGACCCAGCATGAGCCCCACCCTCACCCCGTGCTCACCCAGGCTGGCAGTCTCCACACATTGTATCGTGAGTTGCTGTGCCAGCCTGGGTCTCCAACCTCCTTTGAAGGCTGCAGCGGTAATGAGGCTGGCATGGATGGGAGTCCCATGAGGCTGAGAAGGTGCCTAGGGGGCAGGTTCTGCATAATGTGCTCTGCCCTGGGTCCTGTGGGAGAGGAAGAAGATTACAAGGCCAGGAGCCAGGCCAGAGGCCCCTGGGCATCCTAGGCAGGGCCTCCCTCCCCTCTGTCCTTAGGAGTCTTCCCAGGACAGGACAGTACATTGCTCACCAGGTCAGGCTCCTTGCCAGGTGGACACAGCCAAGGAGTTATTGATGTTGGAGTGGCCAGAGGCCAGGGCAGCAGCTGGAAGAATGCAGGTGGAACACAGAGGACATGGTCGCAGAGGAAGAAAGTGTTTGTTAGGCATGGGGCCTGCAGGGTCATCTGCTCACTACCTACTTCCTGAACAGAGTTTGAGTTACATACTATACAGGCTTCCTACCCAGGCTTCAGGGGCACTCTTAGGGCCTGCCTCAGCCAGTTCTGCTGCATTGCCAGTGTCTAAGTAAAGAGAGAATTATATCTGCTTCTAGAAAATACTGGAAAGCCCCAGACGGGATCAGTACTCAAGCCCTGAGCCTCTGAATTATAGCCCTTTAGAAGAGTTACACCTCCTCACCCCAGACAGATGAGGAGGAAATGCTTCCGAATTCCTCTGAGATTGTCTCCCTTCCTGCTGCACGCCTCCCCCACCCCCCAAGCTGGGCATGTCATTAACTACCCTCTGTTTATCATACGTAGAGCCAAGTCTGCAGCTGGTGCTTACTTACTATTCTGGGCCCTGGGCTGAGTCTGACACATCCTCCTCTGTGACCTCCCCTGGTGCCAAGGCCACCCCATTCATACCCTGCCCCTAAACAGGGCATGCCATGTTCCAGAGGAATGCTATTCTAAATGTGGGTTACTAGCCCCCTCTCTAGTGACCTCCCTCTGCTTCTCACTCAAGTGAATGGACTACTTGCCCTGACTCCTGCTGTAGGAAGACCTTGTCCTCCAACTTGGCCCCAGCTCCTAGGGGCCGGGGGCTTCAGGTATGGAGCAGGGCCAGCTACCCTGAAGGTAGAATGTCAGACCTGGCCCCCAGCACCTGCTAAGGCTGGAGGCTGCCTCCTGGAGACCTCAGTTTGCTCTTCCTGAGCTTTCAGCAGCAGAAAGACCACCACAGATCAGACCCCAAAATGCTGCCTGAGGCTACAAGTCTGTAGGTGTTCCGACTCCAGCCCCAGAATCAGGGCTTCCTTCAACTAATACAGAATCAACATCTAGCATGTGAGGTACTCAATTCCTTCCAGGTCCTTGCCTGTCCCACACCTGCTGGAGGCCAGCACCTTGCCCTTGGCCATGCCTGCATATGTTTGGAAATCCTTCCAGCCCATGTAGGAAATGCTTGGAAAATTGTATCCCCTCATTTGGATGTCATAAATACAAGAGATTATGTATCTATAGTGTCCCTAGCAAATGCCAGGGAATGATAGTAGATGCTTCATCGGGTCTGAAGGCCTTGAATTCTTCCCAGAAAGAGGTGAGCATTTAAGTTCGAAAGAGCCTGAGGCTCCTGAGCAGTGCCTGCACCCTCCTCTCTTGGAGTGCTGGGTGTGTACTCATATTCCAACTGTTCTAGCTCTGGGGCCCTTCTCCAACTCACCACAAAGAGGCAAGACAGGGGCCAGCACAGCAAGGTCCGCTTCATCATCAGGCCCTGGAGTGACATTGACCTAGGGCACATAAAGGAAGCTCAGGGGAACAGCCAGACCAGGCAGGCAGCTGCTGTCTCCTTCCTAGTCACATTCAGGATGGCAGGACTGCTGCTGAGTGCTGGGAAACATTCGCCCCACATGGCAGGATGCAGGTCTGAGAAGAGGTGGAACTGAGCTGTTAAGGGCCAGCCTTACAGGCCAAGGCAGGAGGGAAGCTGAGGGCTCTGTAGCTCAGGTTTCCCAGAGGAGGAAGTGCTTCCTTCCCCTTCCATAAACAGACAGGTGCCCTGAGGCATCAGAGGGGACCAAGAGGAAGGAAGCTGGGGAAGGCCTGGGCTAGGGTTTAAGATGCTGCTCTACCTCTAGCCCTGCTATTACCCCCAACCTCTCACAGCTCCCAGATCATTCACATACTCTGCCTTAATTCTTACAGGTCCTGCTCTAGGAAGGCCCTAATCCTTCAAAGCCAGCTCAAAGACCTCTAATGTGAAAACTGGCTTGCAGGCTGTAATCCCTGCTTACTGAATCACCTATTCCTCCTCTACATCTCCCCCAGGGAGGCCTGGGAATATGTACTTGGATCTCTGCTTGCTCGTGTGTCATGGCAGACCTGGGAGGGGATGTCATAATAGCGGGCATTCAGCTCCTATATGCCAGACATACCTCTGCATTAGGGAATTGGGAACACCAATGTCCACAGAGGACACTGTGGCAAACAGATTAAGAAACAATAGTTCCAGGCCCGGTGTGGTGGTGCACCCCTTTAATCCCAGCACTCGGGAGGCAGAGGCAGGCCAATCTCTCTGAGTTCGAGGCCAGCCTGGTCTACAAAGTGATTCCAGGACAGTCAAGGCAGTTACACAGAGACACCCTGTCTCAAAAAACCAACAGAAAAAAGAAAGAAAGAAAGAAAGAAAGAAAGAAAGAAAGAAAGAAACAACAGTCCCACTGTAAGATGTTTCAGAGAAGCCTCAGTGCCAGCTCCCCAGCTCACTGGACCCAGGCTGAGTGAGTGAGGCTGCTGGGCCCAGGCAGCAGCAACTCTAAAAATCTCTAGCTAGTGGACAAAGTCGGAATGGCAGGAAGGATTCAAATTAGACAGAAAATTTATGTGTATTTCCCAGAGGCTTGGCTTCAGGGTCACAGGCTGGGGTAGGATGCTCATCAGCCCTCAATACAAGCTATGAGCAACTTCTCAAAGCCAAGGGTGCTCATAGGCCTTGTCCTTCCCCATGTCACTGGATGAGGGGGTCACAGACTCTTCGATGCCAAGCCTGGCAGAGGACTTGTTTGCAGGAGGTTCCAGGTCACAGAACCACCTCTCTGCAGGTAGCCAGGCTTCCTTCCCAGCTGGAAACAAGAGTGGAACAGAGGAAATCTATCTGCCACCTGACCAGAGCCTGGCCCCACAAAGACCTTAGCAGGGCCAGGGGTTTGAGTTACACCCAAGGGAGGGGGAGGAGCTGCCGTCATATCATATCAGGGACTCTCCAGATCACTGGCAGCAGGCCCCTTTAGGCTCCAGGCCAACTAAGGGGAAAACCAGAGACAGAGAAGGCCAGGCTCCAGAGTAGGTAACAGCCACATGTGGCAGTCAACACTCAACAGGTGGCACTCCTGACTCATCCCTTGACCTGTCCTTCTCAAATTTGGTCACAAAACTGCCTTCCAGGTTGTGCATCACAGTGTCCTTTAACCCTCCTGGGCTCCATGTCCCCTCAAGACCATCAAGACCTCCAGTCCTTCAAAGGATCTTACCATCACAGATTTGACCACAAACCCCAAGTCTTCAGGATGTCCCCACAGCATGTTCCCAGCCCCAGCAGCCTTTTGTATACCCAGGCAGTCTAAAGGGCTGGGACAGGGGATAAAAAATGAGGTAAAACCATAGAGGAGAGAGGCCCAGGACCACCTGGACCCAGCTGCACCTGATGTGTGACCTGAGCCACAAGGAGAGACTATGCGGCTGCTCATTTGTAGACAAACCAGAAAGCAAGTGATCTGGAGACTTCCCGGAGGAAAGTGAGGGTCCAGAGGCCCAGTCTCAAAGCCAGAGTGGGCCCACTCAAACATATCCGACAGCCGCCGCCCAGCACCCCTTGCCTTCTAATTATCCACCTTCTAATTACCACAAAACTAGCACTTACTTCAGTCTGGCTGCATGGCCCCCGCTCTCAACCAGACTGAACCCCCCCATCTGCCCACTCAGGCAGATACACACGTGTGCACACCTGCTCCTGGAACCTCTCCCCCAAGTCCTCTGGAATCCAAAACACTACCCTAGGAAAACTAGTTCAAAGATGCTCCTAGGCTAGGAGGGCTCAGTGGAGCCACCTCCATACTTCTCTTGTCCAGAAAGCCCAACAGTCAGTGATACCCTAAAGCCTAAAACCTCCTGAGGACTACCTGGAGGGCAGATGCCAGAAAGGGGAACACTGCCGCCCACGAGTGAATTGTAATGCCCACAAAGTCCTTCTAGCTCCAGGGTACCTGAGAGAGGAGAGTCACCCTAGCCACACAGGGTTGAAGAAGTGGGGTTCTAGCAGAGAAGATTAACTCAAAGGCCGCTCCTCCAAGTCTCCTAGCCCTGAGCATCCCCAAGGCCACTAATTCCCTCTGGGACCTGAGCCTCCAGCTTCCCTAGCCTCAGTTTCCTCATCTGCAGGGCAGGCTGTTTATCTCCTGTGGCAGAAGCCTGTCATGAAGCTTAACCCAGGTAATGGGCCTCAAGTGGGTCTCGGGATTTCCTCCCCATAGCCCCAATGGGGTGATAATTAAGTATTTATTGGCTTGTTTATTCACTGCTTGTCCCCCTACCAGACAGAAGTCAGGGAAGGGATGTCTGCTTTACTCACCACAAAGCCCAGCACCTGACCCAAGCATGGAACTGCATGCCTCTACCAAATAGGCTCAGAGGCTGGGCTTTCTTAAACCTAGCCCTCCAGAAAAGTGCCCAAACAATTAGAACAGAAATTCCTTGAGTACAAGCCAACTAGCAACAGGGATCCAGGCTGTGGTAGAAGCTGCCAGTGGAAGCTGCCCCAGGGAGAAGCAGGCCTAGAGGCCTCACAGAAAGAGGAAGCTGTATTGCCCGCCCAGCCTTGGGCAGCTTCCTCTTTCCTAGAACTGAATCTGTGGGTTTACCCCTGGTCCTAGCCAAGGGCCCCCAAACATACTTCCAGTGATCTCCCAAGAGCTCTGTCCTCTTCTATGTCAAACTTACCTGCAGCCTAGGTGACCGGACAGATGTGAGTGTGCCGTGAGCCAGCTCCCCCCACCCTCAGAATGGCATCCCAATGCACCCCTGAAAACCTCCTTACACAAGCATGCATACATGCTTACATAAGCCAGTCACCTTAGGTTTCTTTCTCAGCTACTTAAGCTTCTTTCAAGTCACAGAGATGTGTTACCTGTTGTTTCCTCTGCCCAGAAACCCCTCCTATCACTTTTGGCCAACACCTACTCTTTCTCTAGAGCGCAGTTCAAAGTCACTTCCTCCTGGAGGCTCCCCCAACCACTACCTCCCCTAAGCTATGTTGCCATTTGCCCAGCCTCTTTCTCACCACAGGCTGTCCTTTATGCCCAGTGCTATGCTGGTGTGTGCTGCACTGGGGATGAGAAACAGAAAAGACGCCTTCAGTAGACTACCCAGCCAGAGAAGGAGGGCCAGAGAGAACACACTGCTAGTAGAGTGCTCAGAGGCAGGGCTGGTCTTACCTTGGTTCTGAAGTCCTCAGCTAACCTGGGAAACATCACTGAACACAAGCCTCTGCTCTCACTAGCTGTGAGGCTGTGGAGCCCATGAGAGGGCTCATGTGAGGGTGAATGAGAATTCACATTTAGGTCTCAGCACAGGACTGGCACAAAGTAAGCCCTCGATAAATACACACTACACTTCACCATGCCTCAATTTCCCCATGTGTAAATTTTTAAAAAGGAAGCACACAAGTCTGACTAGCAAGTGTGAAGCACAGGGACATTCTCTTTGTATTTATGATGAGTGATTAGCAAGGTAGGGGAGGGAGGTACAGGAGTGGAGTCTGGGAAGACTGGCAAGCAGAACTCAGGTCATGCTGAGGTTGCACTTTTCCCAGGGCCTATGAGAACCCTGAAGAGTTGAGCAGAAGAAGCAAACCACTGAGTGATTCGCCACCTCTAGGCACGCAGGTGAGCTAGGCTGCCAGCCAAGCGAGGGCACTGAGGGAGAGGGAGGTGGGATCAGGGCCCACCTGAGGTAGGGCAGGTAAGAAGGCAGATTCTGCTTCCCAGCCTGTGGCCTTCCCTGCAGCCTCTAGAGGCAAGGGTTGCCTGGAAACACAGCTGGACACAGGCCTTCCTCAGCAGTGGCTGCACCAGGCAGCAACAAAGGCAACATCAATACAGAAATCCAGGTTAGCAAAGGACCCAGTGGTTCCCTGGCAACTGAGGCTGAAGTAGGGCAGTGCCCACACTGGATGCCAGTGAAGGCTGCTAAGCATTGCTGGCTTCCCTAACAGAAGGGGGCCAACCTCAACTGGGGACTGTCCCTCACACTGGCTCACCTCCAATCTGCATAGAAGAGGTGAACAAACCTGAGTAAACAGGTTGAGGGAAGTCACCTGTGGGGGTCCCACGGCCTGTAGGTCCTAAGGCAGGGATGGAAGCCAGGACTGCAGCATCCCTGCCTTTCCCACTCTGAAGCCTAGTCCTGACTTTGCAGGCAGACCCTCTCAAGAGTGCTTGCCAATATGGTGGCAGGAAGGCTACTGCAAGAGTGTCTGGAAGGTGGCTGAATTGAAGGTTTACTAGAAAGACTCAGGCAAGGCCCAGAGGAGGTGCGGTCCCTCCCGGCAGCCTCAAGGGCCTCTGAGAATTGCCTGCACCATGCTTTTTTTTTGTATATTGTGCTAATTTGTACCAGGCCATATCGGAAAGAGCCCTGGAACTATAGGAAGAAGACTGGGGAAATCTGGGAATTCCCAGAGGCAGGAAGAACAGCTTCTAAAGTTGCTGTTGAGCTGAAGGCCCAGAGATAAACAAAAGCTGCCCAGAGGCTATGTAGAAAGAAGGGCATCCCCAGCGCCTGCTTTTTTTCCCAGTTCTGGGCAGCCTTGACCACCTAGGTCACTAATGAAGTCTTCTCCAGTGCTGGACCCTCGGAGTCCTATGCCACCCACACTTCCAGGCAGCCGGAGCTGGGCATGGTTCTGTTCCTCAGAGCTGCTGGCTGCCACTGGGCCTGCATTACAGCAGCTCAGGTGGTAAGGTGGGGCAGGAGGGGCTGAAAGGGCTAATTGGCTCCTTAAGACTAAGAAAAGGGCTGAGGCAGCCAGATGTGGCTCTCCCAGCTCCTCTATTCTGAGTGGGAAATGAAGGCAGTCTTCTCCCTCCTTGCTAGGACAAGTCTGCAGATAGAGAAGTGAGTGTGTGAGACCAGGCAGTCAAACCTGGGACAGAGCTGGAGCTCCCCAGTGACCCTCTCACATGTCCCATTTCCTCTCCAGGACGAGCTCCCCCTCCCGCCCCCCAATCTCTCAACAAAGGTTTCTATAATCCATACTTGCAGAAAGGAGGCTAAGATAGCTGAGTAACCCATAAGAACTTGGTCTAGAGTCAGTAAGACAACTCAGTGGGTTAAGACACTTGCAACCAACACTGAATGACTTGGGTTCAATCCCCAGAACCCACATGGTGGAAGAGAGGAACTGACTCCTGCAGGTTGTCCTGACTTCCACACCACTACCCTGTCAATACAAAATAAACAAACAAATGTAGTAATTGTTTAAAAAGAAACCTGTCTGAAAGGTAACAAGGCTTACCAACCCTGGAGAAGAGACAAATAACAGTCAGCTCTTGCCTGAGTTACCTATACTTGATACCCCACTGCTTTCAAGGGCCTGTGTTAGCCTACACCAACTTTTAAGAACCACAGACCATCCCTGGACTGCCTCCTCTGGCTCTAAAATAGGACATCAAGGGCCCAGGAGTTGCTGGAAAACACTCAGTTCACCCCTGATTCTTGTTGCTACCTCCTCCTCCCTGAAGTCAGCTTGGCTATGGCCCTGGCCACACACCTCCACTTTGCATTGAATTGATAATGAGCCAGGGTGGTCTAGAGATTGCTCAGCATAAGCCCTGACTGACCCCATCATCCTGACCTGGCTGATTGGAGCAAAAATTTAGGGAGAAGCTGAGGAGAAACCACAAGACTCCTGTTCGTGACTCCTTAGGCTTGGGTGCTGGGGAATAAGGCTGTAGCCAGAGGAACTGTGCTGAGGCCTAGGTGGGCATATTTGTGACCATTGGGCCAACAGGGGCAAGGCTAGGCTCTGGAAGAGTCCACCTGAGCTGAAGCTCTGGTCCTGTCACTAAGTGTATCTGTGACCTTAAATGGGTCACTTAGCCTCTCTTGAGCTTCAGGGCCTCAAAAGCTGTGGAGGGGATATTTGGAATCTCGCCTAATCAATGTTGGCCAAGAAGCTCCAGTTCTTACACCCCAGCCTCACAAGGGTCATCAGACAGACTCAGGATCAAAACAAGCAGTGTCCAGTCAAGGGCACCCAGGTGCTTGAGTGCTGAAGGCACACTGTGAGGAAAACCCAACTAAGTCTTAGCAGCATGAGAGAACACAGGCACCCATGCTGATGGCGGCTTATGTGCGCCCACCTCCACACCAGCTGAAGCCACAGAGTCAGGAAAGTAGAGGACTGAGCAGAGACAAGCTCAGCAGCTTACATGCAGCCCCACCTGCCCATAATGTGGGGCAGTTGTGCTTACTCAGCTGACATGGTGTGGAGGAATATACAGAATATACAGCCTAAGAACAACTCTGCAAGCAGGCCTGAGCCTAGCCCCCCCCCCCCCCCGCCCTCCGGGCCGGGGCCTAGCCCCCCCCCCCCACCAGCCTTCAGGGAGTTTTCCTATCAGGGGACCCACTCAGCCACCAGTTCTCCATCTCCTTCGACCCTTGTCGGTATTAAGGAGATTGCCTGAGGCAGCAGAGTGCAGGCCCCATAGGCTTTCAGTTCCTTCTCACCATGAGTGTACCTAGGGCCAAGTTTAGTCCCTTCTCTCAAACTAATTCTTGGACCCCGACTCTAAATGGTCACAGAAGGCCCTCCATCCCCTCCATCTGTGCTAACCAACCAGGCACACATGGACAGTTTATTAATAGAGTGCTCGTCTTTCCCAGGGCTGCCCAGGAAAGAAGTTTGAACTTCAAGGCCATAGACCTGGGTGTGGATCCCAGTGGCCTTAGGGCCTTGAGAGTGCCTTTCCCTTGGATTCCTGGTTTCCTTGGCTAGGTCTACAAGGACTGAGGACTCTCTGGGGGACAGGGACAAAGAGCTGATAGCCTTAGGGGCTGAGCACACTGCAGGGATGGGATGCTGACTTCTGCCCTTACCTACCTAGGGGCACCAGCTTAATATGTGCAAGGCTCTGGGTTCCATCCATAGCACTGGCAAAGCAAAATCAAAAAAAGCAGCTGAAGCCGGGCGGTGGTGGCGCACGCCTTTAATCCCAGCACTTGGGAGGCAGAGGCAGGCGGATCTTTGTGAGTTCGAGGCCAGCCTGGTCTACAAAGTGAGTCCAGGACAGCCAGGGCTACACAGAGAAACCCTGTCTCGAAAAAACCAAAAAAAAAAAAAAAAAGCAGCTGAACACACAGAGAGAGCCAAAGCTGGAACAGAAGTTTGCAAAGCTGTGATAGAACCTGCTGCCCTTGCTGCCCAAGTGTCCAGGGATCAAGTGGCAAGATAGAAAATGGAAAGGAGAGTTACAACTACAAAGCTAGGGGTTAGGTGTGTCCCGCCATTCTTGGAACCTCAGTCTCTCCCTGTGTGAAGTGGGGCTGAGCCTGCTGGCTCTGACTCCTGGCTCTGTAAGTTGGGCCCCTCTATATTTCCCACCAATGGCAGACGCAGGCACCTCCCTCTAGCAACTACCATACCAAATAGAAACCCAGCTTGGCTCCACTGTCATCCCCAGGGGCCCAAGTTCCCAGAATGGTTTGGCTTGGGTGGGGCATAGAGTAGAGCTGGGGTGGGGGGGCTCCACATAGGCTGGGCCAGAAGGGAAGGTTAACTCTTCGTTAACCCTTCTCCCCTCTCTCCTTCTCCCGACCCTGAGCTATTTCTACCTCTATGCTGGGGATGGAAATAACTTGGGCTCAGCCCCTGGAGACCAGGGCAGCTATTTTCATCAGCCCCCAAAGCATAGCTCTACTCACTCCAAGGAGGACTGAGGGATACCATGGTCCTAAGACCCAGCTCTAGGCCAAGCATCAGCAATGACCAGAATTAGAAAAGGTGTCTGGGAAGAATGGGGAGACAGAGACAAGGTCACTCCGTCTGCTCCCCACCACAGCAAATGGGAGAATCAAAGATAGGGGGATGGGGACCTCTCAAGAATGATGAAGGTCACTATCCCTGCCACTCCTGGGCTGCGCTGCTAACTCCAGATGCTTCAGAGCCAGGTTAGTTGTTTCCAAGGCCAGATGTAGGCTCTAAAAGGCAGGAGACAGGTCTTTCTGGTGATCTCTGGCTCAGAAGGAGAAAAGGAACAGGCAGACTTATGTGAAATACCCACTTGCAATATGCCAGCCACGTGTGTACACAAATCTCACTATAAACTCATAATGGAGCACCTGTGCCAGGCCTGCCACCCAAGTGTGACAGATGGGAGCTCAGATATTCCATGAACAATTACCAGCAAAGTGGTGATCCTCTCTGAGCAGCTCAGAGTCAGAAGACTTGAATCCCAGTCCTGGCAGTGTCCTGACTCTATGTGACCTTGGACAAGCCACTATGGTTCTCTGAGCCTCAGTTATTCTCTATCTATATAATAGTCACCACATCTCAGAACCACTGTAAGGATTCAATAAAACAGCATGTTACAAAGAGTTTAAAGCAGAACCTGTCACAGACCCCTCCAAGTTTCAAACATTTCCAGAGGGTCACAGAAAACAAAACTTCCACATACTACTTATATCAGGTGTGGTACCCCACTGTTACTGCCACCTCTGGAGCTAGGGAGCCCAGTTGGCACCCATTCTACATGAATTGCACTGACCCTCTTGGGGGAGCAGGAACCTCAGATAGTCTTTCCCAGAGATTAAGCAAGAACTCCAAGACTAGATCAGACTAGGGACCATTCATTCATCGATGGAAAACAAATATTCCCTCTCTCTCCAACTAGGGAGCTGAAGAAAAGAGACTGGAGTAGAGAATGTCTTTGGATTGAGAAAGGATCAGGTGATTTTTGAGTAGGAGTCTGACATATTCTTTTTTTTTTTTTTTTGGTTTTTCGAGACAGGGTTTCTCTGTGTACCTTGGCTGTCCTGGACTCACTTTGTAGACCAGGCTGGCCTCGAACTCACAAAGATCCGCCTGCCTCTGCCTCCCAAGTGCTGGGATTAAAGGCGTGCGCCACCACCGCCCAGCCGAGTCTGACATATTCTTGAGCAGCTTCGGGCAAGACTGTTTCCAACCTTTCAGCAGCACATGGGTTCTTGGACCACTATGTCACCAGCAGAAGCCTTCCCCCACCCCCACTGCATTTTTCTTCTGCCTGGAGGGAAAGGAGAATGGAGAAGGCTGACCCAAAAACAACAGAGGATCCCAACGTGATGATTCACAGGCTAGTCACACCTCTGTGCAGACTGGGAGACTGAGGCCCAGCAGGGCCAGGCTCTGATAACAAGACAGAGACAAGTGGGCCTTGCTAGAGGTTGGAGACTTCAGTGTGTATGTGAGTGGAGAGTGGAGACTGAGACCACCTCAGGTCTTCCCTGTGCCAGAGTTGCTATCCCTCCCAATGCCACGTAGCTTTGGCCTCCTCTTCCTCTGCTAGGCCATGTCTGGGTGCAAACAACTCACTAAACTGAACTCTTGAAGGGTGCCTTGGAGAGATCTTTATACCTTCACTCCTGATCTTCCTTGCCCCCCTCAAGAGCTGGAGGGTGTCAGGTTCCTCCTTGTCTCCTTACTCTGTCCTGAGTCAAACACACACACACACACACACACACACACACACACACACACACACACACACACACACAGAGAGAGAGAGAGAGAGAGAGAGAGAGAGAAGCTCTTTCTCTCGGCCCCACATGCACCTCTGTGACCCCGTGATTCAGGGGTTACTCAAGTTATTTAGGGTTCCTCTCTTCTACCTTATACTCACAACTAGCCCCTTCACAATGCGGGCCACACACAGGGACCCCAGTGACCTGGAGTCACACACACACACACACACTGCCTGTCTTAAACACACAGAGCCCCTCTGTGTCACCCGCTAGGCTCGGCGTCACCGCCCAGTGTCCCAGCCACACGTTCGCCCGGGCCAGGCCGCCTCATGCGTCGTGTCACCCACAGTCACTGGCTGACACCGTTCAGAACCCCCCCCGCCCCTTCCCGGCCGCTCTGCGTTGCAGCCGCACCGAGGCGCCGCCGTCCCGTCCCGCAGCCGGCCCTGGTGTCAGACCAAGTTTCCCGGGCTCCACCGACCCCTTACACGCCGAGTTCCGCTGCTCCCTCTCACGCACCTTCTGACAGACTGCGCAGCGCGCGGTGCCGGGGAGGACGCGCGGGCAGCACCGGGATGGGACACGACCGGGCAGGAGAGTGTAGCTGACGCATTCGCCGCGCCGGAGAACTTCCTCAGAGCAGCGGAGCGGGGCCGCGGGCCCGGGCCCCCCTTACCTGGCCGGCAGCACCAGCTTCACTCCGCGTCCGACGCGGCGCCCGGGCCCCGCTGGGAGAGCGAGCGCTCCGGGCCGGCCGCGCAGCCTGCGCGCCTTTTGAATGAATCGTCGGCCCCGCAGGGAAGCTGCTCAGCCCCGCCCCCCGCGTCACGGCCTCTGGCCCCGCCCCCGACGTCGGAGCCCCGACTTGTGACCCTTAGCCCGGCGCCCCTCAGCGGGCGAAGGGCTCAGGATTCTCCCGCCAGGCCATGCTGCTCTGCATCGCCACCTCTCGAGCCCTCTAGGAACTGCAGGGGGCTGCGCACGACGACGGACTGGAGGCGACCAGGATGCTTTTCGATGCATATGATCTTGATGCAGCAGAAAGAGGGTAGACATGAATGCTGCTCAGGTCCTATCATCATTGCCTGCGTAACTAGGGTCACAGCTGCCACTTCTTGAGAATCTTCTTACTTTTGGAACTGGTTGCGGATGAGAACGACCTCAGTGTCTTGGATGAAGCCCAGACTGGCTTCTAGAATCCCCACCTAGTTAATAAGAGAGTCTATAAGGAATGATAACCTGGTGAACTCCTTTGGAACCTAGTCCATAAACCCACTCCTCCAGAGTAGGTAGGACAGGTGACACTCCTCCCTGCCAACACCAGCTGCTCCACTCTTCCTATCACCAAATCCAGCTATCAGAGTGCTCAGTGGAGGCCAGGAGAAGAGGTGTAATCCCGGGATATGGGAGGCCGAGGCAGGAAGCTCCTGAGTTCCAAGCCAGCCTGGGCTACATATTGAGAGACCTTGTTTCACAAACAAGCAAACGAACAACAACAACAAAGACAGAGTGCCCAGCCCTATGAGACATAGTCGTAGAAGCCAGGGCACTATATGCACTGTATAAATTCTTGCCTCTGTAAATTGTGCCCGTGTATGGGGTGGTATGTCAATACAACTACAAGTAGCAGCTTGTCTGCCACAGCCTCCTCTATCCCCGTCCGTATCATTCAAGGAATCCAAGGTTGGCCAGGAAGGCAAAGCTGGGAAGAAACTCGGACAGCACAGAGGACCCAGAGCTGGGGATAGAGGCCTGGCTGAGATCAGGATAATCACAGGTCGTGAAAGAGGTTGGGGAAGGTAAATAAGTCTGCTGGAAATAGATGGGCTGGGGTGGGATTCTAAACAAAGTCATGGAGTCTGAGCCACAGAAAGGAGAGGAAAGGTCAGGTCCCCAGAGTCTGGGAAATTCCAGGAGGAGAACCTGACACCTGAGTGAGGTGAGGGAGGGGGAGAGTTTCCATCTCCCTGGGCCAAGCCCAGGTTTTGGGGACAAGGAAGAAAAAGTTCCAGGTTACTGGTGTCAAAATCATGAGCCCAGCAGACCTAGTGTCATGTGCTTGTAATTCCAGAGCTCTGGAGGCAGAGACAACCAGATTTCTGTGACGTTGGGGCCAGCCTGGTCTACAGAGTGAATTGCAAGCAGCCAAGTATATAAAGTGAGACCCTGTCTTAGGGAGAAAAAAAAGACCCCAATACATTAAATGTCAATTGCGCCCACCAAATCTGGGGACAGACGCTATTCTAGCCTATTCCCACATCACAGTCCATGGAGGAAACCCATTGTGGGGAACAGTGAAACCCATTGTGGGGAACAGTGAAGTGCCCAGGGTAGCCTGGATGTCCTCTACTTCTGATTTTTCTTTTCTTTTCTCTTTTTGATATATAGTCCTTCCATGCAGCCCTAGCTATGTAAAGCATCTAGAGCAGGCTGACCTCAAACTCACAGAGGCCTGCCTACCTCTGCCTCCTGTATGCTAGGATCAAGGTATACACCACCATGCCCATCTTTCTAAATTTTATTTTGTTTTAATTATTTTATTATATTTTTGTGTATAGACATTGCCTGCATCTATGTCTGGGTACCACTTGAATACCTAGTGCCCACAGAGACCAGAGGGGGCATCTGAAGTTATGCATGGTTGTTAACCTCCATGTGGGTGCAGGAACTGAACCTGGGTTCCCTGGAATAACAGTAGGTGTTCTTAACCTTGGAGTCATCTCTCCAGCCTTTATTTTATTTTATATGTGTGCATTAAAAAAAAACTTAGGTTCTGGGGACTGAACTCAGGTCACAAATAGTTTACCAATGGAGTCATCTCTCAGCCCTTCTTGAGATATTTTCTTGGCATAAGGACATTCTATATCCCAATTTTCAAATTCCAAATGATGGTATTTCAGGTCCCACTTAATAGTCCAAAAGGGATGTAGGCTTGCACAGACTACTAGTCTGACTTTCCTAAGAGGGCCCAGGCCCATCTCTACTAGCAACTCTTTGGGAAGCTTTGGTCCAATCCCCCCAGCCAGTCTCCACCCCTAAAAACTGGGCAACCCAACCTATTGCTGGAAGGTCACTTTTCTTCTCTGTGGAGGCCACCTTCACAGCCAGAGTCCCAGCAGCACACGTCCCACTCCTGCACTTGGTTCAGAAGGAGCCTAATTATTATTTACTGCTCGTCGGACTTGCTGGCTCCTCGTCCAGCTGACTATAACTCCCAAGCCCTTCCCAACAGGAGCCTTCCCCAGGAGTCTGGAGCCACTCTGCAGCTAGGAGACAGAGAAAGAAGGGTGACAGCCACACATTTTGGGGCTGGCTTTTTGTGATGCTTGGAGAGTCACTGAGCTCTCAGGTGACCTCACAGACTGTCTTGTGTAAAGCCTCTGCACTTCATTGTAGGTGCCACAGGACTTTAAGACCTTGGTAGGGGGCCAGACGTGGTGGCACACACCTTTAATCCCAGCACTTGGGAGGCAGAGGCAGGCGGATTTCTGTGAGTTCAAGGCCAGCCTGGTCTACAAAGTGAGTCCAGGACAGCCAGGAAAACCCTGTCTCGAAAAACCAAAAAAAAAAAAAAAAAAGACCTCGGTAGGTTGGAATGTGTTTTCATAGTGACCCACTGGCAGGGGCAGGGGTAGGGACTCCAAGTCCCTGCCAGGACTGCTGAGGTAGAAAAAGGTGTTACGCTATCAGAGATACCAGGACACAGCTGTTTTGAGAAATTTTTGAACAGGTGGCTGCAGGCGCCCTCTGCTGGCTGTGCCAGAAATCCAAACTGGAAGTACTGTGGTCCCTGCTTGCCCATTCCAAAACTACAGATATTCAAGTTCCTTGAATAACAAGCATAGGATACTTGTATGTAGCCCGACAACTCCCCCTATAATACACAATACAACACAAATGCTATTTAAACAGTTCTTATATTATTTAGGAAATAATTACAGGACAAAGTTTGGACCTGCTCAGCACAGATGTGGCTATTATAAGTCTAAAATTTCCATCCACTAGGTATGATGACGAGTACCTTTTAATCACAGCACTTAAGAGGCAGAGGCAGGAGAATCCTTGTAAGTTCAAGCTCAGCCTGGAGTATATAGTGAGTTCCAGGACAGCCAGGAATACATAAAAAGACCCTGTCTCAAAAAAACAAAATAATAACAATAATAAATAAAATTTCTATTCATAGTTGGTTGAGTCTGAAGATACAGAACTCATGAGTATCAAAGGCCACCACTAAAGTTACAAGCTTAAGTTTTTTAAATTTCATTTTATTATTATTGTTATTTTTCTATTTTATTTACTTATTTATTTTTAGATTTTTTTTCTTTGAGACAGGGTTTCTCTGTATAACAGGCCTGGTTGTCCTAGAACTCACTCTGTAGACCAGGCTGGCGTTGAACTCACAAAGATCCACCTGCCTCTGCCTCCCAAGTGCTGGGATTAAAGGCATGTACCACCACACCTGGCCTTATTATTAATTTTTTTTTGTGGGGGGGGTTGAGACAGACTTTTTCTGTGTAATAGCCCTGGTTGTCCTGGACTCCATTTGTAGACCAAGCCGGTCTCAAATTCACAGAGATCTGCCTGCCTCTGCCTCCTGAGTGCTGGGATTAAAGGTGTACATAACCATGCCCAGCCATTACAAACAGTTTTGAACTGCCATGTGGGTGCTGAGATTTGAACTGGGGTCCTTTGGAAGAGCAGCCAATGCTCTGTTTTTTGTTTTTGTTTTTCTTTTAGTTTTTCAAGACAGGGTGCAACCAGTGCTCTTAACCACTGCTTTGCTCTAAGCAAAACTCCTGCAGGCCCTGTCCTGTCTTAGCCTTAGATCCTGTGGGTGTGCCCTAGATAAGTGGGAGGGGCCCAAGCCAAGGGAGAACTGGGGCTAGATAAGGCCAGGACCCAGCCCTGGGCAGGTGCTAAACTGGGGCTGACTGGGGATGAGGACTCACTTGGCTCAGCCTACATTCAGGTCTAGACCCCACACCAGGTCTGGAACCCACTGGGTGGGACTGTATCCTGATTCTGGGATTACTGACTCACTTGGAGGCCCAGCACCCTCAGTTAAGTCTTCTCTGGTCTTGGACCCTACTGGCTCACCTGACTTGTGCTTAGGAAGGAAAAGGTGAGGGCCTTTTTGTCCCTTGGTTGGGGAGGGGTCTGAGAGGAATTGGGAGCCGTGAACTGTAGGCCATGAGGCTGGTAGGATCAGGGCTACGCACATCAGATTTGCAGCCCAGTTACACGGACAGATCAAGGGTCATGAGGTCCTGGCCATACCTAGGAGGGAGGTAGCTTTGTTGAAGTATTTGAGGTTAAGTAGCCTAGAGGAGAGGAATTAAGGGGAACTAAAGAATTCATGCTTTGGTGTCACACAGATAAAAGTCAAGTCCTAGCTGTGTCAGTGACAGGCTGGGTAGCCTTAAGCAAGTGACTTTACTTTTTTGAGGACACTATCTGCAAAGTCCCATGTTAGGAACATCAGCTTCAAGAGGGTCACTGGGATTTGGAGCTCTAGTCTGCTCTATCCCCACCTCAGCACTTGCTCTGGGCATCTTCCCAAAGCACAGCATCTGGGGCTCTGTCTACATTATCTCCAAACCTGCTCCCTGGCCTCCTCCTCAGGACTGTCCTGCACTCTGACCAGCCTTGGATGCCTGTCTACTTGCCTTTGCCCATGAAGGCTTCTCACTGGCCATAATTGGGCCCAAAATAGCACTTCCCTATGCCACTTCCTGCAACCATCTTGTGGCTTAAGGACAGAGAGAGACAGAGAGTTGGTGTTTGGCAAGCATGCAAAAGATGTGAAGGGCTCTCAGAGGTCAGTGGGGTGCACAGAATCAGGAACTTTCCGCCGGGTACCATTGAGAAGAGGCTAGGCTGCAGCTCGCCTTCTGATCCTTAGGTACCCCCATCCCCTCCCCAGACTCAGTTCAGGATTAAGACAGGGTCTTAGCCAGACTTTCTGCCCTCCTGCCAAGCTCCCTAGACCTATATACCAGTGTGATGTGCCAAAGCTCATGCCAAGTGCCAGACTTAGACCAGCTAATCCAGCCTTCTGCCTCTTCTCATCCTGAGACATTTCCTGACTTTTCTGACCATGAGAAACCCTCACGCTGGATGTGAGGGCGATCTGGCTGCGACATCTGTCACCCCATTGATCGCCAGGGTTGATTCAGCTGATCTGGCTGGCTAGGCGGGTGTCCCCTTCCTCCCTCACCGCTCCATGTGCATCCCTCCCGAAGCTGCGCGCTCGGTCGAAGAGGACGATCTTCCCCGAATAGAGGACCGGTCTTCGGTCAAGGGTATACGAGTAGCTGCGCTCCCCTGCTAGAACCTCCAAACAAGCTCTCAAGGAGAAACCCTCACGCCTAGAGTCTATCCCCAAGTGTCAGTTCTGCCTTCTGTGGGATAACTAGTAAATTCTTTTCTCTAAGTTTCATCTTCCTTATGAGTCAGCTAAACCCTAACTTTTGTCTCTAGTCCAAGGGGTCTGAAGAAGCAACTCCTTGAAGAGACAGTCTTTGGCTCTGTCTCACTCCCTCTTCTGGGACCCAGCAGGAGTTCTCAGAGCAGTCTGAATGTGAGCCTACTTGTGGCTCTGGCTGCTCTGCTCTCTCCAGGTAACTTGTGTGGCTACTTCCCTCTCTCCTATGTGGTATCAAGACCTGAGCATGTGAATCCAGTTCTGATAGGTGAGTAACCTTGAGGAAGACAGTGAGCCTCTGAACCTCAGTTTCCTCATCAGAAAAGGAAACAGTGGCAGCAAACTTCCAGGAGCATTTTAAGGACTAGAGGGGCCCAGCTGTGGCCTTCAGTAAGTAGCAAAAGGAAGCCGGGTTTCCTGTTCTCTTGTATGCACGAGCTACAGCTTAGGCATGTAGCCCAGCGGTAGGATGCCTGCCTAGCATGAGCAGCACCCTGGGTTTGATTGCCAGCATTGCATAAAACCAGTTGTGGTGACATGGTGACATGCACTTCCAATCCCAGCATTCAGGAGGTGGAGACAGGAGGATCCTAAATTCAAGGTCACCCTCAGCTACAGACCCTGTCTCAGAAAGCAAAAGGGGTATACAGCTGTGTCTCGACTAGATTCTCCAACACTTACTTCATTAAACATGAAGTCAACGTTTATTGAGCACTGATTGTATGAGGAGTGCCACAGTAGGCTTGGGAATGGAGCAGAGAACATGACCTGGTTTCAGAGCATCCTTCCTAGATCTTTCTCTCATTCAACCTGGTCTGTACAATGGACCCTTCACACCAGGCTCTTGCACCCCTCCTTGCATAATCCTTCTTCACATCAAACCCTGGTCCTACTTCCTCTCACCCATAATCATCCCTTTAAGGCTATGCTGTCTGGGAAAACCACACCCCATGGTGTCTCAAGACTGGGTGGCCAGGAGTGTAAACAGAGCTCTTGGGGGACGGATGCCTCTTGGACTTCACCACGCCCGCTGCGTACTTTCTTATACAAATGTTATCAGTGGCTCCCTACAAAAAATACTGACACTTGGGTCCTATCTAAGGTTCTAATTTAATTGGCCTTCAGTGGGCCTGTGCCCCCAGGGACTATAGTGAACAACCCAGGTTGTAAATCATGTTTTAGAGGAGGTAATTCTTCCAGGAGCCTTCTTTGGGGATGAGCCTGAGGCCTGTTCTCTCAGGACCTCCTTATTCACAGCAAATTGGCACAGGCAGAGTGTCTAACCCAAAAGGGCACCTGTCCTGAGGCCCGGCATGGGCCCTGGAAGGCAGTCTTTTAAGTGGCGGTGCAACATGCCAGCCTTATTCCCACTGAAGTGCTTACTGGGAGGATGGTGCAGACCCAGTCCTCTGTTTCTAGTGCTGAAAGTCAGCTTTGGGTCTCTGGGGAGGGCAGAAAAATGCTGGGACAGCAGAGACGGCTGAAGCCACTGACAGAAATGCAGTAACTGGACAGAGGTAGGGACTGAGGTGGGCCTTCAATGTCCAAATCACTGGGCCCTGTGATCACCAGCTTAAGTCTCCAGTACTGGGCACCCTTTTAATTTTAGGGCCAGGGCGAACCTCTTTGAATTCCAAGAACTGTATGTTCTAGCCAAACATCCTGTAGGGGAGAAGGGATCATCAGACCTCTTTTACTGAAAGGGAAATAACTCAGCCTGACCACATGGCTGGTGTCAGTCAAGATTCCAAACAAAGGCTGTTCAGTTCAAAGCCTGTGTTCCTTCTATTTCATCCTGAATTCCATATGCGCATGACTGACCCCTCATGGAAACAATGCTAGGAAGATGTCATAAATGTCCTGTGGTGTTGAAGACCCAGCAGACCCCCGAGGGATGTGAGATTCTAAAGTACATGCTTATACTTTCTACTTTTCTTTTGTGTGTCAAAGATTTAAGTTATTGGCTTTGTTTTGTTTTGAAATTGCAGGGGGTCGGGGGAAAGGGACACAGTGTCTCACTATGTAGCACTGGCTTATCTAGAACTTGCTAGGTAGACAAGGCTGGATTTGAACTCAGAGATCAGCCAGCCACTGAGTCCCAAGTGCTAGGATTATAGGCATGTACCATCATACCTGGTCCAAGCTGGCTTTGAATTCAAGATCATCCTGCCTTGGCTTTCCCACGTGCCAAGCATACAGTCTGGCAACTGAACTACCCATTTAGCATGGAAACAGAATTTTTTATTAAAGATTTATTATTTTGTGCGTATGGGTGTTTTTGCCTACATGGAGGTCTGTGGCCATGTGCATGCAGTGGCCCTGGAGGCCAGAAGAGGGCATCTGATCCCTTGGGAATGGAGTTACAGATGGTTGTGAGCTGCCAAGTAGGTGCTGGGGTTTGAACCTGGGTCCTCTGGAAGAACAGGTAGTGCTCTTAACCACTGAGCTACAATTGTCCCAGTCCCAGAAACTGAATTTTTAAAGTAGTCATTTGGGGATACCATGGTGTGAGGGACTCTTTGTCCCTACCGAGTGGCCCCATGGTGCTGGGCATTTGCATTCTTTGCAGTCTAGTTTAATGGCACACCTCTTGAGACCAGAATCAGCCGGAGTTCTAGTTCTGCTCCATAGCAGCCTTAGCCAGAAACTCTACTGCCCCGGCTCCTTGCCTGTAGCGTATCTGCTTTAGACTTCCAAGCCTAAACCTAGACTGATTTGGAAGCTCTTGAGTGACACACTATTGATAAGCATATGATTTGTAGAGAATTCTCACATTCAAAATTCCTTTGTTCTTCTATTGAGACTGAAGCCCAGACAAGTGCAGTGACCAGCCCATGACAACACAGCAAGTCAGTGCCAACCCCATCTATCCAGCACCTTGACACCCAAGTGAGTCAGAGTCAGGAAGCCCTCATCCCTGGGGAGACAGAGCCCTGAGGTGGCTGGCAAGAGGCCATTATGGCCAAGGCTGGGGGGCCATCATTTGGTGTTTCTATTTATTGACTCTTTAAATTTCATCATCCCAGGAGTTAATACACGACTGTCTGGTAAAAAGAGAAACAATCTAAGACCGCAATGACCCACCCGCCCCAAAGAAAAACAAAACCAAACAGAACAAACCAATCCTATCTGAAACCAGACCTTTGGAGTTGTAGCTGAGGCAGGGGGCTGAGTGTCAAGGTGGCTCCCTGCAGCCTGCGGCGAGGGAAGAGACCATCCGAAAGTAGAAGCCGTCCCAGTCAAAAGGGCTATGCCTAGACCCTGGACTCTGGACTCTGGAGGGGGATGTCCTTCCTGAGGAGGCTGCCCCTGGCAGGGTGGGGTATTTAGAGAGGGATTCAATTCAGAGGTCAGAGAAAGGAGACTCACAGGTCCACCCCCAAGGTGACCTCTGTGCCAGTGCATAAGACATGGAGAGGCAGGAGCTGGGGCTTGAGCCAGCTGCAAGGGGTGAAGGCCCTTTTCTCTCACCTGAGAAAGCCCTGTCCCAGACCCACCAATGTTCCCGCATTAAGGAACCTCAGGCACCACCATCGCCTTGAAAATGCTAAATCTCGGGAAGCTCTCCAGCGAGTGTCAGTGTCCTCTAGTCATCTAGCCTGAGTGTCTGAGGACACAGTCTGAGCAAAGTCTGCTTCTGGATCAGCATGGGCATCCCCGTCAGGGAGGACTGGAGTTTATGTTAATGGACAGTGTCTTAGTGCCCTGAACATGCAGAGTGAGTGTGACCATGTTTTGTGTGTGTGTGTGTGTGTGTGTGTGTGTGTGTGTGTGTGTGTGTGTGT
>CAJQZJ010001826.1:20701327-20770186 GCA_907164525.1 Lophiomys imhausi | reverse complement strand
ATAGGAGGAGACAGGTCATGTGGGTGGGGTCCCTATGAGTGGAATTCGTGCCTTTAAACCCAGTACTCAGAAGGCAGAGGCAGGCAGATTTCTGTGAGTTCTAGGCCAGTCAGGGCTACCATGTCTGAACAAAACAAAACCTGGGAGAGCTTGTTAAACCCTCTCACCTAGTGAGGACACATGTGAGGAACAGGCCCTTCAGCAGACACCAGGCTGGCCTGTGTCTTATACTGGAATGTTCCAGAACTTGGAGCGATACATTCCTATTTACATATTACCCAGTCCTCTTTTGGTTTTGTTGTGATTCTTACATGGATTCAGATCAAAACAGTCTCCTACTGCTCCTAAAAAAAAAAAAAAAAAAAAAAAGCACTCTCCCACTCCACAGCCATGCTTTCTTCCATTATAAACCCGCTTTATTCCTGGCCACAGTTGAGTGGACAAGGAGTGGGTCATTCTGTCAACTGATCTGTTTGCCAGTGAGATGAGGTAAGGTGGACTCAGTCCTCACCAGGGGACCCTGTGGGACAACCTGGTTCGTCCGAGGGCACCTCTCTCTCAGGTAGGCTTAGAGAGAGTTCTGCAATGACAAGTCAACAGAGGATTCAAAGACTGGTGAGACTGGGGCCACCTCCCAGCAGAAGGAGATGAAAGAGGAGGTCCTCGGGGTGTCCAGCTCCTGACAGGTTAACCCCCAAGCCACTAGGGTCTTTTTAATCAACCTTCCTTTGGGCTCTGCTCCTGGGTGCACCACATTAGGCGAGAACAGTACTACACCAGCTAACACCAGGCGTTCAAACGACAGGTAACTCAATGGCTGACTACAGTTATAAAGGTGATTACGTTGCAGCCCCTCATGGGTCATGCCAGGGCACTAAGAGGATGATTTGCATGGACACCTCATATGGGATGGGAAGTGAGGTGCAAAAACAGAAAAGATGATGGACAGGCAGCCAGACTGGCGAGAGCTCAAACACACAGAGAGACTTCTCAGAGGAAGAACGCAACAGCAGAACAGCAGACTCAAGTCAGCCCCACCTTTGATGATATCTGTGTCTTCCAGTGGCAGCTTCCACAGCATCTTGTATTTGCTGGCAATATCAATGACGCTGGCTGCTGTGTACCTGTGGGTAGCCAATGGGGTGCTCTGGCTGGGGCAGGGAGTAGAGCCCACAATAGATTAACGGCTCTCCTGCCTGCACCACCCAGCCCCACCCTGGCCACTCACAGGCTCATGGAGCTGCGCCTTAGGGAGCCCGATTTCCGTTTCAGCGTGGTACAGACAATGAGGTCTGTGAACAGGAAGAGGGATCGGTCCTTCTTGCCTCCAATTGCCTTCTGTAGGGTCCAAAGTGGGATTCAGGTTGGGTGTGCACAGTCCAGAGGCCCACCCATAAACCCTAGTGCCCACCAGAACAGCAAGTTCCAGAGAGGGGTGAAGGCTCCCTCCCATTTACATGGAGTCAGGACTCATGCAAGGCACCTGTTATGGTGGGGGTCCCTGCTGGATCTGAGGGCAGCAGGCACAGAAAGAGTGAACTTGGGTGGGCTGGGGTAAAGAGGAAATCAGCCAATGGGATACTCCTTACCACTTCAGAAACCATCTCCTGCCTCAGGAACCGCCGCAAGGGGGCCTGGAGCTGTTGGGTGGGAGGAACAAGGGGTCTTAAAAACTAGTTATAATCCATTAACCCTGCAGAGATTGGTTGGCCCACTCTATGAATGAGGTCAGCCAGAGCGACACCCTGCCCTCTCTTGCACTGTTGTGCTGTCTAGCCAGGGACACAAGGTCAGACAGATGAGGAGGACACAGAAGGATTGGGGCATTGTGATCCCAGAAGCAAGTACACCACAGACCCCGATCTGGACATGGATGGCCACAATCCAGGTAACAGGTGCAGACACAGACAGGGGCACAGCAGGGTGGGACACATACATCCTCCATGCCCTCGATGTGGGCTTCAATCTCCTGCAGCACGCGGGCGTGCCGCTCTGCCTCCTCAGCACTCCGTACTCCCTTGTTGATGCGTTCAGCCACCTGCTTGATGTTCCGCTGAGCATCCAGCAGGAGTGGGTGGTCTGGATGGTCTTCGGGTGTGTGCTTCAGAAGGTCCTGTGGTGGGGATGGGGACCTGTTTAGCTGCCCTCAAGACATTAAACTGACTGCTGGAGCAGGAGAGATTGAAGCAAAGGCGTCAAGGAGGGCTTTCTTTCCTGCCTGGAGCCTGAGAAGAGATGTGCACCCCCTCCCCACCCCCGGCTTCCACGCTTGGCTCCCTGCCCAGCCAGGCCTACCTTCACCAGAAGCTCATAACGTGGGATTCTCTGCACAGGCTTAATCATGAGGTCAGACAGGGCCTGCTTCTCCTTGTTCTCACGCATGCTTTGCTGAAACCCAAGGCAGAGGGGAGGGAGTTCCCACATGAGGAATGACATGGTTGGGAAGACACAGGCTCCTAGCAAGTTCCTCCAGCTGAGCCCAAGGGCAGAGGCTGGCACATTTGCTGTACCACAGTCAAGAGTTCCTAGGATGCCCCTGAGCTAGCCTGATGTGAGGTTAGCTCTACCCTTCCATCCCAGTCCACATACCTCCAAGAACTTGAGAAAGGCTGGCCTTGCCTCCTTGGCTACACGCACAGCATCCTTCGCATTGAGGAAGTTATCAATATAGGCCGAATAGATGTTCACCAAGACATCTTTGGAGAACTGTGAGAGAGGAGGCAGGTTAGGCAGGCTCAAGGTCCCTCACCCACTTCACCCTGTCCTAGCTTCCATTCATTCAACTTGAAGTGGTCAGGCTTGATCTTCTCTCTTTTTTTTCTCCAAATGTGTACGCGTTGCACATAAGACACGTGACTGAGAGGGTAGGTGTGTGTGTGCATATATAGACACAAGGTATAGCTTCTGTGTTTGTTTAAAAGCATATAGACACGTGCCTAGATGCGTGCTGAGCCCAGACCTGGTTTGTTTGTTTGTTTTTCACTTCTGGACAGTCTGTTACCAGGTCTCCAGACCCCATCAGATCAGCCAGGCAGGCCTCAGACCCTCCTGGTGGTGGGAGTGAACAGACCCATTCTAGCTGCTCTAAAGTTCTTCGCTCCAAGAGCAACCCTCCCAGCGCAGTCAACCCACCCTTGGCACTAAGCTGCAGCCTGCTCCTATGGGATGCGCTTGCTGCCTGACTTAGGGGCTCCCTCCCGGTACAGTGAAGTTTGGCTCAGGGCAGGGCACATTGGGGCTATCCTACTGGTTGGCTGGTGGTAGGTGCTAGGTCAGGGGACTTGCCTGTAAGAAGGACACCTAGGTTCCTGTCTCAGCTGCACCAAGGACAGACTACGATACAGATTTTAGAGCCCCTGGTTCTCTAAGGTGCCAACAGTCTCTGTCTCTGGACAGGACATGGCTGAGCCTGAGTGGCTGACGGAGGACAGCTCTCTGGAGAGAGCCCATCCTGGGTTGGTTGAGTCTCCTGTCAGCCCACAGTCAGCACCCAGGTCCAGACAGAGGTTGAGCTTAGTGACACTGAGGGTGCATCAGCTTCCAAGCAGCAATGGCAAAGTAAGATCTGTGCAGGCTAAAGGCCCCGCTGTGCCTCATCCCGAGCACATTTAAGCATCACGCCACAGAGCAGGCAGGCTTCTGTTGTTGCTGAGTTCACTATGAAGCCCTGACTGGCTTTGAACTTGCCATGTCCACCATTTTTTTGTTTTTGGCTCATAGAATTTTCTGGAAGGATTCTCTACAGTTTTGCTTTTATAATTATGTGGCTCTAAGCAAAAATTTATCTGAGTTCGGCTATCATTTATCAGTCATCATCAAGAATTCTTGGGAATTAAAAAAATGTAACTTAAAAGTTTTTCAAGTATAACTAAAACTTACATAAATAAGCGCCAATTTAAGAAGAAACAGCACGTTATGTTTACAGGAGTTTAATGAAATGAAATTTTTTTTTGTTTTGTTTTGTTTTTTTCGAGACAGGGTTTCTCTGGAACTCTCTGTAGATCAGGTTGACCTCGAACTCACAGAGATCCAACTGCCTTGGCCTCCCAGAGTGCTGGAACTAAAGTGTACCACTACCAAACATCTTTGTATTGTTTTTTGAAACTTTGCCTTTGTGGTTCTTTTGGCATTCTCAACCAACCACTGAAGGACCTTGAAAAGCTCATGGGACTATATGGCTCCTGGAGCTAGGAGCATGTGGCCAGTGACAAGTGAGGGTCAGGGCCCCTAGTGTACATACTATGCATGATAATGCACAGCTTGTAAAAAGCGGCAGAGGGTATGAAATATGATTATTAAAAAAGAACCAGCCAGAATGAGGCATCACTGTCAAGCCCATATAAATGTGAGGTACAGGTCAGAACCAGTGCCAGTTATGAGGTCCAGGTCCCAGTCAGGGTCTATGGCCAGAGTCCGCGAAGCGGGGATACTCACCGACTGGACAAGCAGAGCTCCCACTTTCTGCTGGGCGTGCCACGTCTGCACGCACTGCCGCACCTGCTCCAGGAACTGCTCGTGATGCTCCAGGAGCTCGGGGATCTGGTCGAAGATCTCGTCCACCAGAGATGGGTCACACAGCAAGGAGTTCTCGGGCTGCTTCAGCGGCTGCATGTAGCCCTGGAGGACCCACAGGGTCAGTGCTGAATTTTAAACTGAATACTAGTTTAAAATCTGCCTGCAGAGGTCGCCCCAACCCACCTGCATTGGGAATCACCTGGCCAGCAGCTCAGTGACTTGCCACTGTGTCTCCCGGGTCAGCAGTGGGAGGAAGGCTCTATCCCCAAAACCGCGCTCCTGCCCGGCTCAGGGCTTAGTGAGGGGAGGAGGGGAGTACAGGGAAAGTATGATGGCTGCATGAAAAGAGCGGATGCCCCATTCACTCAGTAAACATTTACTGGGCAATTCTTACACACCAGGCACCGTTTTAAGAGCCAGAAGACAGTGGTGAACAAGAAAGACCAAAACGATAAACATGGTGGCATATACCTGTAATTGCAGTACTCAGGAGACTGAGGCAGGAGGATCACCACAAGTTCAAGGCCAGCCTGGGCTACATTGTGAGACCTTAACTCAAAAAATAGCCAATAAAAACACCCAACAGAGCTTACATCTATTCAAACGAAACACACAAATGAAAGGAATACAGAAAACAAAGCCACATTTCACCAAATCTAAGACACACCACTAGTTTTAATTACCTTTTAGGGTTTAAAAAAAACCCTATGCCAATCAAATCATGATGTGCTACCTATTACACAACAAACTCTGGGTTCGATCAATTACATGTAGAACTTCCAAGTTACAGTGGTGGCAGGCAGGGCACTAAAGCCAACTCTGGAGTTCCTGGAGGCCTATACCAAATACTAGTTTAAAAGTTTTTGTATCTCCTGGGCTGTCTGTGACTAAATTTTCTGGTTTTCACCACAAATCTGTGTTTCATGGTGTTTCCTAGGCATGAACAGCCAGCCCCTTCATTGGCATTCTCATGGAGAGATCGCCCTCTGCTGGCCCATGCTGCAACTGCAGGCCAAAAAAATGAAGGCATTCTTGAAAAGACATATGTGATGTTACATTTATAAAATAACATTTATATTAAACATTTAAAAAATCTGGCTTGTTTTGTAAAACAAACTTGAAAAATTCAGGCTGAACAGAATCCTCTTGGCTGGTTGAAGAGTCTGAAAAGGCTCAGGGTGACTGAGCTAGTAGTTAGCAGCTGGCCTTCTTATATAGGGCTCTCTGGCCAGCACCAGACAGCACCTTGACAGGTCAGGCAGGATCTGTTGTTCCTCTCCAAGCAGAAGTGACACCACTCACCTGTGGGTCACCCTGAAGAGGAACAGGCACACGGTGGGAGCCACAAAATCACACACCAGAAAGCCAGAAGCTAAGCAGGGGCAGACATGCCATGCAAGATACGAACGAGCTATTATACAGTATGCCAGAAGGGAGTGAGACCTCTGAAAACAGGAGAGTGGAGGGCACCGGGGACAAGGGGAGAAAGGCTGCTTAGGAAAAGTCAGTCATAGCTGAAAATATTGGGGTTCAAGACAGTACTCAAGGACGGGGGTGAAACCATAACCCAGGAAAGGTTACAGATTTAGGGCCTGGGTTCAAACCCACCTCCTTCTGGATGCTGGCCTTGGTATATGATTCATTTCTGTTATTTTGTTTGTTTTTATCTGAACTGGCTAAGTAGCCAAGCCTGTCCCTGAACTCCTTGTCTCCCACTCAAGCACTGTGGTCGTAGGCACACACACACCACCTCGCCTGGTTCGTTTAGTATTATTTTCTGTTTTTGAGACAGGGTCTTGCTTTGCAGCCCAGCTATCCCTTAACTCCCCATTCTGCCTATACTTCTAAATACTGGGATTACAGACAGGCACCACGGAATGCAGCCCTGATGCCTTTATTTAAACCCTTGTCTTGCAGGGATCCTACCCACCAGCTCTGGGTGGCAGTGGTCGCTGAGCTAGTGGCCACCTCGATTTCAGTGTCTGTTACTGAGCCTCTGAGTCTGCATTTCCTCATTCAAAGGAGCTCCTACATCACAAGGTGAACGATGGTTGAAGCAACTGTGAGTGCACACACACACACACACACACACACACACACACGCGCGCGCGCAGACAGTATGGGAGATGCTACATGTATCTCTTCTGAGCTGTTCATTTGGGACAGGTGCTAACAAGATTCCCACTCTACAGCCAGGGCAGGTGAGGCACAACCGGGACCACGATTAGTTCCAGGTTACACATCTGTCCAAGAAGTAGGACAAGGTTTGAGCACTGGAGTCAGGCTCCAAAGCCTGGTCCCTGTCTTCTAGCCACATCCCTGGGCTGCGGTACCCCAGCCCTTGGGTTCAGGTGATGCTCTCCTGCTCATCTCTACTTCTGATGGGAGGCTCCCATCAGAAATTTCAATTTGGTGCCTTCAGCTCCTGCTAGTCTCATGGGGCCAGCAGATTCGGATGCCAGGCCTGCCTGCCTGCCCTGAGTTCCACGGTCCTCCTCCCTGTCAACAGGCACGAGAGGCATCACATCTTCACTCCAAGGCAATACATGAACAACATCATTTTGCAGAGGAAACCAGGGCTTAGGGAAGTAAAGAGCTTCAAACTCACTCAGCAGGAGACAAATGACTCAAAACCAGGGATGACTGACCACACTGCCTCCAGCTCTCACTAGGGGATGGCAATGGACTGTTGCCACGGCTACTCTTCCTGTCTGACATCTTGGGGATCCTTCCTCAGGTTTTCCTGTGTCTGTAGGAGACCTTAGCTCTTGCCTGGCTTCCTGCCTTTCTCCTTGGTGGCCACACAGCCTACTTCTGGTGGTGACAGTGGCTCCTTCCTCCACTATCCTGGTCTTTGTTTCTGTTGTGCCCTCTGTTCCCCTCAAAGGATTCTCTGCTAAAATCCTACCCACCCGTCAGGTCTCTGCTGGACACCCTAAACCCAAAGTCACATTCCCTGAGCCCACATAACAAGGATGTCCTCCTTCTATGTTCTTACCTCTGCGGACATTTTTATAAAACAGAGGCAATGTAGACAAAGGATAAAAATTGTCACTCTAACCAGTTCCTTTCATATGTTTTTGAAATAGGTCCTCATGAATTCCCTGGAACTATCTATGAGTCAAAGATGACCTTGTATTTTCGATCTTCTTGCCTGTCTCCTGAGTGCTGGATTACAGGCATGTACCCCCACACCTGGTCCATGCAGTCCTGGGAATCAAACCCAGGGCTTCTTGCATGCTAGATGAGCGTCCTTCTGAGCTACGCCCCTAGCCCCACTTTCACCAATTTTACGTGTTCAGATTAGTACACACACATTCATACTGTTGCATAAATACCAACTTCATCTCCCAGCTGAAAACTCCAGACCACTGGACACTAACTCCCTACATCCTCCTTCCTCAGCTCCAGCCTCCTGGGGGCTCTGCCACCACCATTCCACTTTCTATGTCTGAAAGCTAAACTATTCCAAGCACCTTGGGATGCCCAGTATTGGTTGTTAGGGGAGTGGCTTATTTCACTTAGCACAGTATCCTCCGGGTTCATCTGGGTTGTAGTGTGTGTCCCAATCACCCTCCTTTTCCAGAGGAGTACTACCCATATATGTGTGATATATACCCTTGAATTCTGTGTCACTGTCTGTCATCAGGTTAGTGACTGCTACTCTCCAGACTAGCCATGAGCTCCAGAGAAGAGATTCATGTCATGTCCCTCAGGCTTTCTGCTGAATGGTGACCTCTGAACTGCCCAGAGAATAGTGTTTGGTCTAAAGAAGGGCTCTGTACAGATTTGTGGAAGGGGGAGAAGGAGGAAAGAAGAAAAAGCTGATTGGTTCTGGATATTTCCTGGGCTCTACTTCACCCTGAGCTGTGGAGGCTTGAGTAAGCTCATCTTTAATTGTGCTTGTGGGCCCCATTTCAGCACATACACCCGGGCTCTGGCCTCTGCAGTATCCACAGATCTGAGCCTCAGCTCTTGGCTCAGCATCCGACCATAGAAGTACCCCTCCCCCTCTCAGTGATCCACCTCTCCCAGGCCAGGGGCCTGGCACAGCTGAGTATTCCCACCCCATGCCCTACCCCCTGGAGCCCACATGACCTGAGCAGCTCACTTCCTAAGTGTCTGTCCCTCTCTGTCCCTCCTATAGTCTGGGCCCTTACTAGAACTCTGTGGCCCTGGCCTGGCCTCCTCTTCTACCACCCATCTTTTCGGCAGGCACACAGACTTCCCGAAGCATGAGTCCCACCACATGCCTACCTGTCTCAAAACCCTCTGATGACTCTCCAGGAACCCCACTTTGGTCCAAATCCTTCTCCTGGGGTCCAAAGACCCCATGGCATGACCCCTGCTGGCTCCTGCAACGTCACCCAAGAACCAGCTCCTCAAACTCTGTACCAAGTGGCTCTCTAAATGTAAGCGTCAAGCCCTCTGTGGAAGCCACCCGCACTGCACCTTCTCTAGGGAGCCTTCCCTGATTGTACACTGGCCTGGCATCTTCCAGCCTCTAGAGCAGTGGCTCTTAATCTGTGGGTCATGACCCCGACAGGGATCCCATATTAGGGAGCCTGCATGTCGGATATTTACATTACAATTCCTAACAGCAGCAAAATTATAGTTATGAAGCAGCAACAAAATAATTTTATGGTTGGGGGTCACCACCACATGAGGAACTGTATTAAAGGGTCACAGCAGCAGGAAGGTTGAGAACACTGCTCTAGAGTGTCCCATGTACTCAACAGAGTTCTTCTTTCCTTCATCCTTGGGGCTTCCTGTATCCGGACCAGGGTCTGCCCATAGCAGACACTCAGCATTTAATTACAGCCACAGAAAGGGTGTGATCAAGGAGGTGCACAGCTCAAAACTGGGGTCCAGGGCTGCTGAGGGGGCGTGGAAGCAATGGGGTAGAAACTCCTGCTCTACCCAGGACCCTCTATTCTCACCTACCCTGCAGGAGGAGACCCCTTCCTTTGGAGTGGCCACTTCCAGGATTCTCCACATGCAGGTATGTGCCAGGTCAGAGCTCTTTAGTCTCGGGCCCTGTCCATGTGGGTGACCCCACCTACCTGCTGCCCACACTTGCAATGCTGCTCTCAGGCCTAGGCTGAGGGCCTCACCTGCATTAGAGTGCGCAGGGACTCCACGTACGATTGCTCTGTGTCCAGCAGGGTCATAGTCACGTGCTTCCGCATGTCCTGTGGGGACAGAAGTAGAAGGTGAGTAGTCCTTTGCTCCCCTTAGCCTCTGTCACCTACAGGTATACGCAAGCTCATCTGCACGCACAGAGAGTCCATCTGATCCTTTCTCTAGCCTTCCCTGCCTACTTCCTGTCCCCCAGAGATAGTTCCCCAAAGCATCCTGGACCTCCATCCTGCCAGGCCTTCGCTGAGGCATTCTCTGCTGGGAGTGCTCCTCGGAGTCTCAAAACACACCCCTCCAAGTCGATCCCTGTTCTCCCACCCCAACAGGTTCTGGACAAAGACAAAAAAACCAACAACAATAAACCCTCATATTTATAAAGGAAGATGCCTCCCGGCTACACCCACTCTAGAGACTGACTCTGAAAATGCCAAGTTCCAGCTTGTTGCTGTGAGGACATATTTGACCTGGCTGTGTATCACAGCATCCTGGCTGTGTGTCACAGCATCTCCTGCTATGGAAGAAGACTCTGCAGCCCAGGGAAGTAAAGTGGGTGCTAGAAACTGTAGAGCTAAAAGCATCAGGGTTCTCACAAGGCTGGATCCCAATTCTCAATTAAAGGTAGGTTATAGACTCTCCCTTGAACCAGGATCAGCGCTGGACTCTTCATTTTCCCAGCCCTCTTGACCACCTGTGTGATACATAGTCTCTCCATTTTTTCTTTTTGCCTTCTCTCTCTCTCTCCCCCCCTCCCTCTGTGTGTGTGTGTCTGTGTGTGATATGGATCTGTGTGCACATGGTCTGCTCACCCAGGTATGTACATGTAGACACAAAGGTTCAATGTTAGCTGTCTTCCTCTATTGTTCACCACATTATTTAATTTATTTATTATTATTTTTTTTGATGCAGAGTTTCTCATTGAACCTGGAGCTCACTGAGCTCAGAGTACCGCCTGTCTCTGCTCTCTAGTATGGGGGAGGGTCATAGATGTTGGGGTTACAGACACACACCGCTGTATCCAGTTTTTACAATTCTGGAAATGCAAACACAGGTCTTCATGCTTACCCCTCAAGCCATCTCACCAACCCTCTTTCTCTTTTTGAGATAGGATCTTATACAGACCAGGATAACCTTGAACTCCTGATCCTCCTGCCTCCGCTTCCCTAGTGTTGGGGGTTTCAAGCATTCACTACTACGTCTGGCTTGTGCACTAGTGGAGAGCAACCCAGGGCTTTGTGTGCATGCTAGGCAAGCACTGGACCAACTGAGCTACAATGCCAGCCTAGCCTCATCATTTTCAGAACAGGGGAATCACTGACGCTTACAGAAGGAGGACCCAAGAGTCCCCTAGGGATGGCTCAGCATCTTCACCCCCATCACAAGGAACTGGGTTCCTGTCCCTGTCAAGGTAAGCTCTATCCTATGGCAATACTTTGTTAGGAGCAAGCTTGGGAATGTCTGGGCTTCCTCCTCCCAACCCCCCCCCCCCCAATGAGGCAGCTCACCTGCTGCCAACTTCAGTAGTCCCCAACCTTATCCAGGAAGCCCTCCCAGATAGCACCTGTCCCATCAGCCTCTGCCCTGGCAGGGAATCCACTCCAGAACTCCATACTGACACCCAAGCCTCTAGACTGGCCCTAGGCAAGGTGTGCGACCCACACATCTGGCTGGGCTGTGCCTGGGGCTCCAGTCCCCAAGTCCTGCAGTTTCAAGATGCTCTCTTTGTGTGGAAATTCCAGAATGGGTATTATGCTTGGGCCTTCTTCCAGGCCTTATCCCAAGAGCCTCTTAAGGCAGAGATTCGGTGGGTGGGACTGTCATTGTCACTGTTCTGCCCAAGGTCCCCAGTCAGCTTAGGGACCCAAGCTCTATTAGTGTTTGTTTGTTTGTTGGTCTTGCTCTGTAGCTCAGGACAGTGCTGGGCGTAGAGCTCACTGTGCCCAGCTCACTGTTCACTTTCCTGTGGCTGTGGTACGTTTACCTCAGGTGCTGTTCCTCTGACCCTGGAATTGGGAAATCAGTCTTGTCCCTCAGCAACTTACAAGGAGGCACACTCAGAAGTGGACTCCCATGCTAAGCTCATCGAGGCATGGGTGACAGTCATCTCCTTGGGACACAGGAGGCTGGCTCACTTCACCTCTGTAAGCTCTGGCTGTGATGTGTTCCTAAAGTCTCCCTCAGAGACCCCAACTACAAGAAGACAATTTATACTGGGTGCTTGTGGGGCCCTTAAAGCAGCTTTGGGTCTCATGTGTCCACTCCTGACCTGGCAGCTCCCAGAACAGGCCACAGAACCTCACAAGTATGTGCAACTCATTTCAGCCTTACACAGCTCCAAGACACAGATGAATCAAATCAGAAGTGACATGACTTGATCAAGATCATATGGCCAGTGACAGACAAAATAAGGCCCAGAGGCTCTTTAGACACCTTATGCAGAGCCTTAGGGCCCCAGCACCCTATGACCCCATTTACCAGCAACCTCAAGCCACAGAGCTCCTCAGCTCTGCTCGTCCTGGCTGTGTGACTTTCATGGCTCTGCTTCCCTACTCCTTTATGAAACGGAATTAAACAAACTCTGCTCCTGGTACCATGTAAGCTCGGTGACGGGGAACAGGACGGTATCCACACTCACACAGTGATCCTCACTCTCCCTTCTCTTCCCACTCTACTGACACCTCATGGGAAGTTTTCTGACTGACTACAGGACAGCTAGACCAGGCTTTGGGACACACGGCTGCTGTCCCCTGCCCATACTCACTGGCCAGCCAGATCTAACCTGGGTCATGGTCAGAGAAGTTTCCTGAGAGGCAGGGCTGGCGCTGGGCCTGCTGGCCAGGAGGCTGGGGTGGTAGAGGGAGCTGACTCTGCAATGCTGCCTCTCCCAGCCTCCTCCCTGCTGCAAAGCACAGTGGCTGTCATTCAGCTGTCAGGTAAAGCACATAAAGCAAGGCCAGCTCCTTGTCACTGCACGGAGTGGAGCACCCTCTGCACGTGTCCAGACACCGGAGCAGAGCAGCGCAGGGGGGCGGGGGACAGGGGAAGCAGGAGATGGAGGGACAAGGCAGCTGTCAACCAGATCAGCAGGCCCACCTGTTCCAGGCTGGCCAGCCCTTTAGCCTACTTCCCTCCAGATCCCCTCACCCTTCAATAGCTACAGGGAGGCCCCTGGCATGGGGACCAGGAGGACCTGTGGGAAGGTGGACACAGCAGGAAGATGGTGAGGGGAACGCTCCTGTCATTAAACCCCAAAACTGAGACCCCGGTGTACCTACCAACTGTGAAGAAACACACATGCAGAGAGGCCATGAAGGCAAGATTCCCTGCGTCAAGACAAAAATGGTGCCTTATCATCCATCTTCGAGCTAGGCCCTCCTGCCCGGAGACCCGGAGCAATGGAGACACATACATACATAGTTCAGTACCCGGATTAGGGCAGAGCCCTAGTCCCCATTGTGCCCAGAGCACGGAACAGAGTCTGGGCCCAGACAAACAGGCAGCATCCCCGGAACCTGTCC
Source organism: Lophiomys imhausi (assembly GCA_907164525.1). Lineage (NCBI taxonomy): Eukaryota > Metazoa > Chordata > Mammalia > Rodentia > Muridae > Lophiomys > Lophiomys imhausi. Next base: position 20,757,017 of record CAJQZJ010001826.1, on the reverse strand, counting down.
CCTCCCCCTCCAGAAAGGCAGCTTGAGGCAGGAATGGGGACACCAGCTTTCCCACAGTACCATGACCTCTCCAAGCCCCTAGTTCCAGTGGGGAGATGGCAAATGGGAAAGCAATGCTGGTCACCACCAGCACGGGGTCCGTCAACCCTGAGGGAGGCTGAAAATCTGGCATTCCTGGGGACCCAGGGTGCTCCAGGGAAAAGAAAATACGCTTTCACCTGACCCACTTGACAAGAGAGTACTGTCCTGTGCCTTGACCCTTAGTGCCCAGTGAACCCCACCAGTGCAGCCAGGGCTCCTCACCATCAACCTCTCTGCCTTCATCTGAGGTCAGCCCTCCCCAAGCCTGGGGTTGGCAGGCAGGCAGGGTCCTGATGCCTGATCCAAGTTCCAGGCCCCGCTCTCCAGCATCTGCCCACGCTTCCCGCGCGTCGCCCGGGTCTGCGACATCCTAGGCCAAGATCCAGGTTCCCGGCTGCCCATCCCCCTCCCAGTACCTGGGCCTCCCCCGGTTCCTCCGCCGTGTCAGAGCCCCCGCCCCCGGCGGACTCCCCGGAGGCGGCGGCCGGGCCCAGATCGCGCATGTCTTCCAGCGCGATGGTGAACTGGGCCAGGGTCTTCACCATCTGAAGCATGCGGCCGGGCAGCCGCCGGGGCGGGGACTGCGCAGAGTCGGAGGGCCCCCTCCCACCCGCGCTCCTCAGGGGCCTTGGCCCCGCCGCGGTGGCGGTGGTGGCGTTAGTAGCAGCGACCTTGTGAGCACAGCCGGCGGTGGCGCTGCGGCCTCCTCCGCGCAGGGAGTGCGCGCTGCGTCGCAGGGGGAGAGTCCCGCCCTCTGCGCGCCGCCCCTTCTCCCGCAACAAGCCCAGCGCCGCCGGACCTCGCACCCCAGCCTCAGGATGCAAGTCACACACATCCCCGGACTAAGACGCGTCCACTGCTGTATGTAGCAGGCGGGAGCACAGATTTACACCCAGGAGCCACGGATGAACAGAGTTAGTACAGAGCAGGGCCAGGCGCTGGGTAGGTCAGGGTCAAGTGCGCTCGCATTAACAGTGTTACCATAGAGATCCCAAATTCTAACACCCATGAGCCTGACCCGCCACCGCTCACAATGATGCAGACTTTCTTGTTCAACAACTACAGCACCCACCCATGCAGGCATCAAGTGCGGATTGCTGGAAACAGCACAGGCCCCAGCTCTGGGAGGGGGGCTTGGGTGTGACAGAGAGGGGCTGTCACTCAAAACACCCACACTGAGTCACCCCTATCCCGACCACCATATTATCCAGCTTAGCCAGTGTTCTGAATCTAGTCCTGTTCCCTTCCAGAGTCTCTCCCCTTGCCCCTCACTGGGGAGGGACTCTGACCACCTCCCATCTGCCCTCCACCCAACTCCCAGGTGTTTGTTTAAACGTGACACTCAGGCTCCTTCCTCAAATCGCAGGACAAGGCCAGAACCTACCCAAGGACACACTTAAGTAAGACTAGGGTGTGGGGAGAAACAACGTTGACACCAGCTCGCAACGGGCAGGAAGGAGAGTCTACACACCCTGCAGCTGTGACTTAACCCTGGCTAGCTCCCCCTCCTTGAACACTGAGGGTTCCCACACTCCCTAAGCTCCCAGCTGACTACATCTCTCCAACCTGTTCTGTCTGGATTTTCCTAGCAATGAGGTAATGGACCCCCATCAGGCAAGCCAGGATTCGCACCCTGTACCATTCTCTGGGTCTAGAAATGGCACCTCTCCCTTGCCTCAGGACCTTTTCCTTCCCCTAGCAACCAGTGCTTTTTCTTTTCCTTTAAGACTGTTCTACACAAACGCCACCTCCTCTAGGAAGCCCTACTGGTTCTTCATGTGCTGTTTTGTGTTCTGCAAGATCTTTGGTTTTCTTATCTTAACCACAGTCTAATAATACATTAGAGCAATGATTAGATTGATGGCCAACTTCTTCCAGAATACTGCTGGCTCCCTGAGGTAAGGGCCCATGTCCTTCCTAAGCCAAGGCACTGAACACATGTAACAGAGGTTGGTTAACAGACTAGTCTCCATAGCTCTGCTTCTTTCTCCCTTTGCCAGTCAGCCTGTGTAAGTTTCCTGGCATCCATTTAACAGGGAGGTCCCTACATCCCTCTATCCAGCCCTGCTTCCATAGCCCTCATTCAAAAAATTCTAAGGAATTTTTTTTTTTTTTTTTTTGAGACAGGGTTTCTCTGTGTAACAATCCTGGCTGTCCTGGAACTTGATTTGTAGACCAGGCTGGCCTCGAACTCACAGAGACCTGCTTGCTTCTGCCTCCTGGGTGCTGGAATTAAAGGCATGCACCATCATGCCCAGCAGCTAAGGAATTAAAAAAAAAAAAAAAGACTTACTTATTTTTAACTTATGTGTATAAGTGTTTTGCCTGTGTGTGTGCCTTCCTGGTGCCCACAGAGACTGCAAGAGGGCACTGAATCCTGGCACTTGAACCAGGGACCTCTGTAAAAGCAGCAGGTTCTCTTAACTACTGAGCTATAGTAGTTTAGTTATACAAAATAACCCAAGAGCTGTTATTTTGTAACACCCTATTCCCAGGTCTCATACAGCCCAGGGTGGCATTAAACTGGCTTTGCAGTGGAGGGTGATCTTGAACTTCTGACTCCTGGGTAAGCACCTTCCCAGTTCTGGGGTTACAGGCACGCACTACCAAGCCCGGTTTGTTTCATGCCCCCTTGTTGACACCAGGGTCATGCCATGCAAGCACTCCACCAGCTTAGTTCACTCCTACTATCTCCAATTTCTGCTACCAGTACTGAAGATTAAACTCCCGACTCCTGAATGCCAAGCAAGGGGTGGGTGGGCTTTCTGTCTTCCTGTGTGTGTTGTTTGTTTGGTCCTGGGTCTCCCTATAAAGCTCAGACTAGCCTCAAACTCATAATCCTGCCAGGGAGGTAGCTTAGTGGTGGAGGACTTGCCTATCCAGTGTGAAGTTATATACCCAGCCCCCAGAACTCTGTTTTGTTTGTTTGTTGTTGTTTTTAAGGTGCTTATAATTTTTGCTTAGGCAAGATGGCATCCACCTATAATCCCAACACTTGGGAGGTGGAGCCAGGAGGCTCAGCAGTTCAAGGTCACCCTATACGGTAAGTTCAAGACCAGCCTGAGCTAAAAGAGGCCCTGTCTCAGAAACTAAACAACAACAAAACAGGTCTGGGAATATAGTTCACTGGTAGAGCCCTTTCCTGGGGAAATGGCCCTAGGTTCAGTTCCCAGCTCTACAAACAAGCACACAAAAGGCCTCATGATTCTCCTGCCTCCTCCTGAGCGCTGGCATTACAAGCGTGCGCCCCTGTGCCTGGCACAAATATACCTCAACTCCTCCTGAAAGGGCAGGCTGGGAGCATGATGCAAACCAGGGAAGCAGCCACAGCACAGAGGGGTCAGAGCCAGTACCAGACGGTGCTTAGTACACATGTGTAGCATCAGTGAGTGGGCAGTCTGTGGCCTCGGCTGTGTCCACTGGGTCCTGCAGGATGGCAACAACCATTCATCCAGTCTGCTGAATGAAAGAACAAATGCAGCAGAGGCTCTCTTCTGGCCTCTGGACTGAGAGCCCAGCACCTCCTAGGAATGTGCTGAAAAGCACATTCACCCCTCCCCCAAGGGATCTCAAACTCTACCCAAGGCTGGAGCCACAAGCCAGCTGAATCCATCTTTTTCCCTTCCCAAGAGACTGCCTTGCCCATACTTCACCCGACAGCTTGCTCCTCCTCTTCCTCATCAGGGAGGGCATGTTGGGGGAGGATAGGAAGAATGAGTGTGCCCATGCCCAGGGTGGGCAGCCAGGTCTCCCAGGAAGGTACACATGCACACACAGGCCGGCTGCTCAGTCACTGTAAGTCTCTGGCTATCAGAGTACCGCTTCCCATTTGGTCCTTTCTCAAACCACCTGATCTTGGCCTCATTTCTTCTTAGTGGCTGGGAGGCAGTACTTAGTTTGGGGGGTCTCGGCAAGGTGCAAGCCATCCACCCCTCACTAGTTCCAGCAGGACCGGATTCAGGAGAATGATCCCCACCCAGGCTGGCTTCCAGGCAGAGCAAAGGCAGTTAGTTACTCCTGCATGGGGAAAGCCCTCGAGAGGAGCCAGGCCTTGAGCACAGCATGGAGTCAAGAGACCCAGGAAGGAGTCCTGTGGCTGCAGGAAGAAGTGCTATGTGGCTTCATTAATGATGGCTAGTTAGATCCAAGCCTGTCACTATAGCACGGGAGGGGAGGGGGTGCTGGTGGAGCAGAGAAGTGAAAGGAAGCCAAGGAAGGGACCAGTGGCACAGGGGCTGAGGCAGTAAATCATCAGCGCCCTTTCAGGACACAGTCAGCAGAGGCATCATGCACTCAGCACCCAGTGCAGGTATGGTTCTGTGGCTCCTCTGAGCATCAGTCTGGGGTGCAGATTTAACCCTCTTAGAGCTCTGTAGATGTTTGCAGTAGTTCACAGAACAGTCTTTTTGTTTGTTTTTGTTTTTCGAGACAGGGTCTCTCTGTGTATCCTTGGCTGTCCTGGACTCACTCTGTAGGCCAGGCTGGCCTTGAACTCACAGAGATCCGCCTGCCTCTGCCTCCCAGGTGCTGGGATTAAAGGCGTGCGCCACCATGCCCAGCTTCACAGAACAGTTTTGTTCTTCAGTTTACATGCATTTATTTATTTGTTAATTGTATGTAGGGTGGGTGGGTGCGTGTGCCCTAGTCCATGTGTGGAGGTCAGAGGACAACTTTTGGGAGTCAATGCTCTCCTTTCATCACACAGGTCCTGGTAATTGTACTTAGCTCTTCAGGCTTGGCAGCAAGAGATTTTTGCCATCTGAACCATCTTGCCATCCTTGAGAAGAGTTTTTATAAGCATGAAGGCCTGTCCTGTTTTCCATATTGCATCCATATCCCACCTCAGACATCTTCCTTCTCCACCAAAGAGCTACACACACCCTTTTTCCTTGGTCAGGGAAAAGCAAGAGACAGTAGGCAGGAAAGGGCTCAGCCCCAACAGACCAGCACTCACACCAGGGCAGACCACTGGGCACCCCGGCTCTAAGACCACCTTTTTGTCAGCCCGGGGAATCCCTGGCCCTCTGACTTCCACTAGGTCTGTTGACAACTTCCTCATCTCTGAGGGAATCCTGGCATCCTGCTCACCTGCCTCCAGACACCATCCACTCTAGCTGCCTCCTAAGACCTACCAAGACCCTACTGGTGATCCTGCAGCTAATGTTTACCAATTGGAGGACCAGTTATGACAAAGGCTAGACCTAGAACGGATGAATGAAAAGAGTGATGGTGGTAGCTGAATCGCTGAAATGATGGCAGATGAATAAATAAATTGATGGATTGCTGACTCAGTGGTAAATGAAAACATGACTGGCTGCACTTAGTGGATGAGCAGCTGCTCTGATTTTTATAATATCCACTTGTTGATTATTAGTTCAGTAAATACTTACCAAGTACCTACCAGGTACCAGGTGCCAAGCGTTGTGCTAGGAATTTTTTTAATTTACATTTTTTTTAAGTTTTTTACTTTTTTGTTTGTTTTAGTGCTCTGGCTGCATGTATGCCTGCATGCCAGGAGAGGGCATCAGAAGAAAGAACAGAAGGAAAGAAGGAAGGGAGGGAGGGAAGAAGGAAGGAAATGTGCTGGGAGAGATGGCTCAGAGGTTAAGAGCACTGGCTGCTCTTCCAGAGGTACTGAGTTCAATTCCCAGCAACCACATGGTGGCTCACAACCATCTCTAATGAGATCTGGTGCCCTCTTCTGGAGTGCAGGCATATATGCGGACAGAACACTGTATATACAATAAATAAAAGATATGTATGTCCACACACACAGTCTCATTAGGAAGACAAGACTTGAAAGAAATGATGAGAAACAAAGGCAGCTGGGGATATAGCCCAGCTAGCAGAGTGCTTGCCTTACAAGCATGAAACTCAGGGTTTGATCCCCAGCACCACATGTACTGGCTCGATGGCACATGCCTGTAATCTCAGCACTGTAGAGGCAGGAGGATCAGAATTCAAGGTCATTCTTGATGAGCAAGGTGGAGGCCAGCCAGAGATACATGAGACCTGGTATCAAAAAGAGAAAAGACAACTCCCAAGAGAGACACGGTTCTGGAAAGTAGGTCTCACCAGGCTGCCTGGGAAGGGTCTCCAGACCTGGCTAGCTGTCTTTGTCAGGAGATCTCTGGAGCCCAGAGCTGCCCACACTGGGACACAGGGAGCCTAATGAGGCTCTCTCACCATTACAAATGCAGTCTGCACAGCTTTCAGGGCCAAGACTCATCACTGCTTTCCAAGGGCTGGCTCCTTAATCCCCAGAGGGCTCTATTTCTTGTAACTCTCCCATTTTATAAACCAGGAAAGCAATGCTTAGAAAGGCCACCATGCTGGTAAGCACTAGGGCCCAGCTGGCTGCCTTCAGGTCCCCTTCCTGTGGGGTTGAGCCCATCTGCACTTCCCAGGCCCACTGGCTGCCTGAGTCATCTTCCTCTGGTCTCTTCTTTCCCAAGTCAATGATATAAACAGGTTCCCCTGAGTAGGGAACATTTTGAAGGTGGACACAGTGCTGCCACAGGCCATGCCCAGGATCAAGGACGATAGTTCCTGGGAACCCAGATGGGCTGTCTGGAAACCCATATCTATAAAAGTGGGGTTGGTATTACGTGTTCCCAACCTGATAGGCCATCTATTTCTCCAATGGCTCCTGCCTCCTCTGATCCTGAATCATCAAGGAGACAAAAGTTCCAAAAGGATTTTGTGGTATGGAGACCAAGATGGTTGGCTCTGGAGCTCCATATTTCAGGTTCAAATCCTCACTATGCTGCTTACTTAGTGCGTGGTAAGTAATAACCACTTCATTTCCTGAGCCCTCTGGCCCGCTCCCTTCCCACCACCCATACATTCTCCTTATTCTCCTAGGTCACTTCCTACTCTCTCTAGACCCCCCCCCCCTTTCTGGAAGGGGAGGCCCCTCAAGGTGTTCCAGGTCCCAGGCCTCATGGGCAGCTGGAAGGGAAGTGTCCAAGCCACAAAGCTCTCTGGGGACGGGGGGGGGGGGGGGGATGGGGGATTGGAAGGGCCCTGGGTGAGTCTCTGTGATTGGAGGATGGGAGGGAGAGCTCCAGGGCCTAATGAGCTAATTAAAGCACCTTCTTGCTTCAGAGGCAAAGTCCTGCATGTGTGGATCTGTGTACAACTGGAGACAGGACTCTGAGCGACATGAAGTATGTCCCATCTGTAGGGCCCCTCGGTCAGTGGCCTTCTGTAGACATGATGGTACAGCAATATGGAGTAAACAACCATGTGGTTCTGGGGCCGGGGTTAAAATTCGAAGGGTCTTTCAATAATGATCAAAGCCAACTACATTCAAAATAACCACAAATAGAAAATAAGAACAAACTGGCTAGCTCTCACGTTCAAAGCGTTTACTGGGTAAGAAACATGGCCAGCATCGCGTCCATTTCTGCTTCAGCTTCCTCTACCAGTCACCCCAGGTTGATGTGCTAGGTGATATCTGTCAAAGCTAGTTGTCCACAAAATTGTCCATCTGATAGGCTCTTCTTCCAGTATGGTGCTGACACTCTTCTCATATAGGGATGAGGCCCAGGGCCCCCCCCTTCAGTCTGGGTGAGGACTGGCCGAAGTGAGACTACACATGACACCTGAAACTTGCTCTTCTGGCTTGCTCCACCACCACCCCCTTTTTGTGGTGGTGAGTGTCGGGAAGCACTCCACCACTGAGTTGTACCTCTGTTCTTTTGTTTTTATTTAATTTACTTATTTTAAAAGTTTATACACACAAACACACACACAGGAATGTCTTGTCTGCATGTATGTATGTGTACAACATGCATGCCTGGTGCTCTCGGACAACAGAAGGTTCTAGATCCCCTGGAACTAGAGTTATGGATGGTTGTGAGATACTATGTAGGTAGGTGCTGGGACCCAAATCCAAGTCCTCTGCAAGAACAAGTGCTCTAAACCACTGGAGCATTTTTATTTATTTTTTGAGAGAGGTCTCACTATGTAGCTCTGGCTAGCCTATAATTCACAAGGATCGTCCTGCTTCTGTTTACCAAGTGCTGGAACTAAAAGCATGCCTCACCACACTGGCTTCCTCTAGACTGTAAAAACACTATTTTTAACTTTGACACAGGGTCTCACTGAGTTGTCCAAGTTACCCTTGGATTCACCCTTTAGCCGCGGCAGGCCTTGAACTTCCTACCTCAGCCTCCCCAGTACCCAGGATTGCAGGCTTCTGCCATGACACCTGAGAGCGTGCTTATTCTCGAAGCCCAGCCTCCATGTTGGGAGGGAGTCCAGGCCATGAGCCATTCCAATCAACAGCTCTGATGAGATCCAACCAAACACATCTATATTAGCTGACACATTTGAGAGGAAAGCTCCTGTATGGGGACTCCAGCCCAGGTACTACCTGACCACCACGAAAGACTCACAGTGAAAAGGAAACTGAGTCCCAGCGAGGCAGACAGGGAAGCCAGGGCCATGCAGACACTAAGGGACAGAGCTCAAACCCAGAGCTCTTGATATACTACAGAGAAGTGAACCGAGGATGATTTCTGTATGAACCCACATTTCATCCGCTGACCCAGAGGGTCAGGCTGGGACCCCAGAGCATGGGCCACAGAAAACCAGAGACCTAGCTGGCTGTAAGGAGGAGCAAGAGGTAGTTCCCCCCTTCCCAAGCTGGGGTTCAAGCTTGCCTTCTGATGGCTAAACCAGGTTGGCTCATCTCTCAGCTCGGAAGGAAACCACTGACCACAACACTTCCAGCCCGTCGAAGACCTAGGGTACAGCCTATGCCTCCAGGTCCTCAGTGGAGACTTGGACAGCTTGCTAAAGTTTAACGAGGTACAATTTTTCTCCATCACCCTATGTAGACCTCACACTATTCTTGAATGCTCTGAGAGCTCCCCGGCCCATTCTTCTTCAACATGTTACAGATCTACACTTTGCCAATCTTGGAGGACAGTAACAGAATCCGGGAGTACCTCTCTGACTTGTCCCAGGAGCACCAAGGTCTAGGTTTCCACAGGGTGTGTTACAGATGAGGAAAGAGAACTCCAGTGGAGTGACCTAAGCTGGGAGTTAACCCCAAGCAAGTGGCATATCAGAGCAGTTGAGTGACTTCACCAGGTTGCAGTGCACATAAATAAGAAGTCAGGCTGAGCCTGGGGCACCCTGAATTAGGAAGTGGGGATGAGGGCTGTAGTCTCTTTCCCGGGTGGCTAAGAAATAGATGGGAACATAAGGGATATCTCAATGTCTGCCTTCCCCAGGGCTACAAATACAATAAAAACAGGGACTAGTATATAGTAGACATACTAGGTACATAACATATCTATTGACTGACCTTTTTTTAAAAAGTAATTTATTTATTTTTATTTTATGTGCATTGGTGTTTTGCCTGCATGTATGTCTGTGTGAGGGTGTGAGATCTTGGAGTTACAGACAGCTGTGAGCTGCCATGTGGGTGCTGGGAATGGAACCCGGGTCCTCTGGGAAACCATTCAGTGCTCTTAACTGCTGAGCCCTCTCCCCAGCCCCTTGACTGGCCTTCTTACTCTGTGATTTAGTTTCCCCTTCTGTAAACAGATGATGTGGGAAGGCTCAAGTGGTCTCTAAATTCCCCACTGGGTTCCCCAGAGGGTGATACTTGACGTCATACCCAGAGAAAGGCACAGCTGATGAAGCCCAAGTGAAGAAGCTGGGAGACAGGGCGCACTTCCACCATCTACTCATAGGTGGCAGCAGAGGCCAGCAGGACTGGGATTATAAAGCATGTGGTTTGAATTTAACTGCCCTGATTTTTTTTTTCCCTTTTTCGTTTTTTTTTTTTTCTGTCACCCCACCCCCTTTAGCTTCAAGAAGATAACAGCTGATCCTTCTAGGCTGAGAAGGAAAAGTTTCTTATCCCAGATAGTAGTCAGAAGCAGAGATGGGGGCTGGACGGTTAAATCAGACCTAAGCAGATTTGAGAAGCATCTGATGGGCTAGTCTGCTCTGAACACAACCTTCCCTGCCCAGTTCTTCCTCTGCTCCCACCATTTTACAGGTAATGAGTCAGTCATGACTGTGTGTGAGGGTTTCGTGGTGGGAATAGGACTTGCTAAATCTGGCAAGTTTCCATTTTAGGCCTCCTAGGATATACCTTGCCAGCCCTGCACACACAAATGTACCCTGCCTTGGCTTAGAACCCCTGCATGTGATGACCTCCAGGAGACCTCCCCTCACGGCTTTAAAAATTCACTCAAATATCCAAAGCTTGTTCAGACTGCTACCCAGGCCAGCCAGGGCCCACATGGTCTGAACCACAACCACCACCTTCTTCTGTAGCTGTAAATATCTTTCCTTCAGCCTCAGTTTCCCTTCCTGGAATGTGCCAGTACAACAGCTCAGTGGCTGCTCTAGAAATGAGGGCTCCTCCCTCCCATCTCTCCACCATCCATTTTGGTAGCATGTAGGGAGGAGGCTGGGGTGAGGGGTCGTGGGAACGGAAGTTTCTAGGGTTTGACTCCGGCCCCTCCAATTCCCTCCTTCCTTCAGACCCAGGCACACACAGTGGGGGGGGGCTCTATTTGTACACTGTTGATAGAAATGGGGTGCCTTGCCTGTAGGACGGAAGATGACTCATTGGGCCATGAGCCCGACACCCTGGGAAAGGCCAAACCGGCCTCAGACCACAGCCCCAGGGAGTAGAGGAAGGGACCTGACTGAACTGAGTCTAAATCCTAGGAACTCTCAAAGCCCCACAGCCAAAAGAGGTCATCTTCCCCACTTAGACAACTCCCGAAATCCTTCCGCTCAGGCCACCAAAGGCTCAGGGAAAAGAGGAGGATGGGTTCCGCCAGCTGCTACGTGACCCCCTCCAGCCCAGAGTGCAGCCAGTCTCTCCTGGCTTATAGTGTCAGGTTCTCCTCCTCAACACCAGGTCCCCGCCCCAGCTGCTCCTTGCTCTTGTCTGGGTCAAACATCTAGTCTGCACTCTGCTCCTTCCAGGGAGCCTTAACTCTTCCCCCTCACCAATCTCTCATTGCTCAGTGACCATTCCTACCTCAGACCAGGGCAGGAGCCAACTGCCTTCTTCTTACTAAGCCATACACATAGGTGCCAGTCTAGGATGCTACTTAGGGCACCAGAGGACAGTACCAAGATCTGGGAGCTCCAGAAGGGTGAGGAAGCGCCACTAAGGCCTAGACTAGAGCTGAGTTCCCACAGGGATCACATTCAGCACACAGGTGCCAATCAGCAGACAAATGACAACAAGAGTCAGTGGGCTGAATGGGCACAGTGAGGCCACGATGTCTATGACCAACCCTATGAAGGGACAGAGGGACAATTCCTTTCTTTCTTTCTTTTTGGTTTTTGGAGACAGGATTTCTCTATGTAGCTCTGGCTGGCCTGGAACTCATTTTGTAGAACAGGGTGGCCTGGAACTCACAGAGATCTGCCTGCCTCTGCCTCCTGAGTATGGGATTAAAGGCCTGTGCCACCACCATGCTGGGACCATTCCTTTCCACTGGCCTAAGGGTATTTAGTCCCAACACAAAGCATCTCAGGATCACAGGGTTTTGGGGGACTCGTCACTTGTCCAGAAGTACCCAAGCAGTTAGGATGTCCTGAGGCCCCACCTCTACTCATCCCAGCCCCGAATTCCAGGGAATACTACTCCGCACTGGTCACTTCAACCCTGGTGGGTCTGTCACCACACCAGGCCAGCTTGTGCAGCTTCCTACCCAGTTGGGGCTCAAAGATCCTTGCAAGCCAAATGTCGTCACCAGGCCTGGGCCATGCTGGCAGAAATGATCTCTGCCCTGCCTGACTGGCAGAAGCGTGTGCTTCTAGTCTAGGCCTTTTTGTGCTTCTCCCACCCATTCGTGACCAGCCCTAAGGCTGGACAGAGAGTCACTCCTAGAAGATTCTTATCTGAAGGTCAGCCAGTGTCAGACAGAAGCATTGCTTCCCATTTCCCAGGACCAAAGGCCACCACCTCTAGGAAGCCATCCTGATGATTTCGATCACTACTCCCCTACTCAGAGTCTCTGGTCTTGTCATGGTGGTTGACAGTAAGTGCTACTTCTCAGTACCACAGAGTTTATGGAACACCACAGCACCAAATCTCGAAAGATTTCACATCTACACAGTGGCAACACCAAGACTCAGCAGCAAGTCATAACCTGCTGGGACTCCCTCTGCCACTGACCACTAAGTGGCCGGGACTTTGGATAAAATCACGTAACTTTACAGAGCCTGGGGGCAGGAAGACGGCAAAGATCTGAAAATAGTTCTATCTATGGAGAGAGTCTTCTCGCTGCTTACTAAGCACTCCACAGGTGTTGGCTTTAACCTCAAAATAAGTTCCTGGGTGGGCCCTGTTTTACCTTGTGTCACAGAGGACAAGGCGGGACTCAAGATCTCTCAAGCAGACAGGACTCCAGTCCCAGGGGACCCTGGTGTAGAAGAGGAGTTGGGACAGCTATATCTGGGCAGGGTGCCAGGAGAAGGGCAAGGGCAAGCTTGAGAGTGCCACCCTGGACTCCCACACAGGGACTCCCCCCCACACAGCCTGCTTCAGTTCCAACTGCAGGGAGGGTTCCTGGGTCATGGGGCTTATGGTGATCTCTGAAATGCTGCAGGAGTCTGCTGTGCTAGCAAATGAAAGCAAAAAGCACAAATATCCACACACTGTACTATCTCAACGTCATTTGAAAATGGAGAGCCAGAGATAAAGGTGGAGAGAAACTGGGCACACCTGGAGGAAGACACCAGGACATCAGTGGTGGACAGGGCCCAGGGCATGGGGGCAGGGCAGAAGCAGACACAGCCAGGGACACTCTATTGGCAGCTAACTGACCTCAGGAGAACCAGTCTGTGCTTCGGTTTTCTCACCTATCATGCAGAGAATAGAAAGCACTTACTTAGTACAGTGCCAGGAGCCAGGAGGGCACTAACAAATGCTGGCTGTTATGAATAAGGCTGCATCATTATATCAGGAAGCAGGCTCCTAGAGACTCTTAGGAGGCAGGTATCTAAGATCAACCAGCTGAGCCTCTTCCAGGATAGCCTCTGGCAGTCCTTGCTTACATACCCCTAGAACTGAAGAGCTCTCCCCCTCCACTGGTACTATGGGAATATCTTACCCTATGGAGAGCTCTGAATGGAAGAAAGGTCAAGGTGTGCTGGGTACCCTCCAGTCTCTGGGTACCACCTTAGACTGCCAAGGCCAATGGGATGGCTGTCTGTCCCTCAGAGAGAGGATCTTCCTTCACCTACCATTCTAAAATGTTTTGGTTTAGGGTTTTTTCCTATGGGGTGATTCTTCTAGTAAGAATGGAGGAGGCTTTCTGGGTGGCTCCCAAGTCCTCTACTTAGATGGTCACCTCTGTCCATCCCACTTTGTGCCACAGCAGAGAACCATTTGCTGGCAGTACTATCTGCCTTTTCCATTTTCTTGTTTGGAAAACAAATGAGAAACCAGCTGGGTCTGACCTCCCCACCCCTCTCCTGACTCCCTAGTCTCTAAGGGTGGGAGGCCCTTCTGCCTCCTCTCTGGACAAGGGCCTTGTGGAAAACCCCAGAGGAGAGGCCTTGTGAGCTGGTTGTTGCCATAGCAATAGCAGCCCTGGAATTTGACCACTGGGGCCCTGGGATGGGTGGGGGTGGGGAGTTAGTATAGGCCATGCTGGGGGCAGGGAGGAGAATCCAGAAGCCCAGAAGTAGAAAATAGCAATCCAAACCCCCTCCATGGCCCCAGTTTCCCCATCTATAAAGGGGGTGAGAAACGGTTCTCAGGATCTCTTTGATGGATAGGAGAGACAGCCAGGGCAAGGCCAGTTGTCCCCTTTGACAGATAGTTAGGGACTCCAAGGGACAAGGACTCATTAGAAATCAAAAGCCAAGTCCAGAGCAGTGGCAGGGTTACCTTCTGAGATGAGACCTGTCCACTGGCATCCCGCTCTGGCATCCCGGCATCTCTATTCAGGATGAGGGTGTCTACTCAGGGTGGGGCAAGAGGACACCCCAAGAACTGCCATGGCCAGATTGAGCTCACTCTCCTGAGACAGAGTATAATGTGTCTGCTCCTGGTAATTCTTGCCATTCCTGGATCTGGAGGGCGGGCACAGGGCCTGCCCTCCTGGCCTGCTGTGCCAGGCTGCAGTGGGTATTTTTAAACAGGCGCCCGCCCCTTGGCCTTCCCACCTCCCCACTCCAGGAGCACAAGGAGTTCTGCTGCCAGCCTTCTGTGTACTTCCGCCAAGTCCTAGCAAGCCACCCTCTGTACCCCACCTCCTCCTTCACAGTCACCCCAGCAGTCAGGGTGCTCTCCAGGGGGGCTCAGAGAGGAGACGAAACTTGTCCAAAGTCATACAGCACAAAGAATTTGGAAATGCTGGGCCGCCGACTTGTGCCCTCACCTTCAAAGGCCACCAAATTCTTCTGGTGCCACCCAGCTCCTTCCTCATCTTTTTGTCCCTGGCCCTCGACAGCCACAGCCTCACTCCCCCACTGACCTTCACACCCACTTCAGAAAGATAACACAATCAAAGATTGAGATGTAAAACAAAGCAAAAAAAAAAAAAAAAAAAAAAACATAAAATAGCAGAGGAAAACATGTGAGAATTGCTTTGCAGCCTAGCAATGGGAAACCTTCTAACTATAGCTCCAAATCTAGCAGTCAGAAAATAATGGCTTGATAGATTGGACCACATTTAAAAACAACAATGAGGAGGCCGGGTGTGGTGGCACATGCCTATAATCCCAGCATTCGCAAGGCAGAGGAAGGTGGATCTCTGATTTCGAGGCCAGCCTGGTCTACAAAGGGAGTCCAGGACAGCCAAAGCTACATAGAGAAACCCTGTCTTGAACAAACAAAAACAAAACAAAAAGAGCCCCCCCCAAAAAAAAACCCACCACCAACAACACCAATAAGAAACCATTCTGTACCTGCAAGAAGGCCCCATGGGCAATGCCGATTATGACAAAAGTCTGCCGATCTCTAGAACCCACTCAAAGGAGACAAAAGAGAATTGATGTTACAAGGTTGTCCCTCTGACCTTCACATGCACACTCTGACATGTGCTTACACACACTAATAAAAAAACTTATTAAAATTTCCGAAAATTAAAAACAAAGCCTTCTGCAGAACAAAATACTCCACATAATCAGGTGAGAAATCAGGAAAAGGTATTTGCAGCTCATAACTTGAAGAATGAAATCCTCCCTCCCAAAGTTTAAAAGGTTTCTAGAAATGGCTAAACTGGATGTCAGCATCCAATAGAGAGAAACAAACAGAAAAGTATGAGAAAAATGTGAGTTAGAATAGAGTGACGTCATATGTACCTATTGGACTGGTGATTGTTCAAAAGTCAGATTAGTAAGGTCAAGGCTCTTCCACATTGCTAGTGTCTCGAACATGTAGGAAGTCTCAAAATGCAAACCACATACGCATAATGTCTTAGCAATTCCATGACCTTAGGGACTCTACTCCTCCAACAAAATGTTGTATTACAGCTCCTTTGATAAAGCATTATTTATAACAGCAAAAGACCTAAAAATACTCTGTATTTTTATCATTATTATTCTCATTACCTTGCTATTTTATTTATTTTTTTGTTTTGGTTTTTTAATCAAGTATCCTCTTCTTATGTATTTTTCCATTAATTTATGTGTTCATTTTACATCCCTATTTTATTTTATTTTTGCTTTGTGTGTGTGTTCTGTACAAGCTTGGTCAGAGGATAACTTGGAGGACATTTATCTCCTTCTACCATGTGAGTCCTGGGGACTGAATGGAGGTCATCAGACTTGGCAGCAAGTGCCTTTACCCATCAAGGCCAACCCTATTCATGTTTTGTTCCTGAGACAGTGTTTTGTTACGTAGCCCAGGCTGGCCTCAAATTTAAGACTATCCTTGTGCCTCAGCTTCCTGAGTGCTGGAATTACAGGCATGACACACCACACCCAGGTACACATCCTTTATCAGTGGCACCATACCCTCTTCCTGCTTACTCTCCTTTTTCACCCTGGTCAGGGACTGCCTGGATCCCCAGTCTGAAGGATGCCTGTCCTGGCTCAGACCACCTCCAGGTATCCCTGGCACGGAGTTATGCCTCTAGCCTCTACACAGAACCGGGTCCCAAGGTGGCTGCCGCTGCACACAATGATAACACCAAACAGGCTGATTCTCTGAGACCTGAGGGCCCAGCCTCTGTCTCTGGTGTCTCTTTCTGATCCCCTCTCCAATAGTTCCAGTCTCTCAGGTGACAATTCTCCAGGAAGCCCAATTTTCCACTTTGCATGCAGACCAAGGCCTAACTTTGCACTTTCTTCAGAGGCAGGCAGAACCCTTCTTCAGGCTTTGTTTATCCGCATCTACTGTAGGACTGAGCTTTAGGGCTGAGCTTCCAATGGCTGGTGCTTTGAAATGAGTCCCCAGACTGCACGAAGGCCTTGGAGTCAGGATTTACGGGGTGATTCTGGCCATCATTCCCCTCTCTGGGCCCTAGTCTACAGAGCAAGGAGTATGGGCTAGCTCTCTAGTCAGGAATGGGTAGCTACACAGCAGGGTGAGGATGTCTGCCAGTGAGAACCAGGCAGAGCACCAAGGCCACAGGGTCTCATACCTGCTCTGTACCCAATCTGAGCCCCTTTCCTGGAAACAGTTGCATGAGGGCCTTCAAAGCCTTCCACAAACTCAGCTCATCCCCTGCCAAATGGGTCTAGGCTACTGTCATACCCCCATCTCCAAGTCCCTCTTTCCATCCCTGTGATCCTTCCTCAGGTAGGCTAGATCACCACACTCTCCTCCCTGTCCGACTTTATGGCTTACCACTGATCTCCAGACCAGCCACCAGACATGATCACATTTAATTGTCATAGCAACCCTATAATAGGCACCGTCATTATCTATATTTTATGTGTACCTAAGCTGTATGTCGAACCACAGTGAGGTTAAGGACTCATGGTCACACACTGAAGATCAACAGGATTTGAAAAAAAAAAAAAGGAAGCCACGTGGCTCCAGCATTTCCTTTTTTTAAGACATGGGGTCTAGTGCCCAGGCTAGCCTTGAATTTTAGATTACTGGCCAAGATGACTTCAAATTCCTGATCCTTCTGTTCCCATCTCCAGAGTTCTGCGATTACAAGAATAAGTCACTACAACCAACTCCCTCCAATTGTCTTAAAGAAGTGGAGGCCTGGCTGTGTGGCAGCCAGGTAGACTGGTATCTGAAACAGAAAAGCTCATGTCCTATAGGGCCACATGCTTGCCAGCCCTCAGCGTGTTCCTACAAACCTTCACTCATACTTCTTTCATTTACTCTCAACTCGCCGAGAGAGAGAGAGAGAGAGAGAGAGAGAGAGAGAGAGAGAGAGAGAGAGAAGCCAAGATTCTTGGGGCTTCCAAAGAATGTGTCCCTCACTGCCTTCCCCCTAAGCTTCACCGATGCAGGCCACCTGCTCGGTAAGCATGGCCGGCTGCCAACTCCTGCCTTGCGGTAAGGCCTTCTTTGCAGGTGGCAGTAGTGGGCAGACACACTCTTTCAGCACTCTCACAGGCTGTCCTCCTGACCAAGTTGGCTCAGGCTAGCTCTAGGGGCCCTGGGTAGGGGGGTATCACCTGCTCAGAGGAGTCCCAAAGACAAGTGGCGTCTCCACCAGGCTCCTCTGGAGACCTAGTCCCAAAGAATGCTTCCTCCCCAGAGCACATGGCAGGCTGAACTTTAGCTCAGTACTGCTTCGCCCTCTACACCTCAGTCAGGGATTCCCTCTGCTTCCAACAAGCATCTCTTCCCCTGAGCCCAAGGCAGTTCTGGGGCACTGCATGGGGAGAAGTGGTCCAGGGAATAAGACCCCCCCCCCCCCCGTCTTCACGTAACTCAATGGCTGGCCTGTCTCACAGTTCTGTGCCCAGACTCCACTAGAGAAAGAGTTTTATTCTTTTTGAAAACTAAAGAATACTGGCTTGGGATCAAGTCCAGATATTCAGGCCTGGCTGTTCAGTCTCTGAGGGACCTACAGAACTCTTCCCCAGAGCAGGGAACTTTCACAGTACCCAAACACAGCAGGGCTGCTCCTCCCCAGATCCCTGCCTTCATAGTTCTCTCTGCTCTGAGGGAGCAGAGAGACTCTTCTGACTTGCAAGATCCTCTGGCCCTTCAAAGTAGCCCCTGCTTCCCCCAAGTTAATCTTCCCTACCTCTACCTGCCTTGACCTCCTGAGTCACAGTCCTCTGGTTCCTTGGGGCTGGAGTCCTTTCTTGTTCACGCCGTAGCCACAGGCTAACCCAGCGGACAGCAGCTAAACTGGGTTTTAATGTTTACCGAGGTACCACGGTCCAACACCTAAAGCCGATCCCAGATTAACTACCAAGACTGATTAGAAAAGGTAGGAGTAAGCTAGACACGCCTTTAATCCCAGCATTTGGGAGGCAGAGACAAGCAGATCTCTGCGAGCTTGAGGCTAGTCTGGTCTACGTTGAGTTCCAGGCCATTCAGAGTCAACTCCAATATTGCTGCTGTCAGAGCAGACTGGAAGGAAGGTCTGAGAAGAATCAGGCTGGGTCATCACTTCTGACGCCGGCACAGGTTTTGGGTATAGGAACTGGCTGGGGACCTAAAAGGATCATGTATAATGTGTACTTGGTGTGTATATGCTGTTTATTGCTTGCTTTATTCATGTTGGATAGGGGAGGGGATCTGCTGTCAAGTCATCCCTCAATGTGGGAATGGTTTTGCTACATGCTTGCCCTCCAGCCTGTGGCTTCTGTTGGGTGCTCCTCTCCTCATGTCCAGTCCTAGCACAGGATCCAGTTACCCAGCACCTGGCACCTGGCACTTGCAGCCTAGGCCTGGCCACACAGAAGGTAGTGGCCTTATGACTGAGGTGAGGGGAGTACATGGTTGCCTGTTGGACTCAGGACTTAAATTTGAGAGACAGGCCTCAGGGCTAGGGG
Organism: Lophiomys imhausi; assembly: GCA_907164525.1. Lineage (NCBI taxonomy): Eukaryota > Metazoa > Chordata > Mammalia > Rodentia > Muridae > Lophiomys > Lophiomys imhausi. The sequence goes on along the minus strand of CAJQZJ010001826.1, from coordinate 20,738,015 downwards.
CCTAGAAGAAGCCAGGGCTGGAGGCCTGGGTGGGGAAGTCGGCCTGGGCGTCTCTGGGCTCTTTATCCAAATATGGAAGGTTTTTTTTTTGTCTCCATCTGAGTCACACCGGCCATGGCCCAAGAGATCTGCTTTCCAGATACTGCAGGCAGGACTGCGCCAGCCCCACTGGGCCTACCGCTCTCCTTCCTGGCTATTTCAGCACCTTCCCAAACCTCTGAGCCAGAGCTCTCTTTACCAGCAGGGAGCCCCACATCAATCAGCTATACTCCAGCACCCATAGAAGAGTCCCTGGGCACACAAGTACAGGAAACACGCATTCTTTCTGCAGCCTGTAACCAGTCTGTCAGTGCAGGAGAGTCATTCACAAATATTTATGGAGCAACTGCCGTGTGCTAGCTCCTGCAGCTGGGGCCATCGGCTGTGCTGCCACATCCTGAGCTCACCAGGGCAATGGCAGTCCTGGAAGTCAGGAACCCAACAAACAGGTCTCTAGGACTGTGAAGCTGGACTCGCTCTTCGCCGGCCACTCAGCTGCCCTAACCTGCAGGTTACTCACAGTCCTCAGACTCATCCATGCAGAATGACAGTCCCTGCTCCCACAGGGCTGCTGTGAGGACTCACTGAGTAAAGGCATGTGAAGTGCTCAGATCAAGCCGAGGATGTAGGTCGGTGGTCAGAACCCCAGCATTGAATACAGAATTAATTAATTAAAAAAAAAAAAAGAACAGAAGTGCTCAGACTGGTGTCTGGTCAAATGCTTGACAAGCTTTTCTGACGTGACAATTCACACCCTGACCTGAGCCCACAGACAGCTCGCTCCCCAGCCTTGAAGGGAGGCTAACCTAGATTATAAATTCCACCACTCATGGCCTCTGAGACTTGGATCAGACCTCTTACCTTCTCTAGCCCTTTGTGTGATTTCCACCATGTCCCTATGGCCCTTGTGCCAGCTTCTACCTCTTCATCCACCAAAGGGTGAATATAAGGCTGGCAAAGTAGCCCCAGGGCAGGGCTCTGCTGGCTTCCTTGGGTTTCTCTACATCATGTACTTAATAAATAAACATACATTGAAATTTTACTGTGTGCCAAGAAAAGGAAGGTTTAGCATGGGGAGCCACTTGACCAGAGTTAAGCATTGAGCTGCTGGGTGAACCAGGGGCTCCCACCCACATCTTCGTACCCCAGAGAGTCCCAAGTGTGCTACCCAGTTAGCTCAGTGGAGGTGACACAGCTGTGTGTCCTGGAGCAAGACACAGATACGAGAGACGGGAAGCTGAAGAGCGGTCTTACAGGAAGACATACAGAACATAGCACAGACTCAGGAACCACAGCAAGTGAAGGATGGGGAGGGGGTTGGCAGGGAGAAACCCCACAAGAGAGAAGGCCTGTGTGAGTAAGGAAAAAGAAACATGGGAGGTCACAAGAGGCCCAGACCCAGGTGATGATGTAGGTAGGACAAGAAGGGAGTTGGGAATTACTTTGGCCTGCGTTCCCTTCTTCTTCCTCCTCCTCCTCTCGCTCCTCCAGCTTTGGGGCCAGGCCCTGGACTATTTTTAGCTGGGGCTGAATTTAGCCATTCCCTCGGAAATTCCGCACCCGCCCCAGGCAACGCCCCCGCTGGCCTTGGGGGAGAAGCCTATAAGTGGCTGGTCCAGGCTGGAGTGGAAAGGAGGGCCATATGAGCAGCAAGAAGCTAGCAGGGGTCTCCCACATCTGCTGGGGAAGCAGGTCAAGCACCAAATCTAAGTCATTCTTTTCCCTTTAGTCTCTACCCAGCTCTCTCCCAAGGCTTCCTCAGGGCCACAGTCCAGCACTGCTGAGGTGGAGGGATGGCTACCACAAGGGCTCTTAGTTTTGACCTGAGGCCCCCAACACTGTGGATAGTGTTTTCAGGCTGCCTGCAATCACCACACTGCTTGAGAGCTGAATATTCATGAACCACAGCCAGCATCCCCACTTCACAGATGGGAAGACCGAGGCAGGGTGACTTGGCCTAGATCATAGCCAACAGGGCAAGTCAGCCTGCTCCCCCACCATGCTCTCTTTATCAGGGCTCTTCCAAGAGCCGACTGGAGGTGGGGCCTGGTTGTTTCCAGGGGAACCCCTCTGAGTGGCAGGGTACTCCACACAGCAGGGAACCTGAAGTTGGACAAGGGGTAGCCGTGGGACTCATGGGACTCAGAGTCAGGGCTCAGGGCTATCCACTGTTCAGAGGCAGACAAAAGTTCTGCCTGGGAGGAGGGACATGACTCGCTCTTCCTCCTGCCCCACTGCCACCTTTGTTGCTTCAGGTACAGGAGGGAGTCCCACTTCCCCATCCAGCTTCCCACAGAGCTTCTGAGCCTAAATTCAAACCATCAGACTGGGTCTCCAAATTCTTTCTACACACAGCCCTCTTTTGGCACATCCCTGCACCCCGGGCTCAGGCTTGTTACCCCCCGTCCAGGTCTGAACTCACAGGGCACTATCATGAAACAAAGTTGGCAGTGAGCCTCTTTACCTCCTTACCCTCCATGGCTCCTACTGCCTGAGGGGGCAGGAAGGGTTCAGTACCCAGGGCCTGTGAGCTGGCCTCAGCATGGAGGGTCTCTGTCCATGTGGTCACACAAGATCTCTGCTCTCCATTGGCCTTCCACAAATACAATGGCTTTCTTTTCCTGCCCTGGATCTGACCAGTTCCCTCAAATGCCAGTGAACCCCATCATTTCCCCTCCAGAACTGGTGGGGGGTGACAGCCCCCACCCCAGGCAATCCACAGGCTGGGCTGCGGGGACAGTGAGAGCCACAGGGAGGGCCCCTGAATTTGCTTCACTATCACAGGGTATCAAGAGTTTCACTTTCTTAATAAATCAGGGGCAGAGGATGGGGAAAAGACAAAGTTGGTGTCTAGAGTCTTTCCAGCCGGGAGACCCTAGCACCCAAGTCTCTCTCTAGCCCTCCTTTTCTTCCTTCTGGTCTCCTGGTCTGTCAAGGCTTTGGTGTCTCACCACACCCTTCCAGAGAGACAACCATGAACCAGAACCAGAACAAAACCAGCAGCCAAGAAAGATGGAGTTCGAAGTTCTTTTACTGGGGGCGGGGGGGGGGTCCTTCTCATCTTCCCTTCCCTTCCACATCTGTTCCTTAACCTCCAGTGCCCCGTCCTGGGAAAGAACTGAATGTTTGTCCAGGAGTGGTGGAATGGGGTCTCAGCGGTCCCGGGAGGCCCAGCTCTGGGGCTGGCTGGCAGCCAGGAGCACAGCCTCCTTCTCTCCTGCTCACAGTGCTGCAAGGAGCAGGGCCCGTCACCCCCTGGGAACCAATAAACAGGAAACCGACACCAACCTTGCACTTGCTCCCTTGTCTTGGTCCTCCAGCCTTCCCACTGGCCCCAGTCCGGCCTGCCTCTCCCTGCCCCCAGAATCTCAAAACAAAGGACGTCAATTTCAAATTAACCAACAAAATCAATCTGAGAGGCCTGGGCTCTGGGGCGGGGGGGGGGGGGGTCTTGGGGCAGTGGTGGTGATCAGAACGCTTCTAGCCTCTGTGGTGAGAACTCAAAGCACACACCAAGTGGGCAGATTTCCAAGAGGTGTCTAGACCCGGGGTCCCGTTTGAAGGTTTTGTGAACATTATCTTTTTGTCCTCATAATCCTTAGTAACTCCATCTAATAGAGCAGGAAACCGAGGCTCACAGCTGATGATTATGTTAAATATTAACGTTGTTGAATATCACCCATCGAGCAAGGTAGAGTTGGCCCACCAGGCATGGAAAGGAAGCAGAGGATCCGAGCCCCTGGGGCCTGGAGCTCTGAGCCAGAGAGGGCTTTGCTCCGGCCTCCCAAACTTTGCTCAGCCACCCCAGGCAAGCTGTAGCTGGGGCTGGTGGGAACAAAAGAGGGAGAGCCAGAGAGAGGAGACCATGGGCTTCTCTGCAGGCTGGCCCCTGCTGTCCTTCCCAACTCGAAATGGCGAGGGTCCTGAGCCATTTGGTCTTCCTGTCTAGACCTTTGTCCTCTGCTACTCGACTGAATCACAGAATCTGAGACTCAAATACTAGCATCTCAGACACAGAGGGAGGGATTAAGATCACCTTTAAAATGTTATTATGTTTATGTATTTGTGTACATGCACACACGCATGACACACAGCACCTATATAGGTCAGAGGATAACTTGTGGGAATTGGCTCTCTCCTTAAACAGTGTGAGTTCTAGAGGTCAAACTCAGGTTGTCAGGCTTGGTGGCAAACACCTTTACCTGCTGAGCTACCTTGCTGGCCTGGTGGAACTAATGCTCCTTGAGCATTACTAGGTAGCAACTGTCTTGAATGATTTTACCTAATCTTAGCAATGGGACATTGTGAAGCAGACCTTGGCCCATTTCATACACTGGGAGAATTTCTAAGGGCTGTCTTCATAAAGCCAAGATCTCCAGCACATAGTTCTCACGTGTTCATCTGCACGCCAGCTCCCAGTCTGCCCTGGTGAGGATGGCTGTCGTGGCTTCCATTCCCTCCCAAGGCTTCCACCTTCCGTGCTTTCTCTGGCTCTAAGCTCTTGAGTAAACTGCCCCTCTTGGGAGATGCTTCGCTTCAATGTCTAGTCAGCAAACCTCAGGCCAGTCACCTCTGGAGGTCAAGCTTATTCCCAAAGGACTCACTGATACATCTGTCTCACCCCTTCCAGGCCTGGGCTCAGCCTTTCTCTGAACCTCACCTACCTCAGGGACTAGGACCCTTGTTGGAAACTCCCTGGACCCAAACCTCTTTGTGTGTCCCCACTGGCCATCAAGGGTCCAGTGTTGACTGCTACATAATACATAATAGATGACAAAGACACATGGAAAGAAGTGAAGGTAGGATTAAATGCATCAGGCCGAGACATCCACAGGACCAGCACCTATGGGGCCGTAGATCTCAGAAGCTGACAGCCTGGTCCTTATTTAACCGTGAGGAAGGCAAAATAATAGTCCCCCAAAGATGCCCATGTCCCAGTCCCCAGAACGTGGTGAATATGGTATCTAACGAGTCAGAGGGGACTTTGCAAGTGCCACTAAAGGGTCCTGGGTACCCAGGTGGGTCTGATGCAATCACAAAGAGTTCTTAAGGAGGAAGGTGGAAGGTCTGGGTGAGGGATGTGGGGCGATTCTATGCTGTTAGCTCTGAGACTGAGCTAGAGGCCATACACCAAGGAACACTGGCACCTACCGGTAACTAGAAAAGGCAAGGGAATTGATTTTCCCCTAAACCCAAGAAGGAAACAGCCCTGCTAGCACCTGGATTTCAGTTCTGTGAACCCCATATCAGACTTCCAACCTTAGGATCCATAAAATATTGTTTGAAGCCACTGACCTGTAATGACCTATTACTGCAGCAACGGGAGACCAACTTACCCTCCCATAGCAGTCTCTGTCTGTGTTTTTCCCACCTCTGTCCCTCTGCAGCCCCTCACCCTCTCCATGCCATGGATGGTTTTAGAAGTCTGCTGATTTGGGCTAGAAAGATAGCTCAGTGGTTAAGAGCACTTACTGCTCTTGCAGAGGACCCAGGTTCAGTTTCCAGCACCCACATGGTGACTCATAACAATTCATAACTTCAGTTCCAGGGCACCCTCCACCCTCTTCTGCCTTCTTTGGGCATCAGGCATGCACGTGGTGTATATACATACATGCAGACAAAGCACTCATTCACACACACACACAAAATAAATAAAAAATGTAAAAAACCTTTAATTAAAAAAAAAAGAGTCTGGCTTTTCCAAGCTGAGCTAGAAGTTTTAATGAACTGTGCACAGGAGAGTCACTATTTGGCGAACAGGCCTTAGAGAGCACACCATAGCCTGGCCCATGTAAGAGAAAAGACCCTTTATGTGCCAGGGGGAGCCAAGAGTGAACCTGGCACACACAAGGGAAAGCAGCTAGTGAATGGGGCAGAGCCCTCAGCAGCCTATGGCCCAGCCTGGTAGCACTTCCTGGTCTGCAAGAGATGTTTTTGCACAGAGCAGCTGCTGCAGCCCCAGCAGACCTGGGAGGAGGTTTAATGTTGGGGCTCAAGGCCACCAAGACACTTGTGGCTCCAAAAGTATGGGACTCTTTAAGGCCTCACAGGAGGGAGATGGGGAGTCATGGGTGCATCCCTGGCCTCCTAACTCCTTGCACAGACCTCCTCGCACTCTGCTGGTCACCTCAGTGAACCCTACAGGCACTGGAGGGCCATCTGGGGGCTCAAACAGCCTGCATGTCATGAACTGGGGCTCAGAGCCCAGCAGCCCGGTGCTGTCCTTCTGCCTTTGTCCACCCCTGGGAAGTCCCACAGGCCTGAGAAGTGGTGGTGGGGGTATCAAGTCCAGTGAGGGAGGACATCCTCTCTGATTAGCTTGTGCCTCCCCGAGGAACCAGGGGCCCCATTTCAGGGCCTGCCAGCAAGGCGCCAGGCTTCCTGGGCAAATATCCCTATGAGTGTGCCAGGGTTACGAGTCTTTCTGGGAAACACAGGCGCCTCCTTCCCCGGACTGCCACCACCATCTCTGCCAACTTGACTCACTGAGAATTCTGGGGCCAATGTATGACCTGAAGACAGGACACCTAGAACCAGATTACCCGTGAGCCATGAGACCCTGGGGCAAAACTCTGCTGGCTCTGAGCCTGCTTCTTTACCTCACCGAGCTTGGGATTAGATGGGAGGGCCGGGGCTGCTGTGGTTGGCACAAGCTCCCTGTTCCAAGAGACACAAGTTAGAACCAGGTAGGGGTCACAGTGGCTGCAGAGGAAACACCTGCTGTATGTACATGGTGCTACCATCTGCCTCACTGGGGCCCAAGGCTCCCCTCTTAGTCTTTCTTTGAGCTAAGCCCCCCCAGGGCACTAAGCAGCTTTTTCATCTCGCCCTTCTCAGTGACCTGTCTCACACTTGGCCAACTGTGAAGGAGAAGGTAGTAGCATCAGAGGCCTCATTTTTTCCCCCCTCGTTGAAATAAGGTCTTACTATACAGCCCTGTCTAGCTTGGAACTCACTATGCAGACCAGGCTGGTCTTGAACTCAGAGATCCGCTGCCTGTGCCTCCCGTGTGCTGGGATTAAAGGTGTGCGCCACCACCTCTGGCAGATAGTACTAGCACCTTGTTCACTTGGGTACAAGATGTCTAGAGTCCTTGGGCTTCAGCTGAAACACCCCCCCTCCACATCTCGGCCTTGCTCAGGCTAGCATCATTGCTTATTTCTGCAATCTCTAGCTTCACTGCCTCTGTGCAGGACCCTACTATCAGCCCCACACAGCAGCTTGGGTCTCTGTCTCACTCAAAGCCCCTGACACTGCCTAGCTCTCACGTCCGGTAGAGACGCTGACCTCTGACTTCCTGCTATTCATTCAGCTCTATCCACACTACCCAGTGTCCATTCCTCAGGATCTTTGCATATGTCTCCCCCCTCCCCCAACCCTGAGAAAGCTACCTGACTCCTTCCCTCACTTCTTCTGGGCCTCAGATGTTGCCACCTCCTCTCACAGGCCTCTCTAGATCTAAACTAGTACTTCAGCCTGTCATCTTCAATTTCTTTACCCTGTTATATTTTTCTCCCCCGAACCTTCTGTTCCCTGACAGTGTTCTCCTTTGTAGACATGTGTCCTCACCAGTCTGGAAGGTCCTTTTGAGCAGTCTCTGCTTTGGGAGTGGCTGTCTTTCCACACTAGACTGGTGCCTGACTCGGCAACTTGGGGAAGATACCTTTTTAGTGCGCGGATGCTAAACTCAAACTTCTACTGCAGCAACCTGCCTGGAAAAGTCTCCCCCTGGCCTCTGCTCATGCTAGAAGCTCCCAGCTTCCAAGGCCTTGACACAGGCTGAGCGACCTCCAGGGAGCCTCCCTACCAGCTGCAGACTGCCTTCCTAAGCTCCTGGATTCTCAGATGAGTGCCTCAGCTCCCAGGAGGCCTGGGGATGGTGCTATCCCACTGCTGTGAAGCATATGCAGATGGGAGGGAGGAAAGCAGGAGGGACAAGTCCCTACCTTGGGAGAGGGGGCTGGGACAGGATTAGCTGCAGAGTCTCAGATCCAGCTGGTCCCAGAAATGCTGGGCTGGAAAATGTCACGCTCAACTCTGGTCCCTCCCCCAACCTTTCCCTGCTGGGTGGACTCATTCCTGGAGAGCACCCCCTTAGCCTAATATCACAGGGTCCTAGGAAAGAGGGTGGAGCAGGAATAAGCCCTGAAAGGGACAATCCTGCCTGTCCTCCCCCATCCCACCCTCTTGCTGGGTGACAAGACATTAATTATAGATATTTGGTACTGCTCAGAATTCCAAATGTCCTTATCACCTCATCCCCTCCCCACGGAAGCAGTTTCCATCATAGCAAAGAGCCAAGGAGGGGCAGGAGAGAAACTTGCCTTAGCAAGTCCCTGCCAAGGGGGAGCCAGCCAGTCGAAAGTGCTGGGAAGGGCTGCCGCAGAAGGCAAGGACAGCTGGGCATGCTGAGGTGGGGTGCCAGGGCTGCTGGTGAGTGGGAGAGGAACAAGGCCAGAGGGTCTAGGGCTGGAGTCCAGCTCTGCCTGCCCTTGTTGTGTGACCTTGGGCTCAGCATTCTCCCTTTCTAGGTCTCAGAGCTCTTCTACCCAGCACCAGGCCCTGGTGGACTAAATACCACCAGCAACACATTCAGGCTGTTGCAATACAATGTGTAAATGATGCTGACTGTCCCTGACTTATGCCCCTTCTCAGATGGCAGGCCAGTCTCACATAGAAACTGGGAACAACCCCGTGATCCCTTCTTTTTTTTTTTTTATTATGTATACAGTATTTGCTCTACATATATGCCCAGGCAGATCTCAATGTAGATGGCTGTGAGCCACCATGTGGTTGCTAGGAATTGAACTCAGGACCTTGGGAAGAACAGCCAGTGCTCTTAACCTCTGAGCCACCTCTCCAGCCCTTGATCCCTTCTTTTTAAGACACTGATAAGCTAGGATTCAGAGTGGCTGAACAGTAAGATACACAACCTTTCACACAAGAAAGCCATCAGTGTCTGCCACAAAATGGGCACACAATGAACAACAGCCACTTTCAGTATGCCAAAGCCTCGTGAACTCAGCCATAAGTCACTACCTGTGTCTGGGCTTAGACGGTGCAAGTATCAAGGTGTATCAGGCAGAAGAAATGAACTAAGATTACCCTGAAACCACACAGAGGAACGCCTTGGTGCAAAGGGGGTCCACTAACAACACAGTGGCAACTCTGACCTAAGTGGAAGAAATCAGAGGCCTGGAATAGGAGAGATAGGAAGGCCCATGCAGCACAGCCTGGCGGTGACCCATTAGCTGAGCTGTCCCTCATTCACAGTGCACAGAGAGCAGACTTTCTCCCCGGCCTCTAGCTTAGTCATATCCCATTCCCTTAGCCAGGCTGCAGAACGGGCCCCTCCTACAGAGCCTCAGAAATCAGGCTGCCCAATTCCCCAGGGCAAAGATGGGAAAATTAAGTCCTTAAGTTGACTGTCAAGGTCCAGATAGAGCCAGAGGCTAAACACTGCCTGGTGCCCAAGTTTCCTACCTCCTTACAATGTGGGAGGTACTGAGCTGAGAGAGACATGAGTGTGAGGGTCTCCCCACTGCTCAAGATTGAGCCTGGGGTTCCCTGAGACCCCAGTTTTCTCCTCTTAGCATTTTACATTGGTTTATGCTCCATAGGCAGAACATGACAACTCCTGCTGCCCCCTCTTATTCTGAAGGCCAAGCCACATCATCTCCACCCACAGTGCAGGGATCGTGACTGGAGCTCCAAGCCTGAGACAAGGGAACATTGCTCAAGAAAGCCAGCAGGAAGGGGGGAGTGGACAGCTGCTCCCCATCTTTCTGAAGCCAGAAGGAAAGGGATAGCAAGAAGATATTCAAGGTAGCAGATGGAAGAACTTCCAGGCTTAATGAAGGGGTGTGGAATGAGGCATGGCAAATGTTTTCTGAGCCTAAAAAAGGCCACCAGGTGACACTGAGACCTGCGCTTAGACCACAGTGTGGGAGGTCACTGAGAATCAGCTGAGGCTGAGCCTGTTCTGTCCTCTCTCCTGCCCCCAGGGAGGGAATGGTCACACCATCACCCACCTACAGAGCCTTCTGGGCACAGCCTAGTATCTCCATTTTACAGAAAAGGAGAGCAATCCACATAACAGGGATGGGACAGGTCCTGGCGATAGGTAGTATGGCTCTTCTAGTTACAGACTCACCCTTCTCTATGGCTCTTCTAGTTACAGACTCACCCTTCTCTCTTCTAACGGGTGAGAGGGAACATCCAGCTGGGCCTGGAGAAGTGGGAGGACCTGAAATTTCAGAGAAATACTCTTGCAGGGTCAGGAGAAGACTGTATATGAGAGGATTGATCCAGATCACAGTTCCCAGGTGGGGAAGCCACTGGAGAATGTGAAGGGAGACAGAAGCCAGTTCTATGAAAGTCCTCCTCACTGGCCTCAATGCCTGCCCCAGACTCCCTAATTTCCTGGCTGCCCCTCAACTCCCGTTATTCTCCCATAGGAAACCATTACATGGAAAAGGGAACTAGGACTTTGGTCCCTGATCCTCCATGCTTTGAACTGGCTCTGGTGCTCAGGCTCCCTAAACGGGGCTCAGATGGAAAGCCAGGACCAAAAGACCTCTGCCCATTCCCTGTATGTCTATCTCTGCCACCTCCATAAGGGAGAACAGAGCTGGGACAGGGGAAATAGAAAGGAAGGGAGAGAAACAAACCGAGTTGGAGGTACCCTTAAGAGTTCTGAGAAGCCAAGTGACCAAATTAGTCTAGGGTGTAGGGTTTCCCAGCTTCTAAAGTCAGCAATACAGTGGGAGCTGAGGCAGGCCACAGTTGACATAACCCCAGGCCATCCCTGAGCTCAGCTTCAGGCCCAGAGCTGCAAATCTAGTTGCAACTCTCCCATGCCAGGGCAGATGTTGCCTAGAGCCAGTCTGAATCCACAGCCAGGCATAGCTGAGGCAAGATAAGAGATGTGAGAGCTTTGTGAAGCCCAGGGTGGGAATGAGACCCTGAGTGAGGCCTGGAATTAACAGGAAGGAAGTGGGAAGGTGAACAGATGCAGGCAGGCAGGGGGAGGGACCAGAGCATCCACCCTGACTCAAGGGAGCAGGCGTGTCTACAGGGACCAGACTGTTTTGAAGCCCTCTGAAGGGCCTTTGCTGCTGAGCCTGTCTGTCATCGTACTTCCCTAGCAACTCTAGTCTGAAGCTCCTCTAACTGAAGAGGGGAGTGTTGTCATTGGACCCATGGACTACCCAAATTTATAACACAGACTCTCCCAATTCTGCACAAAATCACTTGGGTGGAGCTGCCTCATCCACATCCCTCTAATCTAGTTTTATAGATGGGGAGGTTAAGTTACAAGAAAGGCCAACATCAGAAAACTAGGCCAAGACTGGGGTTAGACCCCCAGACCTTCTGCTGCACCATAAAGTAAGGCAGGTATTGCTCTAAGTCTTCCAGGCCTCAGAATAGACTTAAAGGCAAGAGCAGGTTAACTGTGACCTGAAGTGAGCTCAGCGAAGAGCTAAGCATTGAGGCCAGCGCCTGGGCTGAATGTCATCACCCTCACCCAACTTCCAGTGAATTTCTTACCAGCTGAGCCATCTCTTCACCCATTTCCAGTGAATTTCTAACAAAGAACCTGAGAGCCTCAGAAATAAGTCCCTGAGAAACATCCCAAGGATCTTTGCAAACACCAGCAGAACACCTTGGGGCAGACAGCCCCCTTTTTTTTTTGTTTTTGTTTTTTTCGAGACAGGGTTTCTCTGTTTAACAGCTCTGGCTGCCCTGGACTCGCTTTGTAGACCAGGCTGGCCTCAAACTCGCAAAGATCCGCCTGCCTCTGCCTCCCAAGTGCTGGGATTAAAGGCGTGCGCCACCACCGCCCGGCTAGACAGACCCTTTGATAGCAGCACCCTGAAGCTTCTTCAGGTCCTGAGTTACCAGGAGCCCGGTGCCATTAAAACTACTCCAGGACAGATAAGCACCTTTGGACCGAGACACCTGCCCACTGAGTATACACAAAAGCTCCTGCCAGCTTGGCGCCCATGGCTCTCCTCTACCCTCCCCCCAAATCTCCTCTCCAGAGGACTTACCACTTGTGGCTTGCTACAACACTTGCTCACTGGGGCAGGCTCATCTGGAGCTGCCCTGGCAGCCCCAGGGGGCTTAGTCTCAGCAGAGGGCGATGCAGAGAGAGGCAAGCAGGGTAGGTCCACAGGACCTGGGGCAGGAACGTCACCAGAGTGAAGGGTCGCCATGTAGTGCTTGGTGACATCCTCAAGCGAAGGAGCCTGCAACGAGGGATGGCCTCTAGCAGAAAAGCCCACAGGCTCTGGTACGGCTACAGGGGGCCCCACAGATGTCCCAGGCTCAGGCACCAAAATAGGTGTGAAGGTGGCAGGTACACTGGCATGGCGAACATGCTTGGAGGAGGACCGGATTTGTGTCTGGCCACCAGCCTGGTCCTGGTTGCCCTCCTCTCTCCGAAGCTCCTGGTGACTGCTCCTGGCTGGGCGCTTCTTGGAACCTCGGCGGGTGAGCCGAGGGGAGAGAACATCAGCCAGCTTGGGGTCAAGCTGGAAGTCATGGTGGGCAGTGGAGGAGGCAGGTGAGGCTGGGGAGGCAGGTAGGGCCTTCTCTGACTGTGCTCTGCCCCTAGCAGGACCAGGGTCTTCTGGTTCTGCCCACTGCTCTGCAAGGATAGGTTCGCTGCAGGATGGAGGCAGCATGGGCTCCACCTCTCGAATGGGCTCCCCTCCAGGGCCCTCAAATCCAGGCCCAGCTAACTCCCCACGGCGACTAGGATCACTCAAAGATTTCTTCTTAGGGGTCTTGCTGGCAACCCTGTCTTCTCCCATACGCCCCAAGGCACCAGGCCCCTGAACAATACTCTGAATGACTTTCTGATAGTCCTTGTTCTCTTCACTGACCACAGACCAATCACTGTGGCCACTGGTCAGGCCCTCATCCATAGTTGGGGTCGTTGGAAGCCCCGTCTTAGAGGTCAGTGAGCCCAGAAGGTTGCTGTCCACAGAGAACCCAGAGGGCTCATCAGAGGTAGCAGCTCGGTGACGCTGTGGAATAGGGTCACTCAGGGATCTGTAGGCATCACTTGGCTCCCCATTGCTTAGTTCAGTCCCACTAGGGCCTGAGGGTGGGACTTTGCGTCTCCTGCGGAGGGCACCTGGTGTTGGAGGGGTCTCAGGAGACACAAGGGCCGCCCTCCCACTCAGACTGTCTTCGGTCCCAGCCCCACGGTGGTGGTTTGTCTGAGCTGAGGTTGTGGAAAGGGGTCGCCACACCCCTGCATGATCTAGGCTACAAAAAGCGGCACCAAGGGGCTCAGGGTCTGCCCCAATTCCCTCATCTGTCAGGCTGGACTCTGGGCCAGAGAGCTCTTCCTGAGACCGCCGCCCTTGGGCCATGTCCCCTGCCCAGTCAGGGCTTCTAGGGCGGTCATTACTTCCATCATCCTGCTGTGCACCCATACGCTGTATCTTCTCAAAAACCTGACGCGCTTCTTGAACATATTGATCCTGGACCACAAGTGGCAATGGATCCTCCTCTGCCCCACAACCTGCCAGCAGGAGCTCAGAGGAGCTTGGTTTCAAGGCACTGGTGCGGAGCAGGCGCCGGGCCATGGGCTTCTCTGAGCAGCTGAATGACTTTGCCCTGCGTAGGGTAGCTGTCAGGTCCTTGAGGGTAAGTCGGGTGGTAGGTGATGCTGGACTTTGGGACGGTGTGGACTCAGGTTGTTCCATTGAACTACCTGCTGATGGTGAGTCTCTGCCATCAAGGGGAATGTTCCCAGGGCCCCCACTGGGCTTTCGGACCCTCAGCTCTGAAAGGTCTGAGCGCAGGAAGCTGAGCAGTGTCAGGGTCTCGGAGGCAATATCTGGATTCGATAGGGACTTGCGCTGTCGGCTCTTGTCTAGCTCCAATCCTACGTCCATCAGCGACCTGGTGGTGCTTACAGGTCCCTTAGTCCGGGACCTAGTCTGGGGACGCAGAAGGAGCCCATCTCCGGTTCCAAAACTTGGGGAGCGATATACACCCCAGTTCACAGAACTGCGGCTAGACCATAGATCATCATCCTTCAGGGTCTCAGTGCTGGAATAGCGACTACTACCTCGGGACCCAGCCGGGCTGGCCAGGTACGCAGGAAAGCTCACCTTAGCCACACGGAAAGGTGCCCCCCCCACCGTCGGACATAGGCCTTAAGCTCTCTTGGGTACCTGGAACGCAGGACTGCGTGCTAGTACCCCAGACCCGGAGTCCCTCCTCCATAGATGTTCTTGGAAACGTCAGAAGTTCGGGGCTCCTGACACCCCCTGCTGATCCCAAGCCCTCTGGATTTAGCTCCTCATTGTCCTGGCTGCAGCCGTGAACCAACAGAGAGCTTTGAGGTCTGAGCCCTTTCCCCCTACAGCGACGGCCATCCTCACCGTCTGGGTCCTCGTCAGTCCCCGAGGAGTGGCCGCCGAGGTAGGCCGGACTCTGAGGCCCAAGTTGCGGCTGCGGTCCTTCCTCTTCCTCCTCGCTGGAACTAGCAGCCCGGCTGAGGCTGACAGGATAGGAGGAGGCAATGGAGGAGGAGGAGGAGGAGGCCCGGGCCCCGGCCTGCGGTTGAGAGAAGCTATGCCAAGAATGTAAACCATCCGCCGGACGCTGCGCCCGCTCCTGTTGCTGGTGCTGCCGACGTCGCCTCCCCTCGATCCCCGGCCCGGACAGCGGCCGCGCCGAACGCAGGCCAGCTAGAGGAAAGCACGTTCGAGGAGGTGGCGTCGGAGGCTGTCGGGGATCTCGAATTGGGGGCTCCCACGAAGTTCCGTCGGGGCTGATCGTCCCCAGGGTCTCAGAGTCCACACTGGGTCCCCGGGAGCCCGGGCCGCCGAAGAGTTTACGCATCTCGGTGACGCTGGGCCAGGCCCCACGCTCAGCGCCTTCCGCTGCTTCTTCGGAGCAGCAGCCCCCGTCCCGGCCACCAATGGAGTCGTCGTCCAGACGGGTCGCGTCGAAGCGCCGGGAGAGCTGGCGCACCGATGGCGAGAGGCTGCGGAGCGGGCGCGGCTGCGCGGGGGCGGCCGGGGGCCCCGACGCCAGCTTGGACACGCGCCGGGAGGGCTGGCCCGGGACTGCAGCGCCTGGCCGGCACGAAGCTCGGCGCCGCAATCCAGGGGTGTCCGCGTCCTCCTCCCTCGCCCCGGGTCCGCCACTCCAGCGTTCCAGCAGTTTAAACGAGACGCTTCGATAAAGTGGGGGTCGAGGTGACCCGTCCGCCATGGTGGCGGCAGTCACTCCGGGGGGGCTGGCCTCGGGGCTCCGCGGCCAACCCCCCCTGCACCCCCGCTCCGAGGGCGCTCAGTGGCCGCGATCCGAGAGCCTTGGCCCCGCAGCCGCAGCGTGCGGCGGCTAGAGAGGAGAGTGCCGAGACCTGAGTGGGGGTTTATCAGTCGAAGATCAAGTTTCTGCGGCTGCGGGCGGCAGCAGCTTCATCCTGGGCGGCCCCTCTCGCCCCAGAGGCGACCCCGGCCCCAGCTTTAGCCTCTGCGGGAGCGCCCAGGGGCATCGCGGCCGGGCCGGCTAAGGGCCCAAGGCTCGGTTCCTGCACCCAAAGTCCGCCTGCTAAGCGCGGCGGCTGGCTTGCCTCCCCTCGAGCTCCCGCTCCAGCTCCCTCTCCCTCCCCCTAGGCTGTTCGCTTTCTGCTCCCTTTTGTTGCAAATAAACTTTGAGGCAGAGGAAAGGGGGCGGGGGGCGGGGCCTGGCGCCCAAAAGAGGGGGTGGGCTCCGTGAGCGCGCGAGGCTGGGAACACGGTGGGGGGAGGGAACTGGGGAGGAGCTGAAGGAGACACAAGATGATCGAACGCTTGTCGACCGCAACGACCCTCTAGAGGAGTCCGTTGGAAAAGCTGCGGGCTGATCCTCTCTGGGGACTCGTTCAGACACACGGGAGCTGGAAGAGTGGACAACTCCGCAGAACGCACCACTGCGATTCTGCCTCTTTCATGCGGGAACTTCTGCTGCAGGGGTTCCAACATGGCAACCCAAGACCCACAAACTCAGGTACACACCGATACTCAGGTACTCGCAGAAACTCTCTTGGCCGGAAAAGAGGTGGGACTCAGGGAGACGTGGGCGGAGCAGGCCCACCTGAGCATTTGTGGCTCCCCACCTTGCTCAGACCACGCCCTTCACCCCCATCCTTCCTCGGCGAATCCCGCTGCACCACGCCCATGTCCCGCCTCCCAAACGCCCCACCTATATCCCACCTCCCTGTGGCCTGCCCATCTTTGACTGTCCCTTAACCTACCCAATGCTGCTCTAGAAGTCCCACCTCTCAGGACCATTACACACAACTCCCCTCGTCATTTTCCCAGCTGCCACGCCCCCCACCTAGCCTCCAGGTCCTAGCATGGCCTCTAAATCTCTACACTCCTCTCCCCTTTTCTCCCCGCGATCGGGGTACGTGGCTCTTGCGCCCTCTTCCGGCCGGATTCTCCGCTCTCTCCAAGCTCTGTAGAGATAAAAATCCCATCCACCCACAACCAACCGTGGAAGTTAGGAAGATTTCACTAGCTTACAGGTGTTTCCTGCCTCCTTACTTTGCCAAGCACTCTGCCCTTTCTTTGGCCTCCCGCACAAAAGGTGGTTGCACGGGAACGCCCTCAGCTTCCCACCGTCAAACCTATACTCCTACCGTGGCTGCTCCACCCTCCAGACTAGGAAGGTATAAGTCTCTGCTGGTGCAGCAACGGTCTACCCTAGAGCTCCCCTCCCGCCCCTGCCGCAGTCTGGCAAATCTAAAATTACCTCTTCCCACCTTCACTGGCTTCTGTTAGGTCCCTCTTTGCCCAGACAGTTTAAATGCATCCAAATGAATGAAAATATGTGGACTGCCTTGGACATAGGGGAAATATTTTAAGTGTTTTTGTTTAATTCTCTAGTCACCCTTGGGGATACATGCTATTGGAGAAGTAACAATCGGAGGGAAGGGGCAGCTCTTGATGTGACTCGAATTCAGGGTCACAAATTAAAATTGTCGGTCATCGCACTCCTTCAGGCAGATTTCCCTGGCATCAGATCTTGATAGAGAAGGAGGGTCTGTCTCCTTTAAGCCCCAGCAACCTCCTCTTTGTGGGCGGTGGTCAGAGCTCATCCTCCTTGGGAACAGAGGACAGCCTACTTTGCCTCAAACCCCTTCAGCTCTGTTATGTGTAAGCCCCGTTCCTCCAACATCGACTTGGTAAGCACTTAAGGTCAGTGGCGCATGCATTACCCAACCAACCCCAAGGGCAGTATGGGTCCCAGCCAAAGACACTCATCTCCATAACGATGCAGGGAGCAAGACAGGGAGAGGACAGAATGCTGAGTTCAGAATAAAGGAAAGCAGCCTCTACAGTAGTTCTCAACCTTCCTAATGCTGCGACCCTCAAATTAATACAGTTCTTCATGTTGTGGTGACCCCGATCATGAAATTATTTTTGTTGCTACTTCATAACTGTAGTTTTACTACTATTATGAACTATAATGTAAATATGTGTTTTCGGATTATCTTAGGCAACCCCTGTGAAAGTCATCTAACCTCAAGGGGGTCGCGACCTACAGGTTGAGGACCACTGCTGTAGTAAGCCCTCAGGCTACTTGCTGCTCAAATATCCCCCAGAATAAGAAGCTATTTCTCTTCATTCTGGACCACCCGTTAGTTTGTTGGAAGTCTCCAGATGTGGACATCATCCTTCTGACTTGAGACCAGCCTCCTGCGAGTCCCTCAAACGATTGTATCTCAGCTCTGCCTCAAAGGGTATAAGAGGTAAATCTCATCCTCTCCACTGGCAAATTAGTGGGCAAGGAAGAGAGTCCTGCCAGGTTTGTACCTCCCTGCTCTGCCTTGCTGGCTGACATTGAGTAAACCTTTGGCTTCTTTGGCCTCAGCTGCCTTGTCTGAAAAGTGAGGAGTGGGTCAGGGTTCCCCTAAGCAAGTTTGAGTGTGTATGGAGTCACTGTCTCCCTCCATGATGATGATTCCTATGGCTTGATGTGTTCTTTTGTTGTGCTGGAATTAAACCTAGGGCTTTGGGCATGCTTGGTAGTCACTCTACTGCTCAGCAACAGCCCCAACCCTGAAGTGTATGCTTTATCAGCTCCTTCACACTGTTAATTATTTGTTTGGCAGCCCTGGCTGTCCTGGAATCACTCTGTAGACCAGACTGGCCTCAAACTCAGAGACATCCAGCTGCCTCTGCCTCCCGAGTGCTGGGATTAAAAGCACACACTACTACACCGGGCCCTTCATGCTACTTCTGAGACAGGTCTTTATCCCACACCACAAATGGGCAAATTGATGGAGAAGTATGGAGGCTAAAGTCATAGGCCCAAGAGGCCTGTCACCTACACGTGACTGAAGTGAACTGGCCTGTCTGGCTCCACTTCTGAAGAGGGAGGATATTTAATGATCTTGGCTAAGCAGAGTGACATCCTACTCTTTCGTTTGTGTGTTTGTTTGTTTTTGTTTTATGAGTATGAGTGTTTTTGCCTGCATGCATGTGATAGAGTGATGTTACGCATTCTAAATGCTCATAAACCTGCTCCCAGAAGCCTGCTTGGTGTACACCAAGTGAGGCTATGCTAACTTTCTTGTTAACCATTGTCTCTGATTGGTTAAATAAGTGCTGAGGCCTGAGATTGGGCAAAGACAGAGGTAGGCAGGACTAAGGTGCTCAGACTTCTGAAGCAGAGAGGATCATGGGTAGAAGAAGCCTTAAGTAGCCAGAAGAAGCCTCCAAGAGAAGAAGTGAGAGCAGGAAGGAGGATACATGCCATGGGTTAGAGATGTTCCAGGCCCCATCATTCCATGTGGCCTGGAACATCGGCATATCATGGGGAATTACAGCCCAGGAGACATATGTATATATGGGGTCATATTTGGGGAATAGAATTAAGAGCTAGCTTAGGGGCTGGAGAGATGGCTCAGCGGTTAAGAGCACTGACTGCTCTTCCAGAGGTCCTGAGTTCAATTCCCAGCAACCACATGGTGGCTCACAACCATCCATAATGATGAAATTTGGTGCCCTCTTCTGCCTCTTCTGGCCTGCAGGCATACCTGCAGACAGAATACTGTATACGTAATAAATAAATAAATCTTTAAAAAAAAAAAAAAAAAAAAAAAGAACTAGCTTAGATGGGCCAAAATTGCTCAATTCAGGCCAAAGCTTGTTAAAATCCATCAGGTCTCTGTGTGCTCATGTATAATGATGGGTTAAAGATTAACACTGCTGACCAATTAACGATAATCTAAATACTGTAAATAATTTAATTAATTATTTCTACATGTATGTGTCTCAAATCCCTTGGAGTTATAGAAAGTTGTGATCTTCCATGTGGGTGTCTGTGAGCCTCAGGCTCCTCACCTGTGGTGAGCACAGCGATCGATCTACTCACTCCACAGGTAACCCTGGGAGGTCAGAGCTGTAGTAGTCCTTGGGAAAACCAATATGGAAAGGTGAGATGGTCAAGGCCATGGCCAGAGTGAACCTTGGAAGTTAACAGAACCATGAGAACCAGGAGAGGAACTATTTGAAGGAGAGATCTGGCTTCTGACTCCTTCCCAAAACCAAACATCCTCTCTGAAACTAGCTGTACCTCCATCATTAGACTCAGAGTTCCTAGGATTTCACTATCAGGGTCTCTTATTCACTTCACACTCTCATCAGCTACTTGGTTGACTCTTCCCAAAAATAAAAACAGCCAGGTCCTTTATAGTAACTTCTGTTCCTGTGTCCCATCACTGAGGGCCAGCTTCAGATTCATCTCAGATCTGAGCCAATCAGCGTTCATATTTTCTCTCTCTCCCACTGTCTCCCTCGGTATCTTTCCCTCTTCCCTCTGATTCCTTTCTCCCCCCTCCCCCAAGAATCTCTCATAACCCATCTCAGCCTCAACCGAGGATGATCTTGAACTCATGACCCTCCCACCTCTACCTCCCGGGTGTTAGACATGCACCACTGTGCCTGGATTTTTGTTTTGTGTTAATATTTATTGTTATTTTTTGTGTGTAACTGTTCTGCCTGCATGTATGTGTGTGCATCTGTTTACTGCTTGAGGAGCCCAAAAGAGAGGTCATGTGAGTGCTGGGAACTGAACCTGGGCCCTCTACAAGAGCAGTAAGTGCTCCTAACTGCTAAGCCATCTCTCCAACTCCTGCTTTTTTTCTTATTTGATTTTATTGCATCTACACAATCCTCAAATTATTTTCATTTTGTTTTGTTTTGTTTTACGATAAGGGCTTAGTATATATAGCCCAAGCTGACCTCAACTTCCTGTCCTCCTGCCTCAGCCTGTAGATTTCTTAGCATCACTACAGACATGTGTTGGATTTTTTGTTTTTGTTTTGTTTTGAGTTACTTGTTTTGTTTTTTGAGACAAGGTTTCTCTGTGTAACAGCCCTGGGTGTCCTGGAGCTCACTCTGTAGACCAGGCTGGCCTGGAACTCACAGAGATCTGCCTGCCTCTGCCCTGAATGGTAGGATTAGATGAATGTGCCACCACCAGCCAGATCTTTGTTTTTAAATAGGGTCTCACTGTGTAGATCTGGCTGACCAGGAAGTTGCTATATAGACCAGATTGGCCTCAAACTCATAGAGATCTGCCTGCCTGTGGTTCCCAAGTGCTGGGATTAAAATTGTGCATCACTATGTCCCTCCTGTCTCTGTCTCTGTCTCTCTCTGTGTGTGTGTGTTTGTGTTGCTAAGATTGAACTCAGGACCTCATATACACTAGACAAGTTCTATACCACTGAACTACTTCCCTGGTACACATCTCCCCCTTTTTTTTTGAGACAGAGTTTGACTAAGTTGCTCAAGCTGGCCCTGAACTCATTCAGTAACTCAGTCAGGTGTTGAACTCATCAATCCTTCTGCCTCAGTCTCTGAAGTAGCTAGGATTATAGGCTTCTGTGATTATTTAAGTTTTTGAAATAGCATGTGGGGTCAGCAGGTAGAGGCATTTGTTGTAAAGATTACTTCCTGAGTTTGTTTTTGGTTTTTGGGACAGGACTTCTCTGTGTAATAGCCCTGGCTGTCTTGGAACTCAATTTGAAGACCAGGCTGGCCTCGAACTCACAGAGAACCAACTGCCTCTACCTCCTGAGTACTGGGATTAATGGTATGTGCACCATGCCCAGTTCTGACCTCCTGATTTTGATCCCTGGGACCCATATGGTAGAAGAAAACTAACTCCTGAAAATTATCCTCTGATCTCCACACATACACTAAACAAAATATAATTTTAAAAAGGTAAAGAAACCTTTGTGAGTTCGAGGCCAGCCTGGTCTACAAATTGAGTCCAGGACAGCCAGGGCTACACAGAGAAACCCTGTCTCGAAAAACCAAAAAAAAAAAAAAAGGTAAAGAAACAAAGTATCATAATCCAGGCTTACCTCCAACTATCTGTGTAGCCCAAGCTGGCCTCCCACATGTTATGGTGACAACTGTGAGCTAGCATGCCTTGCTTTTAGTTCTTTATAACTTCATAGAATGGACACTGTCTACATATAATTTACAGGGACTTCTTTCTTAATATTATATTGCTAAGGTTTAAGTGTTGGTATAATTAATTCTGGATCCATGAACTATTCTTGTCATTGCTCCATTGTCTTAATGAATATTCATGTATTGGCAGTATTGATGAACTTTCGCATGACTTTGGAACTCATGGACAAAAAGTGCTTGTAACAGAAGTGTGTAAGGGTTCAACATCAGGAGGCACTGTGAAAGCAAGGATGGAATATTCCTGCGTGGTTTTGGTCATCTGTTGGTTTTCTGTTATATGACATGTATGTACTCCCCCTCAGCTTCAAGTCATGCTGAGGTTGCCCCTCCCAAGATAGTCAGCCATCTTTAAGATGCCTCTTAGGTATTTCCAACCCGTGGTTCTTAGTTCTCATCAGGTTCCAACCTACATCCTGACCCTATCCCAATTAAATCATTGCCTGGTTTTCACCTAGGGGATGATAGAATTTAACTAAAGAATTCATTTTGGCTTGGTGATGTGTGTGTGTGTGTGTGTGTGTGTGTGTGTGTGTGTATACACATGCACACGGGCAATGGTTTAAAAACAACAACAACCACAAAACCTCATTTATTTCTCTTTCTTATGCAAAAGTCTTGGCAAATGAATGAGAATGTGAGCTTCCTCAGCTTCTTGCTGTACAGGAGGGACCTTGTCCTCACATTCATGATGGCTCACTAATGGTCTCCTCCACCTTGTAAACACAAGAAAGGTCAGGGGAGAAGACCTTTGTTAGAATTTGCAGTGCTAGGGATTGAACCCAGGGCCCAGCTCACTCCAGGCATGTGCTACTGACCTGTAGCCCCACACCTTGATGAGAGACAGGGTTTCACCATGTGGACCAGACTGGCCTGGAGCTTGTTACCTCCTGTGACAAGGTCCTGAGTTCTGGGATAACAAGCGTGAGTTGACCAGTCTCTGAAACACAGGTGTCTTAAGTTTGTGGTCGATATAGAAATTCTGGAGGCCCAGGCCTGTTGGGCCAAGCTTTGCTTCTCTGTGTGGTTTGGAGTTGCAGGGAAGCTTCAGGCACCGCGGCTCCAATGGCAAACCCATTGCAGATGGCACCTCAGGGCCTGCCTGGCAGCCTCAGACTCTCTGCTTCTGCCACTTGGCTGTGAGCTTCTGTAGCAGTTCATGGGGTTGCCGCCGGAACTTCTGCTGTGTGAAGTAGAAGAGGATGGGGTCCAGCACACTGTTGGCACTGGCGAAGGGCCGAGTGCCTTTGTAGGCAGCGGCGAAGGTCTCCAGCACAGGGCAAGAGACACCCGGCGTGGAGCGCACAGCCAAGT
Organism: Lophiomys imhausi; assembly: GCA_907164525.1. Classification (NCBI taxonomy): domain Eukaryota; kingdom Metazoa; phylum Chordata; class Mammalia; order Rodentia; family Muridae; genus Lophiomys; species Lophiomys imhausi. The sequence goes on along the minus strand of CAJQZJ010001826.1, from coordinate 20,715,159 downwards.
AGGCTGTCTTGGTGACGTGGAAAGGCAGGAAGCTGATGGCGAAGACCCCTGCCACCACCACAGTCATGCGGGCCGCCTTGCTGCGCCGCTCTTGGGCCACGCGTCCTGCTGGGCCATCCTGGCGGCACAGGAGGCGGGCCATGCGACAGTAGCAGGCCAGTAAGGCTGTGAAGGGCAGCAAGAAGCCGATGACCGTGAGGGCCATTCCATAGGGCAGATATCGAGCAGACAGGATGGGCGGGCTCAGGTCGTAGCAGACAGTGCGGTTGCGCTGGATGCCGGTGGCAGCAAAGACTGCTGTGGGCAGACACTGGGCTGTCACAGCCAGCCACACGACTCCACATACCACCCAGGCAGCACGGCGACCCCCACGCTTGTGCCAGGGTGCCAGGGGATGGCAGATGCCCAGGTATCGCTGGAAGCTAATGCAGGTGAGGAATAGGATGCTGCCGTGCAGGTTGGCATAGAAGAGGAAGCGTACAAGGCGGCAGGCAAAGTCTCCAAAGGGCCAGTGGTCCCCTCTGGCATAGTTATAGATAAGCAGGGGCAGTGAGCAGGCATACAGCAGGTCCGCCAGTGCCAGGTTCAGGGTGTACACAGCTGAACGGGTCAGGGTCCGGCGGGATGCGCAGATCTGGGTGATGACACAGATGTTCAGCGGCAGGCCGACCACCAGCACCACTGAGTACACCGGGGGGAGCAGCAGCCGCTTGAAATCCTCACGGAAGACGCACGTGGTGGGCGGGAAGCTCTGCGCCTGGATGGTGCTATTGTCCCGCTCCATGACTGTCTTTTCTGTGCTTGGAGAACCTGGGGAAGCAATGCACACCCTATCAGTGGCACAGTCACCGAAAACCCAATAGGCCCCGTGCCTTGATCTCAGTATCGGAACATATAAGTACTTAACTTCGATGCCTTTTAGTCTCACCACCTCATAAAGATGTGCACAGATCTCATCATGAAAATGTGTACTCCAACAAAGTTTTGTTGTTGTTGTTTTGTTTTTCGAGACAGGGTTTCTCTGTGTAGCCCTGGCTGTCCTGGACTTACTCTGTAGACCAGACTGGCCTGGAACTCACAGAGATCCGCCTGCCTCTGTCTCTGCTGGGATTAAAGGCTGTGCCATCTCCGTCTGGCCCAAGTCAATTTCTTTCTCTACTATTTATTTTTTCTCAGCTTTCCCCCATGAACTTCTGTTCAACCCCCAGAACCCTAGTCAAATGTCTCTTTTGTGAGAGCCGGTGACGGGCTTGTGTTCACATTGGTTACTTACTGCCTGTATGATCTTGGGGTAGGGACTTGCTTTCTGATTCTCTCTCTCTGAGCAGTAAGGGGATGTGGTCATTAGGTGGTACACAGGGCTTCTGCTGAGCTCCCTGGGGAGTAGGAAGGTAGTGATGGCATGATGCTTACCTGTCTCGTGCAGGTGGAGGACCAGGTTCGGTGTTCCTCTGGGTCTTCAAAGCAGGTTGGGTCCAGGACAGAGAGCTTTGGTGCTCTTAGTCAACATCTGTGGACAGTGCACACACCCAGAGTTCACCATCCTCAGCCTGCAGGCCACCTTCCAGAGCCATCGTTCTTTCAGTCACACTTTATCTGTGAAATAGGAGAGGTGATTCAGGGGCTTCCTGGAATTTCCTTCCAGTTGACCTTAGAATGGGGGAGTGAGGTTGTATGGATAGAGAAGGGGCTGGCGTTGTGTGGATGGTGTAGGGGTGGGGTTGTATGGATGGGAAGGAAGGGGTGGGGTTGTGTAGAGGGGGTATGGGGTTGTGTGAATTGGGGTGGGAGTGAGGTTGTCACTCAGTTCCTGCTTCTGTACCCAAGTCAGGAGGTTCAGAACTGCCTCTACCTCCAACTTCCGAGGATTGGATGCCCCTGGTGTCCATGGGCATTGCACACATATGGACACGCACAAGCATACATGCACATGACCCAGCAGTTAAGAACACTGACTGCCCTTCTAGAGCACCCAGGTTCAATTCTTAGCACCCACTTGGCAACTCACACTGTCTCTAACTCCAGTACTGGAGGATCCGACACCTGAACACATACATACAAGCAGGCAAAACACAGAATTTAAAAGAATAAAAATAAATCTAAAAGAAGAAGAAGAAGCAGAAGAAACCAGAGGTGCTCCCTGGTGGCCAGAGTGGCTCCAGTTCTCAAGGGGAAACCAATTAGGAAGCAAGCTGGCCAAGCTTTACAGACATGGAAACTAGGTAGGTCACTGAGTTAGAAACAGTCAGACCAGAATCCACCGTCCACAGACATTGAATGCAGAGGTTACAAGGGCAGCTTTGGAGCTGGACAGAGCTGGGTTCTGATGGCGCCTTCTCTGGTGCCATACTGTGTGACCCTGGCCATGTCACTTGCCTACTCAGACTGGTTTCCTAGACAGTAAAATGTGCATGTGCCTGGAATGCAGTAGGTGCTCATGTCCTTGCATCTGGGCTGGCATTGCAGGACCGAGCAGCACAAGAGGGTGGGGTTCCCAAGTGTCTGACTCCTAGGTCCTCTTAAGACTCCTGAGTGGTGGCATTTCCATGTTACTGATGTCTCGAGGGAATTTGCAGCTTGAGGCCAATATATCTAGGAAGCAGTCTTTTTGGCAGAGAGACCATTGGTCCCTTCTCCCTATTCTGTTTCAGAAAAGCTGAGGCAGAGAAAATGGGAAGTCCTGCAAATGCTTGGAGAGTCATAGAGCTTGGGCTGGACTTTGGTTCTGATACTCGAGTTCAAATCCCAGCCTTGCCATGTATGAGATGTGTGACCTTGGGCATATTAGGTAGCATTGGTGCCTCAGTTTCCCCACTCATGGAGGGATGATCTGATATTTGGCCTGAGATCAGCACCTGGCACAGGCCCAGGGGTTGGCTGCTTTCTCATTTGTTTCTTTGTTTTAGGGATTGGTGCTAGGGGTTGGACCAGGGCTTCCCATGTGTTAGGCAAACATTCTACTACTGAACTATGTCTCCAGCTTTAAAAGCACACTGTGTGTGTGTGTGTGTGTGTGTGTGTGTGTGTGCATGTGTGTATTCAATCACACAACTGCCACATCATGCGTGTGGGGTCAGAAGACAGCCTGTGGAGTGAACTCTCTCCTTCCACCTTTACATGGGCTCTGAGGAGTAAACTCAGATCAGCAGGGTAGAGCAGCAGGTACCTTTACCCGCCCAGCCATCTTGCCAGCCCGCACCCCCACCCTTTTTTTGAGACAGGGTCTCACTGAGTTTCCCAGGCTGACCTTCCCAGGTAGGCCTGGAATTGTGATCTTCCTGCCTCGGTGTCCCAAACAGCTTCAATTGCGGGCATGTGTCTCCAGCCTGACTGTATTAACTGTTAATGTGAATGGACCTGCTAAATAAGATTATAGCAGTTTAAGACATTGTGTAGAGTCAAATTGTTCTTCCTAATTTCAAATTTGATATTAATAAATTATTTTATCCTAATCCTGAGCAAAATGGTATTGTTTAGATTCTCTGACCCATGCCCCACCTCCCTCGTTGCCTTTGATTGTTAAAGGAAACTCTGAGCTTCCAGTCCACGCACCGGATCTGTAGTTCAGCTGAGGCAGGTGTGCATGGAAGGAGGACAGTGGAGAGTCAGTGTGACCGTGAAAGGCCAGGACAGACAGAGGGGCTGGCTCATTTAGAATCACATTCATTCATTAGGGCCATTCTTTTGTGCATTCATTCTCTTGCTTTTACCTGCCAGGAGTTCATTAACATCCTGTTAGATACACAGAGGCCTAGCGTGTACAGGGACAGCTCTGCAAGCAAAGCTATGGTGTGTTAGTCTGAAGGGGAGAGCAGAGTGAGCCACAGGATGGGAAGGACTCGGCCGTGAAAGTGTCTGCTGCTAAGGCTGACAGCCTGAGTTCAATCCCTAGGACCCAAATGGTGGGGGGGGGAGAACTGACCCCTCCAGCAAGCTGTCCTCTGACCTTCACAAGTCCACCAGAGCAACCTCTCTACTTACACAAAATACATAAATATATGTTAATAATAAGTAAGTATATAAATAAGACCTTTCTCAGGAGAATGATGATCCCTGGGGCTGAGGAGGTCTTCATCAGTAAGGGGGGGGGGACATCCCAAGTGGGGACAGGGTGGGGCAGGCATGGGTGGAAGGGGCCGTGTCCTTATCCTTCCTTAGGGAGGCTTGTGGCTCTCTGACCACACGCCCAGAGCAAGCCTTTGGCCACCCATGGACCAAATTGACTACAGTGGTTTCTTGTTTCTCCAGCAGTCTGGGGAGACTGGGCCTTCCAAGACCCCATCCCCTCTTTGGAAGGAGCAAGATATGCAGAAAGGGGCCTTTGGGTCAATCTCAGGCACCACCTACTCCCTAGGCACTCTGTCTCTGAGGACCAGGGGAGGCTTCCTGTTCCCACTCCCGCAGGGGATAACTAGGGGGAGGGATCCCTTGACCTCAATCATGGTCAGCATCTGATACCGTCTGTCATGTCTGCCATCCACTCTTTCACCCTAAGGCCTAGATTAGCTCAAATCAAGCTTCTCTCTGGACTCCAGCTGTGCCACCTACAGTAGGAACCTTTTAAGAGGTTCCTTTGGTCTTAGGGAAACACCTAAGCCCCTCTCCTGGTGTTCAAGGCCCCTACCCAGTCCTTTGGCTTTGTCTAAAGTCCCCAAGTCCTCTCCACACACCCCTCATTCCTGCCCTTCCTCACTCTTCACACCATTCCCAACACAGCACAGCCACCCTGGCAACTGTCCTCTCTGGCCTGTCCATCTTCGCTGATCTTTTCACAGACATGCTCTTAGTCCAGCTCTGTTAGCCAGAACCTAAGCCCCCTACCAAGCTCAGAACCTAAGCCTCCCCAAGCTCAGAACCTAAGCCTCTCCCCAAGCTCAGAACCTAAGCCTCCCCAAGCTCAGAACCTAAGCCACCCACCAAGCTCAGAACCTTAGCACCCCAAAGCTCATGAGCCCATCTTACTCTCCTTTGTATCTTCAGCGGAACAGACCCCACCCAGCTTGCCAGTGTCCAACCACCCTATCCCATCCCATACTGGCCCATTTCCTTAAGACACAGACACTCACAAGCAGCATCCCATCAGGGTCTTGGGCCGATGGTTCCAAGTATGTTGGGGGAAAGAACACTCAGACACAGAGCTGCTCACGATCCTGTCCTCAGACATGCTGTTATATCTCTGGTGTGGCTTTGGATAGCTTCCTCTCCTTCCTGGCCTTGCTGACTCTGACTGAAATAGCTCCTGGAGGGGTCACCTCCCTGCCACCCCCCACAACTTGGCCTGGCGGAAACAGCCTGGAGAAGCATGGAGCTGAACAAAGGGCATCCTTCCGAGAACTCCCTCTCCAGCTGTGGGAGGAGGGGACAGGACCAGCAAGACAAAGAGGGACAATGGGGATGAGCAAACCCGGCAGGTGACTTTCTAACCAGCTCTCCCTCAGCATTCTCTTCTGTTACATGGATAGGTTGGTTAGCACAGTTCCCTGTCCTTCCCTTAGCTGTAACACCCGAGCCACCATGAATCCATCAGTCTCTCTGATCCCGCACTCCTGTATCCATCCTCCACTCGTTTGGTAGATCATCTGCTGGCATGCCTGTCTGCAGCTCCCTGAAGGTGACAGTCCACTTGGGTACTTGCTTACCTAGCTACTTCTCACTCTCCTTCCCACATGTCCTTTTCATTCCAAGCCTTTATTAACCATCTATTATCCACCATCACCTTCCCCAGGATGCCCCTATTAGCAATCACTGTCCCTTCTACACAAAGACGCAGGCTCATGAAGGTGGGTATGGTGATGGGCCCAGAAATGAGGCTTTGTAGCTGTTGGAACAACTAGAGGATGAGAGGTGTTCTTCAGGGTGGAGGCAGCATTTAGAGTAAGAAGATGGGCTTTGGTGAGAAGCCACTGAGGCAAGTGGGTGGGGGCAGCAGCCGCGCAGGGAATGAATGCCAAGCTGGTAAGTGAGGGCCAGGCTCATATCCTGCCTCTGCTCCCACTCCCATCTGCCTCTCGTAGCTGCTGGCTGGAATGTCACAGTTACCACCTGCATGTTGAAATACCATAGACAGTGAGCACTTTTTACTCTCGCTTGTAGGAGAGGTTTCTAGAATGTAGAGGCCATCCATGCACTGAGGTTACCCACTTTACAGGACTGAGGAACCAAGGGGAGCTGAAACTGAGCCAAAGTGAGATCAAGATTGAACTGCAGGTGGATACTTGGCCAGCTGTATACAACCTGGGCACCAGCCGTGTACAAAGAAGGCACGGTGACATGGCCTTCTTCCCAGTAGCTGCTTCTTATGGTGTTCCCAGGACAGTCTCCGGTGGTACCACAGCCAGTCCGAGGACTAAGGCAAAGATGGGGTTCTGGCCCTGGGGCAAGCCTTGGGTCAGACCTCTAAATGGTTGTGGCTCCTCCGGGGAATGGAATCTTTCCTGTAATGAGAGACTACAGCCATGAGGTGGAGCCAGTGGACATCTGACCTGGACGTGGCTGGTACCCATGCTGCAGGGTCTGCCCAGGCTGGCACTGAGCAAATGCAGGGCATGTCCCTAGCTCCATTCCTCTGGCCCTCCTCAAGTTTCTTTCTATTTATCCACTCCAACAAGCTCAGGTCTCTCTCTCTGATCCTCACCATCTCAATGTGTGCTCACAGCAGCCATTTGAGTGTCAGTCCAGGAACATCACCTTGTCACCAGGCATTCTCTACTCCAGTTACTTGGATATACCACCAGCAAAATACCACAGTCCCTCACCCCACCAAGGGACAACCTCTACTTGCTTTTTCTCAGTTCAGGTGACAACTACGAGGTCAGTTCTCCATCATCATCAACTGAATGTAGATATCAGGAAGAACTGGCTCAGTGCTCCTGGTGCTACTTAGATCTTGAAGTTTCAGGGTGCCCTTTGTGTGACCTTTTATGTCTAGAGGGACAAGGAAGGCTGTAGGACAGAGGCAGGAGCTGGAAGCCTGAGTCATCATCTACCAGCAATTCCCTGTCCCTGTTGGACCTAGGGAGAAGCTTCCCAGCCTTGGGCTGCCCGCCTGCTGGGAAACCAGGCTGGGACAGCCCCTTGCCATACCCCTGACCCATGAATTCAGCAGCAAAAGTACAGGATGGCAGGGGTCATCACTTAGCTTCCTTCTTCCGAGTCAGGCTAAGACCCAGCATCAGCCTGCTGTGTGACCTAGGGCTAACTGTCTGCCCTCCCTGAGCCTGAGAAACTTAGCTCTTCTCCCTTCCTTACAGAGACATTATGCTCCCAGTTCTAGACATCACCTGACCCTGACCCTGTGTGGCATCCAGCCTGAGGCTGGGTTCCTGATGCCAGCCCCTGGCACACGGAGGACAGTGGGCAGGAGACAGAATCCCCACTTGGACAGTTCTGGTCTCACCAGGCTACATCTGCTAGGAGGGCAGGGATCTGTTTTCTCTTCTCCCTTTTTACTTCTCCTTCCCCCTTCTGTTCAACAGGAACCATGTGAAACTGAAAGATCCATTTTTAATATGAAGGAGAAGCTGCAGCCTGGGACTGGGGCCTCTCCCTTTGCTTCCTTGGGTAGGAATTTCACAGCCTTCCTGCTGGGACCACTGCCTCCATCTGAACCTGCTAATTAAGGCTGGCTCTGGAACTGGATCCCAGGCTCTTCCAGTCTCTCCTCTCCCTGTGGTCCTGGTTAGTTGGGCCTCCCAGAAAGGGGCTGCTGCTTAGCTGTGTAGACTTCAGTTGGCTACAGACCACTAGTGCCCTAGACCTGTCTGCCCTCCAATAACCAGGCTCCAGGTAGTGGTGGGAAGAGCTGTTTCAGGCCCAGCATGTGGCCTGCCATGCAGGTGGGTCTAGAGGAGCCCTCATTTCAGAGCCTTGAGGGTATGGAAGAGTGATCTGCCCCTTGAGAGGAGTGTGTTCCTCAGGGCCCTATGACCCCCTCAGGGGTGGTGGCACCAGGAAGTCCAGGCTGGAGTTTTGCTAATGGTTGGGAAGGAGAGGGGGTTTTGTTATGCTTGCAGAGCTGGGAGGAGTGAGACTGGAGTTGCTACAGCTGTCTGGACTGTGTGCCAGCCATGGTCCTATGTCCTGGAGAGACAACCACGAGGGAAGAGACCGTCAAAATCCAAGGGTGACAGAGTAGTGAGAGGGGGCGCTTGGACCCCTGAGAATCATGGAACTTTGGATCAGCTATTCCTGATTTAATGCCCCCCCCCTTGGATTCTAGTGGTACAAGCTGACAAAGTCTTGTTTTGCCTCAGTCCACTAGACCTGTGTCTTTAATCCTTCCAAAGCCAGGTGTGGTGCTGCAAGCCTGTAATCCTTAAACTTGGGAGGTAGAATCAGGGGGATTAGGAGTGCAAGGTCACCCTCAGGGTCTTAGTAAATTGGAAAAAAGGAACTGGGGCTGTAGCTTTGTTAATAGAATACTTGCTTAATGTTCACAAAACCCTGGGATCTGGTCCCCAGTACTACATAACTCAGGCACAGTGAGATGAATACAGGAAGATCCGAGGTTTAAGGTCATCCTCAGCAATGTGAGTTCAAAGCCATCCTGGCATACATGAGACTTTATGTCAACAACAACAACAACAACAAAAGAGGGGACTGGAGAGATTGCTCTGTAGTTAAGAGCTTATGCTGGTTTTTTTTTTTTTTTTTTTTTTTGTTTTGTTTTTTGTTTTTTGCAGAGGACCAGAGTTTAGTTCCCAGATTCCGTATCAAGCGGCTCACAACTGCCTGTAACTCAAATTCCAGGAAATCTGATCCCTCTGAGCTCCACAGGCACCCACACTCACATGCACATACCCATGCGCATACACATAGTTTAAAATTATATATATATATCACACTGGAACACACTCTGTAGACCAGGCTAGCCTCAAACTCACAGAGATCCACCTGCCTCTGCCTCCTGGGTGCTGGGATTAAAGGTGTGTACCACCACCGCTTGGCTTTAAGTATGTATTTTTTTTTTTTTTGGTTTTTCGAGACAGGGTTTCTCTGTGTATCCTTGGCTGTCCTGGACTCACTTTGTAGACCAGGCTGGCCTCGAACTCACAAAGATCCGCCTGCCTCTGCCTCCCAAGTGCTGGGATTAAAGGCGTGCGCCACCACCGCCCGGCTTTAAGTATGTATTTTTTAAACCAGCCATGTTGCCTGTAGTTCTGATCTGTGGTAGGGCCTTCACATCCTCTCACACAGTTTTGGTCCAGAATTCCATCATCTCTGTGTGGGAAACTAGAACAGGAGGACAAATGGGAACAGGAGGACAAATGGGGACAGAGGGACTGTCTGGTGGAGCATGGTTGCAGCCAGGGAGGTTCTCAGAGTGACCACTGTCATCTCAGTAGCTCCCAGCAGGACAGTAGGACCCATTTGGGCTCCACCTGCTGTGCATCTTAGAGAGGTTCCTTTCCATCCTTGAGTCCCCACCTTCCCTAATTCTCACTGCTAACTTCATGGTCACTCAATGGAAGCCAGCACTGGGTTAAGGACTTGGGCACTAGAGCCTTACATGGAATGGCAGATGAAGAGTCAGATGGCTATTCTTTGGATGTGGTGTCTCCCTAAAAGCCTCATATGTTGACAGCTTTGTCCCTAACTGGTAACACTGTGGTGTGGTGACTGGATCATTGGGCCACTGACCTTCTCAATGAATCAGCTCTTCCGTAGTTCGCGTTAGTTGGGATATTAGGATGTGCTGGTTGGAGGACATGGGTCAAGAGGGTGAGACTGTGAAGGCTGTGTCTTGTTCTCCCCTTCCTCCTTCCCCCCCTCTCGACTTCCAGCTGCCTCAAGAGAAGCAGCTTTGTTCTATCACTGTGATGCTTCTGCATGGCCTCAGGCCCATAGCTCTGAGGCCAAGAGATGGAAATCATGAACCAAAACAAATACTTAAATATACCTAAATGATTGTCTCACAGACTTTGTCACAGTGATGACTAGGCGTAGACACAGTGGTGACTTGTCCAAGGTGACAGTGAGTCAGTAGCCAGTTGGGAGCTGAATGAAGATTTGAGTAATGATAAAGTCTGTGCTGGAAAGAGAGGTGACATTTCCCATCCAGAAACCTGAGGCCAAAGCGGCTAGGAGTTTGCCAATGAACACAATGGAGCTATCCCTGAACTACTTCCTGGGAATAGGCTAAAACAAAGGAGGTTAAGAGTCAAGGCCCAAGGGTCCGTCAGGATCAGACAGACTAACTCCACTCCCTCCCTCTTCTAATTTCGTGAGACACTGAAGACAAGAACTGCTTTGCTTTTAGCTCTCCAGTTCCCTGGAAACCCTGGGAAAAGTTAGATGAGTGAATCCAGTCCATGAAGATAAGACACAGGGTTATTGAGTTCTTTGGTGTTATTGAGTTCAATCAAAATCTGTGTGTGTGTGTGTGTGTGTGTGTGTGTGTGTGTGTGGTGTGTGGGTAGGCCAGAGCACGTATGTGGAGGTCAGAGGACACCTTGTGGATGTTAGTTTCCTCCTCCTGCCATGTAGGGCCTAGATATTGAGCTCACATTGCTTGATGGCAATCACCTTTATCCATGAGCTGTCCTGGGTGATGACATTTGCTGGGGGCTAGGCGAATGGCCACAGGAATTGTACACAGAAAAAGCCTGACTGATTTCCCAACCTCAACCTTACGAAGGCCTGTTCCCTACACCATCTGAGTGTTTGTTGCCCATTTCAGGGACAAGACACTGAGGCTTGCAGGTATCTGACACAGTTCTATGTGTAAGGCTGGGCCACAGGGAACATCAGAGGACCCCTCACCTCTCATAAGAAGCAGACCCCTGTTGTAGGTCCTGCTGTAACCATCCATGAGATATCCAGAGGTCTGAGCCCACCTGACAGAGACAAGACATCTCTCTGACCCCCAGAGCCAGGGGTCAGTGGCAGGACTCTGGGTTCTGGACATGCTGAGCCAGACAGGTTTTATGATTACTTGACTGCCCAAAGAGGAGATCTTGAAACCTCCCCAGTGGCTTGTCTGGCCTCTGTTTGCATACTTCCCTTGATGGGGAGCTTACTCCTCCCTGGGCTGCCTTAGGCTACCTCCAGAAAGCTCCTGGGAGATGTGCTTGGTATCACCTGAGATATGCTTCTAGTTACTGATTCTACCCCAGTGCAGCCTTCCTCCTGGACCCAAGACACCCTGTGTAGATCATCCCAAGACCATCCATCAACTGGTCTTCGTTCACACCACCTGAGCTCACATCCATATCCAGAGAAACCTGGGCCACCCACTGTGTGACGGTAAAACTTCAAGACAAACCTTGTAGCCAAGTGTGGCACACACTTGGAGTCCCAGCACCAGAGAGGTCAGGACATTTCCTTCCATCAAACAACTCTCAACCACCAATGTGAACCTTGTGGGACCAGGACCCACCCATATAGGTGGAAGAGGATTTTGTAGGTGTCTGAAGTTGGCCCGGGAGTGACATTAAGAGGGTTATCTAACTGAGGATGACTCATATATGGCTCAGTGACAAGTGGCTCGTGGCATGGACAGCTGTGATATGTCTGAAGAACACAGATCTGTCTTCTTAGATATGTCTGAAGAACACAGTGTCAATTAAATGATACCATCCCTGGGAGGCCTTCCTCTGCCACCCTCGCAGAAACCACATATGTGTGGGATTTCCTCGATCTGTTATATTTTTCTCCTCTGCACCATTAGATTTTTTTATTACTACGTTAATTTATATGTGTGCTTTCTAATATTTATTTATGTATGTGCACACACATGTGTGAGTCATGGTGCAAGTGTTGGAGGTGAGAGAGCACCTTGGAGGAGTCAGTTCTTCCTCCTCCTAGTATGTGTGTCCAGGAGACTGAACTCAGGCCAGGTAAGGCCATTACCTGTTGATTCCATTAGCAGCCCCTCCATTCTCTCTCTCTTTCAATGAAGGATCTCTTGTATCCCAGGATAACCTTAAACTCACTATGTAGCTGAAGATGGTCCTGAACTTTGATTCCTCCTGCCTCCACCTCCCAGGTGCCAGGATTATAGACATGTGCCACCACACCTAGATTGTGTAGTCCGAGGCTGAACCCAGGGATTCATGCATGGTAGACAAGGACTCTACCAACTCTGCTATACACCAGACCCATTTTGTTTATGTTTTTAGGGCAGAGTCTTACTCTGTAGCCCAGGCTGCTGGAACTCACAGTGATCCTCCTGCCGTTTGCCTTTCAAGTGCCTGGATTCAGATGCTCATTACAGTGCTTGGCTGCACTCACCATGTCTGAAACTGCTCTGCCTATTTATTGGTGTACTCACCAGGTTTTCATCTTCCCTTGGTGGGTATCCCCAGTCCTAGGACAGCGCCTGGCACACAGTAGGTGCTCAGTGCGTATTAGTGGGAGGACTGAATTCCAGGAGTAGTTCAAGCATGGGTACACCAGCGTTAGGAGCAGAAACCGGATGGGGACACAGGAAACTTGGCTTGAACTTCATGCAGCAAGCTTCCTTTTGACTTACAGTGTGTGGTTTGAGGGGATTCGGAGCAGCAGAGATAAAGTGCATGCACAGGGTACTCCTGGAACTGTTTCTGTCTGGCATTCTGAGCAGCTCGGGACGTGAACTGTGCCAGCTGAAATGCGGAAGAGGCTGCTTGCCTCGGCTCTCTGCCCTGTCCTCTGACATCTCCCGGCCTCTCTCCTCTCTGATCTGAATCTTCCAGGCACCCAGGCTTCTGTCTGCTTTGCCAGCGGTGCCAGCTTCTAGCTTTACATAATAGCCCCTTCTGTGTGGGGCCTCTGACCCAGCCTTTGGGGCAGTAGGGTCTCTGTGCCACTGCACCCTGCCACAGGAACCGGACCTATGTGAACACAGCTAGTGAACTGGTATCCCTTAAGCACAGTGGAGGACAAGACTCAGGTCCCGCTGTCTCCCTCCCTCTGCCGGCTGCCCAACCTTTTGCTTGACCTGGCATGACCTCACTCCCCTCTCTTCTAAGCCTACTTTATCTCTTTCCTCATGTCTACATCTTCAATCCCAGCAGCTTCAGCTGGAGCTTCAATGGAGCAGCTTCAGCTCCTGCCACCTAATAAACCATCCGTCCCTTCTTTTCCTGATCTCCCACAGTCCCGCAGGGCCAGGCTCCTCCTACCCTTCCTCTCCTTGGCTCCCCCCCACCCCACCCCGTGCTGGTTCCTTACCCTCACCACCTCCCTCTCGCCAAAAACTCTGCTTTGACCTCACACGTCTCTCCAGCTGTGCCTCTTCCTCCCTCCTAGTCAGATTTGTGGGCAAGCCCTCCACTTCCTGCCTGCACCCATTTCTCACACCCATGTGGTCAAGCACGGGGCACAGTGAGGAGCAGCAGGCACCCCGTCTCCTAGAAGGGATTGGCAAGATGAGACTGAGTTGTTCATGAAGAAACCTCCAAAATGATCTGACAAACAAGCCTGGAGGGCTGAGGGACGGCTCAGGGACTGTAGGTGACTGAGGCTTAACATCCATCCCAGGTCCACTTGAAGCTGAAGCATGGGGGAGGAGGACTGAACTGGCAGCTTCCAGAAAGGGCCTGGCCCTACCTGGATGGCATAGGGGGGAAATGGGACTTAGAAAGAGGCAAAAGTAGGCAGATCCCTGTGAGTTCGAGGCCAGCCTGGTCTACAGAGTGAACAGGGCAGCCAGGGCTACACACAGGGAAACCCTGCCTCAAAAACAAAGCAAGCAAAACAACAACAAAAGACGGAAGGAAGGAAGGAAGGAAGGAAGGAAGGAAGGAAGGAAGGAAGGAAGGAAGGGAAAGAAAGAAAGAAAGAAGGAAAGAAAGAAAGGAAAGAAAAGAAAGAAAGAAGAAAGAAAAGAAAGAAAGAAAGAAAGAAAGAAA
>CAJQZJ010001826.1:20668422-20688526 GCA_907164525.1 Lophiomys imhausi | reverse complement strand
GAAGAAGAAGAAGAAGAAGAAGAAGAAGAAGAAGAAGAAGAAGAAGATTATATAAGGTCTCATTTCTTCAGGCTAGCCTTGAACTCATTATATAGCTGAGGGTGACCTTGAATTTCTGATCCTTGTGCTTGTACACCCTGAGTTGTGGAATGACAGATGTTGAGCACTATGCTCATTTATCCTGTAGTGCTGAGGATCCAACCCAGGGCTTCATGCATGCTTTGCAACAAGATGAACCTCATCCCCAGCCAAACAGTCTCAGCAGTATAGAAAAACTCCCACTGGCAGGCCTGGAGTGTGTATACAGGCACACATATTCCATACATGTTCACTGGCTACACATTCATATCTTTGCCTTGCACACGTATGCAAACGCACCATCAAAGGCACAGCACTTGGTACATGCATGTAATCCCAGCACTGGGAAGGCTGAGTCAGGCTTAAAGTTAGCCTTGTGCCTTCAGGAGGTATCAGCAACGAACACAGGGCCTCTGCCTGCCTTCCCTAGATCAGCCTTAGCAGAGTCAAATGTCAACAGAAACTCTAAGAAAGATGTAGCCCCCCATTCCTGTGGGGGCTTGTGGACTGTGACTCCCTGTTTGCCACACAGTGCAGGGTTGTGGACCATGCCTCCATGGGACCTAAAGAACCAGGTGAGATTGAGCAAACTCCAGGCCCCAGGGCCTTCAAAACTGAGGTTGGCAGGTGTGTGAGAGTGCTGTCTCCCTGATTTTGCCAGCCTGGGGGAATGTAAACAATCTGAGCATTGGTTACAGGTAAAAGATCACATAAGCAAGCACCCTGTTATTTCTTCCCATGTGAACAGAGCGGTAGAATCTGGCCAGTCATGAGCCCGCTCCCAAAAAAATCCCCTACTGCCTAGGATCCAGGCGATCCAGAACAAAGCAGAACAACACATTTCTAGACACACCCATTTACTCTGCTTCTCTTCCCCTTGACAAGTCATGCCTGGACTCAGAGAATCAGTTTTCCCAGTGGGATCAACTTCAGGCTTCATTGTAATTTGGTATCCTTCCTGCTTGTTCCTGCCAAGGTGTCTGGACAGCTCTGAGAGCCCAACCCAGCCAGCCCCTTCCCCAGGGACCCTCTTTACTCTCTAGCATTTGACACAGAACAGATTTTGGGTTTTTTTTTGTTTTTGTTTTTGTTTTTTTTTTTTTCTGAGATAAGGTCTTACTGGCCTGGGACTCAGAAGAGATGCACTATGCACAAGAGGCTGGCCTTGAACTCACAGAGCTTGCCTCTCTCTGCTGGGATTAAAGGCATATGTTACATCACCCAGCACAGACGATCCTCAGACACACACTCAGCTAGCTACTTGAATTCACAGGTAAGAAGTCAAGGTCCAGAAAGGAATAAAAAAATGTGCCCAGAAAAGAAAAAAAAATTGTCTTGTTACATTCAGAACTCAAACTCAGATCTCTGCAACTCCAAATCCTGTCTCAGTATTCCACCACCCCACCCAAGACATATCCAGGTCCCCATGTCCTCATCTCCTCCACTCCAGTCCTACGGGCCTCCTCCCTCTGTGCTGTGCAGCCTGGTTCTGGGCAGAACTAGGTAGAGGAAATGAAGGGGAAGGGAAGAGGCCCCACACCCGCCCACACCTGCTCACTACTGCTCCCAGCCCGGAACTGCGGTGGTGTGCGAGGGGGACAAGTCCCCGAGGAGGGAATTACCCTTACCTGGAAAACTCACCCTAAGTCAATAACCTCCTGCTATCCATGAGAGCTGGAGTAAGCCGGACGCCTGAAGCAGCCCTCGCAACCGGGCAGTTCCTGTGCCACAGAGTGCAGGAGTCTGGGATATGGCAGATGAGGTAACTGAGACTATAGCAGTAGGGGAAGTGACACTGTCGCACAGAGCTCTGAATGGCAGGACCAGGACTCAGTCTGGAGATCTTCTTGCTCAAGTGTCTGGCACAAGGCTGACTCAGCCATTGCCTGGCTAGGAGCAAGTTACCCCCAGCTCTGCGCTCATCCAAGCAATGGATTCTATTTATTAGACTATTAGTTTATCGGGAGGGTTGCTGGGAGGATGGAGGGAAGGAGCACTCAAGGCCTAGGGCTGGGCACAGGAAGGCGCCTAGCTGCACACCAGCTCCCCTCCTGGCCTCTCTTAAGTTTGGAGAGAGCCGGGCTCCTGCTTATTACTGCCACAGGGAACAATTACCCTGGCTTCTCAGTAGTGCCTGGCAGGCTCATTAAGAGAGACCTAGACCCCAAGATTAACAAATCTGGAGTCTATGACTCCAACCAGGCAGGTCCAGACACCACTCTCCAGGGACTAAGGATGGATCCCCAGAAGGAGGGTGGCTTGGAGGAAGCACTCGGGTGCTTCTCTTCCTCCCTAGCCCCAATCTATCTTGGAGCTTGGGCAGGACCAGGAGAAGGCAATGGGTAGCTCTGTCTGCCATGACTGGCCTGGTCAACCTCTCTCTGTCAATAAAATTCCTTCTGCCTTTCCTCCTCCTCCTCTTGTTTACAAGTGTGGTGTGCCCCATCCCTTCTGGTGGCATTCACTATGAGTGAGGAGACGGAGCAAAGTCCTGAGATGAGAGCTTTAGAGAAAAGCTAAGAGGGGCATGCCGAGCAGAGAGCCAGGAGGCTCGCCAGGTGGCACAACAGGACTTGCTAGGTCTCCCTTTCCCCATACCACCTCCTGTCTCTCTTTGGGAAAGACCACCCAGCCTGGAGGAGACCCTGTCCCAGGTCTTGCCTGACAGGATGGAAGCAGGCCCAGAGCTAAGGCCTGGTTCTGAATGCCAATGCTTTGATGTGTGTGTAGAGCTTGCCTTGTACTCCAGGCTCTTGGGAAGCCCTCTGCAGGCCAGAAGAGGAAGTACACCCTCTGACCTACCAGAGAGCAGGAGGGCTTTTGCCTGGGGTCACAAAGCTCTTGGCAGAGAGAGGTGTCTATGTTGTCCCTCCAGTCCTGTTCCCTGACATGTATAAACAAAAGGAGAGCCTCACAGCAAAGTCCTGTGAGGAAGCTTAAGCAGCTCCAGGTATAGGAAGATGAAGAATTTCCACATGAAGCCTGCTTGGTGGTCCCAGCCTGCTCCATCCCCTAGCCTCCAAACCAAACCCATTCCTCATGCTCTAATCCCCAGAGGCAGAAGGTACTTTTTTCCCCAGCCCAAGTATAGGATGGCATTGGTCAACTCTGCTTTAATTTGCTGTGTGACCTTAACCAGTGTCCATGGCTCTCTGGATTTCAGTCTCCCATCTGTAGGATGTAATGATAATGCTGGTAATACCACTACTAATAATAAATGAAGACACCCTCATCTCGGAGATGTCATGAAGAATGGTCATCACAGTAACAAAAGGCAGTGGGCAGACCAAGATGACAGAGGATTTCACATGCTTCTCATATTCTGAGACCCAGAGAGAGCCCCTTGGAGCAGGTCCATTCTCTTGATGGTTTCAGAGAAAACAAAGATGCCTCCAACTCCCAACCCACAGCAGACCACTGTCAGGAAGATCCCTCTGTCCCTGTGTAGGAAAAACCCTGCAAGGGAATACTGGGGAGGGTGGGGGTAAGGCCTAAAGTACCCCAAAGTATCTGAGGGTCAGGCTTCCCGGGGTGGGAGGGAGGATGTGGATGTCACCGTGGAGGAATGCCAGGTACACACACGTGTGGGGCTAGTCTGTGTGGATTCACAGTCATGTTGTGGAGGGTGCAGGGCTTGTGTGCGCCTGCACCTTTGCCCACGCTGCCCACACACCTCACTCCAGGGCACCCCAGACTGCCCTATCCATAGCAGTGTCCTCCCAAACCACAGTCCTCGCCACAGTCCCAGGGCAGCCCAGACGCCCTGGGAGATTTGTAAGGGAGCAGTCACCACAGGCTCCTCTACTTTCCCCAGAACAAAAGCAGTTGCATAAGAGGAGGAGGAGGAGGAAAGCTTGCAGGATTAAGCAGGCTCTGCCAGCTTAGTCCTGGCTGTGGACTTCTCCGGAAGGGTCAAAGCCCCACTATCCTCAGGCCTTCAGTGACCAGTGGGCGCTGAGCTTCTCCCACAATGACTTCTCTGCCCTGAGCCACCTGCAATAAATCAGGTGTCCCCACACAGCCTGCCTCTCTGAGAGCCCCATCCCTGGTGATCACTGCTGGCTCAAACTCATGGGCTCCCTCCTGTCCTTCCTTGGGTAAATCTGCCCCTTCCAGAACTGTGCTCTTTGCAGTGATAGATGAGAGGGGCTGGGACTGAGAAGGAGCCACTGGTAGGGATGATATGTTGTATATCCTAGGTACAAAGGCCACTAGCCAGTGATTTTTTTTTCCGCCCTCAAGATATGAGAGGGACAACACTATTCACAGTCCTCAGGCTGGAATAGGAGAGGCCTGGCTGGGTTCTGTAGGAGGAGATGTGACCCCCTGGGCTTTGGTGCCACTTCAAGTTCTTGGCTGGTAAGCTGGGTGGTGTATTCAGACTGTAGGGAGGGGGGGTGCTCTGGTTGAGCCACAGCCCTCCTCCTCCAACCCATTCCACCAGGACCCCTGGGCTGCTGTTGGCCATCTTAGGGAAGTACAGATACCCAGCAGAGGAGCAGGGAGCCTGTGCCTACCACTGAAGTATTTCCAACACACTCAGACTTGGTACCAGGTCTACAACCCGCGCATGCAATGACATACATGTGCACTCATGTCCAGCCAAGTCCACACAGGGCTTAAGTTTAGCAGCAAGATGATGCACGGTGCGTGCAGAGCCAGAAACGAGATGAGGAGAATGGACCTGAGTTCCCAAGGGCTGCTAGACATCTGCTCCCTCACAGGCAGGTCATGAGGTTTCCCACGGACACAGGCCACGTAGTGGTATGGTGGGCTCACCCTCTCCGATCGCAACACAGAGGTCTTGGGCAGACCGCACAGAGAAACCTAGTAAAAGTCTTTCACAAGGCAGCTCTTGCCGCACCCACTCAGTCGCTGGCTCCCAGTTAATGTGCTAGTGCTGGGGAGACGGTTTGGAGGGCAGGGCATTTGATGCACAGCCTGACCTGAGTTTAGAGGCCACAGAGGAAGACTCGTATGGTGGAGTGCATTTGTAATCTCAGCACTGCTGCAGTGAGATGAGTGGCAACGGCAGGAGAATCGCTTGGAAGCCCACTAGGGCAGCTAAGCCTGGAGTACGTGTTGCAGCAGTAGAAACAAGAGAGACCCTGTTTCAAAAATGTGGAAGGAGCTGGCGGGCTCCAGGAAGTCGACCTCTCACCTCCACCTGGCACAGGCGTATGTGCACACACCAGCACACAAATGGACTTAAAACTTAAGAAATCATAAGAGTTGCTCTGCGTTTTGGAGTTCAAAGGGGAGAATGTGGGCTAGTGGGAGTTCTAAACAGGGCAGGGCCATTCATTCCCAGGCAGAGGAGGCCTGTCACCTCTGCTGAAGCTGCACCTCCACTTTTTTGTGTTTCGGGTCCTCTCCTGACCTCCGTGCTTGGGTGACTTAGTGATGAGGATCACAGTTCTTTTTGGATGTGGTAGCGCGCGCCTGTACCCAACACTAGGGCGGCGGAGGACCATCCTGGGCTAAGTGTGGAGAAACAGTCTCTGTTCAAACAAAGACTGATGGCTCTTGTCTACAGCTCAGCTCAGAATCCAGCCTCTGGGGAACATGAGGGGACAGGCCTTCTGTATCTATTGGAGGATCCTGGCCACAGATCAGCTCAACTTTAGTGGGCTAGAAGTGGGAACTTTGGACCTTGCAGCACCCTAGGAAGGGTCAGAGCTGCAGGCTGAAGCCCTGCCCTAACTTACTAGAAGGCACCTCCAGCATTAGAGAGGTGCTCAGCTGCAGGATGATCCACACAGAACCAAAGCTTCCCCAGGGGCACTCCCAGGACAGTGCTTATGATGGACCAGGAACTGTTTGTTCTGTGCCCTGACACTGGCCCAGCTAGCCCTCCCACACTAGCCAAGGGAGGTGCAGTGTCGCCCTTCACTGTTCTGAGCCATTTGTCTGACACACACTCTTAACAGATCAAGGATTTGAATACAATGCTTTGAACCCATCCTCACCCTCCCCGCCCCCCATCTGAGCAGTGTCTCATGACTCATGTGGCTGAAGAGACAATAGAGAAAAGGAGAAAGACCAAGAAGCCAGTGGATTCTCAGAAGGGTTACCCATTGAGTACTTTAGATTTATTTCCCTCCTCTGTCCAGAAAGAGCCGGATGGCTCAGATGATAGCCATACACGTCCAAACAATAGTATACCACATGATCCTGTCAGGGGCAGAGACCCAGGCTAAGATGGTGATCAAGCATCACAGAAGCCAAAAAGGAAGAGAAAAACAGAAAGGGTTTATGGTGTGGCCATCTCTCCTACTCCCCCCCCCCCATAAAAAGGAGGCAAATATTTGCCTGAGGGAGTGGAGCCAATTATTGGGATAATCCTGTGTCACTTTCTTTGTGCACTGGGGAGGGCAACATAATCAGTTAAACATTAGTGAGCTCCAGCTGCAAGAGATAGATGGAGGTAGATGGATGGATGGATGGATGGGGAACCAAAGAGACTATCAGAGGCTACAGGAAAAGGATAAGATTGTGATATTTCTGAATCACCTGTAGAGACTCTCCCAGAAGCAGTATACTATCAGGGATGTGTGTTTGGTGAAACCTCCACGCAAAAGGGCTCCTGAGGCATGGTGGAAGTTTTTAACCTTGAGCCAAAGAACATTCCGAAGACCATCAAAAGAAGATTGCCTTTGCCACACTCTGTAGGTCTGTGTGTTCTGTGAGGGGGAAGGAAGCCTGTGTTGTGTTCCCCCATGAGGATCAGAGTGCTGTTCTGGGGACACACTCTGGCTACCTTTCAGCTTTGCCTCAGGTGAGCGAGGAAGACACCAGAGCTCAGGAGCTTTTGGGGAACAAGCTGTTGAGTGGACAATGGAACTGAAGGGCTTTTCTCCTTCTGTCTGAGGTCCTGGGGTTGGGGATGAAGGCACTGTCACTGGGGTGGGAGTGACAGGGTGATGGGCCTTCAGGACAGGGACACTCACAACAAGGCATTCAATTGGAGTTAAGGGAAGAACTAAAAGACGAAGGAGAGCGAGTGCTGGTGGGGGGTAGGGATGGGGGCTCTGGATGGAGTCTAGGGGCCAAAATGCCAGTGGACCGGGCTAGAACTTTTCTTTCTCTTTGTGATTCTCTTTCATATCTCTACTTTCTAGTCCTCTGGTGAGGTAAATGTCAGTCTTGAGGAATGGAGAGTGTGCCATGACTAAAGGAAGTCAAGGCTTCCACAGACAGGGCTCATTAAGGTTCTGCATATCATGCAGTTACAGCATACACAGAGGGCTTATCAGCCTACGGGGTGGGAGGGCCTTGTCCTGTGAAGTCTCTGACATAACCCAGAAGGGACCTGAGCTGGACTTGAAGTGGTCCTGCAGTTACGGACCCTCTTGCTTCAGGGCATAGCAGGAAGTGGCAGAAGAACAGGTGTCAGACACAACTGGAAGAGACGGATGCTAAGTGACTGCAAAGGTGGGAAGGGTCACCCAGGGAGACAGAGCCATAACTGATCATGTGAGCAGCGAGGAGCCAAGTGACCCTGGTGAAGAAGGGTGAAGGTCTTTGCTGGACAAGCCACTTTGCCAGATGGGGGCAGAGAAAGAAGGGCTTGAGGGGAAAGGCTGGGGAGGATTCCAGAGCTGGGTTCAGGCCATAAGGGGAGAGAGAACAGAGTTGATGGAAAGATATCAGCAGGGCTTGATGACTGGATGGGAAAGGTGGGGAAAGGAAGGCAGAGACTCAGGATGTGTTCAACAGGCTCCGTCCTGTCAGAGAGACTGGAGAACCTGGTGCTTGAGCCCTACGCACCCTTCTCATCTGTCTCTCCGCTGCTTAGACTTAGGCCAATCCCACCTCATCCTGCCTTTCAGGTACGGGAGGCCAGGACCCCCTCCGCTCATTTGTCACCTCTACAGTGTTCCTGCCTGCTTGTCTGGGCTGTCCCGGAAGCTACAGGTCCTTCGTTTAGTGCTAAGCTTCAGCTGGACTAGTGTGGAAATGCCTGGGGGGAAGGGTGGTTCTGTTTGCTTCTACTCATTGGATAGCTCATTCACTCATTCACTAGCCATTATTCAGGAAGCGTCAGAGGCCTGCCCTCCACCAAGGCATTCTGCCACACACAGACTTCTGGAAAGAGGCGCATGAGCAGTTTTAGTCCTGCTTGCCAGATTTTCAGTCCAGGAAAGGGGGCCAGGCTCTATAAAAGCCACATGGCTAAACCCCAGCCAGCATGCCCACACCTGCAGTGCCGCTGGGGTCTGTTTGTCCACCTAAGCCTGGTGGGGGAGGCAGGTATGTCAGAGAGATCAGGCTGGCCTTTGGGGTTCCTTCTGATGTATTCTCTCCTGTCTTCCTCTTCAATGGTGCTCAATGGACCCCAGTGTCCCCCATAGCTCTTTCCTCTTGAGCAGCACCCAAATGCTTCCCTCCACTGAGTTCAGTCGCCCTGAGAGCCACGTGTACCCTGACTACCTCCATTGCTGTGTGTGTGTGTTTGGAGGCTCTGGGCTCGCTACCATCATTCCTGGGAGCATGACCACTTGACTGTCCTTCATCTAGTCTAGCTGAAGGGAAGGGACCTTCCTTGGGCTTCTCCAATATTTCTGCTGAACCAACCTCTGAGGCTTCTTCCTTAAATAGCTTATAAATGTCAGATTGCCAAAGTGGGAGGTGGTGAGGTGTTGGGGTGCAGAATCCTGGAGCATTAGAGTGGGAACCAGGGCATGTTACTGTCAGAGTATAGAAGAAGTTGGAGTTTGGGTTATAGACATTTAGAATGTTTGGATAATCATAGACTACTAGGTAATTTTACTGAAGCCCTGACGGGAGAAGAAATATTCTAAAAAACATTTATACATAGCTGGACATGGTGGCACACGCCTTTAATCCCAGCACAAAGGCAGAGACAGGTGGATCTCTATGAGTTTGAGGCCAACCTGGTCTACAGAGTGAGTTCCAGGGCAGCCAAGGCTACATAGTGGGACACTGTTTCAAAGGGACCAAAACAACAAACAAAAGAGACACTTGTGCCTCTTCCTGCAGTCACCAGATAGGTACCTTTCATTCACTTGCAAAAATCAGAGTGCTTCACAAGCATGGGAAGACTTTGAAAAGGTTTCCACTCACTGTTACAGAACAGACCCAACAACTAAGGACTCTTCCAGACTAGGTGGGAATCGTACCCCTCACAATACCTCTGGGAGTGTTTTCTCTTCGAGCCACACATGGCTCAGTTGGTAGAGCCATCATGTCTCGCACACATGAAGCCCTGGATTCAATTGGCAGCATTGCATGGTGGTCCATGCTCTTAGGAGGTAGAGGCAGGATGAGAAGTTCCAAATCCTCCTCCACTACACAGTGAATCATGGCCAACCTGGGCTACATGAGACCCTGTCTGAAAACAAAAGGGGAGGAGCAGATCTTACAGGCCATAGTGGCCCAGATCTGTAATCCCAGCACTGTAATTTCAGCATTTAGGTGGCAGAGGCAGGATCAGGAATTCAAGGCTATTTATTCTCTACCAAACAGTGGGTGCCAGGCTAGCTTGAACTACATGAGATCCTGTCTTAAATCCCCATATCCTTAAAAAACAAAAGCAAACAAAAACCAGGGGATCTTTAAGATTCTGTTTTCTTCTCTTTGGGTTTGAATGAAAATCTTTGTAGAAAGGACGCAATCTCAGGCCAGGCCACCTACGACCCTGAAAAAGATCCATTAACCTGTCTCACAGCTAAAGTTACACGTGTTCTTACTTTTTTTTTTTTTTTAAAGACAAGGTCTCTTTATGTAGTGCTGGTTATCCTATAGTTTGATTTGGAGACTAGGCTGGCCTTGAACTCACTGTTATCCTCCTGCCTCTGCCTCTCAAGTGCTGGGACTAAAGGCATGTGCCACACCTGGCCCTCTTGTGTCTTTCTGTAAATTCTAAGATAACCCTAAGTGTGTTGGGGTAGAAATCAGACTTTCATGCCCTATGGTTTGACCAAACTGTTAATAAATCCATTTTCCTTTACCAACTTCTGCTTCCCAATTTCTTTTGAAATAAGGAGAAATGGAGGTGGTAGGTTTATGACTCTAAGCACCCAGGAACAGTAGGTCTAGAACCATAAGCAAGTATATTTAGAATTATGGCTTAAGGAGAGCCAAAGGGTTGGTAATATCACAGGGTCTCACCTCCTAACAGCTGAGAATTAAGAACTCACCTCACCGGATGCTCAGAAAGTCAGATCAGGGTCATACCTCCTGCTCAGCAGGGCTCTGTTCTCCAGATCCTGTGGAAAAGGAGATGGGGCCTCTGGGAAAGAAGTAATCCCTGCCTGGGGACAGTGCACAACAGGGACAATGGCTGGTCCTGCTTCTGCCTGAGCCTTCCAGCAGCGCATCACAGCACCCTGCCCCAGGAAATATATTATGTGCCCTCCCACAAGGTATTTCCAGGCTCCAGACACTGCCTTTTATGTCCCCTTGTCCTCCAGGGCCTCTGGCCACCGTCTCCAAACTGGTCCTATGAAGTCAGCAGGAATAAGGGCTCCTATGCTGCCAACACAAATGTTTTAGCCCCAGAAATAAAATCTAGCCCAAGGGGGTTCCTGATCCTTGTGGGGCAGTAACTGAGAGCTGATCTCATAGCCGGTGCCCAGCTCTCAGGACCTGCCTTGGATCAACGATTAAACATCTGCATCTTGCACATCTCAGCATCCCTTGTTCTAGGCAGAGGGATGCCGGCCTCTCTCCCTCATAGTTCCCAAGCTTACACCCCAAGTGCACAGGCCATCTGTCTGTCCCTCACAGTGGTTACCAGAATGGAGAGGCACCCATCTCAGCCCTAGGCTTCCCTCATTTCCCTTCAGCCTCTCTCCCACGCTCTATCCCGGGCCATGAAACTTCCCCTCTTAGCTTGTGACTTGCCAGGAGATAGGGAGTCACTGAGAAGGCAATTGAGATGGTACAGTTTGGGGACAGGAATGAGACTCCACAGATGCCCAAATTAGAGGGCTCTGCAATTCTACTTGTCCAGCCCCTCAGAAGCACTGACAGCGAGATGTTGAGTTTCTGGAGGTGTGCAGGAACACATTCATGTGGGAACCTTCATCATTGCCATCATATTTCTGACGCCACCTGGTAGGTGTTTTGATGCGACAGGAACTGGGCAAACACTTTACTTACATCCAGGAAGTTGGCAAGTTCTCACAGTAATCCTACAGGGCAAATAATGTTAATATCTATATTCAACAAGGAAAAGAACTGAGGCACTGAGGGGCACCCCACCCCAGTCCTGCAAGAACTGGGTTCTGAAACACACTGGGATGAGATGGAGGCCTTGGCTATCCATCCCAGGCTGCTATGGAAGCTCCTTCTCTATGGCCACTCAGGGTCCTGAGGGTGCAGTAGAAGTGAGACCCTTATTCTCCCTGAAGTGCAAGAAGTTGGTCCTTGGATTGGAAGTGACCAAGACACCCTCCTGTAGCACACACCATATGTACCTAACTGGGAAGCCACATGCTGTGGAGTCTCAGCCCTTCCCAGTCAGTTGGGGGTAGAGAAGCTCTCTGGCTGCAGGGTGCTGGAGGGCTCTCATCACTGGATAAACACAGTGGACTGCCAGGCCTAATTCAGCCCTCCAGATGAAGACTTGTCAGAACGATACTTTCACACAAAAACAAATCCTGAAACCTTGGCAAGGAGTCCATAGGAATTTTGGAAATAAAAGATGAAGTTTCAGAGAAGTGGGTGGGAGATGTAAGGGGCTGGGAGCCTGGCTTCTTACACCCTTCCTCCTCTATATCCAGGCTGAGCTTGCAGTCTCCCAACCCTGGGTACAAAAGAGAGTTCAGCAGGCAGTAACTCTAGTGCTCTGGGAACTGGATGGAGGAAGGACCATCAGGAGTTCAGGGCCAGTTCCTGCTATAGCTGACCCGGTATCCAGGAGAGGAAGGGGAAGGAGGCTTTCCGTGGTACCAACACACAGATGCTGATTGCCTTCCATCATCTGGCTCAGCACCTGGCAATGGTGCCTGTACCCGCCAAAGCAGATACCTCACAACCCTCACCCAGCACAGCCAGTGCACCGTGCTGCTCCAGTATCTATGCTGTGGAACCCATGTGTCACCATGGCAAAGTAACTCCCAGCCTTCCGCACCGCGCACTTCTTGGAGCCACTCAGACTCCACAGTCCGTCACATGTGGCACACCACACACACTCTCACAACTGTACACAGCAATCCCGTAATGTTTATGCAATCTCCCCTAGGGATTGTCCCCCTAGTCTTCCCTCCCCCAACAGCTCCCGGAGGGGGCACGAGCCTACAGTCGACAGGCCTGTCTTTCACTCCCTGTACCGGTGCCCACAGCTCCTGCCCCCCCCCACCCCGTGCTCACAGTTCCTGTCTCTTTGATCCACACTACCACCGTGTTCCGCGTGTTCTACCCCGCGTGAGACCTCACCTGCGCTATGCAGCACCAGCCCGCCAGTCAGGGCTGCGACTCTGGGAGGCGAACCCGCCACTTGAATGAGGGGTCGTGGGTGGTGCTCTGGTCCTAAGAGTCCCTGGGGTCCTGCGGTACCAGAACAAGACGGCCGGGAAGGGGAGCTGCTGTAGCCCGGGTGGCCTTGGCACCCAGCGTTGGAGTCCCGCCCAGTCAGGACAGGGCTGGACTCCCGCCCTTGGTGGGACAAGGAGGCGGTGATAGATTGTTAAGCACAGTTGTTAAGCAGGCTCCTAGGCTGGGAATGTGCTCCTAGATTGAATTCCGGATTCCTTAGCTACTCCAGCCCTTTTCTGGCCTCAATTTCCCTCTTTATAGGTCTCTTTGTCTCTCCTTCCCTCTCCTTCCTTCCTTCTCTCTCCCTCCCCTACCCCTCTTTCTGTGAGGTGTGTGTGTGTATGTGTGTGTGTGTGTGTGTGTGTGTGTGTGTGTGTGTGTGTATGAGAGAGAGAGAGAGAGAGAGAGAGTAAATGGTGATTTTCACTTTCTCCAACTTCCAAACTCTGAATTTTGTAATTCTGGCATGATGAAGATGGAGTGGTGGGGAAGGGAGAAGGTTTAGTGCAAAATTGCAATTATCTACTATTTATCAGGGCTGTGCTTTTATTTTATCACTTATTTATTTATCTTTATTTTGAGACAGGGTCTCATGCATCCCAAGCTGATCACAAACTTGATATGTACGCAAGTGTGACTTTGTGACTTTGGCCTTCTGATCCTCTTGCCTCCACTTCCTGCGTCCTGGGATTACAGACGAGAGAGCACATCAGGTTTAGGCAGCATTGAGGATCCAACCCAGGGCTTTGTGCCTGCTAGCGAAACACTCTACCTGTGGAGCTGGATCCTCAGCCCCAGCAGTTATACTAATGCCTTCAATTCTCAAAGCAGTTCCAGGGATGTCACGACCCCTATTGTAAAGTGGGAAAGCTGAGACACAGCTGAAGTGACCTACCCAGTGTCACATGGTTGGCAAGTGGCAGATCGGAGATTGGACACCATGTGATCTGACTCCCAGAGCTTGAGGGTGCAGGTTTCTATATCATAAACAGCCTTCTGGTGCTTGGGACAATCAGGAGTTTGGAATTATCCGTTCATTTTTTTTTTTTGGTTTTTTTTTTTTTTTTTTTTTGAGACAGGGTTTCTCTGTGTAGCCCTGGCTGTCCTGGACTCACTTTGTAGACCAGGCTGGCCTCGAACTCACAAAGATCCGCCTGCCTCTGCCTCCCAAGTGCTGGGATTAAAGGCGTGCGCCACCACCGCCCGGCTATCCGTTCATTTTATAGACGAGGAAACAGAAGCTCTGAGAGCGTAGCTTGCTCTAGGCAACTGTGGGCCACTCAGCTGGTGCCTCAGCCTCAGGCTAAAGACAGGAATGGCAAATGGGAGGGATGCTGCAGATGGTAACTGTCAGGGCAGCAGGCAGGACAGTGTCTGACATAGGGCAGATGCTCGTCAGTGTCGCTCCCAATTGTCACTGTCCTTCCTTCTCTGCCTCCTTTCTGGCTCTTAAGATCTGGCTAGGAGAAAGGGACCTCCAGTCCTCTGTCTCTGGAGCGCCACCCACCCCTTGAGCTGTAGTCCCAAGAAGAGTCATCAGGGGTTGAAATGTTTCAGAATCTTCTGTAATAACAAAGTAGAGTAACTAGTGCGTGTGCTGTGCACTAATACTGCCTCTTAAGTACAAGAGGCCAACAATTTATATTTAAATTTAAATAGGGTGTGGGTTGGCATGTAGCTCAGTGGTAGAGCATTTGCCTAGCATTTACCTAGCAGGTTTATCTTCAGAGCTACGAGAGAGAGAGAGAGAGTCTGCCTCACGTGACTAATAGATACCATATTAGACCATTTAACTTTATAGGATGCAGACATGATGATTACTAATATATTTTAAAGAATTGTGATATTTGGAAAAATTAATTGAAAAGTTATGACATAATGACATAAGGACATATGACAAAATGACATAAAGTTATGTCATTTTAAGTCACCGAGATGGTTTTAGTGGGTAGAGGCACCTGTTGCCTCTTGAGTTTGATCCAAGAGACCCACATGGTGGGAGGAGATAACATTCTCACATTGTCCTCTGACCTTCACATATGTGTGGGGGGATGAGCCCCTCTTCCCACATGCAAATGAATAAAGTTAAAGACAATTTTAATTAAAAATAAAGGAATGGATTATATTTTAATATTAAAGGGCGACTACATACATATATACATATATGATGGAATATTATGCCATATACCAGATAAAGCGAATGAACTAGAACAACACATAAAAGGCTAAAACCACACAAGCATAGTGTGATAAAAAATACATGTACATACAGAGAGAAGAGTACACACAGTATGATATCATGCACATAAAGTTTTAAAATATATAAAGTAAAATCAGGCATGATGTCCCAGGCCTTTAGTCTCAGGGGAGGTAGGTAGGTCACTTTGAGTTCAAGGCCAGCCTGGTCTACATAGTGAGTTCCAGGCCAGAGAGGACTGTATAGTGAAATTTTGTATCAAAATAAATAAACAAGTACAAAGAAACATACAAAATAATATGCTACTTTGTATCAAAATAAATAACTAAACAAAAAAATACAAAGAAACACAAAATATTATGCTCATACAGAAAGCAAGTAAAAACATACCTAGGCATGACCAATAGGGTGGTTTTCTTTGAAGGAAAGAAGGGATGGGACAGTAGGAGCTCCATGATACTGTGGCTTTCTCTTCTGACTCACCAGTTCTCTGAGGATGAAGAGGACGTGTGGAGCTAGCATGAAGAGGGAAACCTCTCCTAATCAGGCTTTCTCTGGTCCCCACAACCCCTGATGCTGTGAAGATCCCCTCAGGGTTTGAGATGCCCTGTTGTTGACCTCTTGTGCCCCATCACTGTGGTCCACGGCTGCCTTTCTGAGCCATCACTGTGTCTGTGATTTAGGAGCCGTTCTCCCCACTCTTGGCCCTGCACTCTGTGGATATCTGAGTGAAGGAATGAACACGGGATTCTTTGGAGGTTTGGGATTGTCGTCATCATTCACTTAATCACTAATGCCTGTGATGTGCCCCTGCCTATGTAGGTCACTGTGTAGACAAAGGTGAAAGTTCATGGCTGATGGCCCCTACAAGTGTCCAGGGCAGGGGTGAATAGACTAGGACGTGGTGGATATTGGTACAGAGAGACATGAGCAGGGGCACAGGAGACACCTAGCCTTGGGGCAGGGAGAGCAGGACTTCAGGGCTCAAGAATATCTTCAGCTGAGTATTCAAAATGACTAGTGTTCTTTGGACAGAGGAAGGGGATGTGTTTCTGGGGAGGGGGCATTGAGTAACTGACCTGGGGTGGAGTTGAGCATAATGAATTCTGGGAACTCCAAGGCAGTGGTTCAAGTACAAGTGGTTTGTTTGGGAGGTGATCCAGGGGAAGGAAGGAAGCCGACTCAGGGTGGTGGCCAAGCAAGAGCCCTGCTGGGGATCAGTGCTGTTGGCAATCTCTGGGGTGAGGAGCTACATGGAATATGTCTCTGATATGTCCCTTCACTCTCCACTGAGGGCAAGAAAGCCAAAACATTTCTCCACCAATACAGGCTGGTACAGGTGGCATTGATCCTAGAACCTGTGTGCTATAAAAGCTAGTGAAAGCCACTGGGCAGAGGCTGAGCTGATCTCTCCTCAGGTAGGGTGTGGGTGTAGAAGGATACAGCTGACCCCACAGCTGCTGCTTCCAGTTGAGGGAGTGCTGGCTCTTCAGGTGGTCCTTGAAAAAGTCTGAAGGAGCCAGAGTGGAAGACAGATCTGGAACTGGGGGAATCCCAAATGCTTCCCAACACCTTCCCACTGTGAGCCTTTTCCTTCCTTCCTTCCTTCCTTCTTTCTTTTTGAAACAGAATCTCACTGTATGGCCCTGGATGACTGTCCTGAAACTTGTTATTATATAGAATGGGAGGTGGTGTTGAAGTCACAGAGATCTGCCTGTTATTGCCTCTCAAGTTCTGGAATTAAAAAAAAAAAATGTGTTACAATGCTCAACACAACCCTTTCTTGCCTGGTTGGCCCAATGTCTCCCTAGATCCTCCTAGGTGTGCAGAGCATTACTCCAATTTCTATGGAGATTGAGCCCCACTTGCCACATTCCAAATAACTCAGTGAAATTTTTGATCCCAGCATTCACCTCAGGGCAGAGCTGGCTGGAGACACAGATTGGGAGAACTCACCTGTGCTGCCCCCTGGCTGGGTGAGGTGCCTTTTGTTGTCTCTGGAATGGAGGGGTGAGTTGAAGGAAGGAATAGAGATGCTCAGGGTTGATACTGAGGGAGTGCAGTCAGCAAGGTGAGAGGAGAAAGAGGGTAGCAGAGGGTCACAGAGGCTAGTGAGCTGCCTCGGTGAGGGAGCCAGGCCCTAGCCCTGAGGCCCCAGGAGAGGTCAGAAGCCCTCCCTCAAACTATGTCTGGCAGTGAACTTACTTCCTCCCCCTCCCAGCCCCAGTCAGCCCTCTGCCTCACAGCCTGGAGAGGCTGGCCAGAACAGCTGGCAGGCACCCAGCAAGACTGTGCTGCTGGACAGGCTATGTCTGGCATTTCCAGAAACTCCTGAGTCTTTCCCTAGCCCTGTCATTCTCAGCCTTAGGGTACTGCACTTTCAAAAACAGGCATGTTCCCAGCATCCCCCACCTCCCCTCTCAAGATCCAGAAGCCCCAAGATAGTGCCCATTTGCCCTGCAGTCTGGCAGCAGTGTCAAGCCTTTGTACTACTGGGAGACCCCTCCTAGAAGTGTCCCCCTCCACAGTCTCACTGAGTCCCAACTGCCCATACAAGTGTCAATTCACACACCCATTACCCAGGAATTCTGGCCCAGGCCCAGCTCCTCCCTAGGGCTCTGGATTCCTCCACTGCCTCCATGTAAGTAGATGCAAGACCCTCACATCCCATGCCCACCAGGGCTCCTCTTGCTCCAGTTGCCACATTCTTTGGCAACATTAAAGGGGAACAGACTCCCTGGTAAAAGAGGGGACAGCCCACAGACATCTGCTGACAAAGCTGTTGGTGGCCTTGTGACATCTGCAGCATTCTGGTGCCCTGGGCTGGAGAGCCACTGAGGGCACAAATACAAAATCCACACAGAAAACGAGAAGCTGAGTTTAAGCTGGGAGTGGTGGAGCATTCCTGTAATCCTAGCATTTGAGAGGTGGAGGCAGGAGGATCAGGAGTTCCAGGCCATTCTTAGCTACACAGTGAATTCAAGGGTAGCTTGGGATTCACTGGATTTTGTCTAACTAACTAGCTAGGTAACTAACTAACTAACTAACTAACTAACTAACTAACTAACTAACTTACTTACTTACTTACTTACTAGCAAACTAACTTAGCCAGAGTGGTTTGCAGTAAGGCTTAGCATGGGAAAATGAGTGGAATACCTGAGATCCAACTGGATATTTCTTTTTTTTTTTTTTTTTTTTTTGGTTTTTCGAGACAGGGTTTCTCTGTGTAGCCCTGGCTGTCCTGGACTCACTTTGTAGACCAGGCTGGCCTCGAACTCGCAAAGATCCTCCTGCCTCTGCCTCCCAAGAGCTGGGATTAAAGGCATGCGCCACCACTGCCCGGCTCCAACTGGATATTTCATTTGATAAAAATTTAAGTACGTAGTAAAGAAAAGTCAGTGTTTTCAGTCACTTTGGCTCTAAGTAAGAACTCCATATCAGCAGGTTGTAAACCTAAATTCTACCCATAGGGAACCAGGGACACAAATCATGCTGCAGAGTGAGGAAGGCTCTTGGGAGTTAGTCTAAAAAGATTCCAAAACTCCTTGGTGGATGGGGCAGTGACACTTTTTTCCTTTTAACATTCATTTTCATTTTATGTGCATTGAGGGTTTGTGTGTATGTCGGTGTACCAGCTGTGTGCAGGAGTGGAGTGCCCACAGAAGCCAGAAGAAGGTGTAATGTCCTCTGGAACTGTAGATGCTGGAAATGGAACCTGGGTCCTCTGGAAGAGCAGCCAGCACTCTTAACCACTAAACCATCCCCCTAGCCCCTGGGAGGCAGAGGCAGGAGAACCAGGAGCTGGAGATCCCTGATGTCCACTGGCCTCTGCAGATGAATGCACAGATGTATTAGTTACCTTTCTGTTGCTGTAATAAAACACTACAAGCATGACTCTTTATGGAAGAGCTTATTTTTGCTTCCAGTTCCAGAGGGAGAAGAATCCAACATGTTAGGTACATGTAGGAGCAAGGGGAAGACATGGTGGCAGGAACAGGAAGCTGAATTATCATTTATTCAACTGCAAGGGAGAACCAGAGAGCAAACTGGAAGTCAGGTGATGTCTTAAACCCTCAAAGCCTCACTCCAGTAGTGTATTTTCTCAAGCAAACCCATATCTCCCTATAACCTCCCAAACAGTGCCATCAACTGCATGCTAAGTGTTCAAATGTCTGAACCTATAAAGGACACTTCTCATTCAGATTGCCACAATGCATGTGCATCTCATATATCCATATCTATATACCACATGTGCTAGTTTTGTTTGTTTCTTTTTTTTTTGTTTGTTTCTTTTTTTTTTTTTTTTTCGAGACAGGGTTTCTCTGTGTAGCCCTGGCTGTCCTGGACTCACTTTGTAGACCAGGCTGGCCTCGAACTCGCAAAGATCCGCCTGCCTCTGCCTCCCAAGTGCTGGGATTAAAGGCGTGCGCCACCACTGCCCGGCTTACACATGTGCTAGTTTTATGTGAACTTGACACACACTAGAGACGAATCAGGGAAGAGAGAATCTTTTTTTTTTTTTTAAGATTTATTTATTATGTATACAGTGTTCTGTCTGCAGGTATACCTGCAGGCCAGAAGAGGGCACCAGATTTCATTATGGATGGTTGTGAGCCACCATGTGGTTGCTGGGAATTGAACTCATGACCTCTGGAAGAGCAGCCAGTGCTCTTAACCGCTGAGCCATCTCTTCAGCCCCAGAAGAGAGAATCTTAATTGAGAAAAATACCTTCATGAGATTGACATGTAGGCAAATCTGTGGTGCATTTTCTTGATTTGGGATTGATCTGGAAGGGGCTAGCCCATTATGGGTAGTTACCTACTATAGGCTGGTGGCCCTGAGTGCTGTAGGAAAGCAGGATGAGCAAGCCACAAGGAGCAAGCCGGTGAGCAGCGCTCCGCCATGGTGTCTGTTTCACTGTCCACCTCCAGGTCCTGCCCTGATTTCTCTTCACGATGGACTATGGGCTCCAGGAGGGATGAACCTTTTCTCTCTAGGGTGCTGTTGGTCTTAAGTCTTTATCATATCAACAGAAAGTAAGCTGAGACAACACACACACACACACACACACACACACACACACACACACCACACCACACAGACATCACACATACAGACATATATACCACACACACATACACACACCACACACACATACACATACATACACACACAGCACATACACATATCACACACACATACAGACATGTACACCACAAACACATACACATACACATACACCACATACACACACATACACACACAGGACATACACATACCACACACACATACTGACATATACACTACACATACATACACAAACA
>CAJQZJ010001826.1:20657724-20668412 GCA_907164525.1 Lophiomys imhausi | reverse complement strand
CAGATACATACACACACACAGCACATACACACACCACACACACATACACAACACCACACATATACACAACACATAGCACACACATACACACAACACACACATACCTTTATAAAATAAAAACACAAAATAAATTATTGTGGGATGTGGTGGTTCATGCTTGTAATCTCAGCACTGAGGGGGGCAGAGACAGAAGAATCAGTAGTTCAAGGCTAGACTTGGCTACATAAGACTCTATGAATAATAATAATAATAATGAAAACAATATTTGATTATATTATAATAATTTATTATTATCTATTTATTTAGACAATAAATAAAATAATTTAAATAAATAAGCATTAATTTACTGTTTTATATAATAATAAATATGGCTAAAATCCTATTATTATTATTATTATTATTATTATTATTATTATTATTAACTATATGCAAGAGGCCACAGCAGGAGGATTGCCTTGAGTTTGAGACCAGCCAGGCCTACATGGTGAGTTCCAGTCTAGTCTGGGCTGTACAGTGAGATCCTTTCCCAGGAAAAACCAGGTCACTGTTCTTTTGAGCTGCCATGTTCGTGCTCTCAGGTATATCTTATCTTTCTAAGCTGGACAGTGGTGGCACATGCCTTTAGTCCCAGCGCTCGGGAGGCAGAGCAGGCAGATCTCTGAGTTCAAGGCCAGCCTGGTCTACAAAGCGAGTCCAGCACATCCAGGACTACTCAGAGAAACCTTGTCTCAAAAAACCAAATAAAATAAAATACAATTTAGTTGGGTAATGGAACCTGCCCTGCATGCCTGGGAACTTGAAAATCTCCATATGTAAAGGTGAGGGAGCATTGACTTCATCAACAGTTATCCTCTGACAGCTTTCACACCCCTTCCTCAACAACACATACAATCTATGTTAAAACATCTCTCAATAAATTCCAGCTCTCTGCTTCATCAAACAAACCTCCAAGGGTCTGGGGATAGCTCAGTTGGTAGAGCATTGGCCCACCCTGCACAAAGTTCTGGGTTTGAGCCCCAGGATCACCCCAGGATCACAGGGTAGTGATGCACACCTGCCCTTGGGAGGTGGAGAAAGGAGGATCAGAAGTTCAGCATCCTCCTCTGCTACATAGACCAGCCTGGGATACAAGACGCTCCATCTCAAAATGAAAAAGTAGACAAAGAAGCTCAAACCTGGACTTTCCTTCCTCATTCTTTGCTCTAATGTACTTTGGAGAGGATAAACATCAGGCCCTTTTCCTTGTTATTCCCTCTGTGGAAAAAATGTGCTTGTATGCTAGCAACCCCAAAAATTGTACTGTGGGTTTTTAAAAATTTTGTTTGCTTTTATTTTAATATTTTGTTTTATTGTTTGTTTCTTTAAGACAGGGTCTTGTTGTATACCCCAAGCAGGCTTCAAACTCATGTTGTAACCAAACCTAAGCTTGAACTCTTAATCCTCCTGCCTCAACCTCCCAAATGCTGGGGTTACAGAGACGTGCTATAAGGCCCCTCTCTTTGTTTGCTTTTGGGTGGAATCATGAGTTTCACTGTACATAACCATATCATACTGACCATTTTAAAAAGCTAGAAGAACAGCTCGGCTGTCAAGTACGCTTGTTGCTCTTGCATAGGACCCAAGTTCAGTCCCCATGACCTGTGTGTGTCTGGTGGTTTACAACTGCCCATAACTCCAGTTCCTTAGTTCCTAACGATTTTTTTAATATTAAACATTTATTTATTAATTTAAGTTACATCTCCATCACAGCCCCCTCCCTCCAGTCCTCCTGGTCCCAACCTCCCACCTTCCACCCCCTCTCCCACCCATCCTACCCCTCCACTGTGGGGTGCCTCCACACATCAGGCCCTCTCAGTTCATCAGTCACATGAGGGCCAAGAGCCTTCTCTTACACTGGGGACCTACATGGCAGTTCCACTTGAGTGAAGTGTTCCTGTTCCTTTCAGTCTGTTGGTTGTAAGATAGTTATCCTGTACTATATGGCTAAAATCCAATTATAAGTGAATACATGCCATGTGTATCTTTCTGGGTCTAGGTTAGCTCACTCAGGATGAGCTTTTCTAGATCCACCCATTTGCCAGCAAATTGCATGATTTCCTTATTTCTGTTAGCTGAGTAGTATTCCATGGTGTAAATGTACCACAGTTTTTTGTTTGTTTGTTTTTTTATCCATTCCTCGGTTGAAGGACATCTGGTTACTATTTTCATTTCCAGTTTCTATTACAAATAAAGCTGCAGCCGGGCATGGTGGTGCATGCCTTTAATCCCAGCACTCGGGAGGCAGAGGCAGGCAGATCTCTGTGAGTTCAAGGCCAGCCTGGACTACAAAGTGAATCCATGATAGCCAAGGATACACAGAGAAACTCTGTCTCAAAAAAACCAAAAACAGCAGCAACAACAAACAAACAAACAGAAAAACAAATAAAGCTTCTATGAACATACTTGAGGAGATGCCCTTGTGGTTTGGTGAGGAATCTTTTGGATATATGCCCAGGAATGGTATGGCTGGATCTTGAGGCAGAGCTATTCCAAATTTTCTAAGATATTGCCAGACTGATTTCTATAGAGGTTGTATAAAAATTTGTTTTTATTTCATTTATGTGTATGTATGTGTCTGAATGAGGGTATGTGTACTCAAGGAGGCCACAGGAGACCATAACTTTCCTCCTGTATCAGTTGGCTTTACTCTCCTAATACTGTGTCTCTCACTGTATCTTGGACTAGGCTGGCAGCTAGTCAGAGTGATCCTCCTGACTCCACATCCCACAGGGCTGGGTTTACACATGCATGTCAAATGGGTCCTGGAGATTCGAACTCAGATCTTCAAACTCCGGTCTGCAGGTTTGTATAGCAGGTTCTCTCACTGCTGAGCCATCTAGTTGCAAGTGTTGTTTATGACTTATATATACTGCCCTTTGTCTTTAGACTATGTCCCCCTTGGAAAATTATTAACTCCACGAAAAGTGAAAGGTCCTACAAGAAAGAGAATGTAGTCACCAGGTGCTGTAAGATGTGGCTGGGAACAGTACTTTCAACATTATAAAATTGTGAACACAGAACAGTTAAGTCCAACCCACTCAGGGAGGGCAGGGCAGAGGCAAGGTCCCTGCAGACAAAGGCTGGTGGGGAAAGCAGGTGGCTGAAGGGCACAGAGTGCACAGAGAAGGGCTGAAGAGTGCTGAGCGCTGTGGACGCCTCCAGCACACTGCCCAGCTGCTCTCATTGCTCTGGCCGAGGCGGATGCCCATTTCCTAATCTACTTAATAACAGGCAAATAATCTGGCGTCTGCTCAGCTCAGCCCATGGTCTTGGAACAAATGGACCCAATTAAAAGGCCATCATAGAGGAATTCAAGGGAAGAGGAAAAAGCCATTGATCAAATCAACTCCCAGCTGCCCTGGACTGGTTTGTGAGTGGAAATGGCAAGACTCCTCCCCCTCACTGTGCCTAGGCCTCTCCCAAACCTGGAGGCCTTCTTACCATTCGGAACTCACCCTCCCCTCCTCCACCCTTTCCAGGAGATAAGCTGTAAGAGAAGGCAGCTAGATCCTGTCCATCCATCCTCTTGTCTCCTCTGCCAGCCCTCTTCACGCCCCTCCCCCAAGCCCGTCTTCTGCCAGCTCCAGGGTTTATCATTGTCACTATGACATTTACTAGAGACACTTCTGTACTAGAATGAGACAGAGAGAAAGTACCCACTTGAGACTTGTCAGTCTGTGCTGCACCCTTCTATGGCTGTGATCTGAGGAGCAGACAGACATGCTGTGTCCCTAAGCCTGAACACTGCATAGGATGATTGCCCAGGACAGAATGACCTCTATCCCTGGCTGGGAGCTAGGAAGCAGACATCATGGCAGAGGCAGAATTAGCTACTGTCACCTGATTGGCAAGTCATGATAAATATATTGTGTCCTCTGTTTCAATCCACTTTTTCTATCCTACTCTAACCCTTCTCCGGCAACAGCCTGACTGCCACTGCCGATCAAGTCATGTATCCATCCAGATAGTTTGTAATAGACAATCCTGCTTGGCTCCCAGTGACTCAGCAAGATATGACCACCAGGGGGCAGCAGTGCAGCATCAAAAACCCTGATCCGGCCGCGGTGGAAGCACAGCCCTGAAAGACCACACAGACAGCTCTAAGAACTGACATTTGGGTAGAAGTTAAGCTTTGGACTGCCTTGGTCCACTTACCTTTGCTGCCAGGAATTCTGGGGACAGGAAATGCAAACTAGAGGAATGTGTGGAGTGATGGGGGAAAAAGCAGCAAAGGCAGCTAGATCCTGTCCATCCATACTCTTGTCTCTTCTGCCAGCCCCCTTCGTGCCCCTCCCCCAAATCTGTCTTCTGCCAGCTCCAGGGTTTGTCATTATCACTATTACATTGGTGATCACGTGTGTGGAAGTCAGAAGGCAGTTTTCAGAACCCGTGATCTCCTTCCACCATGTGGGTCTCTGGGATCTACCTCTGGTGGGTGTCAGGTTTGATGGCAGGTGTTCTAACCTGCTGAACCTTTTTGTGGTGGGGAGCAGGAAACATGGTCTCAATATTCCAGGAGGGGCTCCAATGCCCTAAGCAGCCAAGGGTGACTTTGAACTTCTGACCCCCCTGGCTCTGTGTGTGCTGGGATCATAGGTATATGCCGTTATC
Organism: Lophiomys imhausi; assembly: GCA_907164525.1. Lineage (NCBI taxonomy): Eukaryota > Metazoa > Chordata > Mammalia > Rodentia > Muridae > Lophiomys > Lophiomys imhausi. The sequence continues at coordinate 20,663,762 of CAJQZJ010001826.1, read as the reverse complement.
CCAGCTCTGTGTGTGCTGGTGGTTGAACCCAGGGCTTCACGCATGCTAGACAAGAAGCACTTTACCAATGGAGCTACATTTCCAGTCCCACCTCCCGACTTCCTGGCAGCTCCTGGGTTTAAAGTCAGGCTCTGATGTCCCACGAGTGAGCTGGCTGTCCACCTGTGCCTTCAGTCTCCAGGTATCTGTTCTGTTCTCACCATTATCCTCCCTCCAACACCAACATGATTACTCTACACGCATCTAAACATGCGTACTTTCACCCAGGTAGCACATATGGTATTCCAACCCATGTAGCCTCTTACTTCTTTCTTCTCTGCTCATTCAGAATGGTCACCCTCCTCTATCGCTCTTCGATTTGCTCCTCTGAGCCAAGGTCAAACCTGGAACTTGTGTCCTCTTTGGTTAGGCTGGTAGGTAGCAAGCTCCCACAATCCTTTCTCTGCTCCTCCCCTCCCTGGGGCTAACACGCTTTTACATGGCTGCGGGGATCTGGACTCTGGTTTTCATGGCTGTGCAGAGAGGTCTCTGTGCTGTAGATCTGTCTCTTGAAGGATTTTTTTTTTTTTAAAACATGAAGGCATGTTGACATTTGGAGTCTTTCACACAGTAGGGCACCATTGGACATGGTCAGAGACGCAGGCACTGATAGCAGTGCCAGAAAAGACATGCTGGTCATGAGGCACAATAAAAAGATGGAAAATTAAGGGGGTGTGGAAAAGGAAAAAAAAAACCCCAAAACTCTAACCCCAGAGCCTGGATGAAACCTCCAGCCTGCTGAGAATCAAGAAGTCCAGCATGAGCCAGTCCTGGTGGTGCAGACCTTTAATCCCGACAGTCAGGAGGCAGAGGCCAGCCTGGTGTGCATAGCAAATTTCAAGCCAGCTAGGACTATACGGTGAGTGAAAAAAAAAAAAATCCAGCACAATTAGCATTTGCTGTGAGGGTTGCTGATATGGAAATAATATTCTTTTAAATATTTTTATTTTTATCATTTTAAAATATATGTGTGTGTGTCAGAGTACAGGTGCCTGAGAAGGCCAGCGGGATTAGATTCCCCTGGGGCTGGAGTTGCAGGCCTGGCATGGGTGCTGGGACCTGAACTCAGGTCCTCTTGCAAAGAGCAGCAGGCAAGTTTAACTGTTGACCCATCTCCTCAGCCCTGAGTAACGGTCTTTTGCTGGAGTTACAATGAGCCGTGATTAAGGGCTGAGTGTGTATGGTTTCCTTTCCCAGATATTTTCTGGGAATCTCACAAACAAGATGTAAAAAATCATCTTAAGTTACTGTGCAACCTGGACTTTACCCTGTCAGCTGTAACAGTGTATGTCAGGAATCACCTTATGGTCTTATTTACATTTCTTGGCAACACTTGAGACATAACTTCAGAAGCCACCAAAATTGTATATATGGTTATTTAAACAAAATTTTAATGAAAAAAAAAACCTTCTTAAAACAGAGGCTCTGTGTCCCAAGCTATTCTTAGGCTCACTCTGATGCCAAGGCTGGCCCTGATCTTCTGAGTGCCCTGCCTCTGCCTCCTGAGTGCTGGGATTACAGGTGAACACCACCATGCTGGGTTTTATGTGGTGCTGCAGGTCAACCCCCAGGCTTTATAGAAGACAGACAAGCACTCTACAACCGAGTTTCATCCCCAGGACCCCCCTCTCTCTATGTGATTTTAAAGACATTAATCTTGACTTTCTCTTGAGAAGACCACACTCACACTTGAGTGTGTCATGTCCTTTCCCTGAACACTCATACACTTATTTATTTATTTATTTATTTGCTGGGTGTGTATACATCAGAAGACAACTTGTGGGAGTCAATTCTCTCTTCCCACCATGTGGGTCCTGGGATCAAACCCCGGCTGTCCAACATGGTACTGGGAGTCTTTACCCATGCAGCCCTGTCTCCAGCTTTCACTTTCTATTAGTCCCCAAGGCTTAATTGCACACTAAACTCTTCTAAATAAAACTCAACCCTGGTTCATACTGGTTCACTCTGAAATTCTATTTTGCTTTAAATTTCTTTTTTTCTTTTTTTTTTTTTTGGTTTTTCGAGACAGGGTTTCTCTGTGTAGCCCTGGCTGTCCTGGACTCACTTTGTAGTCCAGGCTGGCCTCGAACTCGCAAAGATCCGCCTGCCTCTGCCTCCCAAGTGCTGGGATTAAAGGCGTGCGTCACCACCGCCCGGCTTTTGCTTTAAATTTCTAAAAGTTACGTTTTATTTATTTTGTGTGTGTGTGCGCGCATGCGTGTGTCATGGCGTATCTGTGGAGGTCAGAGAACAACATTCGAGTCAATTCTCTCCTTCCACTATGTGAGTCCCAGAAATCAAACTCAAGTTGTCAGGCATGGTGACAGCCTGCTTGCTTTTTGTTCTTACTGTTTTGTTTTCTTGAGACAGGGTCTCACTGTGTAGCTTCTGTAGGCCCTGAACTCACAGATATCCTCCCGCCTCTGCCTCTCCAGGGCTGGGACTTTGGAGGCCTGGGCGGCAGAGCATAACTAACTTACTAGCCTGGAAATTCTTTTCTGCAGTGAAGTTAAGAGTCCTGGCTTCACCTAAGTGGAAAGCACTGAAAGGAATCTTTCAGGTCTGTGAGCCACTGCCCATCAGCCTCAGGGGCCTCAGGAGAGAGGTGCCCGGAGGAAGAAAGGGGTGGGGAAGGAGGCAAGTGCCAGGGGGAGAGCTGAGCATTAATTCAAGCAGGGACTGAAATCTCAAATTCCAATGAACTTTATCAGTTACCCAAAGTGATTCAGAGCGTGAGGGCTGGCCAAAAGTGCAGTGTACAGACAGGAAAAGGAAATTGCACATCAGCCAGCAACAGCGTGCATGGGAAGGACACAATCGTTCTCTCTCGTTCATGCCTGGCTGCAGCTTCGCTGTTCAGTAACCTTGAAGAGAAGTGTTAGCCCCACCTGCCAGAGGAAGAGCTAAAGTTTGCCGGACCCTGTAGTGGTGACGGTGCCTGGGCCCACGCCTGTCCCTGTGTCCCTGTGTTCCCAGCTGACTCCTTTCCCTAGAGCTTTTCCTTGAACTCTGAACTCATCAAAGCTACTGTCTTTTTTTTTTTTTTAAGATTTATTTTAGTCAGGAGGTTGTGGCTCACACCTTTAATCCCAGCACTTGGGAGGGAGAGGCAGGTGGATCTCTGGGAGTTCTAGGCCAGCCTGGTCTACAAAGTGAGTCCAGGACAGCCAGGGCTCTGTTACACAGAGAAACCCTGTCTCGAAAACCAAATCAAACCAAACTAAACCAAAAACAAAAACAAAAAAGAAAAAAAAAAGATTTATTTTATAGATGAGTGTTTTGCCTGCATGTATGTATGTGCAAAAAGTGTGTGCTTGGTGCCCACAGAGTTCAGAAGAGGCAATCAGATCCCCTGAAACTGAAGTTAGGGATTGTTGTGAGCCACCATGTGGGTGCTGGGAACTGAATTAGGGTCCTCTGCAAGAAAAGCAAGTGTGCTTCACCGCTGAGCCTGCTCCCCAGCCCTAGCTACTGTCTTTCTTGAAGCTACTGTAACAAGGGCCATAGCCTTTAGTTGCTCATCTGCAGTGGACAGTGATTCCTCAGAGGTCTGGAGGTCGGTGGCTTGAAGTCACGTGGCTGCGTTGTTCCCAGTTACAGCACGCCAACTTCCTGTCATACCCTCACATGCTACAAAGAGATGAGAGAGCTTTCTAGGGGAGAGGGTTCCCCTTAACACCTCTTAAAAATCACATTTATTTGTTTGTGTGTGTTTTGGGGGAGCATGTGTACCGTGGGGCATGTGTGGAGGTCTGAGGACAACACACTGAAGTTGGTTCCACCATGTGGGTGGGACCCAGTGATCAGACTTAGGCTTCTCAGGTAGCCTGAAGCCACAGGATAAACCAATCATGGACTGGAAACTCTTCAACTGTGAGTCAAAATAAACTTTTCCTGCTGGGACTTGATATATGCCTGTAATCCCAATACTCAGGAAGTTGAGGCAGGAATATCACGTAGCCTGGGCTGTATGAGAGGCTGTCTCAAAAAAACAAAACAAAACAAAACAAAAAACCCCGAAAACCACAACCCCCCCACCAACTCCCAAACCTTTTCTCTTTATAAATTTATTACTTTCAGTATTTTGTTACAGTAACAGAAATCTGGCTGACATGACACCAACTCCATTCTCCATTCTCAGGACCTAGTTACGTCACCTAGGCTCACCTCTCCAAATCAGCACTTTGATAATTACTTTGATAATCTTGGGTCTTTGTTTGAGACAGAGTTTTGTGTAGCTGGTCTTCAGTGAGCTCTCTAAGTTAGCAAGGATGGCCTTGAACTCCTGATCCTTCTGCCTCACTTCTCCAGTGCTGGAATTGAACTGGCATGTGCCGTCACATCTGGCAGGCACTTAGAATTTCAGCACATGAATTATGGAAGGACACACTCAGTCCCTAATAGCCACATTTGGTTAAAATGAGACTGGAAATTCAGGCTTTGCTCTGAGCTCTTTGTTCAGAGATAAGAACCAGAGATTCAGCTCCATTACCTCTGTCTCCCCTACCACCTAGACTTCTAGGACACCCCCCCAGACCCACCTCAGGCCTTTGAAGGCAAGCTAGAGCTAAAAAGGGTGGCTGGGGCAGAAGGAACAGCCAGAGCGCTGGGGGCTTGTGTCTAGGCTTCACTAGTCTTGACTCTGGTGTGGCTTTGGACATGTATAGGCTCTGCTCTTACGGCTGTGTGAACTTGTACAGGGCATGGCCCTCTTTGGGCCTCCAGTTCTCTGAAACAGGCAAACAAGAAAGGTGTTGTTTTGAAGCCATCAGGCATCAACAGCCCCAGGAAATTATGTCAGTGGGAAGGTGAGGAGCAGGGTAGGGAGACCCCAAAGATAGGTACAGGAGATATTTTGAGGTAGGCAGATCCTCCACGTCACTGCTGGACAATGGTCTAGGGGGATCATTGTGTTGTGAGTGGAAAGTCCTTTTTTTGACTCCACTGCTAACAATATTCCAATGTAGTGGGTGGAGACCCTGGGGACAGGGCTTGGTCCAACAAGTGACTGGCTCATTGTTCCTGGCTGGGACAGAGCTGAAACAGGACACTCGGCTGGGCTGGTGCTGAAACCAGAGCAAACCCAGAAAGCTGCTCCTAAACAAAAACAGGCTAGACAGAGCTAGTTGTCAAGTATGGGGAAACTGAGGCCCAGAGAACAGAAGCAGCTTGTCTGGTTCTGCCAACATGGGCGGAGGGAGGTGGGTTTTGATCCTCTGCTCCCAGAACAGCTCAGCCTGCAGCCATATCAGCCCTACTAGCCTCTGTTCTTCCCCTATAAGAACAGTCTACCATGTGGCACTGTGTGGTGGCAGTGGTGTCCCTTCACCTTTTGGTGGGCTTGGCCATCCTTAGAGAACAACTACTTTGCCTTGACAGTGTGGGCCCCTGATGCTTGACAGAAAAACCAGAATCCAGAAGCAATACCTCCACTTACCCAGAGAGGGAGGTGGGAAGGTTCTGGTCACACAGCAAAAGCTGCCCATTTGTTACCTTCTAGGACCAGTCTCCAGGTCACTGTCCTGGATCTCAGGGCTCTTGATTGAATGGAGGTGTGGCTATAGACAACCATGGTGGGCACAAGCAGCCAGGGGATATATGTCAAGCCTCCTCTGTGGGTGGGTAGGAGCTCTCTGCTCCTCCCTTCCTCCTCTTACCATCTGCTACTCCTCCTCTCTGTTGCCACTTTCAGGCAAGAATCTGGAAGCACACATAGGCCTGTATACCTAGAAGCCACCTAGAAGCCACCTGATGCCAGGCAGGGTGGAATTGAGGCTGTATTTTCCCTAGGATGGACCTGCAACCTTCCTTCCACAGCCTGTAGGGGTAGGGGTTTTGGACTCAGGGTCCCAGTCACTTACTGACCAGGGTTTGGAGGGGCTAGGCTCATCTCCCTGTCCCCTAGCAGTGTGTATGTAGAGTACTTTCTATGTAGCAGACACTGAACTAAGTGGTGTGTGTGTGTGTGTGTGTGTGTGTGTGTGTGTGTGTGTGTGTGT
>CAJQZJ010001826.1:20631429-20657714 GCA_907164525.1 Lophiomys imhausi | reverse complement strand
GTGTGTGTGTGTGTGTGTGTGTGTGTGTGTGTGTGTGTGTGTGTGTATGTGTGTATACACCTTAGGTAAGCCTCCTGAGACCCTGTATAAGAGGTTGTGTCCCATTGAGATGAGGAAAGTGAGGTAGTGTCAGATGGCGCCATGTGACCAAGGGACTCTGTTGGAAGATTAGGTGTGACCTTCCAATCAGACTGTGTACTGGCCCCCCGCCCCACTACACTGACTCTCTGGGCCTGAATCATGGGAAGGAACACTGATAGACTCTCCTGACCTGTGGCACCCGGGTGTCAAGGATAAATAAACCATGTGTGAATCTTCTTTGGTTCCTGAGACATAGGCCAGTACATGAGTTCTAGCCCCTATGACCTGTTTTAAACAGACCAGCTCAAATCTGCCATGATGAGTGTAGCATGGGGCTGGCATGCTGGCCTGCCATGTGCCAAGACTGGAGGAACCAGGCATGATGGACATACCATCTAGGGTCTTTTCTGATCTTGGAGGACAAGGGCATCAGTGTCCTCTATGGATCCTCCCCTCCATCCAGGCACCATGTGGATAGAGACCACACCATGTGGATAGAGACCATACCATGGCTTTCTCCCAGGAAACTTCTTTTTGAACCACTACATGCAGATTTCAGAGGACACAGGGTCTAGGGGACAGGATTGCCAAGTCTGGTCACTTGGTGTTCACTGAGAACCACAGCTGTAGAGACAATAAGCATTTACCCTATTTGTCCAGCTTCCTCCATTCTGGTTCCCCTGTATTAACTCCCTGGTCACAATTCTCCAGCTCTGAGGGAAAGATCTGGGCAGTGCAGGGGACACAGGACACTCATAAAGTCACTGACCTGTACTGGAGGGGGTGGCACAGCAACAGGAGCAACCCAAGGCCCTGGCTCATGCCCAGAAACCACACTGACTTTGGACACGGCCCCTCCCCTCTCTGGCCTTGAGGCTGCAGCTGGGCTGGACAACCCTTGGGCTTCTGTTTAGTGGCTGGGTGGCTCCTGTGCTCTTTCACAGTGGCCTTCAGGGGCCAGCAGCCCTAAGACATGATGTGAGGGCAGGGAGAGGGCAGGGAGGCCCAAAGGGTAAGAGGAGATATTTTGAGGATAGGCAGGTCACCTCACGTCACTGCTGGACAATGGTCTGGGGTTGGTGGAAAATCTTGGTCTTACTTGGGCTGAAAATAGCACAAGGCCGAAGGGTCAGGCATCTTACCCGCCAGGCAAGTGGCCTGGACGCTGGGCAGCAAGGCTAGATGTCCACACCATCTAGCGGTCTGATTGGCTCATGGAGGTGGGACCATAGGCCTATCCTGGGAAGCACTACTACCCATGGCTACCACAGAGCTAGGTGGAGAGAGGCCTTCTTGTCCTGAAGGCCCTGTGTCCTCCAAAATCTACATGCAGTTGTTAAAAGAAGTTTCCTGGGAGCAAGCCACAGTGTGGTCTCCATCCATATGGGTACTGAGTTCTGAGGTTTCCCGAGCAGATGTGTGTGTGTGCGGCGGGGGGAGGGACCTAGGGGGACTCTGGTCCAAAGCAACCATTAAAGACCCTCCAAGGCATGGCATGCACTTCAGCCTCTAGGCCTCAGCACAGCTTGGAGCTTATCTGTAGGAAGGGTCTGCCCATAAACTGGAATGGGCTCTTCCTGAACACTGTTAGGAAGAGACAGGTTCTGGCCTGCAAGAAAGACCTGGACAGTCCACAGTGGATGTTACCAAAGTTCAGAGGGATTCTAGGTATATTCACTGTAGTATAAACATAGAATGTGACCATCTCATGCTATTCTGGGCAGATGACCCTGAATTACATAATGCAGAATCATTATTTAGGTCCTGGCCTGGGATAGCTCCTTGTCATTTGAGGGCCCTCTGGAGGTAAGCTGTATAAAGAGACTGTGCTTATAAACAAGCTATTTGTGTGTGTGTGTGGGGGGGGGTTAAGGCGACTCCTTGGAGCCCAGGAATCCCCCCGTCAGTCCAGGCCAGGTATCAAGACCCCAGATCAAAATGACAAAATGCTCAGCAAGCAACTGGGGATACCTCGCCCTTCATGGCAGCGAGGGGAGAGGGCAGATACAGGAAGTAGGCAAGGTGGGTTGGGGAGAGGTTCCTCACGGGAACTTCCTGTCAGTGAGATCGTGAGGCCTGTCACCTTTGCTGATGCCTGCCTAAGCCCCAGAGCTGGCCCCGGCCACCTTCTTGGATTCAAGGGAGCCCTCCCCGACCAGGGGTCACACAGTCCCAGCTACTCAGCATGGTCTGTGCTGAAGTACCCTGTATCTACTTTTAAGAACCAGCTGTTGGACAGGCGTGGCACCTGCCTGTAACCCCAGCACTTTGTCAATGGAGGTAAGAGGGTAAGGAGTTTGAGGTTAGCTTCAGCTGCATGGCCAGTTCGAAGGCCTCCTGTGGTTGTCTGAGATCCTGTCTAACCAGCAACAGCACCCCCAGGAGAAAGAAACAGCTGTTGATTTTCAGGAATTTTGCAAAAAGGTTGCAGTTGTGTTGGTAATTTGTAATTGAAATTGGACTGGCCACAATGGGATTGCTTGCACCACAGCAACTGGCAGTGTTATAAATAAAGCCCCCCTTTGGTTAAGTGGTTCCACATTGACCGGCACGTGTGAGGTTCTGTGAACGGGGGATCCCCAAGAACTAGAACCCTATTTGACTCTTCTCCATGCTTGGTATAGTACAATACAGAAGACAAATGGCTTAAAAGCAGGGTTGACTGGGGGTCTGAAGAGGAACCTCTGATCAGAGGCTCCCGGGAGGCAGTAGTAGGAAGGCAGGGGGCAGAGAGAACAGGCCTTTGTGCGGGTGGTGACTGCTTCCCAGGCAGCGCTCCATTCTGACCACACAGCAGAGCCCAAGAGGTGGCCCAACCTTTCATATAAGTTACACCTTCCAGCTGGCTTCCAGCCCAGGGGAGCCTCCAGGTAGCTCTCACATCAGCTCTCAGGTGTTTCCCTCTTGGCCTGAGGGTCCTCCTCCCAGCTGAGTCCACTGTAGTGCCCAGGTCCATCCCACGCCATCATGGGAACTTAGCCCTGATAACCCACAAGAGTCCTCTGGTCATCTTGGGATTCCATTCCTAAGCCAGGTAGCCAGCCCAGACTGCTGTGTCCTCGCTGGGCCTGCTCTTCCCTTGCATTTAGGAGGCTGAACCTGAGCCTAGGTACCTTGGCAGGAATGGCAGCTGTCTGCATGGGAGTCAGGAGGCATTGCCTTTCCCAGCTCACACATACAAATGGTTGGGGGGCTTTGGGGTCTTGTTACTCTTGGAACCACAGGATGAGTATCCTGAGCCCTTGCCAAATGAGAGATGGTCCATGTCGGAGGACATCAGCCCATTTGAACAAGCCTTGGTCCCCTACAGCGCCCCCTCATGGACCAGCACTTGCCTGAGGGGCTCTGACCTATAGACGAATTTCCTTAGTGTCACTCCCAGCTGGTGTGGACTCTGTCCGTCTTGAGTCGTCGCTGCTGATCGACACATCTTTCCGCGCGGTGTCAGTTCTGTTTGGCCTGTGCAGGCCCAGTCTGCGACGAGCCTGGGTGTTGGGGGTAGGCTCTGTGGGTGGCTTGGCATCTCGGGCAAAACGGACAAGCCTCTGCCCTGCCAGGAAGTAGAGCACAGGGTCGAGGCAGCTGTTCGCGCTAGCCAGTGGCCGGGTGATCTTGTAGGCCATGTTGATGGCATTGAGGGTGTGGCAACTGAGGTCAAGCGATCGGAAGGAGTAGTAGAGGGTGCGGGTGACATGGAACGGCAGGAAGCAGAGGGCGAAGACCGTCAGCACCAGGGCAATGGTGCGCACAGACTTGCGCTTGGCCCGAGGCAGGCCTCCTGTGGTCCCATAAGCCGGTTTGAGCAGCCGCCGGGCCATGAGCACGTAACAGACCAGGATGATGGAAAAGGGCACAGCAAAGAGCAGACCCAGCATGACGGAGCTGTAAGCCACAAAATGGCTGAAGAGCTCTCGGGCCGAAGTGTCGTGGCAGGTGATGCGGGTCCCACGCACACTGGTGGTGACGAAGTAGAGCACGGGCGCCTGGCAGGCCAGCACCAGCACCCACACTACCGCAGCCACGCGGCGGGCGTAGCGGGCCCGGCCCCAGCGTAGGGAGTGAAGAGGGCGCAGGACACCCAGGCACCGGTGCACGCTGATGCAGGTAAGGAAGAAGATGCTGCAGTAGAGGTTGGTGTAGAAGAGGAAGCGCACCAGCTTGCAGAGAACCGTGCTGAATGGCCAGTGGTCACCCCGGGCATAGTAATAAACCAGCAGCGGCAGGGAGGCTGCGTAGAGAGAGTCAGAGACCGCCAGGTGAAACATGTACGTGGTGGAGGCATTCCAGGTCTTGAGGCGGCACAAGAAGATGTAGAGAGCCACAACATTCAGGCACAGCCCGAGCACGCACACCACTCCATACGACACCGGCAGCAGCACATACTTGAAGTCTTCGTTGAAGCGGCACTTGTAGCCCAGCTCATCCCCCTCCCAGGTACCGTTAATGGTGCTATTCCAGGGGTCCATTTCTGCGGCCATTGCCCTGTAGGAAAGGGGGATGGATGTGGAGAGGAGGCCATCAGGACTGGGGCTCAAAGGGGACCTCTGTTACGGTTAGTGAAAGCTGAGAGTGACAAGCCAGAGCTTGGTGACAGAACACTTGCTGAGCGTTCAGGAGGCCCTGAATTCATACCCCAGTAACACACATTCTGTAGATTTGCCTAAGCCAGGCAGAGGCAGGAGAACTGTGAGTTCAAGGCCTGCTTAGGCAGCCTGGGCTATGTAACAAGATCCTATTTCAAAACAAACAAACAAAACAACAAAAATACTCGTTTACTCAAATCAAGACACACGCACAAACACACACACACACACCCCCTGCCCATACAGGTTCTCACTATGTAGCCCTGGCTGCCTTGGAACTAGCTCTGTAGACCAGGCTGGCCTCGAACTCACAGAGATTCACATGCTTCTGCCTTCCCAGTGCTGGGATTAAAGGTGTGCGCCACCAATGTTCAGCTCCAAATCAAGACTTGTATTGTCGTGTGACCTGCACCTCTCCTGCACCCAGCGTCACCTAAAGCCCCAGAAATATATAAGATCCATGAAACCAACATCATGTAAGTCTAACTTCACAGCAGGGTGAGCGAATGGTATCTAAGGGCTGACTCCAGCCCACCAGCCTGTTTTTGTAAGAGAAGCAGTAGTGGAGCACAGCCACTTCCATCTGTTGAGTTGCACAGTTGTAATCAAGGCCATGTGGTGGTCTTCAAAGTCTAAAATATTTACTCTTCAACCTGCCGACCCTTGCTCTAAACCCCTGGATCAGATAGTTCAAGACAGAGGACTCAAAGGCTTGGACCTGAGGTCTAGGGGTTCTAGAGGGGTATAATTTCAGATTATAGGATGTGGCTTCAAGATTGACCCCCTGGCTGCACCCCAGTGCCCACTGCCCACTGCCCACTGAGGCTTCTCTGGTCTGTGCATCCAGCATGTCCAGCTCCCCATGGACTCTTAGCTTTAAGAGTCATCCTCCAGACTCTGGGGCTGGAGAATTTGCAAGGGTCTCCCTCTTCCATCATCTGGTTTCTTGTACAACATTCTCTTTAGATTTTAACTTCTGTCTTACATGTCTGAGTGTTTTACCTGTGTGTGTGCACCAGATGTCCGCCTGGCGCCTGCAGTGGTCAAGGGATTCGCTGGTGTCAATGGAGACCTGCAAACTGCTCTGTGGGTTCTGGTAACAGACCCCAGTCCTCTGCAAGAGGAGCAAGTGCTCCTAACCGCTGAGACATCTCTCCAGCCCCTTGTTCAACTTTTTTTTTAAAGGTATTACTACTATATTCTGGTACTTTCTCCATCTGCAAACAGCAACTCCTGTTCTCCACCTATGAAGGGACAACCAGATGGGACAGTGACATTCATGGAGAGTCCAGGGAAGTCTGGGGTTGTTTTGGGATCAGGAAGGTTTCTTTGGTGGAGTAAATGTAGCTCTTTTGGGCCTTCCCAGGACTTCTTGCACAGGATGCCTTTCCACCATCTTTGCGTCTTCTACCTTGTCCCCGATCATACATAGGGCCTGACCAGTCAGTGGACAATGAATGCCTGGCGAGCAGGTGCCACCTTTCCTCCTCTCTGCATTCCATCCTGTGACCACTAAGAGCTCTTTCATATTAGGGTGAGCAGGCCCACATCTGCCACCCCAGCACTCAGGAGGCTGAGGTGGGAGTAGCAGGAGTTTGAAGCCAGCCTGGCCACATAGAAAGACACTGTCTCCAAACAGTGGGGGGCTGGTAAGATGACAAAGCAGACAAAGGCACTTGCTGCCAAGATAATGACCTGAGGTCAATCCAAGGACCCCACAAGGTAGGAGAGAACTACTCTCCAAGTGGTCCTCTGACCTTCACATGTGCACCACAGACACAGACAATAAACAGCTGATGTCACAGATATGAAATATGTGGATGAAAAAGAAAAGGAAAACTCTTCCTGGGCTAGAGTAGAAAAGTTTTACCCAGAGGGCCCAAAGGCAAGGCGCTACCCAATACAATGTGGTAATTAGTGAATAATTTGCTTCCTTTGCCTTTGTTTTCCTGAAATAATAATGTTGTATGTCTACAGAGAGCAAAATTGTGTGGCTAAATCTTATTTTATTGAACAGACTCAAAATAAATTTTAAAAATCTTTGATTTATTTATTTTATGTATATGAATGTTTTGCCTGTGTGTGTATACTTGTGAAAGTGTGCCTAATGCCTGCAGAGATCTGAAGGCAGGTCAGATCCCCTGGAACTGGAGTTAGGGATGTTGTAAGCCACCATGTGGGTGCTGGGCCCTCTGCAGGAGAAGTAATCGCTCTTAACCACTAAGTCATTATTCAGCCCAGAAATGCTAATTTAAAAATTTATGTGTATGAGTTTTTGCCTGGATATGTGTATTATGTCATGCCAGTTGCGGAAGGCATCTGGTTCCCTGAAACTGGATTACAAAAGGTTGGGAACTGCCAAGTGGGAATCAAACCTGGGTCCTCTGCAAAAAAAAAAAAAAAAAAAAACCCAAACAACAACAACAAAACAAACCTGTTAAGCCTTCTCTCCAGCACCAAGAAATAGTAAATTGAACAACAACAAAAATGTTTTTTCAAACTGTAGTATACCTTCCTTGGAGGCGCTGTAGGGAATTCTTTTCTCACTCTCCCACAATAAATCTACATTCTCTCTGTTTAAAGCAAAGCGAAGCAAAAATGACAATAACAGCACCACTCTCAGCTGCAGGCAGGGAGCAGGCACCCTGGGACTGAAATACAACAGCTTGAACGTGAGAGTCCCAGGTGAGAAGCCCTCTGCCCCCCATCTCGGGTGTCAAATCCCCACCTTGGAGAATGGTAGTGCCCAGCCTACTGGAGACAGAGAGTGGTTTCTTCTGACCCACCCACCGCTGTCACCCCTCCATGGCTGCTTTGTCCCTGCCCACCACTGCTCTCCAGCAGCAGCAGCAGCAGCAGCAGGGCCTTCCTTGCTTTCTCTCTACTCAACATCACTCGTTTCCTGCTGCTCCTTGCTGGTGGAATCTCTGACACTAAAAGGCAGGGTGGAAACTTCCCTTTCCACCTGTTTTAAGACATCCTAGCCTCTGCCCTCCAAGCCAGCTGGGAACTCTATCATGATGGCCCTGGGCCAACTCACTAGCCTGTAAAGAGCGTCTTGCTAGCTCCCAGCTGCCCTCTCCCTTAGCACTAACTAACCTCCATAGAAACAGCTCTGTCTGGCTTGGTCACTGGCCCCTTCACAGTGGCTGGCTTTGCTGTGCCAAGTCCTGGCTGGACATGTCCCAAGAACTCCCAGTTTAATGAAGAAGTGAACCAGCCCTTCCAGGCATCCTTACTTTTGTTCACACTGTACCGACTGTCCCAAAAACCTTTCCAGAACGATCCTTTATAGACTCATCCCACCCATTTCTCCACGCTCTTTCTCAATGTCTCTTATCACTGAAACATTCTCAGTTTACCAGTCCCTCAGGCCATTTCTCCAGCCTTATGGTAATTTGTCCTTCTACTCCCATCTCAACACATTTCTCTGAGGGCTGGATCCACCTGATGATTTTCTCTGTACCTAATGCCCAGCAAGCGGCCCAACCTGCAAGCAGCAACTTGCAAGAAAGAAAGGATGGATAAATGAATGAGTGAATGAATAAGTAAATGATGCACTAGAGGCTGTGGGAACCCAGAGGAACTGAGCCCAAGAATCATGGGGCCCAACGTCTCAAGTCCTTCTCCTGCCCCAGACCAATCTACGTTACCTCTTATTCAACACTGACAGGACTCAGAAAACCTTGCCCTGCCCTTCTCCTAGAGCCATGGAAACAGTCTGAGAATGGCATTCTAGGGACTGGTGGGCAGGCTAAGGCAACCCCATACTTTACTCTGCCCATCTCTTGCTCAGTCTCATCAGTTTCATATCCTGCAGTCCCTCTGCTAACCTTCCCTCCCGTTCAGTAGGGATCACATTAGGTTTAAGCAGCTCCCATAGGGCAGCATTTGTTCCTGGTAAATATCTACACAGAGGTTAAGTTATCTGTTTTGGTTATCCTGGAGGGAATTGGGAAAACTAGATACCAAAGGCTGCCTGGCTCCAGCGCCTGGGAGGGACAAAGAGACAGAGCTGGGTCCCTGCCGTGGATCCCATAGATAGAAGCAGAATTCAGTGCACACGCATACGAAGTACCCAGCCTCCCAGCCAGCGGACCCACCTCACGCACCTGGACCTGACCAGCTCCTGTTCTTGGTGTGGCGAGGATGCTCAGTGCCTGCTCCAGTTCTTCACTCATAAATGCACAAGCCCGGACCAGCTATTGGGACTAAGACAGGAAACAGGAAGAACAGGTTCCTGGGCCTGGGTCTGCGCCCAGCCTCCAGCATTTTTCAGGACAAGCAGCTGTCTGGAGGGCTCCTGCAGACACCCAGGGGTGAAGAAGAAAACGTGGGCTCAGAGCCTGTCAGCCGGGCCATTCTCTCTCCCCCCACAGATTGCTTCCTCTGCCTTAACTGTGGCCCCAAAGAAGCCAAGAAGAGACCCTAGTATGCTTGCCTGGTCACAGTGTTCTCTGCACGCCCACACACGCACACCCTGCTATCCCCTGCTAGCTCATATATTCCAGGAATGGGCTGTTCATAGCCTCCCTCTCAGGCACCCCCTTTCACAGGAAGGAGGCTTTGTGGGAGATCTCCCCTGGTATCTTGCACAGCTGAGCCAAGTGTCCATGGTCCCTTCCCTCTGTCCTGGTATCACACTTCAGTCCCACAGCAGGAACCGGTCGATACCCTCTTGGCGCAGCACACACTGCACACGACCGACTGCCAACACACCTTTGCCCAGGGTAGGTGTCTGACTAGAGTCCCCTCCTCTTCACTCCACACTTAGACACTCCTCCATAGGTGTCATACACATACACCACACCTAAACACACACAGGTACAGATGCACATAGACACCCAGAGCACACACTTTCACATTCATATGAAATGTGCACATACATGCAGGGGGCATATTGACATGGTCTAGATGGAGCCTGGCCCAGCCTCTGGAAGCTACCTGTGCTGAATCCCCATTTGATGGAGAAGGAAACTCAAGGACAGAGCCGAACTGGGAGCCCCTCACGTACAGCATTTGCTAGAGAGAGGATAGCAGCCTGGTGGAAGGAACCTTCTTATTATGGTCAGGTCCCAGCACCCACCAGGATCCTCCTGAATAACTTTTTTTCTTTTGAGACAGAGCGCTATACATCTCAGGCTGAGCTCAAACTCACTGTATAGCTGAGGATTAATTTGACTTTCTGATTCTTCTACCCTTACCTCACAAATGCTGGGATTATAGGTATGTACCACCACACTGTTTATGTGGTGCTGGGTTAGATCACCTAGGGCTTCATGTATGCTAGGTAAGTACTTTACTAACACACACACACACACACACACAGATAGACACACACACACACACACAGACACACAGACACACAATTTTTTTTCCGTTTTTTTTCTTGTGCTAGGGATTGAATCCAGGACCTGAAGCATGTAAAGCTAGTGTTCTACTAATGAGGTATGTTTCCAGCCCCCTGAATATCTCTTCCCATCCATTTACTGTCTCAACAATGGGGGAATGGAGCCCCCAAGCTGGAGGTTCAATGTAAAGATGGGAGAGCAGGAGGAGGAGATGGGTGGTTTAGGAATAAGACCAAGAGAGAGCCTGAGAAGTGGCCTCCAACCACAGATGACTTGATGCTCCTGGTGCTGGCATCTTAGGCCAGCATGGTGCAGAGTGTGGGTTGCTATCTGGCTGTCTGCTCAAGAGTCTGTGGCAAGCTGAAGGAGCTCACCTTTTCACCCTGCCCCACCCAGGGGTACACCCTGAGATCTGTCCTCATGAGGTGCCTGGTCAACCAGCTAAGGTAGAGCACGCCACTTTCTCAAAGGGCTTCTACCATTTTTCTAGGTTGCCATCTCTCAATTCTCCACCCCATCTGAAGCCCACCACTCACCAAGTAACAACAGTGTGACCAATGGACTTTCTTAGACTTATAGGCCCTTTGCCCCAAGCAGACATAGGACCAGCCTTTCCCTCTGAACGACTCACCACCCTCTTTGCTGCAATCCTTCCTCCCTCTGCCCTGCCTTTCCAACCTTAACTCTTCAGTCGCATTGTCTTCTTGATGACCACCTTGAGCTGAAACACTTCCTCAGCTCCCTAGTGTTGTCAGGTAACTGACATCCAAGGTCCTCAGCCTTGCCCTCAAGGACCCCACTGAACTGGTGCCTGTCATCCTACTAGAAAGCCTGCCACCTTCACCTTCTTCCTCATCCTCCTGTCTCAGTACAACAGAAGCAGTCACATGGCTCCATCTCGTTCAGTGACAGCTTCCCTTATCTTCTGTCATCTGCCTCATGGTGAGAGCTGGGCATGCTCTGTGCCCATTTCTACATTAGATGGTTTCACAAGCCTTCTCATATTTAATCTGGAGTTTCTGACAGGCTAAAATAACCTCCCAGGGCCACAAAACTAGCAAGTAGCACAGAGTTCTGCTGTGGCCCTGACTTCTATGTCCTACCCTACAGGCCCCATCTCCAGGGAGCTCTCTGGTCATTCATTTTTGACACCTCCCCCCACCAAGGCTCTGACTTTTTGTTCCACCTCCAGCATAGAAGGTCCAACAAGCAGAACCCAGGATGGATTTTTCAGGGCTTCCCAATTGTGAAGCAGTCAGCATGTACCCATTTCACAGGTTAAAAAACTAAGACCACAAAGTGGGTGATTCAAGGTCTCACCCAAGACCCCCTGAGAGATAAAGGCAGAGCCAAACCCAGCAGGTGGAACCCCTGTCTCCACTCTGGCTCTGCCCTAAGTTCAACCTGGTTCTTTCTCACTAGTCCCAGGCTAGTGAGTCTAAAGCCAAGAGAAGGAAGCCTGGCCATTCCTAGGCTGGCAGCGGAATTTCCTGGGTGGTTGAACTACATTCCATCTTCTCTACTAGGGTGGCTCTGGAATGTGCCACCTGCTAGGCTGGTGGACCCTGTCCAGTCTGGCAGGGGATAATGTTCAGTCACACCCCTAGAGACCCCTGCTACCCACCTGCCTTTGTCAGGAAAAGGTTTTGGGAGGAGAGCTAAGGCCCTGGACTTAGAACAGCATCAAGAGGCAAGAGAGGGCACAGGATGGGTGGGGCGTCTGTCCTGCCCTCCCCAGCTATTAGATGGACAGGGCTGCCAATCCCACAGCCCACGTGTCAATATCTTCTTAACAGAACAGCACTTGCTTGTGAGCTGTTGAGATAGTTCAATAAAAAAGTCACAATCACATTGCAGAGTAAGGGAGCAGACTGCCATGTAAGGCAGAGACAGGAGGGATGGGGTACCCCCAAAAGATGAGAGGGGCAAGTAATCCCGCAGGAATTGTAGGTGAGGCTACAGAGGCAAGGGCACAGCCAGGCTGGGCTGAGATCAGCACCTCACACTCCCAGTCCTGTCCTTAGGGGGAGGGGGTCCTGAACCTCTGTGGTCCCCTCTATCTCCAGGCTTGTCCCTGTGCAGAATACCTGGTGACTCTGAGATTATATTCTCCCCTAATCTCAAGAAGTTCACTCTCAAATCAGGGAGGTACACCCAGAAACAGATGGTGACAATCAGGGTGACAGGTCTGAAGGAAGTCTAGGAGGCTCTGCTGGGAAAGGAGGTGTCGGTGGTCAGGGAAGGTTTCCTGGAGAAAAGAGCACCTGACTTGTGGCTAGAAAGATGAGTGGGTATCAGGTGGGTGGAGAGAACGGTGAGTACAAGTCTGGGCGAGACGACCCGAGCTGTTCCCATGGTTTGAGGGTAGTACAGGGCAACCAAGGCAACAGGATTTGGGAGCTTAGAAGTCACTGATTGTCCCCTCTGAAATACCCTCCAAGGGGGTAGAGGATGTCACTTCCCCCCTCCCCCCCCCAGCTCTGCCTGGTATGTTACATCATGAGCACTGAGCACTGGACCTATTCTGGGGACACAACTCGGGTGACCTCTGATAGTACATGTGTGTGGTTTGAGGCCTCCCTCCTAGGAGATCCCTGTGCTCTGCAACACTGTCCCTAAAGCTTCCAAGATCTCTGCTGTGGGAGCCACTCACTGAGAGAGCACCAAGCACTCCATAGAGCACAAAACTGAGACTCCTAAGGAGAAAGGGCCTACCTAACCAGGGCAGGACTCCAAACCACTGATCTACCTGGCCCAGCTGGACTGAGCGCACAGGGCTTCAGAGATGAGCTAAATGGACTCGGGACCACAAGGTCCTGGACTCCACCCTAGCCAATCACACCTGCTCACCCCCAGAGAGACCCAAGAAGCAAGAACCCTGATTTTAGGCTCCAACCCTAATTGGAATCTATAATTGTGCAGTCTGGGTCTGCTCAGATCCAGTCTCTTTACTGGTCATACTGGAAGAGTCACAGATCCATGGGGGCAGCTCATGAAGAATGAATTAAGACCAGGGAGTGATGGGGGTGGGGGCCCATGGGGAGCATGATGTGCACAGTCCTGACTTGCCGGCAGTATCTTCCCATCGTGGTAAGAAAACATTGAATTCTAGGATCCTACAACACTTCTCATCAGGGGGCCTGGCCTGGGTCCCCAGAAGAGAGACAGAGGTCATGTCCAAGCTGTGATCATGTCTGGGGAGGGGCAGGAAGCATCCAGCTTACGAGATGGGAGAATCCAGGGGCACATCACAGATACACAGGAGGCTGTGACACAGACTCTCTTGGAAGCTCTTCTGTAATATTCCCAGGTCAGTGGCTCTCAGATTCTGGTCCTGGGAGTGCCTGAATCCCATGCTGTCCCCTCAGTTTGCCTGCTGAAGCAGGTGCTGCGTCCAAAGTTCTGTTTCTTGTGGCTTCCAAAAGATTTTGGCTGAGAACCTCAGAACCCCCAGGAGTTTGTGGTCAGAGTAACACAATCATAACTCACAGTCCTAGGAGTCACAAAGCTCCAGCCAACACCTGCCAATGCCTCTACCTTGGGGCTTCAGAGGGTGAGCTCTAAAAGTCAAGCTTTGGGAAAAGACCCAGGGATGGATAGATCATCTTGAGAGATCCAACCATATCCAAGGGATTAGGAATTCAGGGGTCACAGAGCCAGGGACAACTTGTGTCTTGGTAAGGTGGTCAGGGGTAGCTTCCCCAAGGAACTGGACCTTAACAGATAACCTGGGGTTGTCAAGAAGACAGAGATGGGAAGGGAGGAAGCCCGAGCCAGGAGGACTCAGTGAGTGAGGGTACAGGTTGTTGAGGATGTGCCAGGAGGGCATGTGTGGCTGGCTTGGAGAGTTAGGTGGCATAGAATGTGTGGGGGCCAAGGAATTCATAAGAAAGGGCTCAAATGCCAAGCTGAAAGCTTATTCTACAGATTAAAAGGGGAAGCCATTTTCAGGGCTGACCCTTACAAAGATGGCACCACATGGAAAGTGGTTAGCACCAGGGAGTTTAGAGGGTGGGTGACCATGGAGGAGACTGTACATATAATGGTACAGGCAGAGGAGCTAGTTCTATTCTTGTTCCAGGATTCGCTGTGAGCCTCCTTCCCAACCCAAGCCCAGGCTTGGCCAAATTCTCCCTTGCAAATGGAACAGGAGGCAAGTCACTCTCCAGGAGACTGTATCTACATGAGCTAAAGGGAAGCCAAATGGCTAGGCCTCTCTTCTTCAGTGGCAGTGACAGGACATCAAATGGAGCATCGTGTTGGGCTCAGCAGGGTCCAGGATGCTGCTCTCTGCATCAGAGAGTCCTGTTACTCATTCTATACCAAGACTGAAGTGAACCTCAGGGTGACCGGGTGATGGAGGAGCTCCCCCCCCCACTCTGTCTGTCTGTCTGTCTGTCTGTCTTCACTGAAGGGCTAGGATGTAACTCAGTTGGTAGAATGTTGACCTAGAATGCAAGAAGCCCATGGTTTGGTTGCCAGCACCAAATATAATGGGTGCATGCCTACAAGCCCAGCATTCAAAGAGGTGGAGGCAGGAGGATTAGAAGTCTAAGGTCTTTCAGATTGAGTTCAAGGCTAGCCTAGGCTATATAAGACTCTATCTTGGGGCAGGGGGACTCACTGTGGTGGCTCTTCAGGAAACAAGGTCTTTCTCTTCTGAATACCCACTGCACCTGGTTGCTCCTTTCCCAACCACTCCTTGGCACCTGCTATCCATCCGTGGTCTTCCCATAGACCCTACAGGTAGCTTAGGGACCCAAGGGCACAGTATTTTCTCAGGAGGGAAGTATGGGCTAAGGGCACACAGACAGGCCTAGGGAAGGCAGGTAGGGGAGAGAAGAGATGTATTGGAGGGCATTTCTTACTCAGTGGGTCAGCGAGAGCTTCCTGGTCCTATGAGCAGACCTGAGGATAATGGTGATTATCCCCTAAACAGCTGGGCAATTATATGGAAAGAAAGCCCCAACGAAAAGCTCCTGGGGTCAGCCAGGTGGGGTGGGCATGCCTTTAATCCCAAAGCTCCAGAGTAAGGTTACAGGAAGATCTCTGCGAGTTCGAGGTCAGCCTGGTCCACATAATGAGTTCCAGGCCAGCCAGGGCTACTAGTAAGACCCTGTAGTATTCAAACTCTCTTCAGCCTAGAAACAGGTGGTATAGCCTCATCCTGAAGCTTTGGTCCTGGATGGGGAGACCTCAGCTGGGGCAGGCAGGTATGGTTTTATCTGGCTCTGTGTCCTTGGACAAGACATTTTCCAAGCCTCTATTTTCTCATTTACAAAATAAAGGGAATAGTTCCTTTCTCATGGGGGCCTTTAGGAGGATAAAATGAGGAATTTTTATAGGCTGTAACAAATAACAATTCAACAACATTCCAATAGTAGCATAAGCACTTGTAATTAAAAAGAAGCAAAGATACAGCCACAAAATTAAAGATCTCCTGGTGTAACCCATAAGGCCTTGGTGATGTGCTCACACACTCAACTGGTTCTTGTGGGATGTGAGCAAGAGGGGTACCGGAAAGGCCACAACCTCACTGTGCATCTTAGAAGCCATTTCTGAGGATTATTCAGTCTGCCAACCTTCTCATTGGCTCCTCAAAACCCAGGAGACTCCAAAGCATGGAGAAGAGTGGCAGGCTTCTGTGGCAGGGCTTGTCCCTATCCCTCATGCTGGACGTTACCGGCACTGGCCGCCTTCTAGAGGTTGGCTGTGCAGAGAAACTCCTTCCTTCCTCCCACTCTCTCCCCCAAGTAATTGACACTTCCCTGGGGCTCCAAATTAATCTTCAGAAGCCACTATTCCAAACTTGATCTAAAACAAGGCTGCTGACCCAGGGACTCTGGGGGTGGATGCTGGTGTGAGAACAGCAGTTACCCCAGCCCTAGAAATCTTCAAACTGGAAAGGCTAGTTCCCAGCAAGATCTACACTTGTGTCTAGCTCCTGGAGATCAGTAACACACACACACACACACACACACACACACACACGCCATACTGAGGTGGACATTGTCTTTCTTTTGCCTGACCCTTCCTACAGCACCACCTGCCAGATTAAAAGTTTCCAGACAGATTAAAGTCTTAACTGTCCTTACATGAAACTGTACCCCCACGCCCACTCCACCCAGCTGCCACTGCCTCCCCTATCTCACCTACACTACCGGAGTGGGCTACCTAGAGTGACTCTAGGGAGAGAGGAAGGAATACAAGCACAAGAAGTTTCCAGGATTCCCGGGTCTCTCTGCCCACAGACTTAACACCCCAGGGATACACACAGACTAATTCAAGTTCACCCACTCACACTCCAAGGGTGTGCGTATTTGCCCACCAACACACAGATTTCCCCAGTACTCTGGTAAACATACCAGGGTGTCACTTACCGAGATCCACGCTCCAGAGGAAGCAAAGTTCAACAGCACACCGGCAATTCTCACCGTCCAGTTTTGCTAGGAGCCCTGGCACTCCGGACAGAGTCACATAATGGACTCGCCTTGGCCGGCGCTGAGTCGACCGATGGGCGGGCGCGCCAGTCCTCAGGCCGCACCCGACGACCACTCCCGGTGTCCGTCCCCCTCTATGTGGTCCCCCTCACCTCCCCGCTGTGCTGGTCCCCTCCAGGAACCGCTGCTGCGGATCCTGGTGCCCGAGTCCCATGCCCAGCTGCGCAGGGTCCCACGTGCCTGGAAGCTCTGCGGTCCCCGCCCCACCCTGCCTGGCTCCGCACCCCATAGCCAGGCAGTGAGCAGGAGGGTGGGGCGGACTCTGGGCGGACGCCGGAGCCGCCCCCAGTCCTCCCAGACAGATGCCTCCAGTCTGTCACCCGCTTGGGGACGCGGCTCGGCAATGCGACGGCGGGTCAGCGTGTCCGCCGCCAACGGGTGTTGAGCAGGGAGAGGCAGAAGGAGACGGTCCTGGCCGGGCAGAGGCCACCTGCCTCGCTCACCGAGTTTTCAGAGACGCCCAAGTTTTACAAGGTTTGCTTGGTGCTGACGCGGCTTCTGTCGCTGCCCACTGAGGGACCTTTATACTGACCCACAGCTTTCCCTCCGCTGCCCCCTCCCCATCTCACCTATGGATGGACCTGCTCCGGACTGCTGGTACCAGGAAAAGTCTTCTCGTTTCACCACCTCCGTCTGCTTTCGCTCTTCCTTCACCTTTACCAATAGGTCCCTGAAGTCCCTGATCAGTTTGGTCTTGAACTGCCTCAGTTCTTCCCTCTGTCCTGCTCTGAAGACCTTCTGTAATCACGAACCCCATTTCTGTCCCTGTCCTAGATTGAACACACACAAAAAAACAAGGACCACATCAGCCATCTCTCAATTGCTGTCCTGTGAATGGGTGCATAAATGAGTGTCTGCCCCCTCCCATTTCTGGCCCAGGAATCTGGAGTGTAAGTTCTAGGCCAGCTTTAGCACTGAGAGACCTTGATCCAGCTCCCACCCCACTCGGTGACTCATTTTCTGTGAAATGGAGCCAGCCTTTTCGTGATCCTACTTCCAGTGTCCATCCAGGGAGTCTTGGGATGGCCAAATGAGTGGACAAGTTCAGAACTGGCCTTCTCCTATGGCCGGGTGCTTGCTCTCTGCCCTAGGGCTGTAGACTTTGTTAGCTGCCTATGAACTGACTGGAGTCCGGCCCCCAGGCCCAGGAGGGGCCCAGAAAGGGTGCTGGCTGCAGCCTTGTGCAGAGTGAGAAGCGTGGGCAGGCAGGGCTGTGTAGGAGCCTCTCTGCAGCCTCCTGGGGCCTTCTGTAGGAGACACAAAGGCGCCTTGTCTAACCTCTGCTGGCTGTGGGAGCTGGTGAAGGCAGCTTCCAGAGACCTGGATCTCTCCACAGCCACGTTTGTGGCTTTAGGGTTCTAGTGTGAGGGAAGTCTTTTTGGTTCTAGAAACCTCAATTGGTTTCCTTTTCCTGATCTCCCTTTGGAGCCACCAGGCCTTCTGTGGTTAGTGCTGCTTCCCCCAGGACTCAGGATTGATCCCAGCCTCTAGAAGACCCACAGCATGGCCAGTGGCCAGTCTTGGACTTTGCCCTTGCTGTGGTCCAATTCCTTTACATTTGAAGAAACTACATTCCTGAGGTACATGAGTTTTCATGTCAGGTGACCTAGTGAGTCCTGACATGTGATTCAAGTCTTCCTTCACCTTTTTTGTGACTACTTTCTAAGGCTCAGTTTCTCCCTCTCTGTTTCCTTCCTTCCTTCCTTCCTTCATTTATTTATTTGGAGTGAGAATCTCCCTATGTAGACCAGGCTGGCCTTGAACTCACTATGCAACTCAGGCTGGGCTCACACTCACAGTCGTCCTCCTGCCTCAGCCTCTTGAGTGTTGGTATTCTAGGCATGTGCTACCATGCCTGGCTTTGTTTTCTTTTCTGCACAATGCATTGAAAATTCCTTACTTGCTATTAGAGTAGATCTCTTTATTTAGAGTTTTACCCATCATCCTGAGCTTCCTGGGTCTGAGGAGTGAGTATCCCTACCAGAAGAGCCTCGAGTCTAGGTTACCTGACATTTTCCTCAACAATTTTCAGAGTCAGATTTTGTAGAACACCAAATCCAGCAGATTTCCCAGCCCCAGCATTGTTCCTTTACCATCTCTCTCCAACTTGAGTACCTTTTCTTTCGTACTTTTACTTAGTCACAAGTTGAGATTTTTTTTTTTTTTATGACTGAAAGAATTTAGAACCTATATTGATCCAGCCAGGATATTGAAGCCCAGTGAGTCACAGTAAGTACCATATGAAGGGCAGAATAGCACTGAGGGTGTCTCCCTGAACCTCGAAGCCAAAGCAAGCTAATGGTAAGGCCCAGGCCCTGTAATGGTCCCCATGAGGTGTAATGAAGCTACAATATGAAGGACAACTCCGTTAGCAACAGAAGTTCAGGAGGGGACTGGCAAAGCCCTTGCTGTGGCTCCTCAATGCCACCTCACATTAGAAGGCTTCCTGTCTCTGCAGCCCTGAGCAAGAATTTGCCTCCTGGCTTGCATCCCCCTCTTCCCTCTCTGACTTTTCTCACCTCCCATGAGAAAACCTTCTGCTCTGGGAATCCATGAATCCACGATGGGGGTGGGGGAAGTCCCTGCCTGGCTAGCATGGTGCCTTTTTCTCCCCTCACTGACACTCCCTTGGGGGCTTCCTCTGCATCTAAGTAGCCCAGTTCCCCAGCTTCCACTCCCCAGGGCTCCCCCCCCCCCCCCCCCTACCCCCCCATTTCCATTTAGCCAAACAGGCTGAAGTGCTGAACCCTCGTTCAGTTCACCTCCTGCCAGTGATGGTCACTACCTCTGCCCCCTGTGTTCTTCTTGACTCCCAACCACTGATCTTCTAAGACCCCCTCCAGATGCCATACCTCTCAGCACACTGTGACTGTCCCCACCTCTAATGAGGCTCTCTTTGAAGGTGGGCCCCAGTCCGTCTTACACAGGGCCCAATGTCCAGCCACTGGCCCTGCTCCTGTCACATGATCAGTCTCCTGAAGGACTCTCTATAGTTCACTTTCTTTGTTACTAGTTACTAGTTACTTTGTTGTTAGTTACTGTGTTAACACATCTCAGTCCTTACCAAGACCCAGTGAGTCAGGTGTTATCATTCCCATGGCACATCTAGGGAAACCAAGGCTTATACAGTAAGTATGTTGTGGGTCCCCTAACCTTGAAACTGTACTCTGCCTTGGGGGAAGGCCATGAAGAGAGTTCTTGGATCAGGGCTGGGCCTTGGTGTTGGGGTCTACACCGGCAGCTCCCATTATGCAGAGTTGAGCTGACTATCTATCTAGCCTGTCTTCCTGGTTTCTGAGATTGCTACTGATGGTTCTTTTCTTCCTCTTTCCCTCCCTCCCTCCTTCTGAACTGTAACTGAGCTCCTCAAGTTTCCCTGACCAGGGCCAGGGCTTTAAAGGCAAATGAATCCTGGAAGCTTGGTTGTTGGCATGCCAGGAGGCAGGCACTCCAGGGAGGCAGCCCTGAGAAGTAGGAAGCCTGATTCTTTGCCTTGGCAAATGTCCCTTCCAACTCCCCTAAAGTAAGATCAGCTACCAAATTCACAAGACCCTGTGCGAAGTGAAAATGTGGACCCTTTGTTAGGAAATCATTAAGAATTTTAAGATGGTGTCAGAAGTATTACATCAATTACTAGGTAGGATGTGGTGGCGCACACCTTTAATCTCAGCACTCAGGAGGCAGAGGCGGGTGGATCTCTGTGAGTTCAAAGCCAGCCTGGTCTATGTAGTTAGTTCCAGGACAGCCAGAGCTACATAATAGAGAGCCCCTGCCCTAAAATAAACAAGTACTAATGGCATAGCTCTTGCAATCAGGAAGATGCTCTCAGGCCTTTCTTTCTTCACATGTCAAGTGGACTAATGGTAGCCATCTAGCCAGGCGAGGTAAGGAAGAGGGAAGAGAAGTGAGTAGGAGCTCATGAGCAGCATGAAGAGGTCTTCATGGCCATCACTTCTTTAATGTATGTGGACAGGTGCACATGGAAGGATGTGGACATGTGTGTGCATGCACATGGAGGCCTAAGAATACCTCAGTGTCACCCTCAGGGGTTCCACCCACCTCTTTTGAGACAGGGTCTCCCACTGACCTGGAGTTCACCAATTAGATTGCATTAGGCAGCCAATGAGCCCAGCAGAACTTCATGTCTCTGCTTCACAAGCAGTGAGATTACAAGCATGTGTCTCCATGCCCAGCACATTCACAAAAGTTCAGGGGATCAAATTCACCTCCTCACTTGCAAAGCAAACACTGTACAAGCTGAGCTAGCTCTCCATTCCTACATATACACAACCTAACCCATGGACATCAGACTTTCTGGTGCATGAATTCTTTACAAGAATGTCATTCTTTTTAAATTTTTATTTTATTCTATGTGCATGAGTATTTTGACTGCATATATGTGTGTGGACCACATGCTTGCCTGGTGCCTGCTGCCTGTGGGAGTCAGAAGACAGCATCAGAGACACTGGGACTTGCGTTAGATGGTTGTAAGCTGCTCTAAGGGCTCTAGGAATCAAACCTGGGCCCTCTGAAAGAGTATTAAGTACTTTTAATACTGAATCTCGTTTGTTTTTATTTTTTTAAAAAAAGGTTTTATTTTTAGGTATGTGTGTGTGAAGTGCCTTCAGAGGGCAGAGGGTGTCAGATGCCCTGGAGCTGGTGCTATAGGTGGTTGTGAGCCACTCGCTGTAGACACTAGGAGCTGAACCCAGGTCCCCTGGAAGAGCAGCCAAGTGTTCATAGCCACTGAGCCCTCTCTCCAGCCTTGATAGCTTTGTTCTCCTTTTCAAGCATTCAGCCTTGAAACCTCGTGTCAGAGAAGTAAGTCGCTTTATCAGTGCTGTACAGAGAGGCGGAGGGGAGGGGAGCTGAGGGATTGATAGAGGCACCGAGACGGAGGAGGTGCTCAAGACAAAGATGGCCATTGTGCACACACAAAGTCATGACCACAGAGTCCCTGTGGGGGCTGGGCTGAAAGTGAGGATGGAGCATAGTAAAGCTGTGCTTGGTAACTAGGGAGCTGCCAGGAGCTAACTCCTAATCCCTCCCTAGTTGGGATGAGAGTCGGGGATGGCATGCAGGAGCCAGAAAATGTTCAGTAAGAAGAATCAGATCTGGGGCTGGGCCCTAACACCCTGTTCCGAGCCCCAGACCCATCGTTTTCTACTAGATCAGACAGCTCCAGCTGTTCTCTGGCATCGGGCCGCATGTCACTCATTGCATGGTCTCCTACTTCATTAAGGGCAGTGCCGGTCTCAAAATCTGGCTGCTATACTCCTGTCATGCAGAGGCATCCAAGACATAGTCCTTTAGTGTTCCATTTAAAGCCTTTTGTGACTTCCCTTGAGTGACCAGGCTCTTCTCCTTGTCAGCCTCCCACACAACAGTCACCCGGGACATCCCACCATTGTCTATATTTCAGCCCTTTGACACATGTGCTTTTCTTGTCCTTCTGAGGTATTCTACCCCTGCTTTACTGTGGGATGAAATCCTCCAGCAGTCAGCGTCCTCCACCTCCACAGCAGGGTTTAGCTTCACTCATCAACAAACCAATCCACTCCACCACAAATGCTGGATTTACCCACTGTCTCCAGGTGCTCATGCCAGGCCCGACTTGTGCAGTTAGTTGTTTGCATCCACAAAGCCCAGCTGGGAGGTGCTGAGTCTTACAGGGTAGGGAATGCATCAGTCAGAGGACCGAGGGAGGGCAGGAAGCAGTGATTCCTGCTCCAAGCTCTACCTCAGATACTTCCTGAATCAGTTTGGTTCTTGAGTTCAGATGACAAGAAATCCAGAGGGGCAGAGCCCTTTACTCAGCAAGAAGATTAACAGACTTCCGGGGATCTGGGTGTGGTGGCAAACACCTGTAATCCCATCACTCAGGAAGTAGGAAGATGCAAATTTGAGGCTAGTCTGACTACAGAGGAAGACCCCTGTTCTAAAATGAACAAAACTGAGGTTGGAGAGATGGCTCAGCTGCTGGCTGCCCTTTCAGAGAACCTCAGTTTGGTTGCCAACACCCACACCAATCGGCTTACAACCACCTCTAACTCCAAGTCCATGGGGCCCAGCACTCTCTTCTGGTGTCCAAGAGCATCATACGTGTCCATGGTGCACAGACTTGCATGCAGGCAAAACACTCATACACATAAATGAGAAAAATAAAATTTAAACAGCAAACAACATTTACCTGGGTTTGTTTACCAGGACTATCAATTTACCAAGAAATCACTTGGGCCTTTGTTATTTCTTCCTCTTTACTTTGAAGTAACTTTCATTAGTTTGTTTTAGTTTTATTTCCTGTTCCTTTCTAAAAGTTTGTTGAAGTGAATGCTTACTGTTCCCATTTATTTATTTATGTATTTACTTATTGAGACAGAGGCAAGATTACTGCAAGTTTGGGGCCTGATGGGTATGTGTAACAAATTCTATGATGATGAGGACTGCAGAATGACTCTGTCTCTTGAATGCTAAGACTAGATGTATGAGCCACCATGCCTGCCTCCCATCTTATTACCATTTTAAAACACAATGTTAAGTGTTTATTTTTCCCTCTAAATTCAGTTCTCTCTCTCTTTTACACACACACACACACACACACACAAACACACAGTTTTCTTATAATTTTACAAGCAGTTAGGGATTGTATTTTAACTTTTAGCATGTTTTTATTCACTTACTTTTGTGTGTCTGTTTGCACGTGTGAGGACTCATGGTGTGAGCATGCGTGCAGAAGCCCCAGACTGATGTGGAAAGCCTTCCTCTGTAGATCTCCCACCATTTTCCTGAAGCCGTGTCTCTCAATCAAACCCTTGCTTGTGGTTTGGTTAATCTCAATAACCACCCTGCTTTGGGAATCCCTTGTCTCCACCTTCCAAGACTGGAATTGTGGGTGGGTTGCTGTGCCCACCTGGCATTTCCATGGGTTCTGGAGTGCTTATCCTCATATTTGCTCGGTGAGCCCTTTAACCACTCAGCAATCTCTCCTGGCATTTACTCTTGAACTCAGATGAACATAGTGGCATAATGCCTGCAAGTCCATCACTTGATAGTCTAGGCAAGACAGTGGAATGGTGAAGGCCAGCCTGGCCTACAAAATGGCAGTCTCTCTCAAAATTTAAACAAATAAGTTCAACTCAAAACCAGGAGTGATGGTACATGCCTGTAATCTCAGCACTTGAGAGGTAGAAGCAGGAGGATCAGGAGTTCAAGGCCAGCCTGGACTACAGGAGGCCCTGTTTCAAAATAAAGACAAACTCTTTTCAGAACATTAAGGTGTGGAAGACATTGTTTTTATTTTGCTTAAATGCACTTATTTTTAGAGAAGCTATAAGACATGATGGGGTTTTTGTTTTTGTTACTGATTTGTTTATTTTAGACAGGGTCTTCAGTAGCCCAGTGTATCCTCAAACTCCACATGTAGCCGGGGCTGGCCTTCAACTCTGACCCTCTTGTTCTCTATCTGAGTGCTGGGATTAGAGGTGCACCGCAGGTTCTTTTGTTTGCTTTTGTTTGATTCCTTCTTTTTTTTTTTTGGTTTTTCGAGACAGGGTTTCTCTGTGTAACAGCTCTGGCTGTCCTGGACTCACTTTGTAGACCAAGATGGCCTCGAACTCACAGAGATCCGCCTGCCTCTGCCTCCCAAGTGCTGGGATTAAAGGCTGTGCGCCACCACCGTCCAGCTTTTGTTTGATTCCTTCTAAAGAACAATGTCTCAGGGCAAGAGAGACAGTCCCAAGGTTAAGAGCATTTACTTCCCAGCACCCACATGGAGAGCCACAACTGCCTGTAACTCCAGTTTCAGGGAGTCCAATACCTTCTTCAATTTCCACAGGCCCTGTAGGCATACGATACACAAAGACAAACTCAGGTGTACACACACACACACACACACACACACACACACAGACGCACTCACACACGTACTCACACACATGCACGCACGCACGCACGCGCGCACACACACACACTCACACATGCTAAATAAACATTAAAAAAACACTAATGCTTCTATTCTAAATCAATCACTTCAAAATAAACAAAGAATTCAAGAGGACCTCAGCTGCTTTTGTTGGGTTCTGATGTATGGATGTGAAAGCAGTAATAAGTCATGGCCCCACGTGACGACCTGTTGGGAGCCGCTTTCTCCATTACAAGATGGCGCTGGCTTCCTGCTTCCTGGTTCTTCACGAAAAGCTTGGTCTTGAGCGCGCCTGCGCAGGGCGTGTTTACTTACTACAATGCGCTTGCGCAGAACTACTTATATAACATGCTAATTAGGTTTTCTGTATGAGCCAATGAGGGCCTGGCGTTCCTCCCTAACAGTATATAAGCAGTGGATTTTCGGACCTCAGAGTCCCTCACCATTGTCAACTGAAGAGAGCTGAACAATAAACGCTGTCAGAAGAATCCTGAGTGTGGTGTGCTCCTTATCGGCGAGGACGCGCGCTACAACGACCTGACACAGTTGGGACCTGACCAAAATGAGGATAGAATGAACAATCAGATGCCAGGACCGGACCCCAAGGGGAATGTATGTTTTGTGGGTTTGCAGCAAAGTCAAGCAAGCATATAAATAGGAACCCAGAGCTTATCCACCCTGGGAATTAAAAATATACCTACAAAGCTGGACATAGTGGCGCATGCCTTTAATCCCAGCACTCAAGAGGCAGAGTCAGGCAGATCTCTGTGAGTTCCAGGACAGCCAGAGCTACATAGTGAGACCCTTTCTTGCTACAAACAAACAACAGCAGCAGAACCCTATCAGCTAAGAAACAACATATAACAGGTGCAAACACGCCTTTTAGCATAGCCTCCTGAAAACCTACTTTGCCCTAGTAGTCACAGCTGACCAGTGAGCTGTCTATACCTGAGCTTAGACACTGGCCAGTCAGAATTGGGACTCTGAAAATTTGGACCCCTTGTCATGAAGGGTGTTGGATGGACACCTTTGGTGAGAGCTCTTCCTTTGTTAAATACTCTGCGTTTTGGTGAGACGCAGACCTGTCTGGCTCTTGGTCAGAGCCAGAACATCTAGGTAGTTCTAGTCGACGTCCTAAGAAAAACTTCTTTGAATACAGACTCACTTCTGGACTTGAGAACAAGACTCTGGTAACAGATCCAAAATAACTGTTTATTTCCTTAACATTTTCCCCCTTCCCTCCTAGGGTTTCTCTGTGTAGCTATGGCTGTCCTACTCATTCTGTAGTCAAATCTGGCCTCGAACTCAGACATCTGTCTGCCTCTGCCTCCCGAATGTCCTGCGACTCACTCTGTAGACCAAGCTGGCCTCCAACTCAGAGCAGAGATCCACCCACCTCTGCATTCTGAGTGCTGGGATTAAAGGTGTGTGCCACAACCACAAGGCTTTTCTTTTTGTTGTTCTTAAATTTGTTTATGTATGTGTGCGCCTGTGTGATTATATGCACATGTGACTGCAGGTGCCCTAGGATTCCAGAAGAGGGCATCAGATCTCCTGGAACTGGAGTTACATAAACCACCTGATGTGGGTGCTAGAAACTGAACTCAGGTCCTCCGCAAGAGCAGTGCAAAGGGCTAGAAGGATGGCTCAGAGGTCAAGAGTGGTGACTGCCCTTCCAGAGGACCTGGAACCAAGTTCAATACCCAGCACTCACACTGGGTAACTCATAATAACCTACTGTAACTCTAGTTCCATGATATCTGACACTTTCCAGTCTCCATGGACACTCCCACATATGTGTCCACACACACACACACACACACACACACACACACACACACACACACAC
>CAJQZJ010001826.1:20618607-20631419 GCA_907164525.1 Lophiomys imhausi | reverse complement strand
CACACACACACACACACACACACACACACACACACACACACACACACACCATGGCACACGGAGGTCAGATAACAACATGCCAGATCTGGTTCTCTCCATCCATGATGTGGGTCCTGGGGAATGAACTCAGGTCCTTAGGCTTGTTGGCACGCATTTTTACCTGAGCCAACTTACCCATCCAACAACTCTCATGTAATCTAGACTTCTTTTGTGAAGCCAATCTCCTGCAGTGATGGTTCCTGACATTGCCAACTGCTGTATACGCTGTCCTTAGGGAACCTGGGCTGAGGAGTTCCCACTCATGAGCCAGTTGCACAGCTGCACATCGCCTTCTGTCCTACTGACCATCTTGCCTTCCCTCTTCAGGCACAGCTTGTCTATGGTGTTCCAGATCTCGTAAATGTTTAAGAACATCCTGAGCCCAATAAAGCCCTCATAGATAATCATGTTGGTGGCTGGAGGATGCCCAGGGTGCTGGGGGCAGGGTAAAGTTCACTGGAGATATTGTTTAAATATTTTGTGTGATGTTGTAGTTTTTCTATAGGTATGTAGGACGAGGGTTAAATTAAAGTTTGCAAAGAAGCTTTTTTCATTTTTGTTTTTGTTTTTGAGACAGGGTCTCTCTACACTCTCCACATATCCCTGGCTGTCCTGGAGCTCACTCTATAGATCAGGCTGGCCTTGAACTCTGCCTCCTGGGTGCTAGGATTAAAGGCATGCACTATCACACCCAATTTTAAAGATCTTTTTAAACTAGGGAATTGAACCCAAGGCTTCAGGTGTTCTGGGTATGTGTTTTTTTTTTCCTCTGAGCCGTAGCTCCAGCCCCTGTGAAGGATTAAGTTTGCATATATTTTAGTCTTTAGAATGTATTGTTCATGTGGTCTATGGATATTTTATTCATTTTTAAATTTTATTTGCTATTGTTGTATGTGTGTGATGTATGTACATCAGGGAGGGACTAGGAGGTGAGAGGTCAAGTCTCAGGACCTAGTTCTTCCTGTCCACTGTGTCCTCTGGGGAGACAGCTCAGGTCTTCAGGCTTAATTAACCAGCAAACACTCCTACCTGCTGAGTCATCTCGCCAGAGCTGGTCTAAGGATATTTCAAAGGAGATGTGTGTTTTCTTTTTATAGGATCTACTTCCTGTTATTTTATTAGTCTAGTTCTAAAACACACACAAGAAACATACACATAACTTTAGGTCAATATATGTCCATATTTATTTTTAACCTTTGTACCCTATTATACTGACAGTGATGTATCTCCCACTTCTTTTTCCTCTGTGTTAACCTTTTTTCCTATTTTCTTTTCCTTATTTTGATGTTCTATATTTAATGTAAGGGTGTTCTCTGTGTGTGTGTATGTGTGTGTTTATGTGTGTCTGTGTATGTGTGTGTGCATACAGGGGCCCCTAGAGCCCAGAAAAGGGAGCTGGATTCTCTGGAGCTTGAGTCTGTGAGTCATACCGTGCAGGTGTGGAGAAGCAAGATCAAGTCTTCTGCAAGAGCAGCAAGTGCTGGAGTCATTTCTTTAGACGTGCGTCCGTGCATCCGTGCATCCGTGTGTGTGCGTGTGCGTGCGTGTGTGTGTGTGTGTGTGTGTGCGTGTGTGTGTGTGTGTGTGTGTGTGTGTGTGTGTGTTTAGACAGTCTCATGTAGCTCAAGCTGGTCTTGAACACCTGACCCTCCTGAGTATACATCCATAGTGCTGGTATTGCCAGTGGGTGCCAATTATTGATTTTAAGTCACTATCGACATTCTCTACTTCACTTCATTTGCTTTTACTTCGCTTTGTGCTTTGTCACATCAACTTTTCATGCCATTTAATGTTTATCTTTGTATTTTGAATGAGGATTTGAAGAGAAAATTCAGCAGTTAAGAGCACTGGTTGCTCTTGCACAGAACCCTACTGCACATACAAATATGCAGGTGAAATATTCATACACATAAAATAAAATGAATAGATCTAATTTAAAAATAAAATACAATTTTGAATTAGGCGCTGGGGAGATGGTCCAGTGGTTAACAGCACCTATCACTCTTCCAAGGACCCATGTCTAGTTCTCACAGTTTTTTAGGGTTTTGGGGAAGTTGTTTTTGTTTTGGGGTTTTGTTTGTTTGTTTTGTTTTTTAAAGATAAGGTTTCTTTGTCTAACCCTGGCTGTCCTGGAACTCACTTTGTAAACCAGGATGACCTCAGAGATATGCCTGCCTCTGCCTCCCAAGTGCTGGGATTAAAGGTGTGCCCCACCATTTCTGGCTCCCCAAGTTTAGTTCTAAGCAACCACATCAGGCAACTCACAAATACCTATAACTCCAGCGCTAAAGGAATCCAATGCTTCTGACCTCCAAGGACACCTTCACACACTTACACATACTTACCCATTCAGAAAAATGCACATGCATATAATTTAGAATAATAAAAATAAAAGTTTGAATGAGTAATATATTTCCATGGTTCAAAGTTTCATTTTTTTATATATATTTTTTAATCTTCTGAAACTCACCATGTAATTGATAATCACCTTGAATTTATGAGCCACCTGCCTCATCTCTCAAACTCTAGGATTATAGGCTTGTGCCACCATTCCTGGTTTATTCCATACTGGGAATCAAACCCAGAGCTTCATGTGTGCAAGGCAAGCACTCTACCAACTGAGTTACATCCTCATCTCCCACCCCTAGTCTAGTCCCACCACACTTGTTTTGACATTTCCACATGTAGCACAGGCTAGAGCCTGCAATCCTCTTGCCTCTGCTACCTTAGTGCTCTGATTACTGGCATGTACAGGCACACTTGGCAACAGTGTGTGTGGTAGGTTTAGTGTTAGCATATAATAGCATACGGAACTTGGAATAAGGCTGGACTTTAAGATAAAAGACTTACAGCTGGGCGGTGGTGGCGCACGCCTTTAATCCCAGCACTCGGGAGGCAGAGGCAGGTGGATCTTTGTGAGTTCGAGGCCAGCCTGGTCTACAAAGTGAGTCCAGGACAGCCAGGGCTACACAGAGAAACCCTGTCTCGAAAAAACAAAACAAAACAAAAAAAAAAAAACAAAAAAAGATAAAAGACTTACATCCAAAATGACATGTCCTTGGGATATTAGGGCTAGGGGCAGGATATGTCCCCTGAAGTGCCCACCCTCTGGAGGTCTCCTGTCATTTCACAGCCCTCTGAGGAAAAACATCTGAATGACATGCCCTGAGGCACCTGCCCACATCTGCGGACCACCTGTGAATTCACGCCCTTCTGCAAAAAGCTTTTTTGAAAAAGACTGAGCCCACGGGCATAACTTGAAAAGTGCATGAAAGCTTCTGCCGACAGGTGAAGATATTTAAGGCAGGATTCATGTGGACAGAGGGCTCGCTCTCTCTCCTGTTCCTGACACACTCAGTAACTTTCTTGGACCGGCAGATTGGACGGGCAGAAAAACAGACATCACAATCTCAACGGAAGATTTCACCCACTGATATTGACCCTTTTCAGGTTTGGAGAGGAGATGGATTCTCCCTGAGATTCGAGAGTGCGTAGACAATTGTTAGGTAATTGTTAAGTATTAATAAATATATGTGTGATAAATAAAAATTTATTGTTACAAGTGTGTCTTAATGATCTATCCAAATTAGTGCACTGGGGCATGTAGGGGGGACCATTGCATGGCTGCATCATCATGTGTTGGACTGTGAACTGTGGGTAATTATTTTTCTAATACGAACAATGCAATGAGAAACTGTACATACTTTTCGCTCAGGTGACAATATACACAAAAAAAACTTCATTGCAATGCTGCTTCTAGATTAAAAAGTTGATACATTTTTAGACGTGTTGCTTTCTCCTCGGCAGGCACACTGACACTAATCTGGAACTACTGGATTCTTTTAATCCAATAGGTGAAAAAGCAAGGTAGTTTTCATTTTCATTTATCTCATTTTGGTTGTATCTTTTCCTAACAAAAGAACCTGCTAAGATGTCCTTTTCCATTATATCCTGCAGATATCTTCCTATTAGGTTGTTGGGTCTTTTTATATCTTAAGAAAATTATCCCATGTCTGTCAAATGAATTTAAAATTATTCCCCTCAGTTTGTCACTTGTCTTGAGGCCTTACTCAGGGTTTGTAGAATTTATTTTCCCTGGTGTCTTAGTCACTGTTCTATGGCTGTGAAAAGACACCATGACCAAGGTAATTCTTGTAAAAGAAACCCTTTAATTGGGGGCTTGCTTACAGTTTCAGTAGTTTAGTCCATTATTGTCATGGCGGCACATGTATGTACAGAGCAGTAGCTGAGAGGTGTACCCTGATCCACAGGCCAAAAGAAAGTGACTGGGCCTGGTGTGGGCTTTTGAAAACCTCGAAACCCACCCCTGGTGAGACTCTTCCTCCCATAAGAACACACCTACTCCAACAAGGCCACACCTCCTAATCCTTTAAGACAGTTCCACTACCTAATGACTAAGCATTCAAATATATGAACCTCTTGGGGACCATTCTCTTTCAAACCACAATATCTGGTTTCAATTTCCTAATTTGTCCCTTTCTGGTTTCTGGAATCTGAGCCATAATCAGAAATGTCTTTGTACTCTAAGATGTCTGTTCTCTTATGCTTTTGCAATCTTGCAGTGCTGGGCATTGAGTCCAGGGCCTCATGCATATTAGACAAGTGTTGTACTATGGAGACAGCTCCTTTGTCCCTGTGTTCTCTTATAATATTCTTTCATATGTTTATATTCATACATATATATATACACACACACACAGTTGGATATTATATATTGTAAATATTTCTTCTAAGGAATATACTGTGCACTTGCTTTTTAAAATTATTTTTGTTTTTTTTTTTGTTTTGTTTTGTTTTTGAAATAAGGTCTCATGTAGCTCAGGCTGGTCTTAAACACCTGACTTAGCTAAGAATGATCTTGATTACTGATTCCCCTGCCTCTGCCCTCCAAGTGAGGGAATAAAAGGGATGTGCTTGAATTTTGTTTTCAAACAAAGGGATATGTGAGAACTTGGTTATGGTGGCATGGCACATATCTGTCATTCCAGGTGCTTGCGATACCAAGGCAGGAAGATCTCAAGTTCAAGGCAAACCTGGTCAACTTAGAGAAACCCTGTCTTAAAAAAACCAAACAAACCATAAGATTGTCATCTTTGCCTTCATTTATGTGTATCTATTTCATATTTGATATGGTCTCATTCACATTTTTGTTTACTTATTGCTTTGGGGTTTTCTTTTTTGTTTTGTTTTTCAAGACAAGGTTTCTCTGTGTAGCTCCCTGCTGTCTTGGAGCTCATTCTGTAGACCAAACTGGCCTCAAACTCACAGAGATTTTCCTGTCTCTGCCTCCTCGAGTGCTGGGATTAAAAGGTGTGTGCCACTACCGTCTGGTTTGCTTTTATCTTCTATAAATGATTTGGAAAGTAGAAATCAAGTCTGTAATTATGTAAACCTTCAGATTATCCATACACATGCATTGAAATTCCTATTATCAAATTGCCAAATCAAAACCTCTGTGTTGGCTGCTTTCAGAAAGTCTGTTATCACTCAGCCTTCAGATGAAGAAAATAAAACTCAGGTATGTTAAGTCATTTGAAACCCATAAGATCTGCAGATTCCCCTCTGGATGGGGAGTTTTTCAGACTTAAGTTAGGCCAGCCAGGGCCACTGGGAGTGGAGGAAATCTCAGTTGGGGCGGGGTGAATGTGTCAAAGTAAAATCCCTGGGGCCTCAAAGCCCTTGATACCAACCCTGGGAGTTTTGCCAATCTGATGTGTGCAAAACCCTGGAGCTGTGGTTTGCGCTGCTCTTTGCGGGTGAGCCTCAGCATCTCTTCACAAGTTTGGGGGCCACCCTCATTCCCATTTCTGTGCACATCCCATTCTTATTCTGTTTCCCTCTTGGGAAGTCCCAGAGAAAACCACATCAAAGCTCCCTGGACTCTGTTTGCAGAATGACAAATGCTTCTAAGGAGTTTGTCTATTATAAAATCATTTCCGGGATAATCAGCTTTTCATCAGAACCTTCAGAACCAGTTTCTTCTTCCTTGTGCTGTGAGATCTTTTCCAAAGCCCTATTGTAATTTTTGTTCCCCCCTCTTGATCAGGAAAAGATAAAACACTGGGCCCCACCTCCTGAGCCTCTCAACTCCTTGCTACATTGCTTAATAACGGTTAATGTCTCAACTCCAGCAGTAGACAGTGAAGACAGAGAAAGAAGGATGCTGATGGGGTAGAGAGAGGAATTGCCGTCTTCACCGTCATCTTAATAACCGACACTTAAGCAACACTGTGTATGTGTGACTGTATTCATTAATAATATGTATGTACATGTATGTACTCCAAACATATGAACTACATTTACATACGTAAATTGAATTCTCATGACAACCTTGCAAGATGGGTACTATTATAATTCCCATGTGACAGGTGACAAAGTGAAGCATAGAGAGATTGTGTAATTGATCCAAGCATCTAATAACTGGTTGAGTCAGATCTCTGTGGTATCTGGACTCCACACTCTTTTCCACCCTGAACTGGCTTAGAAGATCAATCTCATGTATTAATGTCTGGTCAAAAGCCTGTCTGGAGAACTTGTTTAGAAGTTCTAGCAGGGGAGCACAGCTCCCTTGACCGAAGACCGGTTCTCCTCTATTTGGGGAAGGTCGTCCTTTTCCACCGAGCTTGAAGCTTCAGAAGGGACTCACATGGAGTGGTGAGGGAAGAAGGGGACACCCACCTAGCCAGCCAGATCAGCGGAATCAACCCTGGAGATCAATGGGGTGACATATCGCAGCCAGGGGTGGAGTCCAGGCTTTGATAGTTTTAAACTTCCAAGTGTTGAAAAAGAAGTTTAGAGAGTTGAGAAAATATACATACTAAATAATGATGTCACTGACTTTTGGTTTTTGGTATTATTCTTTTGATTTGCATAAAAATGGGATTTAATGCCACAATTACTGTGTTGTGCTCTTTTGGATACTGAAGCTGCCTTCTAGAAGTTTAGAACTGTACTGTGAGTCTTAAGAGTTTTGAGGAAACCTATAGACATTGTGTATTTGATTGACTCTGAAAGGTTGCATTGTAGTATGAAGAACACATTTCAATAAAACAAGTTCTGAATCAAACAAACAAACAAAAAAAAAAAGAAAACCAAAAAAACAAAAACCAACAACAAAAAAGCCTATCTGTCCAGCACTGCTGTGGGGTCCCTGGGACAGAGGTATACACTAATGGTTAACTCATCCTTTTATCCACCACAGGACCCTTGGTTGTCTTTTCACTAACTCATTTAATCTTCTGATTCCTTCAACAAATATCAATCAAGTGATTAGCCGGGGCATGTCCTGCACCAGGTGTTAGGGATACCAAGATAAATTAGGTAAGGCCCTGGTCTTTAAGGAGCCTGAAGTGGGAAGGGACAGGAGCTAGTTTATGGCCAGTTAAAGACACAGCATGAGACAGAGGAGCAAGCAGTGTGTTATCCTTGTCCATATCTGGTCAGCATCTCCCCCTCGTCCTTCACCCTGGGCCCTTCTCTTATTTTCAGTTTATGTAACATCGTTGCAAGCTTTTGTGGTTTTGTGTGTCTTCCTTCACCTCTCTACTGGGTCTCTGGATTGGGCTGATAAAGGATATAGTTGTAACTGGTGAAAGGCAGCGAGCCAGAGAAGGATGGATTCTGCATAAGTCAGGTGGGCACTTTAGAATGAGCACTTGGGCTGCAGTGTGGAACTAAATGGAATGGAAGGGATGTGGAAGGTTGCCCGTCAGACTGCTCAGGAGTCTGGGTGGAATGTAGGAACTGAGGAAAGGCTTTCATGGAGGAGGGAAGACAGCTATATGTTAAGGACCTGGAATGGAAGGAGTTTGCTAATTCAGTCAGCCGCATTTGTTGAGCATAGAAGTACCAGGCACTGTGCCATGCAATGGAACTCATCAGAAATGAGAGAGGAAGTCTCCTCCTCCATGCAGTCTGGAGGGAAAGGAGGACGACTGGAGCCATAGAAGATAATAGATGTGATGGGAGAAGTCCAGGGCACGGGACGGGACATGAGGAATGAGGCCAGGCTGATGTTGACTGATTTCTAGATTCCTGCCTTTACTGTAGGTGCAGGTGCGTGGGGGGGGGGGGTGCACTGTCTAAGCTGGAGAGCCTGGGAAAGGAGACCCTGCAGTTGTCTGCCTGCGTCCCCTAAGCCCAGGTCAGAGCAGAAGCAGGGAAGACAGTGAACAAGCAACTGCTAAACCAGTAACGGTCATTCAACTGTAGCTCCTGTCCCAATCCCAGCTTGAGCTTGAAAGAGGAAGATAGGGAGTGGTCCAGGAAAGAGTTTGCAGTTTCAGGAGGCCCCGTGGTTGCTCAATGCCCACAAATGGGAAGCTAAGACTCCCTAGTCACCCAATGGGACCTAGGAGGTTGCTGCCACTCTCCTGGTACCTTCTGACTAATGCTGACTGTCAGGGCTCAGTGTATTTGGACCCAGGCAGTGAGACATTCAGGAACATTCTGGGGCCATGAATATGGGTCTCATGGTTTACTAGAATCCTTCTTGGAATTATAAAGGAAAGAAACAAAATCAAAACAACCCTGCAAAGTCTGTGTCTCTCTCTCTGTGTGTGTGTGTGTGTGTGTGTGTGTGTGTGTGGTCCCAGAGGTAGTCCTTACCCCTGGCTCCCACATTCTGTGGCTCCTACTTCAGCACCATTCCCTGAGAATGGATATAATTAGTTCCATTCAAGGACAGAACTGCCCATTATCCTTGGTATCCACAGCA
The DNA here is from genome assembly GCA_907164525.1 of Lophiomys imhausi. NCBI lineage: Eukaryota > Metazoa > Chordata > Mammalia > Rodentia > Muridae > Lophiomys > Lophiomys imhausi. The sequence goes on along the minus strand of CAJQZJ010001826.1, from coordinate 20,622,643 downwards.
CCTGACCCAGACCTTCAGAAAATATTTCAGTTTAGTTCAGAAACAGCCATATCCTGACTGCAGGAGGCTTGTCTTCCCATCTCCACAAGTTCCCCAGGAACTGCTTAAACTCCAGGACTCATTCTTGGCATCAGGTGAGGATGCTGAGAGTCATAGCTCCGAGTGGGTGTGCCAAGACTTTAAAAGCATCTGGTTGTAGCGGTGAGGGGTACCAGCTTGATGCCCATGATTATCCCTCCCAGTCAATATCTGGTAGGCTCAGCATCTTTGAGTCTGAGAGCTAGAGAGCCTCTCTGCACTCACGTCAGTTAAACTCTGGTCACACATGCCCTCTGCAATAGGAACCCACCAACCCGATCTCAGGGCCAAAAACCGCACACTGAAGCCAGGACAGAGGTGGGGGCAGGGGCTGTGCCATGCCTGAGAAGTGAGAAGTCAGTAAGAGGTCACTTCTCCAAAGTCACAGTTACAGTATCACCGTGGATTATTATTACATAACCATCTGTGGGGCCACAGTAAGGCCATTTACAAGAAGGAAGCTGCACCATTATCGGCTGTTTGGAGGCAGCGAGCCAACAGTGGTTAAGTGCACCTGTTCGTACAAGTTGTGAGACCTGCTACTAAATTTTTCTGAGCCTCAGTTTTTCTCCTTCTTTCTCTTTTTTCCTTTCTTTTGTTGCACTTCCCCATTCTCTCCTTTTGAGATAGGATTTCATGTGCCCCTGTCTGGCCTCACACTCAGACTTGATATGTAGTTATGGATGACCTGGAGCCTTCGATCCTCCGCCTTCACCTCCCTGGTGCTGGGATTTTAGGTAAACAGCGACATGCTTGGTTTTACACGGTCCTGGGGAGGTCTAACGCAGGGCTCCACGCGTGCTAGATACTCTTCTGTCTGAGTTAGGGTTACTGTTGCTGTGATTAAACACCATGACCCTGTAAGTAACTCGGGGAGGAAAGGGTTTGTTTGGCTTATACTTCATTATGGACAGGAACTCAAGCACAGCAGGAACCTGGAGGCAGGAGCTGATGCAGAGGCCATGGAGGGTGCTGCTGACTGGCTTAGTTCCCCTGGCTCGCTCAGCCTGCTTCCTTATAGAACCCGGGACATCCGCTCAGGGATGGCCCCACCCACGGCGGGCTGGACCCTCCCCCATCAACCACTGATTAAGAAAATTCTCTACTGGCTAGCTGCAGCCTGATCTTACAGAGGCATTTCTCAATTGAGGCACCCTCCTCTCAGATGACTCTAGCTTATGTCCTCCCCCTTCCTTCCCCAGGCTCTCTCTCTTTCTCACTATGTAGCACAGGCTATCCTTAAATGTACCATGTAGCTCTGGCTGTGGCCTCAAATTATTTGGCAATCCTTTTTCCTTTTTCTCCTGAATGAGGAGATTACATGTTACTAAAGAGCCCATCACACTAGCCTCTTTCTTTTCTTCTTTGTTTTGTTTTTGTTTGTTTGTTTTTTTCATGTAACCCACCTGACCTTAGACACCTCATATAGCCAAGGGTGACTCTGGTTTACTGATCCTTCTCCTTCTACCTCCCAGGTATTGGGATTAAGGTCCGTGCCTCCATGCCTACCATGCCCAGTTTTTGGTTTTTGTTTTTTTGTTTGTTTGTTTGTTTGTTTTTCTCACACAGTGCAGCCGGGGGGGGGGGGGGCTCTAGTAAATGAATGCAAGGATTTTGTGCACAGGATCAGTCCACAGAGGCACCATGGAGGAGTTCAGCAAATATGTACTCTTGTGTGTCCTCTGGAGACTACGTGGGCCACACATACAGCCCAGTTTCTCAGGACTCTGGAAGCCTCCTGCAGGCTGTTGGCCAAGAGCAGTCGCCTGACTGGCCGGCAGCAGCCACCCCATGGAGGAGAGAGAACAGACCTGTGAAGCCTTGGCAATTGCCCAACTCCGCAAGCTACATTTGTATCATGGTTTCTCCTGGGCCTCATCTACCAGAGAGAGCCAGTTTCCTTACTCCAGAACCATTTATTTGTAAAGCTCTTCAAGCTGGCCCTCCTGTGATTACTGAAAATTTCCAAATGCCTGTTGGGAGCAGGAGTGATGGGATGATCCAGGAGAGAGCCACATTGAAGGCAGAAGAACGCTGAGAGAGTCACACAGAAAGCCCAGTGCCCAGCCGGAAATGGCCCTGCAGGCTTCCGGCAGCTCACAAGTCCTGTGGTTCTGGCAGTTCACAAGTCCTGTGGTTCCGGCAGTTCACAAAGGGTAGCATTTTGCTCTTGTCTGACTGAAGAAATAACATCTCTACACTACAGAACTCTTGAAAAATACAGAAAACAAAAATTCCCACTGTCCTGATATATTTGGGCGATGGGTGTTAGGATTCTGGAATAGGACTGAAAACATGGGTCAGTCGGCAGAGTGCTTGCCTAGCATGGAGAAGCCACAGGCTCAGTCCTCAGCACTGTAGAAGCCAGGCATGCTAGCACATGCCTGTAATCCCAGCACCAGGGAGGTGGAGGGGCAGGGGTCAAGTTCATTCTTACCTGTGTGGTGAGTTTGAAGGCAGCCTAGACCTCTTGCATAAGACTTGTTTCAAAAAAGCAAAAATAAAAAAGCAAGGCCAGCTGTGGATGCACACACCTTTAACCTCAGCACTCAGGAGGCAGAGGCAGGTAGCTTTCTCTGCATCTGAGGCCAGCATGGTGTATATAGGGAATCGCAGGCCATCCAGGGCTACATATTCCTGCCTTTCTAGTAGCAAACCAGTGAAAATTTAATTCCAATGTGTTCAGCCCATCACACTCTCACAAGGTCTTAACTGTGTAGAGATTTAACTGCCTCTTCTCAAGAAAGGAGAGTGCTGGTGCCAGTGTAGAGAGAAAGGAGGGAGGGGAGAAGAAGGAGGAGGGTGGGACTCACTAACCTCCAAAGGACTGGAGAGTTGACTCAGTGGTTAAGAGCACTGTGGAAGCTGGGCGGTGGTGGCGCACGCCTTTAATCCCTGCACTTGGGAGGCAGAGGCAGGTGGATCTTTGTGAGTTCGAGGCCAGCCTGGTCTACAAAGCGAGTCCAGGACAGCCAAGGATATACAGAGAAACCCTGTCTCGAAAACCCCCCAAAAAAAAAAAAAAAAAAAAAGAGCACTGTGGATCTGGGTTCCCAGCACCTACATGGTAGCTCACAGTGATCTGTAACTCCAATTTCAGGGGATCTGGAGCCCTTTTCTGACCTCCTTGGGCACCAGGCATGTGCACATACATACATGTAGGCAAAACAGTCATAAACATAAATAAAATGTAAAAACTTCAAAAAATCATTTAAAAAAGCTCTACAACCCCAAGTACAATTATTCTTTCTGTCCGTCTATATTCTTCCTTCTACCAAGTCTGTTTCTCAGTATTGAAAGGCTACAGACAGGCAAGTCACCTAACTCTCAGGGTCACCTAGGTGCCCTGATGTCCTTCTGAGTCTTTCTCCTCCTACTTGCTCTACACACCCACCCTAAAGGGGAAAGTGCTCAGTCCCTGCTGGGGAAAAGCCCCTGATCCAGCCCTTCTGCCCACTGGTCATGTGATGTGGTTTCCAGGTCCCTCTAGCATGCTAATGTTCTCTTCACTCCGAGTAGACTCAACATCAGAGAGGTTCCACAGATCCGGGGGCTTGTGGGGTAGTTGGGCACAAGCTCAGAGAAGACGCTTCTCCCCATGTCCCAGGCTGTGCCTCAGGGCAGCCCCATCTTGGCTCCACGCATGGTCATCTTGAACCCTGAGCTCCTTTTTTCATTATTTGCAGTTAAATCCATTGTGCTGGTTAATCTTCACTGCCAACTTGCCTGGATTTAGAACCACACATGTCTGGATGTGACTATCTGTAAGGGGACTTCCAGAGAACTTTAACTGATGAGGGAAGACCACCGCTGAACAAAGAATCCGTAGCACTGTCTCATGGCACGAGACCGAGAGCAAGACAGAGTGAGGTGAGCACAAGAGGTGAGCACAAGTGTTCATCTCTTCCTGACTGCACGCAATGTGAGCAGCCTGCTGTTACTCCTGCACGCAATGTGA
>CAJQZJ010001826.1:20608387-20618597 GCA_907164525.1 Lophiomys imhausi | reverse complement strand
CTGCACGCAATGTGAGCAGCCTGCTGTTACTCCTGCACGCAATGTGAGCAGCCTGCTGTTACTCCTGCACGCAATGTGAGCAGCCTGCTGTTACTCCTGCACGCAATGTGAGCAGCCTGCTGTTACTCCAGCCCCATGACTTTCCCTCTCTATAGGCGGTACCCTCAAACTGTGGCCAGAACAAGCCTTCCCTTCCTTAAGATGCTTCTGTTGGGTACAGCAATGAGAAGTAACAGACACACCAGTTCTCCCTTCTTGTGCCCTTGGAGAACCTTCTAAAGAACCTTCTAAAGAACCTCAGTTTGATGCTTTATACATATTTGCATCTGTCCCTCTTTATACATTTGCATTGTGAGTCTTAGCTTTCTTTCCTGGTTTCTTGTCATGTGTGGCCTTGATATTTCTGCACCATGTCTTTATCAGGACTATTTACAGATGTTCACATGAACTTGGCCCCAAACTGAGCTCCCTTCCAGCAGGACTAGGTTCGTACCCAGAGACGTAAGTAGAATAAGATTCTGAAGCCATGGCTCCATCTTTAAAAATTCGATCATGCGCCGGGCGGTGGTGGCGCACGCCTTTAATCCCAGCACTTGGGAGGCAGAGGCAGGCGGATCTTTGCGAGTTCGAGGCCAGCCTGGTCTACAAATTGAGTCCAGGACAGCCAGGGCTACACAGAGAAACCCTGTCTCGAAAAACCAAAAAAAAAAAAAAAAAAAAAAAAAAAAAAAAAAAAAAAAAAAAAAAATTCGATCATGCATTACTAGACTTCTAAAGAGCTGAAATCAGATCCTCAAGCAAATACTCTTACAGGAATGTTTATGGAAGCACTATTGACATCGCCCGAAGGTTGAGAGAACCCAAATGCCCCTTAATGACTGAGTAGATAAACAAATATGGTGCATATACAATGGAATATTAGCCATCAGCAGGAATGAACGGGTACATGCCACTGCACGGATGACCCTCAAAAGCATTATACTCCCTGAAAGGAGCCAGACAAAAAGAGGTCTCATATTACAGAAAGTCCATTTATATGAAAAATCCAGAATAAATAAATCTGTAGAGAAAAAAATGCAAATTGGTGGTTGTGGCGGGGGGTGGGGCTGAGGGGAGAAAGACACAGGAGGGACTGTTAGGTTTGGAGTGTTCTTTGTGATGATGAAAATAAGGGCTGGAGTGATGGCTCAGAAGTTAAGAACACTGGCTGCTCCTCCAGAGGATCCAGGTTTCCAGGATCCACATGGTAGTTCATAGTCATAGGGGATCCAATGCCTTCTTCTGACTTTCACAAGCACTGCACAGGAAGGTACACAGAAATATGTGCCAACAGAACACCTATACACATAAAATAGAAATAAAAAAGTAAAAAAAAAGAAAATGTTTTGTAAATAAACAGAGATAGTAGTTGTACAATGCTGTGTCTGTGTGTTTGTAGAAAATGCCTCTAAACTATATACTTAAAATTTCATGGGCTGCAGAAAGATACAAATGGCAACTATCCACTTATAACTGGATTTTAGCCATGTAGTACAGGATAAGTATCCTACAACCAACAGACTGAAAGAAACAGGAACATAGACTTTGTTATTTGTTAATGGGACACTTTGCCCTAGTGGAGCTGCCATGTAGGCTCCGGTGCAAGAGGAAGCTCTTAGCCCTCATATGACTGCTGAACTGAAGGGTACGGATATGTAGGGTACCCCACACAGGAGGAGTAGGATAGGTAGAAGGGGGAGAGGATGGGAGGGTGGACCTGGGAAGGGTGGAGAGAGGAGGCTGTGATGGAAATGTAAATTGAAGTAATAAATGAACATAAAAAAATTTCATGGGCTGGAGAAATGGCTCAGAGGTTAAGAGCACTGGCTATTCTTCCAGAGGACCTGAGTTCAATTCTCAGCTCCAACATGGTGGCTCACAATCATCTATAATGAGATCTGATTCTCCCTTCTGGTGTTCATGAAGACAGAACACTCCTATACATAAAATACATGATTAAATAAATCTTTTTTTAAATAAAAGCAAAAGATCTATATGATCTGGAGGCTCTTGTCCCTCATATGACTGCTGAACTAGGGAAGGTGACTGTTTTGTAGGGACACTCCACTCCAGAGGAGTGGGTTGGAAGGGAGAGGGAGTAGAGGGTGGGAGGGCGGGACTGGGAGGGGTGGAAAGAGGGCACTGTGATGGAGATGTAACCTGAAGTAATAAATAAACATTAAAAAGAAAAAAAAAGATTTCATGTATGGGCAGCGGTGGCACTCACTTTTAATCCAAGCACTTGGAAGGCAGAAGCAGGTGGATCTGTGAGTTTGAGGCCACCTGGTCTAAAGAGTGAGTTCCAGGATAGCCAGGGTTATGCAGAGAAACCCTGACTCAAAAGACCAAAAGGAAAAAAAATGATTTCTTGTTATATGGGTGCCACTTCTAAAATAATATATTTGTACGTGGGTATGGTGGAACATGCTTTTAGTCCCAGTGCTTGGGAAGCAGAGCCAGGAGGATCTTTGTGAGTTCAAGGGTAGCCTGGTCTATATATGGAGCATTTCAAGCCAGCTGGAGCTACATAGTGAATTCTATGCCTCCACCCCTCCACCCCCACCAAAAAAAGAAAGAAAAATCAAACAGCAGACAACCTTGTGCTTTGTTCTGGGGATATCTCTGGCAAGATTAGTCCAAAGTTTTTGGTTTTTTTTTTAATTGTTGTTATTTTGTTTTTTGTAGTTTTTCAAGACATGGTTCCTCTGAAGCCCTGTAGATCATGCTGGCCTCGAACTCAGAGACTCACCTGCCTCTACATCCCAAGTGCTGGGGTTAAAGGCATGGGCCACCACCACCTGCCCGTCCAAAGACTAAAAAGCTGAATTGAGAGAGATAAACCTGGAACTCAAATGCTGCCCTTTGAGGTTCACTTTTCTTGTGGGTTCTCCCACTAGTGATTATTAACACCCTGTGGACCAGTACTACTCCTGTCTCATCATTTGGAGACTCATTCCTTTAGTGATCCTGCCCCCTCTCAGAGATGGCTCGCTGCGACTGAGACAGGTTTTGAACTTACTATGTAAGCAAGGATGACTTTGAACTTCTGCTCCTCCGACCCCCACTCCCAGGCACTGGTATCAGAGGTGTGCACTCCCAGTCACGCCTGATTTAATGCAGAGCTGGAGAGCAAACCTGGGATTTCATGGGTGCTAGGCAAGATTTGAACAACAAACTGTGACTCTGACCCTCCACCAACCAAGTACCTTTTGGCTCCTTTCTCACTCTCATCCCCAGACACCCGACAGTCTGCCTCAGTCACACTGATAGCACATCGCTTATCTCTGATGCAATAGGGCTGACATCTTATCTTCTAATTGTCTCCATGAGAACTCAGAACCCCAGTCTACTTATGAGAAAAACCCGAACTGAGCAACCATCTACACGACCAACACTCAAATGTTAAGGTTGAGGTGGGCATGGTGGTACACACCCATGATCCCAGCACTAAAAAGATTAAGGGAGAAGGATGTCCCATTAAAATTTTATTTATGGTGTATCTTTTTATCCCCAACATCTCCCCCTTTTAGTCCAATAAAAGGTTTTTTTTTTCTTATAACAATAAATACAATACAAAACATTAAGAACAATTAGGCCACAATTATGAAAATTATAAGGAATAATATACATTCCCAATGTCCAGTCCATACATATTTGGCAGCTAATAATAATATTCTGTTATCTATCTCGATGAGTTTAAAGTTCTGTAACTAACTCAGTTTCCATCCTAACTTAACATCTTCCTAGACCTTGAACATCCTTTTAATTCCTAAACAACTTAAAACTTAACTATGAGACTATAATTACCTAGTCTTCAACTACATCAGAGACCTGAGAAGAATAAATATATATGAATAATCAGGAAGTGCAGACAGGGTTTCTCTGTGTAGCCCTGTCTGTCCCGGAACTCACCCTGTAGACCAGGCTAGCCTCAAACTCAGAGATTTGCATGCCTCTGCCTACCAAGTGCTGGGACTAAAGGTGTGCACCACCATAGCCCAGCTCTTAATACTTTTTCTTAAATTTATTCATCATATATATGCTGGGGAAATCAAAGGACAGTCTTTGAGCATCGGTTATCTCTTTCCACCATATGAGACTCATGCTTCAAACTCAGGCTGGACGTCAAGGTGTACTTTCCACCTTGCATAGCAAGTTGGTACCTGAACTTGATCAACATCTTTGCAGCCACTATCCTCCCTCTGCAGGTGCAGGATGACCTGCCTCCCCCATCTCCCAACCAAGAGCAGCCACCAAGACAGCCAAGAAGAGCGCCGCCAGGGACATGGCTCAGTCAGTGAAGTGATTGCCTTACAAGCTTGAGGAGCCACCATGTGTTTTCTGGGAATTGAACTCAGGACCTCTCCAAGAGCAGACAGTGTTCTTAACCACTGAGCCATCTGTCCAGCCCCAGGTTTTTTGTTTGTTTGTTTTTTGAGACAGAGTCTCTTATTGGGACTTGCCAATCCAATTTAGCTAGGCTAGTTGGCCAGCAGCCCCAGGTATCCACTTGCGTTCCAGATCACCCATGCTGGGATTACAAGTACCTGCCACCTCCCCTGAATTTGTAATGTGGGTTCTGAGGATTGAATTCAGATCCTCAAGCTTGTAAGGCAATCACTTCACTGACTGAGCCATGTCCCTGGCGGCGCTCTTCTTGGCTGTCTTGGTGGCTGCTCTTGGTTGGGAGATGGGGGAGGCAGGTCATCCTGCACCTGCAGAGGGAGGATAGTGGCTGCAAAGATGTTGATCAAGTTCAGGTACCAACTTGCTATGCAAGGTGGAAAGCACACGCTGGGCTACACACTGACTCTGATGGTCAGACAGGGCAAAGCACAGCTGGCATTCCTCACCAACTGCCCCACTTCAAGGAGAAGCACAGTATTACGTTGTGTTGGTCAACACTGGTGTTCATTGCTACAGTGATAGTAAAACTGAATTGGGTACAAGATATGGAAAATACTGAAGTATGCACCCTGGCTACTACTGATCCAGGTGATTCTGTGAAGCAAATAAGAATAGACTAGTAGCCGGGCAGTGGTGGCGCACGCCTTTAATCCCAGCACTTGGGAGGCAGAGGCAGGCGGATCTTTGCGAGTTCGAGGCCAGCCTGGTCTACAAAGTGAGTCTAGGACATCCAGAGCTACACAGAGAAACCCTGTCTCGAAAAACCAAAAAAAAAAAAGAACAGACTAGTACAAAATTTTTCTTTACATCAAAATACTAAATGAAACTGTCAATGTCATAAAAAAACAAACCAAAAACAAGTAAAGTCCTTGCAATTACCCAGACCATTAAAAAGGTAAGCAGAGATGAAAACAATGTGTAATGTGGTATGCTGGGTAGACTCTGGGACGGAAAACAGACATTAGGTAAAAACATTAGCCACTCCTGGCTAAATGTGGTAGCACACACATGTAATTCTAACACTTAAGAGACTGAGGCAGGAGAATCACCAAGTTTAAAGCGAATGTAGGCTACATAGCAATATCTTTACTCAAATAATAATAACAAAATAACAATAAAGGTAATAAGGTAAGATAACACAAAGGAAATATAAAAAGTAGAACAATAGAATAATGTAACAATATTGGCTCATTAGTTACAGTGACTGTAAAGATGGAAACATCAGGACACACTGGATAGGAATATGAGAAATCTCCATACTGACTTTGTAGTTTTTCTGTAACTGTTAAAACAATTATTTTAAAAGGCTTTGGGGCTATTGAGAGGGTTTAGCCAATAAAGGTGCTTTCTGCCAAGCCTGACAACCTGAGTTTGATAGCCAGGACCCACATTAGGGAAAGAGAGAGCCAACTTGTGCAAGTCAACTCATGCACATGCGTGCACGCACACACACAATTAAAAAAAGATTTATTTTAAAATTTTGCCTTAAGAACTGTCTGAGCTGCCCTGCTCCTTGCCACTTACCACAGGCAGAGGAGATGGCCCTGGTGGTGTGATTGATAGGGGAAAGAGCTGGCCCTACCTTCCCTCACTGGACTACTTGGGAGAGCTGGCTCTGGTGGTGCCTGCACTGGAGAGCAGATCCAGGGCTTTAAGTCGGTCCACCCCAACATCTACTCCATCTATGAACTGCTGGAGCATGTGCAGGGGCCGGTCCTGCAGAACCAAAGCTACAGGATCTCCATGACACAGGGTAACAACAGGATATCCAAGAGGAGTCCTGGTGAGGATCCAGAATGGATGGTATAGCAGAAGCCAGAGATCTCAAACCAGATCAATGACTCATTGCAATGAATATTTGTAAGTAAAGCTGTTTGGACTAAATGACACACTGCAGCTTCAATGGAAAGACTTTTAAAAATTTATTTTATTTTTTTGTTTTCTTTTGTGGGGAAGGTGGTAGGGGCAGAGGGTGGATATGGAGGGACCTCAATACGAGTGAGATTCACCATGAATCAATAAAAAGTTTGGGGTTTTTTTTTAAAGAATTGTCTTAGGTAGGGATTAACTGGGTGAAGTTCTTGCTTCACTTACAAGGTCCTTGTTTCAATTCTTAGACATCAGAGTGAAAATTGTCTTTTAAAATGAATCCCTGAAATTTTCAAATAATTAATTAAAACATTGTGTTAAACTTTATTTATTAGTCTGTTTTCTGAGACAGGGTCTAACTGTGTAGATATCTGGCTGTCCTGGAACTCAATATGTAGACCAGGCTGACCTCAAACTCACAGAAATGCACCTGCCTCTGATCTCCCAAGTGCTGGGATTAAAGGCATGTGCCGCCATGCCTGGCTACATTATGTTAAAAAATTTTAAATGCATGCTTTCCTATGTTTGGCCCCCAGCATCACAAGAAGCAAAAATGAAATAAACCATCTTCTCAAAAATTCTTAAACAGGAGCTGGAGAAATAGTTCAGTGGCACTGGCGGCTCTTTCAGAGGACTGGGTTCAATCTCCAGCATCCACATGGTGGATCACATGCACCTCCACTCCAGGAGATCAGATACTCTCAGCCTACGCAGGCAACTCTCACACCCTTAACAAATAATAAATTAAAAATTCTTCAACAACTGAGCATGGTGGCACACACCTTTAATTCCTGCATTCGGTAGGTAGAGGCAGGCAGATCTCTGTGAGTTCAAGGCCAGCCTGATCCACACAGTGAATTCCAGTCACCCAGGGATATACAATGAGACTGTGTCTCAAACAAACAACAATCCTTAAGCAGGCTGAAATGTCTCTTCAGACAAAGAGGAGAGCAAGAAAAGAGAATGAGACCTCCTAAATTGATAGGAACGTAAGATACCACTCTCTAGGTGCTGGCAGTCCCCCGATCGCCTCTTTAATACACCCATGACGTGGGGACATCCTTGAGGATGTTTTATAGAACAGTGCGGGAGAGTCTGTCTAAAGTTCTGCTCTGTATCATCCTGCTCTTCAGAGACTGTCTTCCTGTTCCCAAATCTCGCCCAGGGGACGTCCACCAGGAAGCTCAGATGAGCCACCTCACTCCTTGCTCTAAGGGGGTGTGGCCTCATCACAGAGAGTTACAATCTAAATTAACAGTAAAATGATATATCCTAATCTGGCATGGTACCCATGTACCTTTCTGCCCACTAACCCTGGGGTCATTTCCTTCTCTTTGTGCAAGAGTTCCATCACTCCTAAGTAGGGACCTCATGATGCTTCGGGCAGTACTTTCCTCAGACACAAATGTAGGTCAAGTCTGAATGGTGGTGAAGGAAGATGGTTTGCAGGAGACAATTCCAATTTTCACTCCTGCTTCTAGCATTGATTAAATTCTTCTTAGCCCCTATAGCCCTGGATTCCCCCAACTTTATTATTATTTTTTAAAGATTTATTTATTATGTATACTGTGTTCTGTCTGCAGGTATATCTGCAGGCCAGAAGAGGGCACCAGATTTCATTATGGATGGTTGTGAGCCACCATGCGGTTGCTGGGAATTGAACTCATGACCTCTGGAAGAGCAGCCAGTGCTCTTAACCGCTGAGCCATCTCTCCAGCCCTCCCCCAACTTTAAATAGGGGTGATAATGATGTTTATTTTAGATGAACATTGGAGGATTAGGTAGATGATTTGTGTAACATGCTTAGAACATACGTGGTACAAAGAAGTCATCCAAACATGGTGTCTGACTCCCATGGCCAGCTTCCCTCATCTCTCAGAGATAGGTGCAGTTAGATTGAGGAGACTGGACCAGTAAGCATGGGCTACAGTCTCTCACTGTGTGGAACTTGTAGGCAAAGTCCATGAATGAAGGGTCTAACCCCTGCTCAGCTGTTCTCTTAGCTTATCTCCCGGTGTGCACGTTTTATGTAATGTCTCTTACAGTAGCAGTGTGAACACAGCAGCAAATTCAATTGTTCTCAGGGATGCAGTTCAGCCCCAGACCCCCATGATCAGTTGGGGGACAGGGAGATCTGAATCTCACTCATCCTAGCCTCCAAACCCTAAGCCTGTGATCCTCCTTTTCTTCTCTCTTAAGTGTAACAAAGGAAAGATCAAGACAAGGAATCTGTTAATTTCTGCCTCATACCCCTGTTGTGAACATCTCCATGGAGAAACACCACTTCTCGATTAGAGAAATGTCAACAATACCCCTTACTCATCAAAGAGAATCACTGTCCTGGGCAGGGGATGTGGCTCAGTGGATAAGGTGACTCCACAACCTGGAATCAATCTAGGAATCCACAGGGCAGACAAAGTTGTTTTCTGACCTTCATATGCCTGCTGGGACACATGCCCACACACACAATAAATAAATGTTTTAAAAAAGACAATGGGTCTTACCACACCACCATCCAAACCCTGGTCACTTCACAGAGCCTCTAATTTGTAATTTATGAAGCAAATGGAATTTATGGAATATTGTTTGATGTTGAAATAAGGGAGGGATTTCCACACATAATCTTAATTGAATCATCTCAAGTTCATGGTCTTAACACATATCTCTGCCCAACCCTGGTCCAGCTGTGGAAATGTGCCTCATTCCTTCTGCTGAGATTCACATGTACTTTTGTTGCTATGTTTTTGCCGTTGTGAACTTTGCAGGGATAAATTCCAAAGGTCTATCTTGGGATGAGTAAGAGAACAAGCCCAGTGACCTGAGTTGGCCATCTGGCATGCCAAATGTCTCGGCTTTGCCCATGACCTAAGAGCTGGCAATCACATTGGGCCATGACCAGGACCACAGTCAGATTCTATGAGGGAACAAGGACTTTAAATGGGTTTCAGGTCCTTGTCAGGCTTTTTGGATAGAGCTAATGAAAAATTCATAGGCTCCAGGCTCCTGTCACCAAAGCCACAGTCCATCAGAGATGTGGAAGACAGAAATGAGAGAGAGAGAGAGAGAAAACTGTCTAGATCCTGGAGTCAAGAGGAGAAAAAGAACAGATGGGAGTTGTTGGTTAGGAGACTGTCAAGGCCTCATGCATATCTGTATCCAACAGGACATTATATTTGACAGGGTTGTGTTATGTGGATCTTTACAGACGTGCCTTGCATTCATTTCAGTGAGAATATGCCAAGCATCAGGCACATACCTCAAGAGGCCAGGGAGCTCCAACAGGCCCACGATGTAAGGAGTATGACTGGGGCTCCTGGAATCAGTCTGGTGTGCTAGACATTAGGCTCTTTAGTTGAAGAGCCACAGGGAAGCACAAAGGAGCTCAGCCAGAGACAACAATTGGGCCGGACACTGGGAGGTCTCAGGGTGTTCTGACTGGATAGCAGGCCCAGCAGTACATTGGCCTCCAGTGCTGCACTTGGCACACAGTAGGTCCCTGGCCTACTTACAGAGCCCACAGATGAGAGGATGAAAGATGCCACCCTTAAGGCTTTCATGCATCCCCAGGAAGCATCTTGGCCTGTGGTAGCTGCACATGTTGACTTGAGGTAGCAAAGCATTTTTGAGACCTGGTAGAGGTGATGCGTTGGGGCTGGCATGAGCCTGGGCTGTAGAGGAGTCCTAGGTGCACATGCACAGAGCGTAGTTGTCCCTTGAGTGCTGGGAGCTGCATGATTCAGGTAGGGCATTGGACTTGAGGAAGGGTGGGGAAACCAGGGAAAGTGCCAATGAACCCCAGAAGGGGCCTGCTACTTCCCCACCTTCCTGCTTCTTCCTTCCTTCCTTCTTTCCTTCCTTCCTTCCTTCCTTCCTTCCTTCCTTCCTTCCTTCCTTC
>CAJQZJ010001826.1:20589233-20606771 GCA_907164525.1 Lophiomys imhausi | reverse complement strand
ACACACACACACACACACACACACACACACACACACACACACACACAAACTAAAAAGCACTGTTTGTCTGGAAGTCTAGGATCCTTGTCCACTGTTGAAGTCCCAGCTCCAACTTCTTTCCTATCTAAAGTTGCCAGACACAGGAATACAACCAATGACATCTGAGCTGCAGAGAAGAAATGACTAATTCTTTAGCATAAGTAAACTTTGAGCACGCTTATAACAGAAGAGATGCATTACTTACTAACAGAACTTGCTGTGTTTTCATTGGTTAAACCTTGCAACCACCCCCCTCTAGAATCTGCCACTCATTCCTGTCTGGAATTTCCCTTCCAAGGTCCTGGGGTTCCTACATCATACAAGACTTTAGAGCTATAAGGAACACTGGGGATTGATCCCTTTCTTCATCCCATATGTGCAGAGGAGGTTGAGGCCTAGAGGGGACAGGCATTGTTGGGAAGGCCTAGAATACCCCTCAATAAATTAGCTGCAACTTGGACCTCCCAGAGACCAGAACTAGGGGGTACCTCAAATTTAGGAACACCCCTTGCTGGTCAGCAATCTCATGTAAGCAAAGTTCCCACTCCCACCCAAGGCTGTTTCCTGGATATCCTAATCCCCCTAGGTGAGTCACCTTCACCTGCCAGGCTAGAGGTGGCACGCAAGACACAAGGGAAAGGCCTGGGGCTTTATCAAGCTCTGGAAAGAAGCCAAGAGAGGGCAGCGCCGGGGAGACAATCCAGCAGCCTTGGTGGGTGGAGCTGGACCTCAAGAAAGCTACCCTCTAAGAAGCCTGGAATCCTCCAGGATCCACTTAGCCACACTGGCTGGCAGGGCTCTCTGTTTGAAAGGCTCCTCACTGAACTCGCTCACTCTGCCTCACTCTGTGCTTCTTCACTTGACATTACCTTGTGTGTAGCTTGTCGTGCTGTCAGTCCTCATCACTGGCAAATTCCAGCTTCGTAAACACTTGCTGGAAGAAACAGTCTCACTGACTGATGTTCACCTTGAGCGGTGCACGGGGCCTGGTTGGTGCTGCTCCCTCAGACATATTCAGTATCCCACTGAAATGGGCATGAGGTCGGGCCATGCACTTGGCAGGTCTGGGTTTAGGAACCCTGTTCTGTTGACACCCCAGGCTGGGCTGGCACTGAGAGCTTAGCATCACAAGGTAGTGATGAGTGAGGTAGTGACAGGCAGAAGGCTGTGGCTGCTGATTGTCAGGGCCTGAGTCCCTCCCTGCCTGCCCCAGGGGACCATACTAAGTACACAAGAGCAAGACAGGTGTTGATTTCCTGCTAAGAAGGGAGACCCTTTCTCAAGATACCACCCCAGATGCTAAACTAACACAATTCTCTTCTCTTCTCCTTCCTCTCCCAACAAAGTATCATGTAGCCCAGGCTGGCCTCAAGCTCATTATATAGCTGAGACCTTGAACTTCTGATTCTCCTGCCTCAATTTCCCATATATTGGGTTAACTATATATATGTATATATATATATCATATTTACATATATGTATATACACAGATATATACATATATGGTTTATATATATATCTTCCCCTTTCTCCTTTTTTAATTACATTTTTTTATTGATTAGTTTTGTTATTTGGCAATTTCACACATATAAACAATGGTTCTGATTATTCTCCCCACCCCATGCCCTCTCCCTTATGTTCTTATCAAAACCCTTCACTAATTCCAATCTTTTTTCAGATTCATAACTTTTGGATTTTTAGTTTTTGTTTTGTTTTGTTTAAGACAGCGTTTTGTTATGTAGCCTAGGCTGGTTCTCAAGATAGACAGGGAAATTCCAGGGAAATATTTCTTGCTTTGCCTCCTGAATGCTGGAATTATGGGTGCATAGTACAGTGCCTGGTGTGTGCAGTGCTGGGGATCGAACTCAGGGCCTTGTGAACATTTGATGAACTCTCTACTAACTGAGCCACACCCCCAGCTGCATGTGTGTTGATATACAGATCTCTTGAATCACTTTGCTGAGTCCCACTGTCAGAGTCAGGAACAGGGCACTGGGATAGTTGGCACAAGGAGGATTCCAGCTTGTGAGAACAGAAATGGAGCCACACCTGGGCGTGGCCATGGAGCCCAACCTCACAGCCACACTGAACTGCCTCCGTATAGCAAAGTACTGTGCTAGAAGCCGAAGGCAGCTCCTTTCATCCCCGACACATGCTTTTTTTTTTTTTTTTTTTGGTTTTTTCGAGACAGGGTTTCTCTGTGTAGCCCTGGCTGTCCTGGACTCACTTTTGTAGACCAGGCTGGCCTCGAACTCACAAAGATCCACCTGCCTCTGCCTCCCGAGTGCTGGGATTAAAGGCGTGCGCCACCACCGCCCGGCACAGACACATGCTTTCTTACTGGGTCTCTTGCCTGATTGCTCAGTGCACCTCTAGGCTAGATGAGCTAGTGTCCAAGCTCAGCTCTCCCATGGCTTCTTCCTTCTCCTTGTCACTCATGCCCTTGGTGCTAGGCATGCCTTCCCTACTTCCAGGGATCTCAAGCCTCCTCTTCATCTTTGTCAAACCCAGGCTGAGTCTGTGGCCCATCGTTCCCTGGGTCCTTAGTTCATTCCCTGTCTATCTTGAGAACCAGTCCAGGAACCTCCTTTGGAGAGAAATATCTTCTCCCAAACCAGTGAGATGGCTTAGCTGATAAAGGCTGCCAAACCTGATAACCCAAACTCAATCCCCTGGGCTGACTTGGTGGGAAACAAGCACCAACTTCCAAGGGTTGTCCCTTGACCTATACGTGAGTGCCATGGCACACATGCATGTACACACACACATACACACACACACACACACACACACACACACACACAAAATAATAGATACATTTTCTCATCTCATTATCTCAGATGAAGTCAAAGCTCAACTCTTCATCTCTTCCAGCCTGCTTTTCTGTCAGTTACAGCAGGAAGCATCTTCACCCAGCTAGTCACCTGTGTCAGGAACTGCCAAGCCTTTTCTCACTCCTCCTGCACCCAGCCAATCTTCCGAGAATTTTGGCCACTGCCCCCTGGTGTCCTGGAATTGTGCACTTTTCATTCCCCACAGTCTTGTTCATTCACGCTTCATCTCTTCCACTTGAACTTTGAAAGCAGCTGGCTCCTTGAGCCTACTCCTTCCACCTCCAATCCCTACTCCATGCAGCAGCCAGAAGTGGATCCCAGGCGCATCATTTCCTCACTCAAAACCCTTCCATGTTTCACCATTGCCCTGGGAATGAGCTTTATCTGTTGGACTGGCATCAGAGGCCCTGCATGACCTGGGCTCTGGTGGCCTCAGCTCATCTCACCCTATCTATCCATTGACTACCGAACAATCTCCAGTTCTCAGCCTTGGCTCAAGATAGTACCTGCTCCATAATGCCTCTCTTCTTATCTTTAGATTCCTCCATTTTCAACCATCTTTGGGAATGAGCTTGGTAAACAATGGGCGTGTGTGTGTGTGTGCGTGAGTGTGAGTGCATGGGCATGTGTGTGTGTTCAGAATCACTCAACATTCTATTTATTTATGTATTTGTAGTGTTATTAGAGTTGTTAGGGTTAGAGTCTAGTTCCTTACAAAGTCAGCCATCCACTCTCAACAGGTCAGTTAAACAGACAAGAATTAGTGAAAAGCAGAGAAAGAAAGTTCATTTAATGGAGCCCACAATGGAAAGATGAGCCAAGAGGTCCCATGAAGCCCAAGTTCCTCAGGGTACTGACTTGAGGTTTAGACTTACAGAAAGGGCTAGAGGTATGCAGAGCTAAGTCAGCAGTTCTCATCAAAGTGAGGTCCTGCCCAACATTGCCTGGCATCCACTCTGTCCTTCCTGCAAGGTGGTCCAACAAATTGTCAAAACTGTTTGAAATCTCTTCCTGGGAGACAAATTTCTCCTGTGGCAGGCACTAAATCTCGCCATTTTCCTTCTCCCAGCATGAGATTCCTGGGGAAATTCTAACATCTTGGGGACCATTACCACAATAGTCAAGGAGAGAAGCCCAAAAGTCTCTTTAGAATATCTTCGTCTTTGCCATTTTGTTTGTTTCAAAACAACTTAAGGTTGACCTTTAAGCATTTCTTGAGTGCCAACCAAGTGCACACAGACTCTCCCTTATATGCCCACTTGCTGCCAGAACTTGGGCACCAGCAGGTTCAGAGGGCTGGCAGAGCCCATAGGGCATCTCAGGGGACCAGAGGGAGTAGGGGTGAGGCAGCTGGGATTCAGAAGGAGACCCGTCTGGCTTGGGTGGATGCAGATATATTTGAGGTTGGGGCTTCAGATCTAAGGTTTTCAGTCTAGTATTTCAGGGGCTCCTTGGCTACTGGAAGACAGGACTCCGGAAGAACTACAGCTCATTGGCTGGCTGCCTGGCACTTAGCACCCCACTCAGCCAGCCCTCCAGGAGTGAGCCAGCTGGAGACCAGCTGAGATCAACAGGAAGAGGGAGCTGAGGAGGCAGGAAGGACATAGAAAGAATAACAGTCCAGGGACAGAAGAGGCAAAGGCCGGTGAAAGGGGTGCAGAGGGTGGCCCGCAGCTTTCTCCTGACCCCTGCTTGTAGCTTCTTACCCTCTGGACTTGAAGTGCTTGGGTTACCTATTTCATAGGAGAGGGCTGGAGATGTAGCAGTCGCCCCCAACATGTACAAAGACCAGAACTCAGAGGCTTGTGCAGGAGAATTGTAGCAAGTCCAAAGGCTAGCCTAGGCTACAGAGTGATAACCCCCCCCCAAAAAAAAGAGAGAAGTGCTGAGGATGTATCTCAGTTGGTAGAGTGGTTGCCTAGCATGCACAAAAACCCCTGGGCTCAACCCAAGCACTTCATAAAGCTGAGCATGGTGGTTCATTCCTATAATCCCAGCACTTGGGAGCAGAGTCAGGAAGATCAGGAGTTCAAAGACAGCCTCTGCTACATAGTGAATTAGTGCCCCCCCATGGGCTACATGAGGTCTTTTCTCTCCCAACCTCTGCACTTACCCCTTCCTCCCAAAAAAAAAACCAACCAAACAAAAACAAGGCATGATGGTACACACCTGTAATCCCAAGACTCAGGAGGTAGAGACGGAAGGATCAGGGGTTTAGGGTCATTCTTGGCTACATAGTGAGTTCTAGATCAGTCTGGGCTACATGAGACACTGTCACAGAGAATCCTAAGAAAGGAAAGGACTATTCATTGAGCTGACATTTGGTGGGGGACACCCCTGAAAAGGCCATTCCTCTGTCTGTCATTCTAAACTGTCATCCATAGGTCATAGGACATAGAGCCCAGCTTGGGAGGCCTGGGTTTCAGGGCCAGCTCTGCTGTGATTGCCTGTGTGGCTCTAGGCTGGCATCTTGACCTTTCTGGCTCTTGGGCTCTGTAGATGAAGTACTGAACTAGCAGGTCCCCTAGGGATCTTTGTTAACCTCTCAGACCTCTGTGACTCTCAAACACCATTTCATTTGTCTCTTTGCAGAGGCTGAGCATGTACCAGGCTGGAAAAAGATGGGCCTTGTCCCAACCTGCCAGTCAGCTCTGACAATGACTTCCCAGGCAGTGGTGGGAGAGGACAGACAGAGAACAAGGTGAATGACTTCACCTCTTGAACCAAAGCTGGGTCTGGCCTTTCTACTCCTCCAAGACCCCAATTAACCCCACCAAGGACACGCTGGGAACTGACCCAGGCTGAGCGGAGATGACAGGCTAGGAGGCCCTAAAATTAGCTCCAAGTCGAAGGGAGCAGGAGCTGACTCCAGCTGTAAACTCCCACAGTGCCAGGAATGGAGTCTCACCCAGCTCAAGCGGAGAGGCCAGTGGAAGCCAGCAGGGACTCATTACCGTGCTCGGTGCCAAGGGTCACAGACTCCTGCAGGTATATGTCAAAGGGGCTTGAAGGACAAGAGGGACCCAGGCCAGGTCCTTTGGCTCTGAGTTGGCTCCCAGCCCCAAACCTTTTAGAGCTCGGGGAGTGGGAGGAGTACCAGGGAGGAGCATTGCTATTTATGTCCTCCTGGTACAGGGCTGAGGGGACTGGCCTGTCCTCTCAAGGCTGAATTAGATAACTTCGGACCTTAGTGTCAACTCCCAAGAGTGTAGGAGGATCCAGGAGTAGATCAGCTTGCCCTGGGAGTATGTTGGGGACACCAGTGACCAGCCCTAAAGTCAGGGCCTTTCTTCCACCCTCTGCCTGAGTGCTCCGAGGGACTCATGAAAATGCAGATTCTGTTGGGTGTGGAGGCACATGTTCAGAAATTCCAGCTAAGGCAGAAGCTTAAGGCCATCCTTCATGACTTCATAACAAGTTTGAGACTAGCCTGGGCCACATGAGACCTTGCACTCAACCCTTAACTAAAGAACGGTTGAAAGTATTGGGAATGAACCAAGAAATAAAAAGAAAAAAAAAAACATAAGAGTTAAACAGGTTGGCCATGTTGTTCAGTTGGCAGAGTGCTGGCCTAGTATACAAGCAGCCCTGGGTTTGGTCCTCAGCCCTGCATAAGCTGAGCATGGTACAATAGGCCTGGAATCCAGCATGAGGAAGGAGAATGCAGGAGGGCCAGAAGCTTAAGGTTATTCTCAGCTACACAGTGAGTTCGAGGCCAGCCTAGGCTACTGGAGACTGCCTTAAGAAAAAAAAGAGGCCAGGTGTGGTGGCACACGCCTTTAATCCCAGCATTCTGGAGACAAAGGCAGGTGGAACTCTGTGAGTTTGAGGCCAGCCTGGTCTACAGAGCAAGTTCGAGGACAGCTACATGGAGAAATCCTGCCTTGTAAAACACCAACAACAAACCACTAAACAAAACAAAAAGCAAAGCAAAACAACGAAGAAGAGGAGGAGGAGGAGGAAGGAGGAAAAATTGAACAAAGTCTAACTTTTATGAATTACAATGCCCAGATGAGGTGTTGAGAACATTGCACATCTCTCTTTTTGGATTTGGGTTTTGGTTTTGTGAAGCAAGATCCCACAATCCTCTCAACTTGGCCTCCTGAGTGCTGAATTATAGACATGTGCCACAACATTCTGCTACACTTAATATCTTATCTGATTCTCTTAGCAACTCCAAATAAACAGATAAAATCGATGCCCAGAGAGCTTAAGTGACTTGCTCAAGATCACACAGCAGATGAGCAGCAGGCAGAGCTGGGATATCCACTTGTGCTTGCGTCCAACTTCTGGGCATGTGGCTTTGAAAGAACAGTACATCTAGGTTGCCTTGGGGAATGCAGGAGGAAAACAGTGTCCAGGACTGGCTGGATGAGGTAAGGGCCATGCGCAGTGATTCAGAAAGCAAGCTTTGAGCATGTGGGAAGGGGAGGAATGCAAGTCCGGCCTTAAGGCCTCACTCTGCTGGCCAGCTCCTACTTCCTCTTCTGTGAAATGAGGAAGAAATGTGAGGACAAGAAGTGCTCCACTCCAGGCCTGCTTGGCATACAGTAGGCACTCGGGATCTGTGGGCTGGTCTTTCCTCCTCCTAGTGACTTGGGAGTGACTTGTACCCTGACTGGCTGCAGTGGCTCAGTGGGTTAGGTGTCTACAGAGTGGACCAAGGAGAGATGTTAGGGTCACAACCCAGAAAGAAACCCTGGAAGCCGACCCTGAAAGAAACTTAGATTCTGGCTCCTCCCAACCCTCCACCCCATCCCTGGCCCTCCCCTTTTGGCCCAGGCTGAAGAGGCAGCCAGACTAGTGGGCCCAGTTTACTACAAAAGGCCCTGGAAAGTAAACTGCCCCCCCACTTCCCACACCCCACACCATCTCCCACACTGCACCCCATCTCCTTACTTCTCAAGACCCTCAGCTATGTGGGACTCATCCTCCTCACTGCCCAATAGGCTAATGCCCCTAGAAATACAATCTCCACTAGGCTGGGCCAGATGTCAGGGCTGGCTTCTGGAGGTCTCTCGTGACTCATGTGCACTTCCTCCACCTACAGTCATGACTTTGCTCCTATCCGTGTCCCTGAATCTGTCCTCACTTGGTGACTCCTGAGGGACAGCTTCACTCACTCGATGAATCCCTCCTTTCCACAGGTGTGTGCTGTTAGAATAAGGAGCTGCTCCCTGTGGGCCTCTGTAAAAAGTGGAAAGGGCAGAGTGACCATAAGCTTCTCCTGGGACAGAATGGAGGGGGCCCTGTTGATAGAGCCCTCTCCAAGCACAGGCCGGACAGCGGAGCCTCAAGCCCCCTGCTGAGAGCTGGTTCTCACTGGGAGTCTGGATTTCAGAGCATTCACTGAATCTATCTCCTTCATTTACCATATGAAAAGTCTGGGACTATGAGAAGGCCATCACCAGACAGTCACCCAGAGAAGAGACACAGAACAGTCTCCTACTACCCACGTTTTTTCAGAAAGCGGTGAAAGATGGAAAGATGGCTCTGGCGCCACCCTCTGGCGTAAAGGAGGAAACGCAGGCTTGGGAAACAATCTCCCAGGACCGGGCAATTCCTCCACACCGGGACCCTAGATCAGGGTAACAAGGCTGCTTCCAGTTACACAGCCGATATCCCCACGGACCATTTCAATGCCGTGTCTCTCTCCCACACCAGACTAGAAGCTCCTCAAGGTCATAGCCAGATCTGAATCATCACACCAATTGTGAAGGCATTGTGAAGGCGTGAGGAAGTGATTTAAGCTGAATTGAATTTTCTATGAATTGGAAGGAAACAGCATGCAATGTGGACAAAATTTTCTGCCCAAGAATGTCTATTGAGTCACTGTTTGTAAAAGCAAGAATTGTGCTAGTCATTGTTGAAGTGGGTGATGGGTGCAGGGGTTCCTTATGCCATTCATCTCCCTTGTGTTTGAAATGTTTTGAAACAATGGAATGGGTAGAAAACACTAAAGTCCAATGACAGAGTCTAGATGAATAACACCATAGCTGTGCAAAGGAAAGTGTTTGGAGACATCAAAAATGTCAGCGTGGGGTTTGACTTAATGCTAAAATTGTTTTTTAAAGTATTTTAGTTACTTTTATTTATTCATATATGTGTGTTTCATTGATATGTATCTATGCACCATTCGATCTGCTCACTTGGACTGTGCAATTTAAACCAGGTATGATGGCACACACCTGTAATCCTCCTCACAGTCAAGAAGCTAAGGCAGAAGGACTGACAAAAGTTTGATGGCAGCCTATGCTACATTATAACTTTGAGGCCATCCCATTCGACATGGTGAGATCCTGTCTCACAGAAGGATACCCAACAATAATAGAAGTAATGATGAGGAGGTGTACAGGCCAATGATTTTTAGTATATTCCCCAGTGTTTTCCAGCCATCACCACAATCAATCTATAACATTTTCATCTTTGTTAACAAAAGTTCACATCCATTAATTAACCGTCATTCTCCTATTTCGCCCACCCTACCCCAAACCCCCAACCTACTTTCTCTCTGTATGGATTTGCCTATTCCGGATATTTTCTACAGACAGAATCAGAATCATACAAGGTATCCTCTTTTGTGTGTAACTGCTTCTTCTTTGTGTGATATTTTCAGGGTTCACCTGGGTTGTAGCATAGATCAGAAATAGCAGCGCTTCATTCTTTTTTATGACTAAACAGTACTCTATGTGCACTCAGGGAGATAGGATCGTTTGTAGTCTAGGCTAGCCTTGAATTCATTATGTAGCCGAAGATGGTCCTCTTACCTACACCCCCTGCCTGCTGGGATCACAGGTTTGCATCACCATGCCTGGTATTATGTGATGCTGGTAACTGAAGCAGGGCTCCCTTAATGCTAGGCAAGCCCTGTACTGGTTGTGATTGAGCGACATCCCTAGCCTTGCTTTCGCATTTGCTTTTCTAGGGCTGCACTGGGGATGGTGCCAAGGCCCTGAGTATGCTAAACAAGCATTCCACACTGAGTTTTATCCCCAGTTCCTGGCCTTTTTGAGCCAGGATTTCTCAGTGTACCTCATGAAATTCATTGTGAAGCTCAGACTGACTTCAGGTTTGCAATCCTTCTGCCTTGGTTTCCTGAGTGCTAGGATTATAGGAATGTGACAGCCAGCTTCACTTTCTGTAATTAAAAGTTTTAAAACTAAACACTGTATTTTATGAGTATGGGTGTTTTGTCCTACATGTATGTCTGTGTACCACTTGCATTCCTGATGTCCACAGAGGACAGAAGAGGGTGTTGGATCCCCAGGAACTGCAACTATACATGGCTGAGTCATTATGTGGGTACTGGGAATTGAACCTGGGTCCTCTGGAAAAGAAACCAGCACTCTTAATCATTGAACTTTAAAATATAAATAAATTTAATTAATTAATTTATTTATTTATTTTTGTGAATTTCACATCATGTATCCCAATCCCAGTCACCTCCCTGGAACTTCAAACCTACCCTCTGCCCTTGCAACCTCCTCCCTCACCTCAAAAGAAAGAAAAAAATCACCTGGAAGCTGTAGAGTGTCACAATGTGTCCCACAGTATACCCTTTTGTCCACACATCTTGCAAATGTTCATTGCAATGAGTCAGTGATCTGGTTTGAGGCCTCTGGCTTTTACTCCACTGGATCCTCACTGGGACTCCTCTTGGATATCCTGTTGTTGCCCTGTGTTATGCATATCCTGCAGCTTTGGATCTGTAGGATCAGCCCCTTCACATGCTCCAGCAGTTCATAGATGGAGTGAGTAGATGTTGGGGTGGGCCGACTCAGTCCTGGGTCTGGGCCTGGGTAGTAGCTAGGCTGATCAGCCCATCAGCTTCCCACACCCACACCACCAGGGTGAGCTCTCCAGCACTGCCCTGGCTAGTGCACCCAATGCCTCAGCTGGCAAGGGGCAGGGCCAGATCTCTTACTCACATGTGCCTACACCAGCAGAATCAGCTCTACTGTGCTACCCAGGCAAAATGCAGGGCCCTCTCTCCCAAATGTTACAGCGGGTGAGAGACAAGGCTAGCTCTCCCTCTGTCATGACCCTGGGGCCAGTTCTCCCTCCTGCCACAGTTTTGGGGGGAGGTATCTCTCCCTCACCCAGGCCACCAAGTTTCAGGGCCAGCTCTCTGGAGCTCATGCCCTTGTCCTCAGGCTGACTCGCCTGAGACCTCGGCAACCAGGGTCAGTTCTACTGTGCTGCCCATCACTGGGCTTCTATTTATCTGACTGTGTTCCAACTGTCCATCCAGAGTTTCATGCTAATTTATGCTAATTATACTGCTTGACTACATATCAAATCAGTAAAGTTTTTAAACCTTTTATTTTGATTTGGAAAGAAAATCTCACTATGTAGCCTTGGCTGGCTGTGAACACTCGGGTCCATCTGCCTCTTCCTCCAGAGTGCTGGGCTGAAGTGTCAAAATTTTATGGAAACTCTGTGCTTATCAAAAGAATTTATCTGAGGAATTTATATACTATAAAGATAGTCTACACATTTTACCTTTCCACTAGTACAAAAGTTTCATTTTAGCCTGGTGTGATGGTCAATACTTGTAACCTCAGCAGTCAAGAGGCTGAGGTAGAAGGATTTAGGCAAGTATGAGGCTAGTCTGGGTTACATAGTAAGACCCTGACTCAAAACAAAAACAAAAGAAAAGGGATATAGCTCCCTTGGTAGAGCGCCTGGCTATCATGCACAGAGCCTGAGTTTCAATTTTCTACACCACAGAAACTCCATCTGGTGGTACGGGCCTAAAATTCTAGCACTTGAGAGGAAAGGCAGAAGAATCAAAAGTTCAAGGCCAGCCTCAGCTACATGTTAAAATCTAGGTAGGCAAACCGCACCTGGGCACTACAGGAGTATTTCTCAAATTTTCCACAAATTCTGTTTTGTTTTGTTTTTTATTTTAGATGCGGTGAGGTGTGTATGTGTGTGTGTCTGTGTGTGTGTATATGTATGTGTGTGTGTCTGTGTGTGTGTGTATGTATGTGTGTCTGTGTCTGTGCGTGTGTGTATGTATGTATGTGTGTGTATGTCTGTGTCTGTGTGTGTATGTGTGTGTGTGTGTGTGTGTGTGTGTGTGTGTGTGTGTGTGTGTGTGTGTGTGTGTGTTTTCATGTGGAAACTGATGTCAGGAATCATCCTCAATTGCTCTTCTTTCTTCCTCACTGAGGCAGGGTCTCTCAATCAAACCCAAAGCTCGACAGTTTGGCTAATCTTGCTAGCCAGCTTGCTCTGGAGCTTCCCTGTCTCTGCCTCCTGGAACTGGAGTTATAGGTGGGCCACTACACCCACCCAGCATTTTTGAAGGTTTCTGAGGACCTAAATTCTGGTCCTCATGCTTAGCTGGCAAGCACTTGAACTCCTGACCCATCACCCCTACCCCTCGTTCTGTATTTCAGATAGAAGCTTAAGTAGTCCAGGGTGGTCTCCAGCTTTCTATATAGTTGGTAATGACCTTGAACTATTGTCTCCACTTCTGGGGTGCTCTGGTTGCACACACGTACCCCACACTAGGTTTATGAAGTGCTGGGAATCCAATCCAGGGCTTTGTGCATACCAGGTAAGAATTCTACCAGCTGAGCTGCTCCCAGTCTTTTTAAGCCCCAATGAAGCAAACTTCCACAACTTGAGGAAGCTTGAGAAATACTATTACATTAAAAAACAAAAACAAACAAACAAAAACAACCAAAACCCCAAACCTTTGTGTTCATCGTTAATGTGTGTGGGGCGGGGTGGGGTCCATGTACATCATGATTGCTTGTGGAGGTCAGAGGACAATTCTGAGCAGAGATTTTGAAACCTTAGGCAAGTTCCAGGAATCCGGCTCAGGGTGCTGAGCTTGCACAGCAGGTGCTCGCTCTCAGCTGAGCCTGTCTCACCAGTCCCATCCTTGTATCTTAATCACTCACTTCCAGCGGGGAGGGTATAAGCCCTGGTTGTGGTGTTGACTTTGAATTTGTGGACCAGTGATCCATGTTTCAGCTGTCTTTGCTTTTGGTCTGGCTTCTTGGAACCAAATGACCTTCGGCAATGCCAAGGCTGAGAAGCAGTAACCGCGCAGTGGGCTACAATCTCACTACACAACGACACTAGATGTTATCCGGATCCCAAGATTTCCATTCCTGTAAAAGGTCAGCAACTCTAACTTAATTAGATGGGTTAGGTTCTGCCTCTAAGGCCTGCCTGGAAGTTCACACTGTCTGCTCTGGTAGAAAGGAAGAACCTTAGTGCTGGAGGCCACAGGCCAGGCCTTCCCTCCAGCTGGAGAGGGATAGTAAAATATTTGGCCTTAATATATTCCCGAGAGACCAGCTGCCTTGCCCCTGACCCCAAGAATGTCAGGACAAAGGATGACACATTCCTAAATAGCTCAGTAGTAAAGATGTGTGCTGCCAAGCCTGAGTTCTATCTTCAGGATGCACATGATGGAGAGAACTGATTCCCACAAGTTGTCCTGTGACCCCCCCATACATGTGCTATGTCATACACACACACACACTAAATAAATAGTAAATGTAAAAAAAATTAAGGCTGTATCAAGCAGAAGATACATTCTTTTTTTTTTTTTTTTTTTAAAGGTCTCTCACTTTGTTGCTGTGGAGGTGAATTTCTGCTCTTCCTGCCTGCAATTCCTGAGTGCTGGGGCTGGACCTCGGGGCTTCATACATCCTACATAAACACTGTACTGACTGAGCTGCATCCCCAGCCTTATTAATTACATTAATATATAAGAACTGTATATTAAATATGTATACAGTTGCTTGTTAGCTGGTTTCTAGTTGCATTGGTTACTTGGCTGCCCATGCCTCAGTCATGCTGTCACCTATATGTTGTTTCAATGTATTTAGCTACTAAATGCACTATCCACCTTTATAAGACTGAAGGAGTCTCCCATGAGGAAAAAAAGGGGGGGGGGCAACTTAAAGAAGGAGGAAATATTTGCAAACCATGTGTCTTAGTGATTTGTATGTAAAATACGTGAAGAACTAATACAATCCAATAGCAAATGGCAAGTCAGGTTTAAATGGGCAAAACATCCTCTGAGACATTTTCCAAAGGGCATGGACAAATGGACAATAAACATATGAAAAGATGCTTGATTCTTGCTAACCATCTGGGGAAATGCAATTAAAGCCACAATGGAAATCACTCTGTCCCCTTGAGGATGGCTATAATGAAACAGTCACGCAACAACTAAGGTTAGGGAGGATGTGGAAAAATCGGCATCCTAACAGGTTTCTGGTTGACATGTGAAATTATATGGTTACTATACTTTGAGGGGAAAAAGAATCTAGGAGTTCCTCAGACGGTTAACATAACAATTTCCCTCCTAGGAGGGTCACAAGTCAAGGTCAACTAGGTTATTCTATGTCCCCAGGAGAAATGAAAAGATAATGCCAGGGCAGGAGAGATGGTTCAGCAGTTAGGTATGCTTGTTGCTATCCCAAGGGCCTTAAATTGTTTTCAGCACCCAAGTCAGGCAACTCACAGCTGCCTGTAACTCCAGCTGGCCTCCAAGGGCACCCATGCACACACTGCAGACTTATAGACACACACGGTATATGCTTATAGAGACATATACACATAAGAACAAATAAAATACATCCTTAAAAAGATAACGACTCTTGCCCTCAAAAGAGAAGGCCAGTCCTTTTCTTTTTTACGATTGATTTTCTTTATAATTATGTATGTATTTGTGTGTGTGAGAGTGTCCATGGAGTTTGGAAGGAGCTTGATTCCCTGGAACTAGAGTTACAGGCGGTTATGAGCTGCTAGATGTGGGTGCTGGGAACTGAACTCAGATCTCTTGCTCTTAGCTGCTGACTTATTTCTCCAGCTCCAAGGACACCAGTGTTTCTAGTGTCATTACTTATAATAGTAAAAAAATTAGACAGAACCCAAATATTCATGCACTAATGAACAGCTGAACAAAATGTAGCATATCCAAGCAATAGAATATTATATGTCCTGAAAAAAGCATGACGTATTGATATATGGTATGAAATAGGTGGATCCTGACATTATAAGAAAGGGTCATAAGATCCCATTTACATGAAATGTCCAGAAAATAGGCAAATCTGTCAAGATAGCAAATAGGTTTGTGATTGGTTAAGGATGAGGGGCCAGGAAGCAGGGACAGGGGAGTGGTTTCTCAAAGGTATGGGATTTTTTTTTTTTTTGAGTTTCTAACAATGATCTAAGATTGAATATAGTGATGATTGTGTATGATTGTGAATATTTTGAAAATAGTGGTAGACATATGTGGTAGGACACAACTGTTGTCCCAGCTGCTAGAAGGCTGAGGCAAGAGAATTGACTGAGCCTAGGATATCTATTCATTTACTTACTTTCAGACAAGGCCTTAGGTATCTTAAGATGACCCTGAACTTCTGTTGATTCTACCTCACTTCCCAGATGCTGGGGTTACAAGCACATAGCAACTGGGGCTGCAATCTGGGATTTTAGGCATGCTAGAAAAACAGCCTAGCAATAGCAAGACTCTGTCTCAAGTAAACAAGAAGCCAGCTACAGGGGAGCTGAAGCACCCTGCCTGAGCTACAGAATGAGTTCATGGCCACTCATTAGCAATTAGCAAGACCTTCTCTCAAAACAACTTAAGTTGTCAACACTGTTAGCAAGTGCCTCTACCTACTGTACTTTTTTTGGAAAAAAAAAATACAATCAATTCTCAGTATACATGGGGAACTAGTTCTAAGTACTAATATTGATGGCTGTTCAAGTCTCTCCTAAGAACTGTGATAGTGTGTGCATACAGCTATGCATATTCCCCTGTAGAATGCAAATCATCCCGA
Source organism: Lophiomys imhausi (assembly GCA_907164525.1). NCBI lineage: Eukaryota > Metazoa > Chordata > Mammalia > Rodentia > Muridae > Lophiomys > Lophiomys imhausi. Next base: position 20,591,080 of record CAJQZJ010001826.1, on the reverse strand, counting down.
GATTATGTCTGATACCTAATGCAATGCAAATTCTATGTAAATAGCTGCCATACTGCATTGTTTAGGGAATAATGGCAAGAAAAAAGTCTTCGGATGTACAGAGGCATCTGCAGTTTGATCTTTTAGACTGGGGTGGGCTGAGTCTGTGAATACAGAACTGAAGATGCAGATGGATGATTAATACCAAAATACCAGAAACAGGAAATTAATGTGTAGGGTTACAGATTGTTTTCTTTTATAATTTTTCCTATTTTTATAATTGCTTTCAGTGAACAGAGGAAAGTGAAAGGTGAAAAACGCTAGTGTATGGGGCTGGAGAGAGAGTTTAGTAGCTAACAGCATTTGCAGCTCTTGCACAGGACCCAGGTTCTCCTGGCCTTGGAGGGCAAATGCAAGCACATGATGTACATATGGATAACCAGGTACACACATGCACATAAAATTTAAAAATCTAAAAGCCAGTTTTGTTGGAGAAAAAAGAAGTAAGGAACTGTTTTCATTTTAAAAGAAGGAAGGTGTGGGGATTCTTGGTAGAGTGATTTGATTTTCAGCACCACAGATATAGAAGTAAAATCAAAGCAACCACATTTACACTCACAATCCCCCCTGGGTGCTCAAAGAATGCATATGTTTGAGTATCTGTGTGAGTGTGGTGTGTTAATGTGGAAACTTGCATGTGTGGGCATGGGTGTGTGTTTCTTTGCACTTGTAGACATTCAGAGAAGAATGTCCTTAGTCCCTCCAGAAGGGGACGCTCACTGATCAGCAAGTCCCATGGATCCTTTTGTGTCTATCTTCCAAAGTACTGGGGTTGCAGGCTGTCCAAATTCAGGATTTTTGTCAATTTGACACAAGCTGGAGTTGTCTGAGAAGAGGAATCTCAGTTGAGAAAACGCCTCCATCCTGTTGTCCATAAGCAATTAATGATTGGTGTGGGAGGCCCCAGCCCACCGGGGCAGTGCCACTGCTGGGCAGATGGGCATTGGTGATATAAAAAAGCAGGCTGAACAGGCGCCTGAGGAGCAAGCCAGGAAACAACATTTCTTTGTAGTCTCTGCTTTAGTTCCTGCCTTCAGGTTTCTGCTCCAACTTCCTGTAAGCTGTAAAGGAAAATAAGCCCTTTCCTTCCCAAGTTGCTTTTACTCATGGTGTTTCATCACAGATACTGAGATCTACTTTTTTGTTGTTGTTAACACAGTGATGAGATATGAACTTAGGTCTTCTTCATGCTTGTACAGTGAGCCACCAACAGGGTCTAACATAGCTCAGGCTGATCGCGAATTTGCTATGTAGCTAAGGATAAACTTGACCTCCTTATCCTCATCCCTCTACTTACCAAATGCTGTGGTTACCAGAGTGTGCCAACTCCTCAGGGTCTCCATGCGTTTTCTGCAGCCTGTACCTGAACTTAGAGTACCATATGTTCTTTCTGGGCAATTTGTTATCACTCTTCAAAAGCCCAGCTCCAAACCCGTGGCCTCCACTCTGCAGCTCCCCACCAAATCATCCCTGATTCCTCAAGGCCTTCTCATCGGAGTGGTCCCCTACTGATTGCGGCCTGCCCGTGAGGGAACCCCCCTCAGCTCAGCCCCGCTGTCCCTGGAAAGTTCAAAGTGTAGTGAGATCTCCAGCAAGATTCAAGTCCCACGCATTGGGCCCCAGGTGGCGCTGTCCGCCCGGGTAAAAGCCAAGGAAACCCAGAGCTCGGAGCCTCTGAACTGCCAGTGATGAAGCCTCAAATTCCAATCCTGTTTGTCCTCACATCACCCAATACATTGGTGCCTGGTTTATTATCTTTACTGTGTGTGTGTGTGTGTGTGTGTGTGTGTGTGTGTGTGTGTGTGTGT
>CAJQZJ010001826.1:20568850-20589223 GCA_907164525.1 Lophiomys imhausi | reverse complement strand
TGTGTGTGTGTGTGTGTGTGTGTGTGTGTGTGTGTGTGTGTGTGTGTATTCGCGCGATATACGCGCGCGTGTATCTCCTCTACCAAAAGAATTTTCTGCAGTTGGGTCCTGGGGATTGAATTCAGGTCGTCAGGCTTTGCAGCAAGCACTGTTAACCCACTGAGCGGTCCTATCAGCACCCAATGCCTGATTTTATAGCCAAGCCTGTCAAAGTTGGATGCCGGGAGAAGCGGGGAACCCACAGGCTACCCCACCTGCTCCTAGGGGACCCAACTCTCCCAGAAAAGGTGTGGCTATCGTTATTCCTTTCAGATTGCCACCTAAGGCTGTATGAGGAGACAGCCCTGCTCCTCTCTGGTTCAAACCTTCTTGCCTCCTGTTGGAAAACATGGCTATACAGTGCAAGGTTCTGATTCTGGTCCTGGTGTGCTCATTTCCCCAAACGTTAGGGACCCTGTGTGTGACAAGCAGGCTGGCCCCAGCACTCTGGGCTGCCTGTCCAGAATCCCCACTGGGTGGGAGAGACAGGAGGCGTGGTCAGCCAGTGTCTTGGCCAAGGGCAGGCTGCCCCGGGAGTTGCCAGAAGGAAAACATTTTCCGGAGCCGGAAGGGCTGGCAGAGCCCAGGGCCGGGTGGAGAGACCACAATGGACCCTTGTGTGGTGGTTTAGCTTGGACTTGCCCGCAGGTCCAGCTTCTGGGCCAGGGTGGGCCCTGTTTTCTGATCTGCAGCCAGACCTAGCTCCTAAACAACCCGCCCTGGGCCCAGACAGGAGCCAGAGCTTCGCTTCAAGATCCGCGGGTGTGAAGCTCTCAGGTCGGTGTCCAGTGGCTTACTCTTCTCTGTCAGCCTTCCTGGAATCCTCCTGGCAAAACAACTTCACATAAGTTGTGAAGGCCCATCTTTACAACCAGACAGGCGTCCAGTCTTGGGAGGTTTCCTCTTCAAGCCGCCTAAGGGAGCTCAGGACAGACCACAGTCCAGCCTGCGATGACTTTGCTAAAGATCCTTAGTCCATCTGAGAGGCTTCACTTCTCGTCCTGAGTGATCTGCCAAGAGAGGTGGTAACTCTCATTTGAGGGACACAGATGCTGGGCGGGTGTTTTAAGTGACCGGCATACCCTCTACCTCAGGAAAACATCCATCCAGACCAGGACAGACAGCTTGCAGCGTCCTGTTGGCGCTGTCTCAGCTAGAGCCTCTGAACCTCCTCTGAAGCCGTGAGCAGAAAGCCCTCCAGGGTACCGCGTAGAATGCACCGAACATTCCCGTCTCTGAACCTTGAATTGGTTCATGCCTCAGGACAAGGCTTGTAAGGCTCGTGATTATCTGAGCAGTTGTTGCTGGGGACCCTGCCGTTGCCAGGCTCCCCAAAGGACCCTTCACATTGGTCATCACTGTCATAAGCATGAAGGAGGTGTGGCGTTAAAACGCAGTTGATAGACTGCCTGTCTAGAACAGACAAAGCTCTTTAACCAGCACCATTTAAAATTTTAGGTCTAATGGTCTCAAAAGCAAAATGTAGATAAACAAAACTTCCTTAAGTAGGCCAGGCAATGGTGACCCATGCCTTTAATCTTAGCACTCAGAAGGAAGAGGCAGGCAGATCTCTATGAGTTAGAGGCCATCCTGGTTTACAGAGAGAGTTCTGGGACACCAGGGCTACACACAGAGAAACCATGTCTCGAAAAAACCAACAACAACAACAACAACACACAAAGACTTCATTAAGAATTAAAAAAGAGATGGCCCTTGAAGGGATTGCAGATAAACTGATCATAGCCCTGTGAATAGCTAATGCTTGTCAGGCCTGGAACTTATTACATAACCCAGGCTGACTTCACGATAATTGTCACCCTTATACACTGGCCTCCCAAGTGCTGGTATTGAAGGCATGAGCCACCACGCCCACATGAATTGCTACTATTTAGAAGAAGGTCGTTAAAAGAGAAATGCAAGATGCTGCACTTGGATCAAGTTTAAAAAGGGTTGAGATCTGAGAGGACAGGGACACAGGGAGAGATACAGAGATGCAGATTTTATATCAGGCTGCAAAGCAGAGACGTAAGGCCTAGAATGTAGGGGATGACTCACCCTGGCTGTTCTTTGGCCCTTTGGACACATTTCTTAGGAATGTCAGGACTGTAGGCTCAGCCCAGGTGAACAGACCTAGAGCAGTTCAGATAGTCATTGTCCCTCCAGCACAAATAAGGCTATGACTCGTTAATTCTAGGGCTGTGGGGACAGCAACTTTGGGCCCCATTAGAAACATCAGAGATGTCTCAGTTGTGAGTTCAATGCCAGTCGCACAGAGGACTGTTTCTAGAGCTAAGCAGCAAGGATGTGTTAGTAAGCAAATGAGTTCAGCTGGAATGTATACGCATATGATTTCTAGCCCTATTTGGTAGACCAGAAGTCCAAGAAACCCCTCTATGTTAGGAGAGGGAGAGTCTTCTCTGTCTCTGTTTTTGTCTCTCTGTCTCTCTCTCACTCTCTAGTTTTTTATTGAGTTTATTTGTGTAGGGATGCACATTTACCACTGGGTCCATGTAGAAGTCGAAGGGCCACTTTCGGGAGTCAGTTCAACCTCAGTCGGACTCAGGTCATCAGGGTTGGTGATACCACCTTTACCTTCTGACGCATCATGCCAGCCCCAACCAACAACAGTATCTTAGTTTCAGCCAAGGGTGCCTAACTTGAAACTACTGGGTGTTAGCAAGCCAGGAGCCAGGCGACCAGTTGTTTGTTCTTTGTGGCTTTATTGCCAGGTAAGGATCAGTGAACATTAGGGGAAAAGAAAATACTGTCAATGGGAGGTACAGCCCTTCTGTTCCAAGGTCACTTCTGTTGATCTTTGCTGTTGGCGTAACTTAACAGTTGGAACCTGGTGCTGAAGTTTGCCCCTGGCTTCCTCTCTCCACAAGTCTTTACATTGCTAACTCTGGGGCCCAAACCCAATACAGTTTGAGGAAAAAGAAAGGCACAGGTTTGAGAAGTAGACAGACACTGGCTTGAGTCTCTGCTTTGCTGTGTGGCCAAGAACAAAGTGCTTTGGCTCGCTGAATCTTTTCTCTGATTTGTTAATGTGGGCAAAACACTTGCCTTCAAGGCCATTATTTAGATAAGGAAGAATGTGTCAGAGGCTGTTACATAACAGAGACTCTGTAAACCCTCTTTCCTGTCCCCAGGAGGCAATGACACCAGGGAGCAGGCCTGGGCTGAGGGGTCAGGACACTTGGATCTGGTGGATGGCTTTGTGGCTCTTTGAGACCTCTGGCAAGTTCTGCACCTTTCTGCTCTTCATTTTGTTATTTGAAATATAAGGCAGAGGAACCAGATGGTCTTGGTTAGTTTGTTTGTCAACATGAAACAAGCTAGAGTTATCTGAGAAGAGAAACCTTTAGGCAACTCTGTAGGGCATTTTTTAGATTAATGATTGATGTGGGATGATCTAGTCTACTGCAGGGAATGCCACTTCTGAGTAGGTGGGCATGCCTGGCGTATGAAAGCAGATGGACACCTGCCTTGGTGACACATGCCTTTAACCCCAGTACTCAGGGCAAGGCCCAAGAGTATCCGTGAGTTCCAGGACTTCATCGTGAGTTCCAGCACAGCCAGAGCTACAAAGAGGGGCCCTATCTCAAACAAAACAACTACAAAAAGAAAGCAGGTTGTAATAGAATATTTTTTATTTATAAACATTTATATTTATTAACACTTAACAAACATCTATAAACTATCTAAACATTATAACCTAAAGCCTATAATCTAAAATCTATAATCTATCTAAGAATGCCTTAATATCTAATAACATTCTAATACCTATCTAAAAACACTTAACTAACACTGTTTTAACTTTCTTAAAAGGATATTAATATTCTTAGCATAGGTCTCTGCAGGATGACTTGGTTTACAGCAGTCCCAGAAGGCAGTCCTTTTCAAAGCTTAGTGTTCATTGGGCCTTACTTTGCCATTTTATTTATTTATTTATTGCAATGCCATTTTATTTCCACCACCAAATTGTGGCCAGTCAGTCGGTTCCAACCACCAACTGAGGGTGGCTTTTTCAATCAGCAAAGACACTCGATCCACAGTCTCTTTGGCCCAGGGAAAAGTGGCTTCCGAACTCTGCTTGCCTTGCCCACTTTTCCTACGTGCTGGGGCCCCAAGACAGCAGCCTTTAAAGAACTCTCTCTCTCTCAGCAGGTTTATGCAATGCCTTTTCCTTGGGCTATAGCAGTCTAAATTCTGTTAATGGCATACCTGGCTGTGTCCTTCTTCAGTGTGACTTTTCAGTAGGTGAGGGTAGAAGGAAGAAAGAGACCATGGCTTATATATGGCATTATCTCAAAATACTTGGTGGTCTTGAGGGTCCATGAGATTTCTTTTGATGTCCAGCAGTCCCATTGCTTCTCACAATAATTGAAGTCATCTGTGCAGCTTGCAAGGTTTCTTAGCCATGCCCCTTCAACAGGGCATATCATCCGGCCACAAATGGCTTTTTCTCCATATCAGCAAACCAAAGGGATATCAACCTCCTCCTTATGTGCTGCCAGATGCTAATCTGAACTGCCTACTAATTTCACTAAAGAAACCTAACTTGTACCACAGCAGGCAGAACAAGCACTAAACAACGTTCCTCCAAAGTCTCTGTTTCAGTTCCTCCATGTTCCTTGCATTGAGTTCCTGTCCTGACTTTGACTTGCCTTTGTGACAGACTAGCGATTATAAAAGCTGGAATAAGCCTTTCCTCCCTACTTGGTTTTGGTCTTTGTGTTCATCACAGCAATAGACTACAAAGAGGATGCTGGCTGTCTGGGTTTATCTTACCTGACTATAGCAGGGAAATGGTTTATCTTGAGAGACAGGGCCCAGCTTGAAAATGGACCCTGTTATTGATGCACTGACGTAAGACATGTTCCTCTCCCCTTTAGACTTCAATCTTTCCATTCATGATGTTGCAACAGGCTTTGAAGCCCCTTTGGCTCTGATGATCTAGGCTCCAAGGTTCCTATAGTGTCACATATATTCCCAGGTAGAGCTCCTGAATCTTGGCTCCCAATCTGTTTTTGCTGTTGCTATTGTTCATAGCAACTGTCTCAGCTCTCATACTCCTCCTGTCAGAACTTCTGACCTCCACGCTCACAGTCTCTCTTTCCCACCTTATCCAAGACCAAACAGCCCATGAGAGTGCTCCCCAGTTGCACTAAATTTCTTAGAGTCTCTCTAGAAGCTTCTCCTTAGAAATCTTAGGGTCTCCTCCACTAGGGCCCCATCTGGGCTCCTTCTTACTCACTTCACAATAATACATTGGGTACTTGGGGACATGCCTATAATCGCAGCACTTGGGAGGGAGACCCTGCTTGGGTCATACATGAGTTCCAGGACAGCCAGAACTACATAATGAGATCCTGTTTCACCCTGCCCCCTAAAAAAATGACGCTTGTCAGAGGAGTTCCCTGAGCAATGGTGAGTATTGTGGGCATTTGCTCTCATCCTTCTGCATCTGAGATACCCCTTTTCTAGAAGCTCTGAGAAACACAAGGTGCAGGTTGAATGGCAAGCACAGAGAAATTGAGCATGTTGCTTGTCCTTGGAGAAGTAGCCAGAGCCCCAAGGCATCCTGAGCCCTGGTATATGAGGTGAGAAGAAGGTCTGGCTAGGTTGGTCTGATCTTGCCCAGTTGGCAAAGGACAGGTTCACAATGTCACACCCTTATGTGCACACCAGAGGTCACCTGGGGAGAGCAGTGACAGAATAACAAGCCAGTCCCTTGGAAGCATCACCACAAGGTTGTGCCCAGGTGCTGCCTTCCATCAGAGAGAGGGCTAGCCACTTGGGAAACATGGTTGACTCTGCTGGACCTCTGTCAGGGCCAGCCCCATCTCCACTTTAGTCTCCTCCTGGAGACTCAGCCAGACACAGAACTCAAAGCTTCCCATCCATCAGGGAATAAGGACAGAGTCTAGGGAGGTGTGGCTAGGTGGCCCCTTAGAGTAGGGGGCTCCCCTGGTCACCCCCAAGCCAAGCCCATTGCCCATAGAAGTCTACACCCTCATCAGCACACAAGTGTCCCTAGGGGCAGAGGTTGAGTCATTTTGAGCCCTGGGGCCCATTTTAAGACTTGGCACAATACAGATACTTAAAAGTTCCTTCAATCTCTGCCCTATTTTGAGTCTTCCCAGCACTGACCCATAAGGATTGTAGCAGGGACTTCCTTCCAAAGGAAACAAAGAGGCCTTAGAGTGGGCAGTCCTTGGCTCCAGGGGTGGAATGTTAGTCCAAAGCAGATCCTGAGGGGAGCAGGGCCACGGATCTATGGATAAAGCCTTGCCGGTCTCTGGTTGTTTTGTTTCATTTGTGCCCAACACCACACTCCCTACATGATTCCTGGGTCACGTAGGCAGATGCCTGTGGATAGCTGGATGTCTAGGTTTTTGGCTTCAGTGCCAGGCCTGCCTTCTCCCTCCTGGAATACTCTCTTTGTCTTTTCCCTAGGAACTCTCCAGGCTCTGAAGACCACTGACCATGGAACACCAAAATGACCTTTACACAAGCTCCAGCTGTGGATGGAGTAAAGGCCACTGTCCTCCACTAGGTGACTGTCACCTGCTGGATTTCCTGTGAGGCACATCACAGACACTGCCACATTCACACAGGATGCTGGAGGAGTTAAGGTTGAGATGTGGGTCTGTTCACTGCTCCTGCACTATACCAGTGTCACCAAGACATCTGGGGACAAATGAGTGCTTCTTTACATATGCAAATCCGGATATATGCTTCTCCACATAGAAAAAGTGAGTCTTGTCACAAGGGCTGAGGAGACATAGGTTATTTTGAAGCAGCAGTCTCTATTAAAAAATAATTTTAAATGTATAGAAAAGTGGCAACGATGGTATCTTTATATTCCTTACCCGGGACCCCTCATTGTTAAGCTCTTTGGTTACTGTTGTACATTTGTCCCCACACCTGCACTGATTACTAACTACTGTTAACTAAACTCCATACTTTGCAGTTGTGTCTTCTTTCTGTCCCAGAGTCCAGGCCAGGGTCATGTCACACAGTCCTCACAACCCCGGCTCTGCTGTATTACGGGAGGAATGGACTTCCTTGGCATTTTGCGGTTGTTCTCTTTTTCTGAGACAGAGTCAAGCCACATAACTCAGTGTAGTCTGGAATTACTATGTAGACCAGGCTAGCCTCAAATTTGCAGTGGTCCTCTTTGCATCTGCCTTCTAAGTGGTGAGGTTGCAAGTATGACCTTACATACTCGAATCCAAATGCTATTATTTTTTTCAAGCAAGGGTTTTTTTGTAGCCCAGAATGGCCTTGAACTCACTATTTAGCCAGGGCTTGGCTGGATCCTCCTGTCTCTACCTCCCCAGTGCTGGGATCTTAAGCAGTGAATCCCACACCAAGTTTCTGCAGTGCTAGATGTTTGTGCATCCTGGACAATCATGACATCAGCTGAGCTACCCCATTCCCAAACTGATTTTTTTTTTTTTTTTTTTTTTACATAGGATCTCACCATGGAGCTTTAGTTGGTCTAGCACTGGCTGGCTTTGAATTCACAGAGATCTGCCTGCTGCTACTACCCATGTACTAGGATTGAAGTCGATGGACACTGTACCCAATTTTTGGGTAGTTCTGTATGGGATATAGGGTTTTTTGTGGCTTCCTTCACTCTCACGATTTCTCTTTAGGAAATCCCCATCAGACAAGTCTTGTCTTCTAAAAGCACTTAATCTTGTTTTCTCTCCATTTTGGTCCTTACCCAGGCTTCAGGCTCCTAGTTCCATTTTGGAGACTCTAACCACTCCCCTTTTTTTCTTTGCTCCTCTTTCTTTCAGTAGTGTATTTGACTCTGCCCTGCTACTCTGGACCACCATTTATGATTTATAGATTGATTGACCGATTGATTGAGACAGGGTCTCACTATGTATTTCATGTTGGCCTGGAATTTACTATGTAGACCAAGCACAGAGTGCCTGCATCTGTCTCTAGAAGGCTGGGATAAAAGACACTGCATCACCATGCTCAATGACTTTTTTCTTTTTTAACTTTTTATTTATTCTTTGTAAATTTCACACCATGTACCCCAGTCACACTCACCTCTCCATCCTTCCATATTCACCCTTCAAACAAACAAGCAAAATCTTACTGTGGAAGCTGTGACTCCATATCCACCCTTCAAACAAACAAACAAACAAAATCTTACTGTGGAAGCTGTGATGTGTCACAGTGTGTCACACAGTATACTCTTTTGCCCAAACAGTTTTTCTTGCACATGATCATTGCAATGAGTCATTGGTCTGGTTTGAGGCCTCTGGCTTCTGCTACATTATCAGTACTGGATCCTCACTGGGACTCCGCTGGATATCCTGTTGTTGCCCTGTGGAGATCTTGCTACTTTGGTCCTGGGAACCAGTTCCTTCACATGTTCTAGCAGTTCATAGATAGGGTATATTTTGGGGTGGGCCAACTCAAAGGTTTGGATCTGGGCTTAAGTGGTAGCTGAGTTGGTCTGCCTGATAGCTCTCCCATGCTCAAGCCATCAGGGCCAGCTCTTCCACACCCATGCCACCTAGGCCAGCTCTCCAGCACGGCTCAGGTGAGGGGCAGGACCAGCTCTCCCACACCCATGACACAAAGCCAGCTCTGCTGTGCTGCTCACACGAGGTACAGGGCCTGCTCTCCTGAGCGCTGCAGCTGGTGAGGGACAGGGCCAGCTCTCCTGCTCGCTCTCCTTCTGGGCCATGTGAACCCCCCTCAAAACGGGGCCAGCTCTACTGTGCTTCGGGGGGGGGGGGGGGGGGGCAACTCTCCAAGGTGCTTTGGCCTGTGAGGGGTGGGTCCAGTTCTGCACAGCCTTCAGACAACAACATGGTCCCAGGCAGCAGCCCAGACCAGGGACATCACATGGCCTTTGGTGGTAACAGACGCCCCACCGCTGTAGGGCCACGAACCTGGAAATGGCCTTCAGTGGCAGCTGAGGCCAGGACCTCCACCACAGCCTCAGGTACTATCATCACCAGTCACTCACATCAGACTGCTCCTCATTACCCACTGCTGCCTTTCTGCCTCTCCTCACTGTGCACACACTGTCCTGCTTCTTGTTCTCTTCCATCTCTCTACCACACACCTACTCATCTTTGTGGTGCCCCAGTGTCTGGGGTTGTTTTTGGGCGTACTCTGCCCACTTTATTTTTTATTAGTATGTTTGATATATAATGCAATTGTGGTGCTCATGCCATGGTGTGTGTGTGTGTATGTAAGAAAGGACAACTTTGTGGAATCAGTTTTCTCCTCACACCTATTCCTTGGGTTCCGTGGATTGAACTCATGTTATGCAACAAGCACCTTTACCTGCTTAGCCATCTCTCCATTCCTCAACCCATGGCTATTATTGTGGGAATTATGAAATATCTGAAGTTTTAAGTCCCACTTTCCTCCCACAACAGAAGACTGGGGATCTCACACTGTGAACAGTGGAAACAGAACCTGGGCATTGATTGGCCAGTGTACTATGCAGTGGCCTTGTGATTCCAGGTGCCCTGTTTTGTGAGGCATGTTGAGAGACACCCTCGTGAGAATACACTGTCCCATTATAGATACTGGCCTGGTAGCCCACTGAGATAGAGAACAGGTCTGCTTTGTGTGTATGTGTGTGTATGTTTCTTTGTGCATATGATTGTGTTGTTTCTCCCAAGTCATTCTGTTACTCTCTCCCTCACCTTTGTTTTTGGTTTTTCAAGACAGGGTTTCTCTGTGTAGCCTTGGTTGTCCTGAAGCTCGCTCTGTAAACCATGTTGGCGTCAAACTCAAAGACAGCTGCCTGCCTCTGCTGAGATTAAAGGTATGTGCCACTGCCTGTTCTCCCCCAATTTTTTAGAGGTAAAGTTTATATAACTTCCTGATCCTCAGCACAGTTCACAACTTAACTTTCCTGGTGGTTCATGCCTGTAATCCTAGCAGCTGAGAGGCTGAGACAGGAGAACTATGAGTTGGGGAGCAGCCCAACTACCTTTGTTTGTTACTATTTCAAAGGAGGAGGGTGCTGGTAAATTCTTCCACAGATAACTTCCCTCTCTGCTTCAGTCTGCCCTGGGTCTTGATCTGGTGTTCTCTCTTTTTTTTTTTTTTTTTTTTTTGGTTTTTCGAGACAGGGTTTCTCTGTGTCCTGGTTTCTCTGTGTCCAGGCTGTCCTGGACTCACTTTGTAGACCAGGCTGGCCTTGAACTCGCAAAGATCCGCCTGCCTCTGCCTCCCAAGTGCTGGGATTAAAGGCGTGCGCCACCACCGCCCGGCTTGGTGTTCTCTCTATAGAGGCAATATGTGTGATTCTTTAGGGCTCTTCACTTCTACCTTGACCCCTCCCATTTTGCCAAGTGTTCCTCCAGGTAGTGCCAGTCTGTTCTTTTGTCCCTTAGCTTCTCCTCCATGTTTGGGTCACACTGCTTGTCTCAGTGGCTGTGAGCTAGCTCTCTGGTTCCTATCCTTATTGAAGCCCCAAAAGTTTTTATAGGAAGCCATGGGGAGAATGGAAAATGGGAGGGGGTGTTCCTCGTTTCCTCCCAGGCCCATTATGCCCTGGTCCTGACAAAGTGACAAGTTTGTTCACATAGTCCCCTCTACAGACTGCCTATTTTCAGAACTCTGTGGCCTTTAAACACCCTTGGGGGACCTTTTGTACACAGCCCTGCTTTGTCCCAGACACGTCATTCCAGAGCAGGAGAGTAGGCAGCTGTAGTATTGTGACCCTGTTAAGTGACTTCTGGGAGAAGCTGTCTCCCCTTCCTATAGACATCTCCGCCTACTAGTCTCTTTCTGAAGGGATCTCTTGGATGATTCTTTTTCCCAACTGCCTCACCTTGGTGTTGATGAGAGAATGGAATTCTGGGCCATTTGGAATCCTTCTCAGTGTAAATGTGATGCATTGGCTTTAAAAGGCCAGTGAGCTGGTGGGGTTTTCTGTGGAAATTTTGGGTCTGGCTTTCTCTTTCTCTTACTTCCTCTGCTTTCAGAGGTAAGTCTCAGCCCCACATCTTTGTTTCCCACACAATCAGTCCCTTTCTGCCTCAGCAATAACACCCCTCCTCTCCTGTGAAGAAAAGAACAGCACCTCACTGGAGAAGCTGCTCCAAGGTGTCCCAGTGGGTCAAATTTATGAGTTGTTTCTTTAGTTTGCCCTTCAGTGAAAAACAGTTTTGCTTATTAGTGTCACTGTATGAGGGAGGTTGTGGCTGTGCATGTAGGTTAGAGACATCAGCTTTCTCCTTTCGCTGTGGAGCACAAAATACGGCTCAGGTCACTAGCCTCGTGAGACAACTGCTTTACCTGCAGAGCCATGTTGCTGGCCCTGGTTTGTCCTTCACCCAACCAGCATGTTTGGGGGCCTGGGGTGCACTAGCAAATGCCAATCTTCTTGATAGCTGAAATCTACCCAAGGGAAGAGAGTAAACCCAGGGCTTTGGGTTAGCTGTGGAGAATCTAGTCAGTGCTGTTGGCCACTGCTGGCCTTCTGCCTGCTTGGCTCTCTGGCTGTACCTCCTCTGGCTTGTGCCTGCTTTTATTCTCTGACCTCCCCCCCCACACTTTCTAAGTTATTTTAGCCAATAGAGAAAATTGGGGGGACAGAATCATCCAGCATCCCAACAAGAAACATGAAAATATAAAGAAGTTTTATGTGTGAAAAAACCCTCAAGTGTAGAAACTAGAACTCATGGTGGCAAAGTTGTTGCCACCTCTAGACCTGAACAGCCAAAGAGAGAGCAGTTAGCAGAATCTAGAATGAGAAGGATCTCTGAGAAGTGTTTTGAGTACCAGTGACTTTTACTTGAGGAACAGAGCAAGCCCATGGCAGCACCCCAAGGAGTTATCAAGAAATAAATACCCTGACCTCACTCTTTTCCCTACTTCTGATCACCAGCTGGGCCTTCCTGGAGCCCAGGGAGATTCTGAGTCAGCCCTCTAGCTTTACTAACTCTCAGTGACTTGTTTTTGTCACCTATCTTAGAGGTCAGATTGATTACTGGTACATTCCCAGCTAGCTCAGCTCTAGATAACACTTCTTACATATGGCTCATAGTGGTAGTGTTTGTCCAAGTTGTTTTTCAAAAATTTAAAGATAACCTCAAACTGGTGGAATCTACCTACCCTTCGCTTGAGCATCTGTAAGTGTCTGATGGATGACTTTTTGACTTCAGAGGGCCCCAAACCCCACCCTCTGAACATGCCAACACTGCCATTTTCTGAAGAGCCCCGAAGTTTGATTACACACCTGCAGACCACTGATTACTTCACTAGGTCTTGCCCCCAGCCATCTTTCCCCACACCTTGGACCACCCTGTTTCCTCACCCTCTAATTCCTCTAAACCCTAGTCTGAGAAAGGCAGGCTTGAGGTCTGAAGAACCTGCTTCCTTACATTTAGCCACTTTGGTTTTGTAGTTGTTGTTTTAAATATGTATTTTTATTATTTTTAATTATGTGTGTGGGGTATATGCATGTGGAGGCCAGAGATATCAGAACTCTCTGGAGCTGGAGTTACGGGTGATTGTGAGTGTCCCGGCATGAATGTTGGGAACCAAACTCTGGTTCTTTGGAAGAACAGTATGCGCCTTAGCTGCTGAGCTTGCTGTTATTTTGTTTGACTTGAGATAGAGTCTCCCTGTGTAGCCCTGGCTGGTTCCAACTCTTAATCTTCTTGCCTCAGCCTGTAGAGTGCTGTAAATATAGGTCTTCTCTCTACTTCCTTCCCTCCCCCCCCACCCCGCTCCTTCTTTCTCTTTTTGGTTCATTGCTTAATTAATTCCAGACATGCTCCTTATGTAGCCTAGGCTGGCCCTGCCTCCCCTTCTCCAGTGCTGGAATTACAGGCATGTGCCACTATAGTAACCTGGCTTCAGGTTCCCTCCTTTTGTTTTGAAATTTTCATTCAGTTATTGTCATCCTGTAAAACAGCCCTGATTGGGCTGGAGAGGTGGCTCAGAGGTTAAGAGCACGGCTGTTCTTCCCAAGGTCCTGAGTTCAATTCCCAGCAACCACGTGGTGGCTCACAGCCATCTACATTGAGATCTGCCCGGGCATATATGTAGAGCAAATACTGATACATAATAAATAAATAAATAAATGCTTTAAAAAAAAAAAACAGCCCTGATTTAATAACATTGCCATTAGTCAAAGCCCCGTCTGAAACAGGAATCTATAGAAGTCAGCTTCCTGGAACACAGAACAAGGCATGAGGGTAGGGGATGAATGACACTTAGTATGAGGAATCCAGTTTCCATGGAAATCTGGGTTTTCTTCAGGAAGGCTTCCCTATTGATTGTACCCATGAATACTTGCTCTAATTGGGCCAAATAGTTCTTGCTGGAGTCAAACATATCATGTCCTCAGGCTCACAGCTCAGAGCTCAGGTCTCTTTAATCCTAATACATGGGGGTCGGGGGTTGGGGATGATGACAGGTTTATCCTTAAAAAAACAAAACAAAAACAACTACAACAACAACAACAAAAAAAACAAGAAAACAAAAACCCTCTAAGTTATATGAATCTTGGCCTCTCCAGGCACTGGTCATTCTTGTGTGTTTGTGTGTCTGTGTGATGGTGTGCTGTGTGCTTGTACACGTGAGCATGAGCATGTGTGCTATGTATGGCATGCACGTAGAGGTCAGAATATAACCTTGGGTGTCCTCACTGACTTACACCTGGTTTGAAGGGTCTTGCTTGTTATCTCTTCTTTGTTCTCTGCTGCACATGGGCTAGCTGACCAAAGCCTTCTGTCTCTACCTCCCATCTCTCCTGTAGGAGTACTGGGTGTACTGGCTTGTTTGTGAGTCAATTTGATACAAGTTAGAACTATCAGAGAAGATGGGGCCTCAGTTGAGAAAATGCCTCCATGAGATCCAACTGTAAGGCATTTTCTCAATTAGTGATCAATGGGAGAGGGCCCAGCCCATTGTGGGTAGGTGGTGCCATCCCTGGGCTGGTGGTCCCGGGTTCTATAAGAAAGCAGGCTGAGCGAGCCAGTAATCAGCTCTCCTCCATGGCCTCTACATCAGCTCTTGCTTCCAGGATCCTGCCCCGTTTCAGTTCCTGTCCTGACTTCCTTCAGTGATGAACAGCAACGTGGAAGTGTAAGCTGAATAAACCCTTTCCTCCCCAACTTGTTTTTTGGTCATGGTGTTTTATTGAAGCAATAAAAATCCTAACTAAGGCACTGAGATTACAGAATTTTACTATAGCATCCAGCTTTACATGGATTCTGGAAATTCAAATTCAGGTCCCCACACTTACATAGCAATTGCCTTATCTACTAAGCCACCTTCCTAGCCCCAGCCCCAGTCCCAGCCCTAGCCCCAGCCCCAACCATTGTTACTCAGGAATTGAGGCACCAACTTATGTCTTTGGAAGTCACATTTGACTCCTACCACCAACACCCAAGACATGTACTACCTCAATGTGAAGCCCCATGCACAATTTGGTGCCTTCTCTTATCCCACTAGGCTGAGCTCCCACAAACATACATCCCTTCAGGTAGCCTGTGGTCTCCAGAAGAGGCCTCAGAACTTGTGTGGTAGCCAGCTCTCCAGCAACAGTTTCAACTCCAGGAAATCCTTTCTCTGAGGCTGAGGCCAAGAGAGGAGAGAGCAGAGACCCAAATCAGCCTAAAGTAACTGCTGCCTCTATTTTACCTTCTCCTGAAAAGACTCTAGTTGCATAATAAATTACATGTCTTTCAAACTGGATTAAATGGCAGCTTCCAGCTGGGGGACACATAAGGAGGTCTGGGGGTTTCCTGACACCCATCCCCTGTGTGTCTGTTTATCTGCTGACTGCTTCTAGCAATTCCCGGTTCTGCTATCAGCACCCTGGTTTCCTTTGGGAAAGTGCCCTGCCCCCACTCTCAGCTCAAGGAGTTCCTGTGGAGTTGACACCACTCTGTCAACTCCAGCATTGGGGAAATAACCCAGTCATGAGACTCAGCCCGGGAACTTTGCTCAGCACTGTTGGGAAGACACACTTTTTCCAGGAAGGCTGATGACATCAAGATGGAACTCTTGGGGGACATCTTGTGAGCACATGAGAAGAGTAGCAACTGAGAGAGGAACTAACCCTGGGAAGGCAGAATGGAGGGTGGGAATAGATTCTTGGTGACTAGATGTGCACATGGGTCTAGCTGTTCTCTAAACCAGCATCCTCCTGGGTCTCACACTTACCTGAGTGAACAAGCCTGCCCTTCCATTTCATGCCTCTGGATTTTGTTTGATTGATGGGCTTAACCCATTAAAGATGAATTTCCATGATTTGCAGTCAAAGGGACCCTAATTAGGGACTATGATGGAGATGAGTTGGAAGAGGGCTTGCACAGCTAGGATTCATGAGGCCATGAGTTCAATCCCTAGCACTACATAAAACCAGCATTGGGAATGTAGAGGCAGGAAGATCAAAAGTCCAAGGCCATCCCCAGCTGCCTAGTGATTCTGAGGCCAGTCTGGGCTACATGAAACCCTGTAACAATACAGAATCACAATTAGTACACTTTCTGCGAAATCCTTTTTTAGTCAGACCAGAAGGTGGACCTCACAGTTGAACCTTCTTCTAGCTTTAAGATAATGTTGCAAGGACATCTGCATTTGAAGGGCACTTCACAGTGGAGAAGAGGAAGATACATATTTGGTTCTATATTTAGGATGACGATTGAAGGCCAGACTCAGCTGAAAGTTGAACTTCCCAGGTGGACATGATGGCATAAACCTATGATCCCAGCTCTTGGAAAGTGGAGGCAGGAGGATCAGGCTTCCCATCAAAATTCCTGGGTAAGATCCCCATATAAAAGAACCTGGATTCTCTCCCCAAAACTGGGTGGGTGGGAGGCTGTTTTCCACAAACAAAAATCCCTCAAGCTGCCTAGTTACGGCTTTCTTAAAAGGCTTGATAGAAGTTGTGATATATGATCATATTTACTTGATTTTTTAAAAAATCATTGAACCTGATTAGGATGTAAAATTATACTACAAAAAATTATTGATGCACCACAAAGAAAAAAAAAAAACCTGTCAATTTGAAGCTATCTTTTAGCTTTATTGAGGTATTGAGAAATAGAAATTATATATAATCAAGACATGTACTCTAGTTTGTTTTTTGTTGCTGTGATAAAAACACTGACCAAAACCACTTGTGGAAGAAAGGGTGTATTTCAGCTTACAGTCCATAACCCATCATGAAGGGAAGACAAGGCACGAACTAGAGGCAGGGGCTGGAGAGATGGCTCAGTGATTAGGAGCACTGGCTGTTCTCCAGAGGTCCTGAGTTCAATTCCCAGCAACACATGGTGGCTCCTAACCATCTATAATGGGATCTGATGCCTTCTTCTGTCATGCAGGCATACATGGAGATAGAGTATCATATAAATAACTAAATATCTAATAATAATAATTAATAATAATAGTAATAAAACTTTTTAAACAAGAACTAGTGGGAAGAAAGTGAAACAGATGCTGTGGAATGCTGCTTACTGGCTGGCTCCCAAGGCTCTCTTAGCTTCTTTTTTATATGACTCTAGATTATTACCCAAGGGTGGTACTGTCCATAATGGGGTGGGCCCGCTCTCATCAGTCATTAAACAAGAAAATGCTCCAGAGACTTGTCTGCAGACCAATTTGATAAAGGCATTTTCTTAATTGACTTTCCTCCTTTCTATTGACCTTAGCCTGAGTCAAATTGACAAAAATCAAAACAAAAAAATCTAATCAGCACAGCACACAATGTGATGTTTTATATATATATATATGTACATTGTAAAATTTTTGCTATAGTCAAGCTAATTATTCATCACCTACAGTTACTTAAATTCTCCGAAACAAACAAAAATTCTTGTCATGCATTTTATTTCTGAAGAATCAAACAGCCAACTGACAAATCATACTCTTAACTGGACACTGCCAGTTTTCAAATTCTTTTCTTTCCTTCCTTTTTTGTTTTTGTTTAAAGATTTATTTTATTTATTTGCTTGCTTATTTATTTATTTGTTTGTTTGTTTATTTATTTTATGTGTATGAGTGTTTTGTCTTCATGAGTATATGTGCCTCACATGTAGGTCTAGAGCCCTTGTAGACCAGAAGAAGGTGTCAGGTCCCCTGAAAATGGTGTTAAATTGGGAACCACTGTATAGGGGCTGGTAACCAAACCCAGGTCCTCTGCAAAAGAAAACAGCAAGTCCTTGAACTGTTGAGCCATCTCTCTACCCCTGTCCTCGTGGCCTTGAACTTGTAGCAATCTTCCTCAGCCTCCCCAGTGCTGGGCTTACAGGCATCAGCCATCATGACTTACTCAAGAGTCCTCTTTATTTTTTTTTCTTCAAGATTTATTTATTTATTTTATTGGATTGGTGTTTTGTCTGCATGTATGTCTGTGAGGGTGTCAGATATTGGAATTACAGACAGCTGTGAACAATCATGTGGGTGCTGGGAATTGAACCCAGGTCCTCTGGAATAGCAGTCAGTGCTCTTAACCACTGAGCTATCTCTCCAGCCCATTCAAGAGTTCTCTTAATAAATGATTTTTCTGTTTATATCAATCAGTTTATTCTGTTAAGTAACTTGTTCCTTCAACCCTACTGATAGAATGGGCCACCCTTTTCCTTGTCCCAGCCCAGGCTCTGCTTTCATATAACCTCTATCAATTCTACTAAGTCAGACTCCCCTCTGCTCTATTTTGGGTTTTGTTTCTTTGTTGTTTTGTTTTGAGACAGAGTCCTGTTTGGCCTCAAATCCACTATATAGACCAGACTGATCTGAAACTTGGAATTATTCTTCTGTTTTGGCTTCTCATGTGCCAGAATTACAGGCATGTATCATTATGTGTACTAATATTTAAGTGTTGCAAGTAACTGAACACCTACACTTTTAAACAATGCTGATCAGAGGGACAGGAGATAGCTTAGCTTATAAAGTGTTTGCCATGCATGTATGGAGGTCTGGGTTTGGCCCTCAGAACCCACCTAGAGTGAAAAATAGAACCAACTCCACAAAGTTGTTCTCCAACTGCCACATAAATGATGTGGCATGTATGAGAGAGAGAGAAAGCAAACAGCTAGGCATGGTACCACACACCTGTAATCTCAGCACTTGAGAAGTAGAGGCAAGAGGATCTGACGTCCAAAGCCAGCCTTGCCTACAGAATGAGTTCAAGACAATTCTGTCCCAAGACACCATTTTTCCTCCATTATACCCAGCTTCCTGTGGATCTTTTTTATTTTATTTATTTTTATTTGTTTGGTTTTTCAAGACAGGGTTTCTCTGTGTAGTCCTGGCTATCCTAGAACTCACTCTGCAGACCAGGCTGACCCAGAATTCAGAGATCCACCTGCTTCTGCCTCCTGAGTGCTGTGATTAAAGGCATGAACCACCATCGCCCAGTCCTGGATACCAATTTTTTAAAAAGCAAATGATTGAACAAATGGAAGAAATCAGTTGCTCCAGTAAATACAAGGATTTGTTGCATGGAGGCTGGGTGCAAGAGTGATCAGTACATGGAAATGAACATGCTGGCTGACTGAGGTTTGATGGATAGGTTCAGACCCTTGCTGGCTGGCTGAGGTTTGATGGATAAGTTCAGACCCTTGTTTCTGCTCTAGTCTCTGTCCCTGCTCTTTTTTTCTTCTTTCTTTCTTTTCCTTCGTGTAGTCAAGGTTTTGTTTTTCTTTTTTATTTTTTTTTTTGGTTTTTCGAGACAGGGTTTCTCTGTGTAGCCCTGGCTGTCCTGGACTCACTTTGTAGACCAGGCTGGCCTCGAACTCGCAAAGATCCGCCTGCCTCTGCCTCCCAAGTGCTGGGATTAAAGGCGTGCGCCACCACTGCCCGGCAGGTTTTGTTTTTCAACACAAGTCTTCTCATATTGCCTAAGGTAGCATGCAACTCCCAACTGAGGCAGCCATCCTGTGGCTCAGTCTCCTGAGAAACTAAGGCAACACGTGCTTACCACCGTACCCCAACTTAGCAATTTTTGTGTGTGATGGGTATGGAAAGGACTGCAGGTTAAAAATTCTTTTTATATAACTGAGATTATTGGCCTGAATGCCAGGCATGAGCTTACATTGACCGGGTGAACCAGGACAAATGGAATACCTGAATTTAACATCTTGGCCCAGGGAATAGAACTGAAGGTCACAGTTAGCAGTAGGTTTGTCTGGCCCAGAGCCCACACTTCACCTGAGCTCCATCCTGGGTGGGCAGAAAATGCTGTCTTCTTTGTGAGTAAGTAGAGGTTGCCTGTTTGGTAAGAAAATCTACCTTTTCTCCCCAAAGTATTCATCTTCTCAAGCATCTTTTAAATTCTCCAAGTTCCACCAATAGAATCATGCTTTTCACACACAGCTGAAAAACTGTTAAGCTGGGGAATTCCAACCTCTTGTTCAGATTGCGTTGCGTTTGAAGCAAGCGCATTTCCTGGTAGAATGCAACAGAACTCAGAGAAGATATGCCTATGATGCTCCAAGTAGCTAGATTAATCCACTATCAGGTCTTTTTATTTTTTTTATTTTTTGGTTTTTCGAGACAGGGTTTCTCTGTGTAGCCCTGGCTGTCCTGGACTCAATTTGTAGACCAGGCAGGCCTCGAACTTGCAAAGATCCGCCTGCCTCTGCCTCCCAAGTGCTGGGATTAAAGGCGTGCACCACCACTGCCTGGCTAGGTCTTTTTATTTTAAATTGTGTGTGTGTGTGTGTGTGTGTGTGTGTGTGTGTGTGTGTGTGTGCGCGCGCGCAGTTCCTATAGAAACCAGAAAAGGGCATTAGATTCTGCAGAACCAGAGGTACAGGCAGTTATTAGTCCTGGAGCAGGAGTTAGGGGCCATTGTGAGTTGCCTGACAAGAATGCTGGGGCTCAGACTCTGGCCCTCTGGAAAATCAGTACTAACTCGTAACAGCTGAGCCATCTCTCTAGCCTTTCCCTGCCTTAAGAATGATTTTGATTTAGATTTTTGAATCTTGCACCAGGCCAAAACTCAGGTTGTATATATTCAAGACCAGTCCAATCTGTGTTTTCCTGAATTGCATTCCTAATTATTTTCAAATAATTTTTTTCAGTAATGGGGAGTCACATGCAGGATTGTGTATGAAAATTCAAGGCATGTACCCAAACACTGAGCCACACCACCAAGCACTAATTTTCTTTGTTCTAGAGTACATTTATAAAAATAAAACCTTCCAGATGTACACCTCTAAACCCAGCACTTGGGAGGCTGAGGTAGGCAGATCTCTGTGAGTTCAAGGCCAGCCTATTCTACATAGAAAGTTCCAGGTCAGCCAGGACTACATAATAAAACCCCGTCTCAAAAACAAACCAAAACCAAAATCAAAACCAAACCCAAAC
>CAJQZJ010001826.1:20563850-20566350 GCA_907164525.1 Lophiomys imhausi | reverse complement strand
ACCAGTCCTCCTCTACTTCAGTGCTTAGAGCACTAGTGGTCAGGATCATGTGACCTCTGAAATTCAAATCCACAATTTTTTTTTTTTTGAGACATTCTCACCAAGTAGCCTTGATGGCATGGAACTAAACATGCAGACTAAGATGATCTTGAATTTGTGGAATTCTTGCCTAGCCCTCCCAAGTGAAGGGATTAGCAGGTGAGTGCTGCTCTACAGCCTGCTCATTCACTATCTTGAGCTCTAACAATTTGTTTTGTGTTAGTGTAACTTTATACAATCGTGTTTGTTTCGCACTTACTCTCTTAACCCAACTATGACCCAAATAATTGAGACTCTATTATATTATTTGTTAAACAAGCTCCACAATACAAGAACTGAGCAGTTATTACGCTATTCTTAACCCCCTAAACTAATCTCACTTCCTCCCAGCATAAATCCCAGCGATACTTGCGCTTTGTGGTTTTCCTGCTTCAGCTGATTCTCTCATGTTTCCTGCACCTCTGCCTGGTCTGAATCCCCTTCTCTCCTCTGGAGGGCAGGAGGTCCAGCTTTATTCTCTCTTTCTGCTCAGTGATTGGCTGTAAGCTGCTTTATTGATATATCAGTGAACAACTGGGAAGCAGGGTTTACACAACATTCAGACATTAGATTCTCAAAACCAGATATGGGGGTACAGAAATCAGCATTTGAATTACACAATAGCCTTATGCCTACAGTTTGTTTGTTTGTTGTTTGTTTGTTTTTCAAGACAGGGTTTCTCTGTGTAGCCCTGGATCTCCTGGAGCTCACTCTGTAAACCAGGCTGGTCTCAAATTCAGTGATCTGTCTCCCTCAGCCTCCTAAGTGCTAGGATTAAAGGCATGTGCCACAACTACCCTGCTGGCTCTGAGTCTTCATCCTATTGTTGAGTCTGGCCACCAGCATAAAATGCATTCCTACCAATAAGTTCTCCCTAGGTACCCTGGGACAATTTTTTTCTTTTGCCCATTTTCTTTTAGATTTATGTATTCTATTTCATGTGCATGACTGTTTTGTCTGTCTGAATGTAAGTGCATCATGCACATGCCTGGTGATCATAGAAACCAGAAAAGGCCATTGGATTCTCTGGATGGTTTTGAACCACAATGCGGGTGCTGGGAACCAAACCTGGCTCTTCTGCAAGAGCAACAAGTGCTTTTAATGGCTGAGCCATCTCTCCAACCCCCAGGGAATCTTTCTTGATGACCATTTAGGAAGGGGTTATCTCCGGATGCAGTCTAATAACTTAGGGGTTCACAGGGGTGAGGATAGGCCTTTCTCATGAGTGGGAGAAGCTCCTATGTCCTCTGAGAACACGGAATTACTTTCCTCCCTAGTATCAGGGTTCTTTGGATGGTGCAGATCCTCCCTAGTATCAGGGTTCTTTGGATGGTGCAGAGGCAGCCTTTGTCAGGCCCATCTTACTCTGTTTTGTTCTCTCAAGGCCTGTTTACACTTGATAATCTCAAGTGACTGACTGCCAATGCAGAGATGGCCTCCTCCAAGGTGACTTGTGTCCCCAAGGACAAAGGACAAGAAGCTTTCTGCCCTTGTTATACTTTTCCTCCTCCAGGTTAGATCTCCCAAAAGAAGGGGCTTCAGAAACCATTTAAGGGGTTTCTACCTTGTGTCAACTTGCCTTCAGAAAGGTCTCGGGGACTTCTGTGTGAGACAGGGAAAGGGAAGCCTAGAGAGCTTCCTTTAGATAGGAGTACTCCCCACATATACACCTCAGCCTCCTGAGACCTCACCAAGTCCCTTCTCTTGCACTTTGCAGGGGATTCTGGGGATTCTGTCTCTGATAAAAGGATTCGGTGCTAGCAAAATGTGTTTAAAAGCAAATCAAAACAAACCTCAAAACAGGCCAGGACATTCATAACTTCAGGGCTGGATAGGTTGAGGCAGGAGGATGATAACCCAGCCTGAGTGATATATTCATCTCCAGATAATCCAGGCTAGCTTGGACTACAGAAAAATAAGACTCTGTCTCAGACAGAACAAATCAAAAGGGGCCAGCAAAATGGCTCTGTGAGTAAAGGTACCTGCTGCCAAGCTTGACAGTTTCTACAATGTCTACAGCTAATGTGGTGGAAGGAGAGAACCAACTCCCTCAAGTTATCCTCCGACCTCTACTCTCAGTGTTACGGTACTCACACTGTTGTATCCCACCACCAATAAGTATAATAATTAATAATAATAATAATAATAATAATAACAATAACTTATGCCTGAAAGCTATTGAGGGTAAACACAATGAGAAACTGCTTCCCATCCACTAGGATGATTTTTTTTGTGTGTGTGTTTTAGAGTAAAATAACAAGTAATGCCAAGAATGTTGACAAATTAGGCACTGCACCGTTGGGGGGAAATGGAATCTAGTGTGGCCACTGTGCAAAGCACTTCAGTTGCTCCCCAGAAAGCTGAGCATAGGCCACAGCATCTGACAATTTCATTTCTAGGGTAAAACCAAAAGAACTGGGGA
>CAJQZJ010001826.1:20504205-20555352 GCA_907164525.1 Lophiomys imhausi | reverse complement strand
GTGTGTGTGTGTGTGTGTGTGTGTGTGTGTGTGTGTGTGTGTGTGTGCACACGCGCGCCCAGGGTACATCACTGCCTTTCCATCTGAACCAACCCCCCCTCCCCACTAAGCCAGGGTCTCTCCATCTTTAAAACAGGTTCCATCAGGACTAGAGGGCTCATGATTTTCTGGGTGTTTCTTCTGTCCCCATCTATACAGCTGAAACTAAGTTTTAAGGTCAAGACCATTCTCTCCAGATACTGAGCCAATAGGCTTCCTGCCAAAGGCATACCAGGTTTTCTCTTGTCCTTAGAGAGTCCAGAACCGATACTGACTTGCCTGAGCCTCCAGGAGGAACAAGACCATCTGAGAGCTGGCACACCCAGAGGCCCATGGCCTGCTTGTTGCCTAGAGGGGAGGTGGAAAGGAAGCCTGGTTCAGAGTGAAGCGGAAGTGCCTGAGGTCTGACAGTTACTTTTCACAGTCTGCAGCCTGAAGGGAAGTAAAACTGTTGGGCATTTGCTGCTTTGGCCCTGAAAGATCATGGGGAAGCAACAGGTGAGGAGGCCTGGCACAGACTTGCTGTGTGGTCTGAGTCCTGGCCCAGGTTGTCTTTGGAAAGTAGGCTGGCTCAGGTATTCAGGAGGAGGGTTCAGGAAAAAGCTATGAAATAGGTTCACGACATTAGTCAAATCTCAATGCTTCTCTGAACTCGGTGGTTTGAGCCGGGTGGTGGTGGCGCACGCCTTTAATCCCAGCACTTGGGAGGCAGAGGTAGGCGGATCTTTGCGAGTTCGAGGCCAGCCTGGTCTACAAAGCGAGTCCAGGACAGCCAGAGCTGTTAAACAGAGAAACCCTGTCTCAAAAAACCAAAAAAAAAAAAAAAAAAAAAAAAAAAAGAAATGGGGTTTGGCTAAACTCATCCCTGCAAGAAGGATTTCTGGAATGGGGGAAATGGGGATACAAGAGGCAATTTGTTTACAATGAGCCTGGCCTGTAACCTTACTGGCAGGGGACTCAGAATTGTGTAGGACAATTACAGGGACATGAGACAATCATAATTTTCCTTGTGTGAACCAGGGAAGGGGTTTTCTCAGGGGAGCTCCAGAGATGGTGCACTGACTTGCCTAAGGTCACATAGCTAATCAGTAGCTCAGCTGCGGCCTGAGTTTGAAAAGAAAGAGGAATTCAGAAAAGGATACAGTCAAAGAAAAGCATATGCTTGGCGCTGTCACCAAGATCTGAACAAGGTTAGACCTGGAGACTGATTCTGAGTTAGGGAAAGGAGTACACTCTCACCAGAGCAGTGGTGGGTGGCTCACACCTGTAATCCAGCACTTAGAAGATTCAGGCAGAGGGTAGCGTGAAGCCAGCCTGATTATATGCAGGGTGAGTTCTAGGCTCATGTCAAAACAAAACAAGAAAAATCTAAAGAAATAATTCTTATTATTTTGGATGGTTTTACTATACAGTTCCAGCTGGCCCTGGCCGTAAGCTCAGGGTCTGCCTGCCTCTGCTTATGAGTTCTGGGATGCAAAGGTAGGCAACAGCACCCAGCAATTAATAACAATGGCTCTGAATGGCAGTTAAAGGGGGAACTGGAGCTTAGCTTTCAGAGAAAAGGGAGAAAGGTGACAAAGGCAAGGGGAACAGCATACTCAGAAGTTATTCACAAGTGTGAAGTTGCTAAGACAGCCTGGCAAATTGTTGGACAATGTATGCATATGGTGTGCTCGGCACAACAAAACATCATATCTGAGAGGTGAGGAAGGATAGGCTGGCTGGCACCAGCCAATAAGCTTGCACTTAACTGTCATTCTAACACCCATGAAAGAACTTACACCCATGAAAGAACTTACAGTGGAGAGTGAGTAGTGGGGGGGGGGGCAGGAAGGAACACTCTGAAGTTTATCCTTGACTGCATCCCTTCCTATAGATGAGGGAATCATCTACCAATGTCAAGCAAATCCATTTAAGAGAGCATCAAAATAAATGGAAAATTCTGGATCTTAGGTGGAAGGTATTTTTGTAGCCACTGAAAGGTTGTACCTAGATCTTGTCAGGTGCCTTAGTCCAAAAGATACTTGAAATATACCACCAAGAACTATTTGAAGAATAGACTTCAAATATTCAAGGATTATTCAAAGTATAAGGTGGTGACACCCCTCCCCCCACGCACTTGGGAGGTAGAGGCAGGAGGATTAGGAGTTCAAGGTCATTCTTGCTTACATAGTGAGTTTGAAGCCAGCCTGGGCTATGCGCCACCCTGTTGTAAAAAAGAAAACACAAAGCAAAACCAAAACCAACTGAAAAAAAGAAAAGAATAATTTGACTGGCTGTGGACAGTTGCTAACAGTACAGACACTTACATGTTATATTACTTGCAAACTAACCAGGATAAAAAAAGAATGATGAGAAATAAAAGTCACTTGTCTGAAATATTTTGAATGAGTTCTTGAATAAAATTTGTGGACAACAACAAAGAACAAAATCTCCAAAACTTTGGGCTTAATTTGGAATATAATGGGGTACATTAAAATAGAGGAGCCTAAGGGCAGACAGTTTGGTTTAGACATCTAATCTAGGGAAGTGGAGGACAAGACTATGCAGTTGAGGTCAGGCAGGAGTAAGTGCAGAGAGATAAGAGAGCTGAGGGTGTCAGGCCCCGCCCCTGCTGAGAAAATGAAACATACAAAGGTGTGGAGGAAATGCAAACTGAAACGTGGCGTTCCTGTGGCTCTGGTCTGGGCAGGTGTGGTTAGCAAGGGAAGTGAAAGGAGCTGAGTTGCTGCAGCCCAGCCTTGAGGGAGAAGGACAGCTTGTGAGGTGTTGGAGGCCAGTCTCTGACCAGGAGTCCCATTCCAGGGTTGGGTAGGGTGAGGGGCTATACTTTGAGGAAAGCCAGGAGCAATTGGAAGCATCACATCCTTGACCTCAGGGTCCTGTTTCCTTCTGCCAAGCTCTTTCTTCTGATATGAGTGTCCCCTTCCTACCTTTCCAGCACCCTAGAGTTTCTGCCAAGCCCTGCTAGCCCCTCAGAGAGCCTGTTCCTTGGCTTCCTGCTCCATTGCTTGAGCAGAAGAATGACCAAGTTCTGCCTCAAGGCACATTTTGTTCAGTGCCTTGTTTCACCTCAGCAGCTTTTCCCTTGCCATGGTACTCCAACTCTTTGAGTTTGTCCACAAGAGGTTTTTCAAGTGAGAGATAAATGAGAATCAGGCCCTGTGGTTCCCTAGCAATGCTAGCTAGCCCTTTGCATGGTTATCCTGAAGCAGGAACAGTGGAGGGGCTGCTTACTTGGCTCTGCATTCTGGAGAAGTCTTGACCTCACTGATCTAAATGGCAGACTTCAGGGAAGAAATGACTGTACTGAGTTGTGCACAGACCAAAGGGACAATCAAGAGGGTGATAAGGCATCACCTAGAAGCTGGCAACTGTGGAAACTCTTACCTCAGGCCTGGAAGGACTCAGTAATCCTGTTACTGGAACCTAGGGAGAGGCTGTGCTGCCTAGTGGGATGGTGATCCAAGAGGGAGCAGTGGGAAAAAATGTCAACCTCTCTCTGTTTTCATCCTCAAGCCTCCTCACTGTTTCAACCAACACAAGTGGAAGCTGGCAAGGAGGCCTAGAGGCACAGCCCAGAGAGGTCAGCCTCCTAGACACAGGATAGGGATGGACAGGGAGTGTTGAGTAGAGTTACCATCTCCAGATGTACCCAATAAGATTATTGCTCAGGTGGAATGCCCTGTGGCCCTGGCAGCCATTTTCCTGGGATCAACACTGACTTAGAGGAGAATTTTCACTGCCTCAGAGAAGAAAGGCATTTAGAAAGCCCTGTGGCCCTGGTGTTAAAGAACTCGAGACTATGGCTGGGGACTCAGTTCAGTCTTTTAGAGGCCTCTGGGCTTGGGGAAGGGGAAGCACTGACAGCATGGGAGAGAGAGGCAACCAGTACTTGTGCCTATACCACAGTAAAATAAATGCCATAAAGAGTCACTGGTTGGGCTTGGAGGCTTCGGTCGGAGGCAGGATCCAGCCGGTGACATGGACAGATGTAAAGAAAACTATGTCTCCAGGCCTGTTAAGACCACAGTTCCCTTTGGTTCAAAACGAGTCTTGGGGGCTGGAGAGGTGGCTCAGAGGTTAAGAGCACTGGCTGTTCTTCCCGAGGTCCTGAGTTCAATTCCCAGCAACCACATGGTGGCTCACAGCCATCTACATTGAGATCTGCCCGGGCATATATGTAGAGCAAATACTGTATACATAATAAATAAATAAAAAATGTTTAAAAAAAAAAAAAGAGTCTTGGTGACAGAGCAGATTCCTTCTCAGAACCTAGGATCGACTAACAGTGGCCAGGCCCAGCGGGTCCTTTGTCCTTCCAACTCCTCCCAGCGTGTCCTTCCACAAGCAAAGAAACTGTCTCAGGTCAGAAGCCAGTGCTAAAGCTGTTGCCAGCTGCCAGCGCTCCTCGACCTGTCTCCAGGCTCAGTAACCCTCAGAAGAGTGAGCAGCCGCAGCAGCCCGCAGCCTCTGGAAATAATTCTGAAAAGGAACAGGCATCAAAACAGAAAACTGAAGACTCAAAAAAAAGGCAGTGGACTTTGGAAGATTTTGACATTGGTAGACCACTAGGTAAAGGGAAGTTTGGAAATGTCTATTTGGCAAGGGAGAAGCAAAGCAAGTTCATCCTGGCCCTGAAGGTGCTGTTTAAAACGCAGCTGGAGAAAGCAGGGGTTGAGCACCAGCTGCGGAGAGAAGTGGAGATACAGTCCCACCTTCGGCACCCCAACATCCTCAGGCTGTATGGATATTTCCACGATGCCACCAGAGTTTATCTGATTCTAGAATATGTGCTCCTTGGGACAGTCTATGGAGAGCTTCAAAAACTCTCCAAGTTTGATGAGCAGAGAACAGATACTTACATCACCGAATTGGCAAATGCTCTGTCCTACTACCACTGAAAGAAAGTCATCCATAGAGACATTAAGCCTAAGAACTTGCTTCTTGGGCCAAATGGAGAATTGAAGATTGCAGACTTCAGATGGTCTGTACATGCTCCATCTTCCAGGAGCTGTGTGGCACTCTGGACTACCTGCCCCCAGAGATGATTGAAGGCAGAATGCATGATGAGAAGGTGGACCTCTGGAGCCTGGGTGTCCTCTGCTATGAGTTCCTAGTATGGATGCCTCCCTTCAAGGCACACACTCATCAGGAGACCTACAGAAGGATATCACGGGTTGAATTCACATTCCCTGACTGTGTGACAGAGGGAGCCAGGGACCTCATTTCAAGACTGTTAAAACACAACGCAAGCCAGAAGCTAATGCTGGCAGAAGTCCTCGAGCACCCCTGGATCATAGCCAATTCCTCAAAGCCACCAACTGGCCACAAAAGCAAAGAGCTGACTAGCCAATCATCCTAGGGAATCTGGAGCAATGGGGACTGTGCAACTGTGAGAAATGCCCATGGAGACCTCCAAGACCATCGTCACTGCCCTCAGTGTGACATGGAGACCTCCCAGACCATCGTCACTGCCCTCAGTTTGCCTCACTGAGCAGGTAGTCCTTGACCTTGTATCCAGGAAGCTCCACCTGAACACGTGGCACTGCACAGCCACCAAGGACCATGCTGCTTTTTCCTGATCTAGTAATCTGTCGGGAAGATCCTACTGCAGCTGTCCCCATGGCCTGTGCCCACAAGGTGTCCTTATGGGGTCTCGCTGTGGGAAAGTCATGCTCTGCCTGGCCCCCCATGATCACCTGTGTTCTAGCCTTCAAGTGCCTGAGTGTGTGAGTAACTTATTGGGTCTCCAGGCCTGGGAAAGCTATTGGAATGAATATGTAATTTTCTTTAAATGTTAAAAATAAAGGTTTGTGTAGACTTCCATTTTCTTTTTCTTTTTTTTTTTTTTTGGTTTTTTGAGACAGGGTTTCTCTGTATAACAGCTCTGGCTGTTCTGGACTCGCTTTGTAGACCAGGCTGGCCTCGAACTCACAGAGATCCGCCTGCCTCTGCCTCCCAAGTGCTGGGATTAAAGGCGTGTGCCACCACCGCCCGGCTGACTTCCATTTTCTTAAGTGGCGTCCCTTTACAGCCCTTGTTTTCAGCTTTCTTAAGCCTGTGTAGGATTCAGACCCTTAACCACTGTAATGGAGCCCATGCTCTACCTCTGTCTTGGGACTTGACTCAGGTGTTTCTGGATGTTAATGGCTGTTTCTTTTCTGTCATGTGTGCAAACTTGCTAAATATATATGTCTAACCTCTAAAAAAAAAAAAAGACTCACTGGTTGTTCTGTTCTGTTTTGTTTGAGTTGAGTCTCCTTTTATGGTTCAGAATGGCTCTGAATTCAGGATCTAGAACACACTATGAGTTTAGGCTGGCTTTGAGCTTATGATGATCTTCCTGCCTCTTGACTGCTGGAATTACAGCCATGTGCTACCACAGCCCCCCCAACCCCTGACAGGCTATAACGTTATGCAACCCAGGCTGGCCTCAGATTCACTATGTAGCTGAGAATGACTTTGAATCCCTGATCTTTTCATCCACCTCCTAAGCCCTAGAATTACATGTATCTACTCCTATGCCTGGCTTCAAGGGGCATTGCTTTTTAAGTTTTAGGCCACACAACCAAGAAGGGGACTTGTTAGGAACACACTAGTTAGGACTGTCCCACTGGCTCAGGCCCATCCAGCCTGGCATTTTGCTTTCACTGCTCCTCTGTTAAGAGTCCCAAGTTCCCAGGCATCAAGGCCCACTTTCAATGGAACCTTCTGAGTCCCTTCCTTTACACAGAGGCTCACTACAAAGTCACATACCACTGTGCTCTGGAGTTTCTCAGACTCAGACCTTGCCTGTCTATCTATATTGGGGGCTCCTGAACACTGCAGGTACGGTCCCCATTTGCTCAATTAAACTTGGTGCCTAGTTCCCATGAGGAGTGGCCTGTGTGAATCCAGCAACTCAGGTGGAGTGGTTAACTCCTGGACACAGGAGCAGGGCCATCTGGCAGCCCTGCTTCTTACTAAGTCTATGATCTCAGGTAATTTACTTAACTCCATCCTTCAAATCAAGATCATGGAAGTTGAGAGAGTCAGTGGGGGAACACATCAAAGCCTTCAGAGCTGCGTCTGGTGCCCCCTAAACATCCGGACAATGTTAGCTATTATATGCCAGCAATTGTTAGGAGCCAGCTGGGTGTGCGTATAAACAACTCCTTACACCCCAGCAAGCTGGTACTGACACACTTACTGGCTCAACACACAGCCGCATTTTTATATGGAGGTGGGTGGCAACTGTAACCCATTTTAGAGATGGAAAGGACCCCAAGGAAGTCAAGGGCATCCATTCACATAAGAAGAGCTATTTTTCCTGTATCAGCCACTGCCTCTCCTCCCACATCAAATCTACTGTACTGGGCTGGGATGTAACTCAGTACAGTAGGTAGGGAGCTTCCCTAGCATGCAAGAAGTCCTGAGCTCAAGCCCCAGCATGGAATAAATTGTATGTGGTGGTGCACACATGTAATCCCAACACTTAGGAAGTAGAGGTAAAAGTATAAGAAGTTCAAGGCTATCTTTGGCTGACTCTCAAGCTTGAGACTAGCCTGGAATACAAGAGACATTGTTCCAAAGGGGAAAAAAATCACTCCGTCCTACATGAGGACTAAACAATAGTTCCCACAGCATTCTCATCCTCAGCAAACCTGGCAGAGTGTTTGGATTATGAGATACAAGATGCATTTTGCCAGGTTCCAAGTGCACATGTGATGTTTTAGGGGGATACTATCATCCAGTGGCAAATCAGCATAGCACAGATTGGCCTTATTAACTGAGGACACATCCCAGTGTGCCACTTAGGGACTGGGCTCTTAGGCAAATTACTTATCAATGCCTCATCTGTAAAATAGGGCTAATGACAGCACCTACCTCAGAGATGCTGTGAGAATTAAATTAGGTATCTGGGTGAAGTGTTTAGAATGGTGTCTACCACATGGTAGCTATTATAAGGCATGGGCTAGTGTTGATATGCCCAGGGTAGACATGCATCAGCTGGAAGGAGTGTGCGCATGTGTGCCTGTGTTGTCAGATTTGATGCTACTCACCCCAGGATTGGCAAAGCTTACATTGTGGGCAGCATCTGTTTCGTGGAAAGATTGCCACCTGCTCTCTCCCTCTGGAAGAGCTTCCTTGAGCCAGGGAATTCCCTCCCAAGGCGACCGACACCACTCCAGGCATTCTGATGCCAGATGCGCTGCCCACAACAGCACAGTGAGAACTAAACCTTTACTTAGTGGCCAGGCTGGTCCAGGAAGTCAGGCAGGCTTAGAACTTGGGAGTATCTACTTAGAAAGGCTGGAAGTGGATAGGAGCATGGACATGGAGGGGTGGAGCAGCTCAGGCTGAGGGTGGTGCTGCAGACAAGGGAAGGGCGGGTGCCCAGGGAAAACAGGCAGGATGCCAGGGTGTCTGCCAGCCTCCAGGATACTCATTTTGGCTCCCCACCCTCCAGCAGGCAGCAGGGAGCAGGAAAGTTTGTTTTGTTTAGGCATTAACTGGGAAGGCTGTGGGAAAATAGGCAGGCAGGCTTCCTAAGCTGAAAAGGGCCTACTTCCTTCACAAGGCAGCTCACATAGTTGACAATGCTGCCACTTCCCCATCTTGTTGTCCTTATCCCATAATTCCATCTTTCTCCTTTGGTCCCTGCCTGACTCTTCTCTTCCAGTTCAGCCTGATATAGGTACTCTCTCCATGGAAGGGCCATATACTGGTACTACTCTATGCTCCCCAGGCTAGACCTTGGAAAATCTTCTTAGAGGGACCCTAGTGTTATAGATGAGGAAACTAGCTGAGAGAGAAACAGAGATTTCCCAGGTGCCCACAGTAAGAGAAGCAGGTTAGGACTCTAGTGGGGCTCAATCTTTCCCCATGGGAATAAAAAAAAAACTTTAAAAAGATTTATTTATTATTATTTTGAGATAGGGTCTCTCTGTAGCCCTGGCTGCCTTGAAACTCACTTGCAAATCAGGCTAGCCTTGAACTCACAGAGATCCATCTGCTTCTGCCTTCTGAGTGCTGAGATTAAAGGGGTTTAATCCCATTATGCCTGGCTTAGTTATATTTTTTGTGTATGAGTGTTTTGTCTGCATGTATGTCTGAGACCACTTTTGTGCTTCGTGCCTGCAGAGGCCAGAAAAGGGACTGGACTTACAGATGGTTGTGAGCTGCCTTGTGGGTGCTGGGAACTGAACCTAGGTCCTCTTTAAGAGCAGCTAGTGCTCTTAACCATGAGCCACCTCTCCAGCCAGGGGGATTCTTTTTGTGATTGATTGATTGATTGATTTACTTTCAGTCATAGTCTCACTTTGTAGTCCTGGCTGATCTGAAGCTCCTTAGGTAGACCAGAATGGCCTTGAATTTACAGTGATCTGCTTGCCTCTGCCTCCCCAGTGCAGGCATTACAGAAATGTACCAGTGGGGCTGGCTTTTTTGTTTATTTGTCTTGGTTTTTTTGAGACAGGGTCTCTCTATATAGTCTTGGCTGTCCTGAATCTCAGTATATAGACTAGGCTGGCCTCAAACTCACAGAGATCCTCCTGCCTCTGACTCCATAGTCTCCTGGGATTAAAGGTATGCACCACTAAACTGGCCTTAATTTCTTCTTGTTGTTGTTTTAAAAACACATTTTGTTTATTTTGTATGCATAGCATGTGGAGGTCAGAGGACTATTTGTAAGAGTGTAAGAACTGGGTTCTCTCCTTCTAACTTGTGGATCCTAGGGATCGAACTCTGATTGTCAGGCTTGGCAATAGGCTCCTAACCCACCAAGCTATCTTGCCAGCCTGGCCTCTCCCTCTCCATCCCTCTCCCTCTCTTTCTTTCTCTCTCTCCTTCTCTTTCTCTTTAACAACAGAACTAGAACAATCTGGGCCAGAGCAATTGGAAACACTTGAATGAAAAGTCCCATTTAATTCTCACCACAACTCTGCTAACACTCATTCTCCCTTTCCACAGAACAAGGGAAACCATTAGAACACCATCTCACTCAGGTGTTCTGCCTGATCATTGAACTACCACGCTTTCACCACCCGACTGCTCTATTCCTTGATACCTGGTTTGCAGAACTGTAATCACAGTGCAGCTGCTGGTGGAAGCTCCGTTTGGCACCCCACATAGACAGTCACTCAGCCTTCTCTGTTGCATCCAGACTGGCAGTCACTGGCTCACACGCCTACTCAGCCCTTTATATATTTCATTTACCTGACAGTTCATTTAGCCTGCACAGCAGTCCCCCTAAGAGGGAGACAGGGGAAAAAAATCTGTTATTATCATTCTACAGAAATGGAAACCAAGGATGAAATGACATGCTTGGAAGTATCTAACAAAGATAAGGTTAAAACTTTAGTTTCATGTCTCCCAATGTCAGAATCATGAATCATGTGTCTGCCAGCTCCAACCATAGCCCTGGGGTTGATACCCCTGCCCTTATACCCTAAGCTGTAATATTCATGGGGAAGGGCCCCAAATGACCAGGTAATTTCTTCTTCCATTGCCTGCTCCTTAAGGACTTGCTTTTGTGTTTATATCTCTGCTACCATATAATAGGATCAGGCCTCTGACTTTCCTGGCTTTTATGTCCCAATCACTTTTGTGACCTCTGGTCATGCACTGAGATTGGGAATTCTTTGGGACAGAGCCTTGGTTTCACCCCAGAGACCTACTTGTGACTAAGCCCAGAATAAATACCTTGTTCAGGAGCAGTTGATGAAATCTAAAGCTTGGTTCTGCTACCAACTCACTGTGTGCCGTACGGAAAGTCCCTCCCTGCCCTACTCACTACTATGTATCTACTCACTAAGCTGACTGGAGGGCTGTAGTGAGTGAATCTACTCAGAGAAGAACAAGGAAGGGCAATGGGGAAAAGGGAAAGGTGAGCAGGGTAGTAACAGGGTTAATGAGAGTGGAGTCCTCAAACCCAGTCATCTTCAGTAGTGTCCTCAATTGGGCTGGGTGAGGCCCAGGCAGTGAAGGACCAGAATCTAGATGTGCTGACAAAAATTCCCTGAGCAGCCAAGGTGGGGAGATAATGACAGAAAAGAAAGGAAGTGAAAAGGACTGTGGAATTGTGTGTGTGTGTGCGCGCGTATGCGTGTGTCTGGGTGCAGCATAGGCAGGCAGATGGGAGAGGCACCTATTGTGAGTACAAAAGAATTTTTGTATACTTTGCTTCCAGAAACTGCTCGGAGTATCAGGGGATCTGGCCTTCCAGTTCCCTCTTCTACCTACACCAGGCCAGCTTTTAATCGTGGCTCTGACTTTCAGCCATCCTCGGCCACTGCTTACTGCAGCTCTGGAGTCAGAGGGATCCAGAGACCAGGGCTGGCTCTCTTTTATCAGCTCTGTGACCCTGGGTAGTTCATTTTATGTTTGAGCCTCAGTCTGTGAATATTGAGTCCTATGTACTATGAGGATATGTTGTGAGCATGTAAAACAATGTAAAAAGCATGTTCATTTCAATGTCTAAAGCATGGAGTGACAACAAATGCTGTTAATTTTTTTCCAGAGTAAGGATTCCACATGTGATCTCTCCGATGGAAAGGAGCCGGTACCTGTTGTAGAGCTACAGGTATGGAAATACTCCCTCCCTCTGGGGATTGGTCTTCCTAGAAAACCTTCCTGAGACCAAAGAGATCTGTGTTAGCTGTTTCTGAAGGCACAGAGCATGCTGCTCTGCAGATTTCAATAATCTAAGAGATCTTGTGTTTACTTATAATACAGAAACAAAACTCTTCAAGTCCCCATACTTGTTGGAAGAGGTACACTTAAGCTAGGCTTCCATGGATCCCAGAAACCCCTTGTTTCACCCTGTATTTTATGCTCCCGAGTCTGTTTTATTCCTGGAGACATCAGTTACCTTTTTGGTTTCATGACCTCACACCTGATAGCAGCAACTTAAGCAAAGAAGGGTTTATTTTGGTTTATGATTTAGGGGGATGCAGATCATCATGGAAATCCTGTCAGTGGGAGCATGAGGTGGTTGGTCACACTGTACCTATAGTCAGTAAACAGATTAGAGCTGGATGCTCAGCTTGCTTCCTCCTTTCCCACCTTTTCATTCACCCTGGGACCCTACTGCTCACATTCAGGGTGGATCTTTCCTCTTTAGTTAAACCTCTCTGAAAAACAACCTTAACAGACATGGCCAGAGCTGTGTCTCCTGGATGAGTCCAAATCCACTCAAGCTGATATTAAAGACTAACACATCATACTGGGAGAAAGCTTCTGATTTCTTTAAATATTATTCAAAGAGGACAATGCCTAGTAGAAGGATTTGGGTTCTGGTTCTAAACCCATTACTTCAGGACAAGTCAAGTCTCCTGTGGGTCTTAGGGTCCTTATCTGTAAAAATGAAGAAAACAATAATGTTATAGGATTATTGTAAACATTAGCTTGAAGAAACCATAAGAAAGTTTAGGATTTAGCCAGGTGTGGTGGCACACGTCTGTAATCCCAGCAGGCAGAGGCAGGCAGATGTCTGTGAGTTCAAGGCCTGGTCTACAAAGAGAGTCCAGGACAGCCAGGGTAATAGCACAGAGAAACCCTGTCTGGAAAACAAACAAACAACAAAAAAGAGAAAGTTTAGGATTTGAAAAAGGGACACTGCAAATTAAAAATTTTTTAAAGATTTATTATTTTATGTGTACAAGTGTTTTGCCTACATATATGTGTGTGGACCAGGTGCACTCCTGGGGCTTGCAGAGACCAGAAAATGGCATTGGATCCCCTAGGACTAGAATTATAGCCAGTTGTGATTGGCTATGTGGGTGCTGGGAACTGAACCTTGGTCCTCTCCAAAAGCAACAAGTGCTCTTAACCACTGACCCTACTCTTTTCTTTCTGTTACAGTTATGCATGTATGTATGTATGTATGTATGTATGTATGTATGTATTTTTTTTTTTTTTGGTTTTTCGAGACAGGGTTTCTCTGTGTAGCCCTGGCTGTCCTGGACTCAATTTGTAGACCAGGCTGGCCTCGAACTCGCAAAGATCCGCCTGCCTCTGCCTCCCAAGTGCTGGGATTAAAGGCGTGCGCTGTATGTATGTATTTGAGACAGGGTCTCTGTAGATAAATTGGGCTGCCTCAAACTCATGATCTTTCTGCTTTAGCCTCCTAACTACTGAGATTACATTAATATATGTTTCATCCCATGAGCAGTATTGTTTACCTTTTGCTATAGTTGGCCTCCAATATCCACTGAATGCACAGCAGATCCGTGGTCTAGCCTAGATCCCAAGTCTTCCAATATCCAGAAACTTTATATCCTCAGTATTCACTTCCAAGGAAGTGAAGGAGGATAAGCCCTGAGCCAGAGCAGCTGTGCCCAGGACTAGGATTTGGCAAATCTTGGTCAGGCACCTGCTGTGTGTAGGACATTTAGGCAGGTGCTGTTACCCTTTTCCTTCCACGCAATAGTCTGGAACTCTATCTGGGTGATTCTGCCTTGCTCACTTCCACATCCTAGTGTTTGGTGTAAGCTTCCCATAAAGTAGGGTGGCAGCAAATATTTTACCAATGAATGAGTCAATGAACATTTATTGAGTATTGACCATGTGCCAAGTCTTTGGTACAACAAATCTGTAAGGATAGTTTATACCCTCATTTTGTAAGGTAGGAAACAAAAGCTGGAGGAGTGCAACAAGGCTCAGTGATGAGGCTGAGCTGATCTCCCTACCTCCAGTAGCTGCCCCACAGTGCTGGTCAGGACTCTGGGTTCCCATCCACTGTTCCCTTGCCTCAGGCCTTCCCTGATCTGACTGAGGACACAGGTAGCAAATGGCTTCAAGGAAACAAGAAATAGCAGAGTGGGTTTTCTAGCTTATACACAGCTCTAGAGCATTGACCCCATTGTTAATTCCCTGCACAAGAATATGGGTTAACTCAACGTAAAACACCTGCGTCCAAGTCCTACCTTTCCATCTTCTAGCCACAGAGCCAGCAGGTTATCTGACAAATCACCATGATCTAGCCAGGCTTGGCCTCATTGACCTTCCTTTTTTTTTTTTTTTTTTTTTTTTGGTTTTTATTTGTTTTTTTGAGAACGGTTTTTGGGGTCTGCATGTTTGGTATTAAGGGGGGGGTGGGGGTGGGGGTGGGGAACCCAGCTCACACTGTGGCTGTGGTGAATCTGTGGCTCAAGGAATGAGGAAGAGGGTTTTGTACTATTCCAAACAACCCAACGGAGCCTGATACCCACTCCTTGGGTAATCTGAACAGAGTAGGACAGTGCCTGATAGGGACCCTCTGAGATTGATAATTGCCATTATCAGATAAGGTTGACTTCACTCAACCAGTTCAGGACAATCAAAGGGGGCTGACCTAGATGCCCTCCCTTCCAGCCAAGGGCTTCCTTCAATGGTCTCCTCCACGGCCCTTGCCGTCTCCCTATGGTTCTTATTCTCCACCTATTCTTTTTTTCCCTCTACCATGCTGGTGATGAACCCAGGGCCTCTACGGCAGCTAGGGATGGGCTCTAACGCCAAGCAAAGGACCCTTTCTCATACCCAGCCCTTGCTTATTTCTTTATAACCCACAGAACCCTTCCTGACTCAAGGATTCTAATCATGCCAAGTGCCCTTGAGGACGTTTCCAATTCTCTGTGAACACTAGCCTTACTATCTGAGATATGGGAGTGCCCGACTCAAAAGATTTTCATTTGTTTTCCCAGTCAACGCCACGATCTCCGGCGGAGTGCTCTGCAACAGAGGGCCATTCGTTCCTTTGCCTGGCAATTTCAGGTTATTTCCACCCGTCCTCCTCCCACGGCAAAGGTCCTGGCACCTGCGGCCGGTTGCAAAGGGACTTATTCATGCTGTTTCCCAGTGCACGTTTAGCTGACTAGGAGGGAGGGTACACCGAGGAAGCAAAATCCGGAATTCTCCTCGAGACCCCACCTCGCTGCAAACAATTCCCCGGTGAGCTCAGCCCCCTCTACTCATGGCAAATTCCCACACAAACGGTACAGCCACTAGACGCAGGCAGGAGGCGGGGGCGGCCTGTGCGCGTGCGTCGGCGCAGGGCCCTCTCCCGCCCACGTGCGCGCTCCCGGGAGGAGTCGCGCGCCCCAGCGGGCTGGCGGGAAGGCGCGCGGGAAGCCCCTAGCTGCCTTCTCGGTGTTGGTGGGGTGGGGAGGGAGGACGGGGAGCGTCTGGAACGTTCCACTCTCAGAGAGAACCGGGTATTTTCCCCAGTCCCGTTCCCGTTTCCACCTCTCCCCTCCGCCGACCAATCCATTAAGTTTCCCCCTCTTCTCACACCGAGATCCGGAGCCCCGTGGCGCGCGGCCTGGCTCCCACCCGCCCCCGAAGCAGGCGGTGGCCAGAAGCGCTTCCCTCTGCCGTCGGGGCGGGGCGCTGTGGCGCGCGCCGGGGCCGGAAATTCCCGCGGCCTGAGTGGTTGGCGGAGCCCTAGCGGGGAGCGCGGCGCCGCCTTCCTCCTCCTCGGGCCCGGGCGGGGGCGTTGGGCACCGCGAGGGCCGGGCTGCGGGAGTGGGTGGGGGGGGTCGCCGCGTCAGCCAGCTGCAGCCGAGCCGCGGTAGGCGGCGAGCGCGGACGAAGCGGCCGCTCTTCCTCAGCCGTCCGGCGAGCCGCGAGCCCCCCAGCGCCCCCACTCGCGGCCCCCGCCCCCTGGCCGTCCCCGCCTCCTTCCCTCACACACCCCCCCGGGCCGCCCGGGCCCCAGGCCTTCCCGGCGCTCCTCCTCCTCCTCTTCACTCTCGCTGCGACCCGGGTGCTCCTGCCGCTCGCCTGCCTCGTAGTCTCCTGGGCGATCCGTCCTCCACCTCTTCCTCAGGCTCTTCTTTCACACACACGCTCGCGCGCGCGCGCCCTGGCTCACTGGGCCGCCCCCTTTCCTCCAGCCCTCCTCACCCTCACAGTCCTTTAAACGCCGCCGTCGGGGGTGGGTGGAGGATTGATGTCCCTTCAGCACCATGCAGCCGCCGCCGAGGAAGGTAAGGGCGCAGCTGGAGAGGGCTTTGGAGATTTGGGGGTGGTGGTGGTGCGTACAAAGAACAGGACTGGGGCGACCGCTGCGCCCCCTCCCCCTTCCCGCGAGGGGCCGTGACCGCGCTCGCCTCTGGGCTTGTCACTTGAGTTGCTGCCCGCCCCAGGCAGGGGGTCGCGCGCAGGAGTGTCTTTCCGACGGAGGGGAGGCCAGTGCTTATCCTCTGTACTGGGGAGGACGCCTCCCTCCCCCTAGACCTTCACTAGAGTTTTTGGGGGGTGCATGTGTGTGTCTGTCTGCATGGCAGTGCTGCCCAGTGCAAAGTGCATTCTCCGGGCTGCACGGAGGAGAGGCGGGGGGGGGGGGGGCTGCAGATTTGCAGAGCTTTGTGCATGTGGGATTGTTTAGCCTGCGCCAGGTTCGAACCCTCCAGTCGCTTGTCGACACCCCACCCATTGGCAGATTTGCGGGGGGATTTGTTTCATATGTATCCCCAAGATTTGGCCTGTCCCCCCCCCCACGGGGCTGCCGAAAAGAAGTTGAAACGGTCTCCGCCCTCCCACCCCAGAGGAAAGCAAATTAAGGATTGACGAGTCCTGCTTCCCACCCCCACTCCCTTGCTTTTGCCCTGCCTCGGGCTGGGGGCCAGGGAAACGGTGAAGCTTCCAGTATGAAAGCCAGAACCTGGCGATGCGTGGCTTGATAGCCTGGGTGGCAGTGAAGGGTGCTCTGGGGCTTGCCAGCAGCTTCCCTGCTGTGCCCGTCACCGCCTTTCCCAGCGGCTTAAGGCTGTGTCCTTGTCTTTTTAAATCTTTTAGATGGATACTTGGTATCTACTCTGAGCAGTGGGTAGATGCAGTTATATCCTCCCCTCGTGGGCAAACCTTCGCCCTATAGAGTAGCTCATCATCTCTGTTTCATTTACTTTTCCTTTCTTAATCTGAATTTATTTGTCTAGTTAACTCATTCCCCAGCCCCTTTTCCCCTGCACGTGTACCTCACTTCCCCATGTAGCTTTGCTCTGGTGGTCAGGATTCCACCATCATCACAAACCAGTTGCAACCCCTGGGGTCCGGGCCTGTTCGGGGTGGCTCCAGCCAGCTGGCTTTGGCGGTTCTCGCTGTTTGAAGTGGGCTGCTTGGCCTGGCTTGCTTGGTTAGTTTAAAAGCCCTGAATATGCCGGAAGGTCACTTTTGCGTTCTCCTTTGTGAGACAGAGATTGTGATTTGATGCGCTGTCAGAGCGGAGGGCATCATTCTGAGCCGGTGTGCTTTCTTGCAGCCATTATGGAATATTTTATGTAGTTTATTCATGCATACTATTTCATGATTGTGTGAATTTCAGTCGCTAGGTATGCTGTATTTCATCTGTGTTCACTACTCCTGGTGGTTAAAGTCTATCTTTGGGAAGAAAGAAGACAGAATGATAGTTTGCACTCCTTTAAACTGTAACTTTTATGTTTTATGTTTTTACTCTAGCCCCGTTTTAGATTCTTTGGCTAATTTTTTTTTCATTGAACGTAGTTAAGTCATAAAACTAGATGGCAAATATGAACTTTTTGGTCTTTAGGGAGAGGAAAACTAGAAGTATACATTCTAACAAAATACTGTCTTTAAATAATTTTTCTTGTTCAAATTAGAGTAAAAGCCTTCATAAATACATGCTGTGTTTTAGGTGAAAATTACACAAGAACTGAAAAACATTCAAGGTGAGCAGATGACAAAACTTCAAGCCAAACATCAAGCAGAATGTGATTTACTTGAAGATATGAGGTAAGAATATAGTAAAGAGTTGGAGCACTGCTATATCTGCCGCCCAAGACCTTTGAGTTGCCAAGCCCCAGGATCTTATGATGGAATTTCCTTTTGGATTTCCTGCTTTCAGGCTGTAGACTTTTGACTCAGCTAGAAGTTAGAACTGGAACTAACTTAGTGCAAACTTTTGCTTAGTGTACACATACTATTGAAAAATAAGGGCCTTCAGAGTCTTATCAGTTTGTAATCAGTCAACTGAAAATTCTTACATCATTTCACTGAGTTGTAAATTATTTATTGGTTTTAAT
Organism: Lophiomys imhausi; assembly: GCA_907164525.1. Classification (NCBI taxonomy): domain Eukaryota; kingdom Metazoa; phylum Chordata; class Mammalia; order Rodentia; family Muridae; genus Lophiomys; species Lophiomys imhausi. Next base: position 20,537,308 of record CAJQZJ010001826.1, on the reverse strand, counting down.
AATTCTACCCAGACTTTTAAACTGACACTTTTGGTTAATGGTTAGTATCTGGGATGAGCAAGTCATTGCAGATGTTGCTATAATAGCACTATTTTTTAAAACATGGCAAATATAACTTTGTCTTTGAATGTGCAATTTAGTGAGAACTATTTGTCTTATTAAAGCTACCTATATTTATAATCAGGGGAACTCAATAGGTAAGACATTGCACTAACATTGTGGAAGTGAATGTTATAACTGAGAATAGTAAAATGGACATGGTGACACATATCTGGAATCCCAGTAATCCCAACACTCTGAAGGCTAAAGTAGGAGGAGCACAAGTTCCAGGCCAGCCTGGGCTACATAAGAAAACCCTATTTCAAAAAAGAAAAAAAGGGGACATTGTAAAAATGGACAGAAAGTAGGAATTACTTTATTTTATTAATTTGCTTTTGGCTTTTTGTGATGAGGTTTCTCTGTTGTAGCCTTGGCTGTCCTGGAATTCTCTCTGTAGACCAGGCTGGCCTTGAACTAAGATCCACTGCCTTTGCCTCCTGCTGAAATGAAAGGTATGCACCACCACTGCCTATCTGAGATTATTTTATTAAAGGAAGTGCCTTCCCTCCCCCTCCTTCTTCTTTTTTTTTTTTTGGTTTGTCGAGACAGGGTTTCTCTGTGTATCCTTGGCTGTCCTGGACTCACTTTGTAGACCAGGCTGGCCTCGAACTCACAAAGATCCGCCTGCCTCTGCCTCCCAAGTGCTGGGATTAAAGGCGTGCGCCACCACCGCCCGGCACCCCTCCTTCTTCTTTAGTGGGACAAGGTCTCTCTGTTATAGTCCTGGCTGTTCTGGAACTCACTGTGTGGACCAGGTTGACTTGGAACTCACAGAGATTCTTCTCCCTGATGCTGAGATGAAAGGAATGCACCTCCACGCCTGGCCTGCCCCTTATTTAACAGTCCTGTAGTACAAACTGACAATTCAACAAGTATTTCTGTAAAGGATAAAAGATGATTTGCATATTCAAGTAGAGCAGCTCCAATTCTAACTTTATAATAGTTATCAAGTTGGAATTAGATGTGTAAACTATCAGCTGGCTATGGGGCCATGAAGTCCCCTTGATGGGGTCATCTAAGGATTTCTCGATTACACCCTTTTCTCCTATTGTTTGCACTATAATGTAAGAGCTTATGGTCAAGAGTCTGGATATAGGAGTCATTCAGTCTTGGATTTCTGTCAAGACTCTTTTACCTGTTAGCCATGCTGACTTTTGAAAACTGACAATCTGTCTAGACTTCAGTTTTCTCATTTATAAACTGGGGCAATAGTGGCTTTCATTCATAAAGGCTATGCAGATCAAATGACAGTACATATAGATGCAACGTACATTAAGCTAAGTTGATATTGAATGTTGCTCCTATTGCTACTGTGAATTCTTTCTGATTCATCTGTTCTGCTTTGCATTATTATAACAATATCACAACAGCGTCTTCATGTTTTCCTTTCTTCAATCTCTTGTTAGTGGCTTTCCTTCTACATTGTGATCAGTTCCTCCTTCTGTGACCATCTAGATAAAGACTTAATACCTTGTCATCATATAATGACTGCAGACTTCTTTTCCTGGCTTAATTATTACCACTTTATGCATCCTTTTGGCCACTTGCGAATCTGATTATCTGTATACTCTACAGTTGTGGTTTTCCTCCTCCTCCTCTTCTTTTTTTGACATTTCCATTCAGGTTTTTGCTATGGAACCTGTGCTGGCCTGTAACTTACTCTGTAGATTGGCCCTGAATTTGTGGACAATCCACCTGTCTCTGCTTCCTGAGGCATTGGTTTAGGTGTGTGCCAGCCACCATACCCATGTCTCCTGCTTTTTTTTTTAACCTGACAGTTCTGGTTACCATTATTGCTGCAAGTTAATCTGAGATCGCAAAGAATTTTGATTTTGCATGGTTTAGGTTACTTCACACATGTGAATTCTTTTAAGTTAGAGGCTAAGTTTTTATTTGTATGTACACAATTTTTATTATTTATTTATCTTATTTTTGAGACATTATAGTCCTAGCCAGCCTGGAACTTGCTATGTAGGCCAGTTATTCTCCCACTTCTGCTAATGAGTACTTGGATTATAGTCGTGTACCACTATGTCCTGCTTCTATGTATATGTGTGTTAGTCTTCTTTTGCTGTGAAGAGACACCATGACTATGGCAACTCTTATAAAGGAAAGGATTTAACTGGGGCTTGCTTAGTTTCAGAAGGTTAGTCCATTGTCACCATGGTGGGAGCATGATGGCACACAGCAGACATGGTACTGGAGAGGTAACTGTTTGACATCTGGTTCCACAGGCAGCAGGAAGAGAGAGATACTGGGCCTGGGTTGGTCTTTTGAAACATCAAAGCCCACCTCCAGTGACACACTTCCTCCAACAAGGCCACATTTATTCCAATGAGGCCAGACCTACTAATCCTTCCCAAGTACTGCCATTCCCTGAAGACTAAGCATTTAGATATGTGAACCTATAGAGGGGCATTTGTAACCGACCTTTTAAATTATTATTTATTTAACACTTATTTATTACTAAATTCACTTATAACAAACACCAACAATTTCTTAACTATTAATCCTATAAATTCCTACAACCCCTTTAACCTATCCACTAAACCTATTGATAATTATAACAACTACTTTCATAACCTTTTAGAATGATACAGTCTCTGGGGCAGGTCCTCAGTCGTCAGGAACACAGTCTTTGTTGTAGATTCTTTAACGCACTTAGCAGTCCTTTTTCTGGATCTCTCAGATGCAGGTTCGTCAGGGTAAGTTGGTTATTGCAGTCTCACCTTAAATAAGGCTTCATGCTTTCTTCTCTGTGGGAGACCCCAGCCGTCTGCAGGCCAATTTACTTCTTTTGAATCAGGAACTCAGCTGCTCTGCCTCAGTCCTTAAAGCCAGGCACAGTTTCCCCTAGGCCACTGATCAGACAGATCAAACCCCTCTAGGCAAAAGCTGAGCCACAGGGTTTAGTCCTTGGACTTTTGGTGTCTTGCTCAGGCTTTCTTTGCTCACCAGCTTCTTTCTGCTTCAGGGAAATCTGGCCATCAAATGATGGCCAGCACTTTTTTCAGCAGGACTCTTGGAGCTCTCTAGCATCAGGGGCCTCTTCTCCTTTTGGGCTCCATGCACTGTCCTTAAATAGGAGGAACTCTGTTTCAGCTTAATTTGGGCTCCGCCCACTTAGCAGCTGAAAACAATGTCAGGCCAGATACTTTGTTTCTTCAAGTCCATTAAGTCTTTCCTGTTTTTCCTGACTTCAACCTTGTTTTTCAGTCTATTAAGTCTTTCCTGTTTTTGCTGACTTCATGCTGATAATGCTCTTCAGGCCCCGAATTAAGAGACAGTATCAGAAACTCCTATATATTTTTTAAATCTAATTTATCTAACCCCTACAGGCATTTTTATTCAAACCACCACAATGTACATGTGTGTATGCACATGTGTGTGTGCCTGTGCAGGCAAGAGAGGTTGATGTTGGGTATTTTCTTCAGTTGTTTTCTGTGTGTGTGTGTGTGTCTGTGAAGGCCAGAAGCTATTGTCAGGTGTCTTTCTTAATCATTCCTATTTTATTTACTGAGAAGTAGGTTCTTTTACTGAACCCCAAGAACACTGATAGGTTAGTCTAACTAATCAGCTTTCCACAGGGATCCTCTGTCTCTGGGATTACAGACAAACTGCTCTGTCTGCGTTCCTTTTTTATGTGGATACTAGGGAACCAGATTAGGCTACTGAGTGAGACCTTGTCTTAAAAAACCAAAACCAACCAACCAAATAAATAAAAATAGAAATGCAGAGTTTGGTAGTGTACCAGGCATTAACAGAATGTTTTAAAGGATCAATATATCTTTTTTTCACTCCCATATAATTGTAAGTATAATACACCATTACTTGCTAAAACATGTTTTTAGACTTCTCTGTTTTTATGTCTGATGAAAGAGATTTAATTCTTAGTGTCTGCCCAGGTTCAAAGATGCTTTGGTTTGACACATTTTGTGAAATAAGGTGATCATGCCATTTGTCACCAAATATTGCTACATAATTGAACTTCATTCTACTTACACAGAACAAACAAAAGCGCTAAAAATTTCTATGATTTCATGTAACAGGAAAAACTCTGTATTCCCTTTGTGGGAATACTATACCAAGAGTATGGTAGCTATGTCCATGAGTATCTGTAAGAATACATTTTAAGCTGGGCATGATAGTGCATTCCTTTAATCCTGACACTTTGAGGCAGAAAGCAGGCAGATCTCTGTGAGCTTGAGGCCAGCCTGGTCTTCATAGTGAGTTACAGGATAGCCAGGGCTATGTAGAGAGACCCTGTCTCAAAAAGCAAACAAGAAAACACAAATACATTTTATACATTTAAGCCAGGCATGGTGTAATGTATCATGCCTCTAATCCTAGTACTTGGGAAGCAGAGGCAGGAGGATATCTCTGAATTTGAAGCCAGCTTGGTCCAGAGTAGTTATAGGCCAGCTAGGGCCACATAGTATGACACTGTTTCAAATAAAATCAAAACCCAAAAACTCAAGTAACAAAATAAGCATTTTTAAGAGCTGAGCGTGGTAACACATGTCTGTAATCTAAGCACGTAGGAGACTGAGGCAGGATCGCAGAGGTTTGAAGTCATCCTGGGCTACTTAGTGAGTAGCTCAAAACAAAAAACCCAAAGGCTTTAAAATCCCAAACAAGCAAATCCACTTGGATGCTGCCTCTGCTACACTGTTAAAACTTCCAAAAAAGCAAAACCAGGGCCTGGAGAGATGTCTAGTGGTTAAGAGCACTTGCTGTTAACACAAAGGACCTGGTTCCATTCTCAGCACCAGCATAGCAGATTATAACCTTTGATGGCTCCAGTTCCAGTGGATCTGACCCCTCTCTGGCCATTGTGGACATTTCCTGTGTGTAATGCCCATATATTCAGGCAAAACACTTGTATATATAAAACGAAAGTAAATAATTCTTTAAAAATAAAACAAAATAATGCATTTTGCAGAAATGTTTCATTTCCACAAGAAAAGCTAAGATGTGATTGTTTTTATGTTGCTCATAAATTCACTAAAGCCTATAAAATTCTTCAGATAAGCAAGACAAGTTGCTGATCTTAGAAAAACAAATCAAGGTCTGGATAATTGGATCAGCTGTTAAGTACTTGTCACTCTTGCAGAGGACTTGGCTTTGGTTTCCAGCACCCACACAATGGCTTACAACAGTCTGGATCTCCAGGCCCAGGAAATCCAGTGTACTCTTCTGACTTCCATATAAATATATACTTAAAAATTCACTGACAATAACAAAGGCTTTTCATCAATATTCCATTCAAAACATTTGAAGATACTGAAATGCCTGCTGAAGAGGTTTTTCTGCCTGTTTGCTTTTGCATCTCTTTGAGGCATACAGATACATGATTTTTTACTGGGAAGCATAAAAAAGAGATACATGATACAGAGTTAAGATCTGTATTCCTATTATTGAATCTTTATTTTTGGTTTGTTGGTAGAAAGTTATATGGATAACCAAGCCATAACTAGTTAAATGGAAAGACTATCAGTTTACAAAGCATCTTTTTTTTTTGAGACAGGATTTCTCTGTCTATCTTGGGCTCACTTTGTAAACCAGACTAGCCTTGAACTCACAGAAATCCACCTGCCTCTGCCTCTGCCTCCCCAGTGCTGAGATTAAAGGCATGCATCACCACACCTGGCAAAAGCATCATTTTTTTATAAACAACAATACATATAAAATCCAAACTTCTATAAATTCAGAATTATGAGAACCTATTTAACAGTGTGGACCTTTTCACTTTAAATTTTTAGAAAATATAAGATTATGTGTGGTAAATACATTAGTAGATGTATCTCCATTGTTATATATCTTCAGGTGTTGAAATCTATGAATTTATTTGGAAATGAGTAGTATAGAAACTTTAATTCGATTTTCTTTTAATCCTAATTTACAGTTGTCATGATAACCTTATTTTCAGAGTGTCTATCTACCTAAGGTAATACAGAAGTAGCTCTGCATTAGCAGCAGGTGACTTTTGATACATTGAAAGATGGATCTCAAAGCAGTTTCTTTATTCCTGAGTAGTAGAATACAGTATTTCCTGCTAAAACACCAATTCAGGCATCTGGTTCTCTTCCTCCCTCTCTCCCTCCAATATAAGTTGAGCACTTAGGAACTTGTGTGCTTAACAGTTTTGGAATTTTGGAGCATTTCAGTTTATTCAGATATTACAAAACCCCCAATTGGAAAATTTTCAAAATGTTTGAAATAGGATCTTACACTGTAGCCCAGGCTAGTCTTGAACTCACAGCAATCCTCCTGATTTTCCTCCCAGTTGCTGATATTCTCGTCATGTAACATCATGACTGGCATTTAATGTTTAATATAAAGTAGTGAATGAGTATTAAGAATATTTTCTTTGTTTTTGTTTGTTTGAGAGGATCTTATTGAGCCTTTGAAATAGCTCAGTGGGTAAAGGTGTTTCCCGCTAAGCATAATGACTTGAGTTCCATCCGTAACACTTAATGTTGGAAGGAAAGACCAACTCTCCTAAGTCCAGGTTGGCCTGGGGACTCCTGTGTAGCTGAAGGTGACCTGGATCTGCTCCTCCTGCCCTCTGCTTTCCTAGTGCTGGCATTATAGGACTGCATACCATGCCCCATTTATAGATGAAGTTTTATGAGTCTAAAAGAAGCCAAAGGTCAAACTTAAGATATAATGAGATGTAAACAGGAGAATTTTATGCTAGTTGTGGTGGGTTCCTGCTGTACTCCCTTCTTATCTTCTGGAATTTGAGGGGAGGAGGCCAATTATGAAACAGTCTTTCCCTCTGCTGTCCTCCCTTTCTTCTTATTTCTTTCAGGGGTGGATTTGGAAACTCATGTGTTGGGAGTGAAGTATGAGAAGGAAAGAGAACTCATTTGTTGTTAATCAAGGACATTCCATTCTTTGGGGAGATTTCAAACTGATGCATTTCCTGTTGAAATTTACTGTCACCAGTGAACAGCATACTTTACTTTTTTTGTTGTTTTAAGACAGGATCTCCCTACACAGTCCTGGCGGGCCTGGTACTTGGTGTGTATATTAGGCCAGACTTGCAGAGATTCTCCCTCTTTTACCTCTTGAATGCTGGGATTACAGACATTTGCCATCCATAGCCTGCTTTATTTGTTTATCCATTCGTGTGTGTGTGTGTGTGTGTGTGTGTGTGTGTTTGTGTGTGTGTGGTTCGTTGAGACAGGGTTTCTCAGTGTGACAGCCCTGGCTGCTGGCTGTCCTGGAACTTGCTTTGTAAACCAAGCTGGCCTCAAACTCAGAACTCAAAGAGATCTGCCTGCCTCTCCCTACTAAGTGCTGGGATTAAAGACGTACACCACCAATGCCTGGTACCTGTTTCACTTTTTAAGAGTTTATCGTTATTCATTTATTTTCCTCCCTCCTCTTCAAGGCATCCGACCAAGTAAGTTTCTAAATACTAGAGCTGTGTTCTTTCCTTTTTAGAATGGTTTATTCATATTAAATTAGAGTATACAGGGACCCAAAATAAAAATTATTTTTTAAGTAAATGTTCTTAGTAGGTCATCATATGATATGGAGAATTTTGAAGTCATCCTTCATTTTTTTCATTTGTTTGTTTTGTTTTTCTAGACAGGGTTTCTTTATGTAACAAAGCCCTGGCTGTTCTGTACTCGATTTGTAGACCAGGCTGAACTTGAACTCACAGAGATCTTCCTGCCTCTGTTTCCCAAGTGCTGGGATTAAAGGAGCGTGCCACCATTGTCCAGCTATTTATATTTATTTAACTTTTTAAAAACTTATTTTTTAAAGTTTAATTTATTTTATCATTATATGTATGAATAATTTTCTGACATTTATGTTAATGCAGTACATTTGTGCCTGGCAACTGCGAAGATCAGAAGAGGGCTTTAGCTCCACTGGAACTATAGTTACAGGTGGTTTCTAACCATTATATGGGTGCTGGGATTGAACCTGGGTCCTCTGAAAGAGTAGCAAGTGCTTTTAACTGCTGAGCACCCTCCTCAGCCCTGCATTGTCTTTTGTTTGTTTGTTTATTTTTTAGAGACAAGGTTTCTCTGTGTAGTCATGGCTGTCCTGGAACTTGCTCTGTAGACCAGGCTAGTCTGAAGGCATGAGCCACCACTACCAGGCTCTGCTTTGTCTTTTTTATCTATCTCTCAAGCTTTAATTCAAGACACTTATCATGTTTCATGGTGAAATATTTTTTCTGTCAGTTGTACATTATTAACCCATTTTCTTTCATATTTTTTCATACACTGAGCTGTTTTGTTTTGTCCTGGAGATTAAATATGCTATGCAAAGGGTACTACTGTAGTGTTATAGACTCCAGTGAGGTGATTCTTGTGTTTGTTATATTTTGTGAATGACTGAAGTAATGCAAAGAAAAAGCACTTTGAAGGTAGAACAGAGATTGAAACTTAGCTCTGCCTCTTAATTGACTGGGCAATCTTGGACAAGTTACAAAGCTTTTCCCAGCCTTGTGTTTTATATATGTAAGGAAAGATGGGTGTTTACCTTTATGCTGTAAATTAAATGAGATGTGAAATATCAAGCGGGATTCAGTTCTGGTAGTTCCTCTTATAGTTGAAAATTGAAGTCTTGGAAGAAAGTTTAAGGTGACAAAGGAAGTTTTTTGTTTTTTTTTTAGAATAAAATAATAGAACTTATAATTGATAAATATAATTTTTGTTATATATTTTTAAAACATAATTTATTTTTATGTAGTGTTCATTGGTGTTTTGTCTGCATATGTCTGTATGAGGGTATCAGAAGCCCTGGAACTGGAGTTACAGTCAGGTACGAGCTGCCATGGTGCTGGGGATTGAACCTGCATCCTCTAGAAGAGCAGTCAGTGCTCTTAACTGCTGAGCCATCTCTCCAGCTTCCTTGTTACATTTTCTTAAGATGCATCTTTATTGTAATGGAGTTGGCTGTGCTGTAGTTGTCATTTTACATTATGGCAGAATAGGTATCTGTTGGTTTGAATGAAAATCTCAGATAATGGTATGACGAAAAATGTTGGATTTGATGGGCTTTTGATGGCCTATAAGATAATACTGTGGGAAAGCTTGGATTCTCGACTGATTTAAAAAAGTGATTCAGAGCTGGGTGTGGTGGTTTATGTCTTTAATCCCAGCACACAGGAGACTGAGACAAGAGGGTCTCTGTTGAGTCTTCAGAATCCAAAAAGCTAGATAAGGTGTGTATTTGTGATCTTAGCACTGGGCAGTCACACATAGGTAAGTCACTGGGGCTCCCTGATCAGTCAGCCTAACCAAATTGGCAAACCCCCAGGCCACTGAGAGACCATGTCTGAAAAGATAAAGTGGATAGCTGTGGAAGAATGACACCTGAGATCGTCCTCTAACCTTCACATGCATGTGTGCTCATGTATATGCAATACCTGCCCTACATTAACACATACATATATTCAATTAAAAAGTGACCCAATCAGAATATAACATATATATGTATGAAACTGTCAAAGAATACATTTAATAAAAAAAAAAGTGATTCAGGAGAGTTCAGCTCAGAATGTGAACAGTTTACCCATTTATTTCTTTTATTGTGCACAAGAGAATTTATTGCATCATAAAATATTACTATATAAGTTTAAAAGAGCTCTCGTAAGAACTATAAATACAAACTTCAAGTGATCAAGATGATCAAGTGTTACATCAGTTTAACCAGCAACATTTTTTTTCTTTTGGAAAATAAAATATGTTATGCAGTTATTGGTGCTTAGATATCCTGCAAATTATTAGTAGAGTATCAGCTTTTGGAATCAGATGCTTTGTTCGTTCACCAATTGTTATGGCTTCTCATTCACATTTCTTTCAGAATAAAATGAAAAATAATTATATAAGTCTGGAGAGGGAAGTTTTCTTTTTTCTTTTTTAAATCTGTGGGCTGCAAGAAAAAGATAAAATAGAGAGAAAAATACAAAAGATTTTTAAATTAACATAGTTAACTATATGTATTAGGGTCCTCTGGAGGAACAGAACTTATAGAATGAATCTATACATACATACCTACCTATACACACACACACTAGAATGGCTTACAGACTGTATCTAGCTACTCTAACAATGTTTGTCTACCAACAGAAGGTCCAAGAATCCAATAGTTGTTCAGTCCATAGACTGGAAGTCTCATCTGGCTCTAATACCAGTAAAGGAATAGATTTACTGGGGACAGGGGAAGAGCATAAAGGCAAAGAGTGAAGAGCTTCCTTCTTTCATGTCCTTTATATAGACTGTCACCAGGAGGTATGGCCCAAAATAAAGTGGATCTTCCCACCTCAAGTGATCTGAATAAAAGTAGGTTTTCCCACTTCAAAAGTTTTAGTTATAAAAAATCCCTCATAGGTGTACCTAGCTGTTTGGATTTTAGTTAATTCCAGATATACTAAAGTTGACAACCAAAAACAGCCATCACACTAAATTTAAATGCAGGCTTTCAAATTATGGCTAGTAATGTAGGGAAGAGTTTAGGAAGAAGATGCAGTTTGAAAGGGGCATAAATAGGTTTTTCTTTATTTTTTCTTTTATTTTTTATTATTAATTTTTTTATGTTTGTTACTTTAGGTTACATCTCCATCACAGTTCTCTCCCTCCATCCCTCCCAGTCTCACTCTCCCACCCTCTCTCCCCTCTCCCACTTATCCTACTTCTCCGATGTGGGGTGCCTCCACAGATCAGCCCCAACAGTTCATTGGACACATGAGGGCTAAGAGCTTCTTCTTGCACTGGGGGCCTACATGGCAGCTCCACTAGAGGAAAATGTCCAGCTAATAGGTACCAAGGATCATGAGAAACCTTTTTCTTTTTGGTCACTGACTACTGCTCACTTGAATTGAAAGAGTCAAAGTTATAATAAAAAATATGGGTAATAAATTATTTAACAGTATTTAGATTATTGTCAATTGGTTTGGTGGCTAATCCTTAACCATCTATTATGAATAGGCACACAGAGACCACGTGGATTTCTACCAAGCCTAGGCCTGAGTTGAGGAATCTTTTTTTTTTTTTTTTTTTTTGGTTTTTCGAGACAGGGTTTCTCTGAATATCTCTGGCTGTCCTGGACTCGCTTTGTAGACCAGGCTGGCCTCGAACTCACAAAGATCCACCTGCCTCTGCCTCCCAAGTGCTGGGATTAAAGGCGTGCGCCACCACCGCCCGGCTGAGTTGAGGAATCTTAGCCCATCTAAGCGAGCTCTTAATTCTATTGCCCAAATATCCCATATATACATACGTCCCCTTGGACTGCCATTCTCCATGATATGTTGATGTTCCTGGCCATGTGGAATGAGGTTCCTTTTTCTAACCCATGGTGTGTGCCTCCTCCTTCCTGCTGCTCCTGGCTGGAATCAATTAATCCTCTGTCTAAAGCACAGGCTTCCTGTTCTAATCCCAGGAAGTCCCACCTTTCTCTGTCTTTGCCCAATCTCAGGCCTCGCCATTTTATTTAACCAATCAGAGACAATGTAAGTAACAGACAGCAAGCAGGACCAATTAGTTAACATTTAGAATGCTTAACACTACCCCAACAATTCCCTCCTTTTGTCTAAAAAAAAAAAAGGCTAAATTTTTTAACTCATATAGTAAAAAAAATAAGAACAAATATGAAACAATCAAGAAAACCATTTATAAAAGTTATGCACATGTTTAGCCTATTTGTATCAGGCAATCTTGAAGAAGGAAAAAAATCATCTATCTTGGTATGTCTAAAGTTCTGAACCTGAGTAATTTCTATCATATCCTATATTTATAAGCCTAAAGATTTTATTTAGACTTGAAAATATCTTTTTAAATCCTAAACAACTAAATTTCTATTGAAATTTTATAACTATTATGGCTTCAACCCCATCAAAGACATAAGAAGGGATAAAGTTATTATTTGAGTGAGTAGGAAGCACAGAAGAGCAGCTTCCAAAAAGAAATATGACAGTTTGCTGCCTAGACAGTCCCAAATATCTCTCCATACCGTTGGAGCATCATCTTCAGCCTTCTGGCCAAGCATTTTTCACAGACTAAATTGTGCAGCAGGAAATAAGGATTTTCCCATTCTGTCTCTGCAGAATCAGGACATCAACTTACCTGCATTTAAGCTCTGGTCCATCTTTGGACTATATATAGTCTGTTGAGAGAGCAGGGGCATTTTTGCCCAATAGGAATTATCTCCTCATGGGAGATTTCTTTTTGAGGAATCATCTCCTGATGGGAGATTTCTTTTTGATGCTCATTGTCTTCTTCCAAGTCAAATGAGAGCTGTCAGGAGCTGACTGTCTTAAGTCAAACAATTCTTAAAATAATAAAAACATCTTTAAATGCCATTTTCTGTATGCCTCTGAGGGTTTTGAAGACAACTGCTATTTTATTTATAAATCTATCTATCTATCTATCTTTGAACAAGCAAACTGTATATTTTTATCCATTTATTATCTGTTTAACCTAGTATTTGACATGACCAGGAGCTTGACTGGCCAGTCAATTTGTATTATCCAGACTCCTAAATAGATTGCAATAGCAACCCATAAAAGGATCGGAGGTAAACCTATACTTTTAAATGATTTGTACAGGCACAATACCTTATACAAGAGTTGAAATATACATATTATGTGTCAAAATATAAAATTCTATACTAATGAATCAAACTTAATCTTATTTTTGTATCAATATACAAAATTCTATACCAATGTATCAAAAATAACCTTATTTAAAGAATAAAAATAATTTTAAGTTTCAGAGCAGATTCAATAATCTATCCTTATATCTTATCATTTCTATATTATATACATATATTCCCCCTCTTTTTCTTTTCTCTATCCTTCTTTCTCTCTTATATAGTGGGAAAAGACTTGAAAAGAAAAAGAGATCTCCAAGTCTAACTTCCTATACCTTGCTTAACAAGACCATATAACAATTTGTAACCATTACCTCTAAACAATATTTATAACACATCAAATGACCAAAGAATCATCCACCCCACTTTTTGGGAATGGGACGTCGCTCTCTTAAAACTTCTTCTGGCTGAATTGGGTCGCAGAAAACCTGTTTAGGGGCCCAAATAAAATGAAAAAAAAAATGATTAAGCAAGTAAATTGTAACATTTGTTGTCCAGTCTCTATGTGCTCAACAATTTGAATGTCCTGAGCAGTTTGTAGTCTGGACTTTGGGTAGGAAAATTCAGGGCTTTATTGATGTCTTGTCTGGAAAATTCTTTGAGGCTGGGCCATCTCAGCAAGCTGTTTGAAGTTCCTCTGGATGCAGATTTTTGAGGAAACAGCTATTGAGGCAGTCTGTGAGGCTGGATCATTTGAGTTACTTGTCTTGTCTTCTTTGGACTCAGGTCCCATTGTTCTGAAAATATATAATTTCTCACAGGTAACATATAGTTCTTCAATTACCAAGATGCCTTCGATGTGCAGAATGCACAAATCAATTAAGGAATATTTTCTGTTCTTTGAACAGAAGAAAGACATTTGGAAGTCTCTATTCATGCCATATAAAAACATGAGATATAATAGTATTACATATATATGCTACATACAATCTATTTTAAATTGAAAATACAGCATAAGACTGTATGGAGTTTAAGTATTCTCTTCAACAGTTGACATATATTTATTAATTGATTAAAACAGGTTTATTCTGTGTTGTTCTGGCTTTTTGTAGATTAGGTTGGCCTCAAACTCAAAAGGAACCAATCTGTCTCTGTCTTTGTCTCCCATGTTTTGGGAACAAAGGTATGCATTTACATATTTTTTCTTTCCCTTTTTCCTTTCTTTGGAGTTTTAATTTCTATGTGGATATATCTATCCTTATTGAGACAGGGTTTCTCTTTGTAGCTTGGGCTGTCTTGATTTGCTCTGTAGAGCTCTGTAGGTTAGATTGGCCTTGAACACACAAGGAACCTGCTTTTTCCTTGTCTCCCAAGTTTTGAGATCAAGGTATGAATTTAAATAATTGAATTACCCTTATTAAACAATAACAATACTTAAACCATTTGTATGAGTTTGAGTTCCAATTCTCCCATGGAAACTCCATTTTTAAGGAGATTGCTGTAGGGTAGCATGATGTGCTACTTTATGTTAGCTTTTCTTAACTGTTGGCTGTGGGAGGCATGCAGTTTGCATGTTCTTCCCTAGCCTGACTCTGGATCCTTACATTGATTAACAGAATGTATCTCTGTCTCTCTCCCATTTTTTTTTCTGAGACAGGATTTCTCTGTGTATCCTTGTCCTGGACTCACTTTGTAGACCAGGCTGACCTTGAACTCACAGAGATTAGCTTGCCTCTGCCTCCCATGTGCTGGGATTAAAAGTGTGCACCACCACACCCAGCCATTAACAGATCTCTTTTAGGGGCAAAATGCCTCTTAAAACCAGTTCTCCAGTGGTAGCCCCACAACTAAGGAGACTGGCTTGTGACACTTTTCTCTTTACGTAAACTTAAGATTATGTGGTGTATGTATCCATTAGATCAGTAAGGACATTATTAAACTTAACATCAAGGAAAAAATGTGTCATTTTTGAATTCTAGACTGACTTTAGTAAGCAGCCTTGTCTTATCAGCAGGTTTCCCACCCTGCCTTCATTGTTTAAACTAGGCTGTTCTAGAATCCAGAGATCTGCCTGCTTCTTCCTCTAGTGTGATGGGATTAAGGGTGTGCGCCAGTACCACCCTGCTCAAATATTTCACTTAAATCCCAGATTTTAGTAACTCTGTAACCTTGAGAGTAACTTTTAACTGTAGTGACAATTCAAAATTGGCCCAAAATCTTCAAAAATTTTATGTTTTAGCAATGCCAAACCAGAAAAATATCCTTTCTACCTCCTAATATAGGAAAAATCAAAGACATCTAAACAAAAATCAAGCAAAGAAACAACATTCCAAAAGCCTTGGCATGTCTAACCATGCCATCCAATGCTGCAATTAAAGCTTTGTTAATTATTCCTTAAAAACTAGTCGAGACTGTATTTCACTGGTGGACCCTTCCCATAAAGCCCTGAGAAGCACCTCATAGCCAGGGAGCTCTTAGCTCCAGCTGCCATCAGTTTTGCCTTATTTATCGGGAAAGGCCTCCCTCCTTGCTTCATTATCAATGTTGGCAATTTGGCATTCCATCTGTAAATTGTTTCATTTAAGACTATCCTAGTCAGAACTTTCTCAAAAAAGATACACAAAAACACAATTGTCAGGGTAAAAATCATTTGCACACTAAGAGGAACAAACTCAATTGGAATACGCACGTGTTGGGGCATTATGAATTCCTCTATTTTTAATCTAGGCGGTTAATTCTGCTCTGAAATACTGTTTAGAAGGCTGCCAGATTTTTAGTACATAAGGAGAGCTAAGCCTTAGCTCTCAGTCTTTGCTGCAAGGCAACAGCTTTTGTTAAGGTAGCCGCACCTTTGAAATGCATTTGAGTCTGGTTCCCTGCTCTTGGGCTAGGAAACCAGTTTTCACCAAGGAATTCTCACACTGTAAGCATGGATTCTAATTGCCAAACACTGGGCACCATTTGTAATAAAAAAAATATGGCTAATAAGTTACTTAACAGTATTTAGATTATTGTCAATTGGTTTGGTGGCTAATCCTTAACCATCCATTATGAATAGGCACACAGAGACCACGTGGATTTCTACCAAGCCTAGGCCTGAGTTGAGGAATCTTAGCCCATCTAAGCTAGCTCTTAATTCTGTTGCCCAAATATGATCCCATATATACATACGTCCCCTTGGACTGCCGTTCTCCATGATATGCTGATGTTCCTGGCCATGTGGAATGAGGTTCCTTTTTCTAACCCATGGTGTGTGCCTCCTCCTTCCTGCTGCTCCTGGCTGGAATCAATTAATCCTCTGTCTAAAGCACAGGCTTCCTTCTCTAATCCCAGGAAGTCCCACCTGTCTCTGTCTTTGCCCAATCTCAGGCCTTGCCATTTTATTTAACCAATGTAAGTAACAGACAGCAAGCAGGACCAATTAGTTAACATTTAGAATGCTTAACACTACCCCAACACAAAGTTTTAGTAATGTCTTTTCCTACTACTATTTAATGGCTTATTAACTTATAAGACATTACTCATGGATCTTTATCTGTTTCTAAAATTTAAAGATTTGGTGTTTTAGATTTTGAATAAGGTCATCATTGCAGCTTAATAATTTAGACTTGAATGGAGGATTCTCTCCCAAGCCAAAGGGATTCAAACTAAGGGCTAGTAAGTTGTTCACCACTCCGATTAAGAATAGATGTGTGTTGAATAATTTTTGGGGCACTCTTCCCTGACCTGATCCTTTAGCCACACCCAAATGAGAATAAAGGTGATCAGTGTTGGTAGGGTGGAATGATAGACTGCACCAAGTACTGTGTAGATGGTTACCATTGTACTATAGCACTACTGCTTAGACTTTTATTAAATATAGTACTGTGGACACAAGTTTAAGTCGGACATTTCTTGTCTGCAGTAATTATATGTTATAGATTATTTTGATAATTAAAGTAGTACATGCAAAATATCTCTTGTATGGTGTATGTAATATAATATATGCTTTATAAATCCATGTGAGTTGTAGTTTGGTAAGCAATTGAGAGCATCAATTAAATTATGGTCTGTGACTATCTTCTAAAGAGTTAACTTGTGGATTGGGAATTGCAATGAATCCAAAGACAAACTGTTCTAGTGATACCAAACCGTTTTATCTCGGGCACTTTTCTCTGTATAGGTCATGATTCTTTTCATCATCGCTACATAGCTTTTACAGCTTCTGTCATACTTTATTTTCCTTCCTTTCTTCATTGTTTTTCAAGATAGGGTTTACTCTGTGTAGCCCTGGCTGTCCTGAAACTGGCTCTATAGATCAGGCTGGCCTTGAACTCAGAGATCCACCTGCTTCTGCTTCTGTGCTTGGATTAAAGGTGTGAGCCACCACACCCAGCTCTCCTGCCATTTGAAGTAGAAGAGGGAATGTAATAGTAAATTTTTATTTATGAAACATATATTTATTAATACTTAATGGTTACCTAACGATTACCTATAAAAGTTCCTAAATCCTAAAACCCAAACCCTAACTCTAATCTAAAACACTGTAATACCTATAAAACAAACACTTAACTTTAAATTTAAATTTCTCAAAAGGATATTCTCTCAGATTAATTCTATGGGCATGAATCCATAGGAATGGCTGGTTTTCATCAAATCTTTTAGTCTTAAAGTTTATGAGTCTCATTCATCATATCTTAAGGCAGTTTATAAATTTAATCTATTTCAACCATTGAGATGGGGTGGCCCTTCTATTAAGCAAGAATTGCCTCTGCAGTCTTAGAGCCCAATTATTTACAAGATGAAAAGTCTCCTAGGCTCACCATTCAGATGCTTTGGGCCTCCAAGGGTCTCTCTACAGTGCTCAGTTCAATCCAATGCCTCCGGACTCTGAGGGGAGAGAACTCCCCACATAGACAATCAGGGAGTATCTGTCCTGGACCCGCAGCAGGTTGGTACAAGGGTACAAGATGATGATAAGCAACTGAGCGTGGTGAAGCCTCTTGGCAAGATGAGGAGAAAGGCGGGGCAAGGCCCCATGGGCTTCTGACTTGAGTCGTAATGTGTCCAAAAGATCCAAAAGATCTCAGCATGAACTCTGGCCTCTTGTTGCTATGGTTCCTGGCGGGCTTTGCAGGGCACACCCCCACAACAATGTGTCATCTGGTCCCATGATCAAAAATTTCATCTGCCTTTAGTGGCGCCCAAGGACACACCACGTCCGGATCTTTTACCTGAATATTCAGGCTTTTGCTATTCCAAGATCTCTATGCTGCTAAATGCTATCACTAAACCCACCATAAGGGAAAGGCATTTCTTCTTGTGCAGGTGATGCATTTGTTCTTGTCTCCCTCGTCCTCCTCCACATCCCAGATCTTTCTTTTTTCCTTTCACTCATGAAAACCATTTTAACTAAAATAAACCAGTAGACTTTGCATGCTATCTCATTGGCCAAATTTGTTTCACATGTCCATTCTTGTTCTGCTGCATGGGTGATAAGAAAGTGATCATCTTGATTGGGTCTTTAGCCCAAAATAAGGTAACTATGACAGTGACAGAGCTTTCATTATAACTGTTTTTCCCAGTTTGTTGCTGGACAAAAATTGGTCACAGGGATCCATTTCTAATGTACTGTTATTGATTCCTATGAAAGTATTATTGTATTAGTGTTAGACTACCAGACACATTGCTGGAATTCTGGTTGTCTCAAGCAGGTTGTGAATCATAGATTCCATATAAACTATTTATATCTTTTCCCAAGTCCTTTTGAATTTAATATCTTAAATCAAAAAGAAGGGTTTTATATTTGCCTTAGGTAGTGGCCAATAAGCCAGTGAGCTCTTAGGAATCTCCTTTTAGGAATATAGGAGTAGTTAAAAATTTCATTGTTTCTGGACCTTTGATGGTTTACAGAAGTATTGATCTAAGAACCCTGTAGACAGTTTTATTTACTTCCTTTTAGTTCTTAGGCGAGAGGTTAGTGGAGTGGCTGGACAGAAAATCAGGAAAGACAAATAAGAACTAGAGTGTCCTGTCTGGATCATTTCCCCTTCATTAACGGAGGATTGACAGTTCAATCTTGAAGGATAAAGTGTTAAAGAGTGTTTTACCTGAGGAGACCTGTGATGGCAAGTTGGCATTTTCCTTTATAAATCTTTGAGATACCCATTTGAATCCTGCAGTTGTCATTCTGTGCTGTTGGTGTCAATACTAAGCAGCTACTTGTTTTCAGTGACTAATGTAGCTGAGTGCAGAATCTTATCTCTGTCCTTTGTTCTACTGCGGCAGATTTTTTTGTCATAGGTAGGGCAGGACTAACTTACGGACTAGTAGCTGATAACTTCATTTTGCTTCAGTATATTGCTTGGGAATGCTTTATTTTAATGTTCCATTTGATCTCCTTTTTGGTGTTCATGTATAAGTCTTGTCACCCAGATGTTTTTTGTTTTGGGAGTTTTGAAATAAAGTAATTCTGATTTAAAAGAAAAAGTTATTTTTGGTATTATGACAAAGTAATACTATGTCTACGGTCCCAGGGAAACAGTTGGAGGATGTGTGTCCTCTGGATTGTATTGTAGTGTTATTTGTTTTCCCTTTCTAGTGGGTAGAAGATGAGGGTAGTCAACTGAGACTCTGTTGTATATCCTTTTCTGTATGTTTGGAATTTTGAACTGTGTGAATATTACCTACTATCCAAACTAAAATTGAGTGACCTAGTAATATTGATAAATGTTTTACTGCATGTCTATTAAACATAATGTGTCTTAAATGTTTGTGACAGTTATTGCTGACATTTAACTTTTGGCATCTAATTAGTGTTAGTGAAGTTATTTTCTTTCTTTCTAGTGAACTAACTTCCTTCTTTCCTTCCCTCCTTCCTTCCCTCCTTCCTCCCTCCCTCCCTCCCTCTCTTCCTTCCTTCCTTCCTTCCTCCCTTTTTTCCTTCCTTTATTCTTTCCTTCCCAGATCCAACTAGCCTTGAACTTGTGGCAGTCCTGAGCCTGCCTCTCAGGTGTAGGGATTTCAGATGTGTGCCACTATGCTAGGCTACTAGTTATTATTTACTTGATTCATTAAAAATTTAAATTATGGCTGGGCGTTATGGCGCATGCCTTTAATCCCAGCACTTGGGAGGCAGAGGCAGGCGGATTTCTGTGAGTTCAAGGCCAGCCTGGTTTACAAAGTAAGCCCAGGACAGCCAGGGCTATACAGAGAAACTCTGTCTCTAAAAAACCAAAAAACAAAAATTTTTTGAATTATGTTTACCCATTTATTTTTTCCATTTTTTTGTGTGTGGTGTGTGTGTTTGTATGCATGGTTTCTTTTACATGTATATGAGCATGTGTGTATTTGAGTATGAGGATGTGTGGACGTGTACGTGTGTGAGTATTCATGTGGAGACCTGATGTTGGAGACAAGGATGATGGGAATCATCCTTGATTATTTTTTGGTCTTATTCTTTGAGGCAGAGCCTCTCAGTGAAACCCAAAGCTGGCTGCTGTGGCTTGTCCTGTAAGCCAGTTTGCTCTAGGGGTCCATTGTTTCTGCCATCTGGCCTAGAATTCCAGGTGCCTACCATGCCCTCTTTCATTTACATGGTTTTCTGGAGATCTGAACTCTGGTCCATACATGTGTTCAGTAAGCACTTTAATCACTGAGGCATCTTCCAAGTCCCCACGTCTGTCCGTCCATCCATCTAATTTGTATGTGTGTGTGTGTTTATGAGCAAACACATGATGGTATGCATATAGAGATCAAGTGACAACTCATCAGAGTCAGTTCTTCATTTCAACCATGTGGAGCTAGGAGACCCCAACTCTGATGGTCAGATGGTTATCCACTGAGCTATATTGCTGCCCCCAAACTAACTTTTTGATGGGAAACAGATCAGAGCCATTTGTGTTGTTACCTATCTGTAATCCTAATACAGGCAGAATTGTCGATGTAAGGCCAGCCCTAGCTATTTGCAAAATCTTGTCTCAAAAGGAATGTACTGTGATTTCCTCTTGAGGACAAGGGTGGGACTTGACTAGGAAGTGCCATGAGGGAGCTGTCTGGAACGCTACCATCCTATATCTTGACTGATGTATAGGCTACACAGCTATATGATTGTCAAAAATGTGATAACTTATACACAATGTTGGTATACTTAGCTGTATGTAGCTTTCCGTGATAGGCTAAGAAAACATTGGACTGCATGCTGAAAGAGTTAAGAACAAATGTTTTAGTGTACACAGTTTTGCACTGATTTGTTACAAGCAGTTTGTATCAAAAGTAAAATGAATGAACGGATGGCTAGAGACAGAGAAATAGATATATTAAGATGTGCTATGGCAGGGTTAGGTAGTGGCTACATAGATGTCAGCTGCAAATTTACTCTGTGCTGGAAACTTCACAGCTAACTATTGAGACTCTTCTCTCACCTTCCTGCTTGTGTCTGGGAACTAAGGTGGAACAAAGCTATCCGTAAAACACTAAAGTTAACTGTACTGAAATTACTGGATATACAGCAACAATGAGTGCTCTATGTAACCAGGGGAGTAAGGCTAGGTGTAGCTCAATTATACGACATGTACCTGATATGAATGATACCCCGAGTTCACATCCTTTTAATATTTATGTATATGAGTGCTCTGTTTTCATGCATACCCAAAGAGGGAGTCAGATTCCATTACAGATGACTGTGAGCCATCATGTGTTGGGAATTGAACTCAGGACCTCTGGAAGAACAGCCAGTGCTCCTAACTGATAGCTGAACCATCTCCAGCCCCTGAGTCCACATCCTTACATGTGTACACCCCTCCCTTCTACTCCCCCATATCCATGTATGGTATGGTTCTTACTGTTTGAGACAGGGTCTCTTGCTGGTTTTTTCCCCCCTTGTTTTGTTTTTTCAAGACAAAGTTTCTCTGTAATAGCCCTGGCTCTCCTGGACTCACTCTGTAGACCAGACTGGCCTTAAACTCACAGAGATCCACCTGCCTCTGCCTCCCAAGTGTTGGAATTGAAGGGATGTGTGCACTACCATGCCCGCCTTGGTCTCTTGCCTTATAGCCTGGGCATCCTTGAATTCACTGTAACCTATACTGACTTCAAACTCATTATGTCCCTCCTATTTCTGCTTCATGAGTACGGGGATTACAAGTGTTCACTATAACCATTATACGCAGTTTAATGAATCTATCAGCAAAGAGAAAAACACTAAAAACTTGTTGGATTTAGTGTTCATCTCAACAAATTAGAAAAAAACACACAACAGAATATGTGTCTAAAAACATTATGAGAGCTGGTAACACATGCCTACAGTTTCAACATGTAGGAGGCTAAGACAGGAAAGTTGAAATTTCTAGACCAACTGTGATATGTAGGGAAACTGTATTTCAGAAAACCAAAAACTCAGCTTACCAAAGTAATAGGAAGAGAATAGTTATCATAAGTCGGGGGTTACTGTATAGTATTGAAGACTATCAAGTTGACACATGTGTACGTACTGATGATGTTTTAGAAGACCTCTTATTAAAGTCATGACAAGACAAATATACCCCTATGTGGCGGTTAGATTTATGTTGTTATGACTTGGCAAGGCTGTATAAGTACTCAGTTATTTAATCAAATACTAAACTCTGTGTTGCTATGAAGGAATTTTGTGGATGTAGTTGACATTTACAGTCAGTTTACTTAAGGTAAAGATGTTACCTTCAATGAAGGTAGTATGCCTTATTCAGTCATTTGAAAGGCCTTAGTAAGAGCAAAACTGAAAACTTCTAGGACTTCTTCAAGCTCCAGCATTAATTGCCACTTGAGTTTCTAGTCTGCTAGTCTACTCTACAAATTTCAGACTTGTCAGCATTCTCAAATACCTGTATCTCTATATCTGCCATTTACCTATGTATCTTCTTTTTCTCTTGTTCATTCTCTTTCTACTGAAGAATAATGATGAATTCTCTCCTCAATATCAGAAGATATGGAAAAAGGACTAAGAGTACAGCATTAGTAAGAAAAGATGTCAAATTTCCCATCATTTAAAAACAGTAAGGATCTAAGCATGGAGGTGTGTGACTGTAATTCTGGTGTTCCATGCCAGTCTGGCTACACAGTCAGGCCTTGTCTCAAAGCAAACAAACAAGCACACACCAGTGAGGACTGTCTAGATAGATTCACCTGAGAATAGATACAAAATGTGAGAACTAATATGAGTTGAGCAAGGCTGCTGGTTATAATAAAATGAACATTGCTTGTAACACTAGAAACCATCATTTATGAAAGTAGCAGGAAAATGATTCTGCTCACAAGAGCAGTAGTAAACACACTGACTAAGAAGGACACTCTCAAGATTCAATCTTAAGTGCTGTGCCAAAACTTCATGGAGAGAATTAAAAAAAAAAAACTTTCTGAAGTAAAAAAAAGAGTTGAACTAATGTAGAAATATATGCTGATCCGTAGATGACAGACTCATTTATGCATCAATTCTCTAGCCTATATAGTGGAATTCTAATATAGATTTCAAAAAGACTTTTTCCCTCATCAAACTTGTGAAACAGATTCTAAACTTAAAAGTGTGAAATCTGAGAACAGTCAAGACAATTCTGAAGTATCAGGTGATATTTGGAAGAATTGCCTTGTCAAATAAAAACTTGAAGTGCTGTTCTGATAGGAGGTTATTACTGTTTGTACAGGATAGGCTCTGTGGCTCAGTCTGTTGCTAGGCTGCTTCAAATAAATGTATTTTGTTTGTTTGCTTCTTTATGCATGTTTTGCTTTTCTTTAGACATGGTTTTGGTATGTATCCCTGGTTGGCCTAGTACTTTTTGTATACCTCAGGCTGACCTTGAACTTGCAGCAGTCCTGCCTCAGCTTCCCAAGTACTAGGACCATAGGCAAACACCACAATGTCTGGTTTTATTCTGTTTAAAACATGAAGCTATAATATTTTTCCATTTTGAATTTTACTTGAGTATTATAGCTCTCGTGTTTTAAATTAATGATTTGTTTTTGAGACACGGTTGAGGCTGGTCTTGAACTTCTTTTGAAGCCAAGATTGACCTTATACTCGTGATCCTCATGCCTCTGCCTCTGCAGTGCTGGGATTATAGGCATACGCCACTATGCCTGACTATACTGTTTTTGCCACACCTCCTTATCTTTTTCTTCTGTTCTGTAGAAGCAGAGTAAAGTGATAGTACCTCGTGTGCTATTTAATTGCACCAGGTGTAAAGTGCACATGGTGTTTCTCACAAATGCAAAGCAGTGAGCCAAGTGAGCTGAGCTGGAATTACACTAGCTCTATGTTTCAGTCTGAATTTAAGATGAGTTCTATGCACCGTTCGAAAGGGTGACTGTCAGGTCGTGGGGAGCTGCTGAAAGGTTTTGTGTTTTTCACTTATAATTTGCAGTAGTAGTATTTACTAGGACTTCAGGCATTTTGTTTTAGACATTGTCAAAAGGAAGGTTACATGGGTCCTTTTAAAAAAATAAAAGACTAGCCAGTCATGCTGTTGCACGACTTTGATCCTACAGGATAAAGAGGCAGGAGGAGCTCCAAGACAGCCAGGAAGACAGACTCTGTCTCAAAAACCAAAACCCAGAAAAACAAACAAAAAGGCTATCACAAACCTTTTCTGGAGAAGGATTTGCTTAGCTTGGGGGACAGTTAGAAGAAGAGCATGTCAAATTAATGTGGCTTTTTATAAGTATAAAATTACATAAAAAGGGGCTGCAAAGATGACTCAGTGGAAGGGTGCTTTGCTGCTCTTCCGGTGGATCTGAATTACATTTCCAATATCCATGTTGAGCACCTTACTCCAGGTGCAGGGGTTGTGATATCCTTTTCTGGCCTTTTTCTGAGTGCCTGCACTTTCATGGCACATGTGAAATGAGGCAACAGTAGGAAAGATACTGGTAATCCTTTTCTTTTTTTTTAATATTTTTACACTTTCAAAAAATGAAGTATATTTTTCTTCACTTGGAAGGAACAGTACAAGTTTTATGTACATTAAATTAAATTTAATTGAAAGTTCTGTGTCAATATAAAGCTTAATGCTTGTGGATATAAAAATGTTGAATAAGAGAGTTAGGTGCCAGGCATGGTGGTGTACAGCTTTAGTCCCAGCATACAGGAAGCAGAGGCAGGTGGTTTGAGGTCAGTGTGGTCTATGTAGCAAATTTTCTGACATCCAGGGGAGGAAGGGGAGGGAGCAAGGGAGTGGGATATTTTCAATGTAATGTAGTAGCGAGATGAATAGATGTTTTGGGAGTATAGAATATGATTCTTTGTCTAGAATCTGGTTTCAGTTAGTGATTTCTGTAAGAGGTGATACCTAAATTAAAACTGATTAGATCTCATAACAATGGAAGTTGGTCAAGTTTTCAGGAATGATAAAGTTTAGCTTTTGTATGTATATGTTTAGTGTTGGTGTGTGTATGTGATGTCTTCCCCAGTGCTATTCATGTTACTTTTGAGACAATGTCTCATTTAACTTGGAGCTTACTGATTCAGGTAGAGTAGCTGGTTAGTGATCGCCCTGTCTCCATCTCCCCAGCACTTGGGTTTTTACATGAGTGCTAGGAATCTGAGTTTAGTTTCTCATGCTTATATGGCAAACCAAACTCTCAACTCTCTCTACTCCCAACATATTAAAATAAAAGTTAGTGTTTTCAGGTTTTCAAGTAGTAGAGACTTAACAATAGTACTTACTGCTTTTTATGTTTTTTTTGTGATATTATTGGGAATTTTGTTTACATACAGTAAAATTCATCTCCCCACCCTTTTATTTTTGAGATGATGACTCAGTGTGTAGCCCTGGCTAGCCTTGAATTTAATAGTAGACCACATTGGCCTTGCACTCTCGCAGAACTATCTGCCTCTGCCTCCCAAGTGCTGGGAATGAAGGCATGTAGTTTAATTAACTAATTAATTTTTTGATGCTGGGAATTGGACCCAGGGGCTTGATTTGCTAGGCAACTGCCCTGCCACTTGGGATTTATGTCCACTCTTAGTTTGATGTGGTGCTTTGTTTCTCAGTTAAGAAACTACCTCCATCAGATGGCCTGTGGGAAAATCTGTGATGCATTTTCTTTTTGATTAGTGATTAATGCGGGATGGCCCGGAACACTGTAGAGAGCCACTTCTGAGCAGGTGATTCTGGGTGATGAAAGAAAGCAGGCCCAGCAGATTGGGAGAAGCTAGCTAGTAATCAGTGCTGGGATTATAGGTGTGCACTGCTGTACCAAGGAAGTGAGCATAGTTTTCTTCTGGTCCTCCCCTTTTATTTTAATGTTCTATTTATGTTCCTCCTTTTTTGTTGTTTCTTGAATATGATGGTTTCTCTCCCATAACACTTCTTAGGATATCAGATATTGGTAGCCCACAGTGGTTACTGTGGTCCAGTTTCATAGTAATTTTTTTATGAGCAGGATTGCATGTATGAGTTTGAAAAAAATTAGTTCAGTGGGCATGCATACTTATCTGTAATCCTAGTTCACGTGGGGCTGAGTTATGAAAATTGTGATTTCAAGGTCTACCTGCACTACATAGAAAGTTCCAGGACACGCACACGTACACACATGCACACATACACATAAAGCCCTCTCCTCATATACCCATTTCTCCCCTTGCTTTCTCTCAGCCAGTCTAAGAGGGAAGTCTGCTTGCAGTGCAGATTTGCCTTGCTGCACCAGAAGTCCACTTGCTGCCAGCTTGTTTGTGTAATTCCTACTTCGGTTCTGTCTCTACTTCTTCAAAATATGAAGGAAATCCCTCTGCCAGCTCATAGTCCTGGTTTTTCTTGTTGCAAATGCTGATTTTAAATTTTATGCCTTAGGAGCTGCTGTGAAATGTAGTCCCTCCTTCCCTTGATACTTGAAGCCTCATGTCTTACCTTTTGTTATCCAAGTGTCTTTCCATTTAACACATTTTCTGCTTATATGTTGTATATCTTCTGGTTTTGTTGGAGATCATGTTAACATCTTTCTTCTTTAAAGACAGAATCTCACCATGTAACACAGGATGGCCTTACACTTGCCAAAGTGCTTCTGTTTCAGCCTCCTGAGAGCTGGGATAAGTATGAAACCACATGTCTGGCTTTACATTTATGATTTGTTTGTTTTTATATTTTATTCTATTGCTTTTGGGTGGTTTCTGAGAAGAGGGGATTCTGGCTTTTTTTCTGTCATTTAAAATTATAGTACTTAAAACATACATTTTTTCCAGCATTTTTTATATCCCATTAGTGAAAATGTTGAAACTAGATTAAACTTCATAATGTAAATTGTGGAATATGATAGTTTTACTTATTTAATAAATAAATTTATAGTATTTACCTGTTTGTTTCAAGTACTTTAGAAACATAAACTAACTTAATTTTTATAATCCTATGAGTTAAGCAACCCTCTCTCACAGTAGTGTACATTTGTGCTCCCTCTCCCCTACCCAGTCTCTTTATATAACCTAGACTGATCTGGAAATCACTATGTAGCCTTGTTTAACTTTAAACTTAAGATACTTCTGTAGCCTCCTCAGTGCTGGGATTGTAGACATGAGCCACCACATGGCTTTATCTTCTCATTTTTTGATAAGGAACTGAAATAAAGTCAGGAAAATTAAGGGGATCTAGTTCTCAAGAAGCAAGAGTAGTGCCTACTTGTCATTCTGTAGGCCTTCTGTTGGCTTCATATCTCACTCTATGCTGGCATACCTTATTTTACTTCAGAGACTTCAGGTTTTTGCTATTACTGTTTTGTTTTTACTAATTGAAACTTTGAGTCTGGGTGTGGTAGTGCATGTCTGTAGTCCTATCTACTTTGAAAGTCTGAGTCTACAAGTTTAAGACCAGCTTTGGCAACATAGTGAGAATTCATCCCCCAAAATAAAATATGATACAATAAAGCAAAACAAAATAAAATAAAATAGTAAATTAAATGTAATAAAAGGTTTGTGATAGCCTGCTTTAAATAAACCAGTTGGTACCCTTTTTTTTCCCCCCCAGAGGCTTATTTGTGTCTCACGGTCAGAATTTGATAATTCTTTAAATACTGACTTTTCATTATTATTTGTATATTGCTCTGTAGTCAGTGACCCCTTATATTACTATTGTATTTGTTTTGAGGTACCATGAACTGTACCCACATCAAATGGAGAATTTAATAACTGTTGTATGTGTTCTGACTGCTCTACTGATCAGCTGATGGGCCTTCCTACTCCCCAGCTGTATTGAAATCCTCCAGTTGAAAGAGAGAGTTGCATGTGTTTCACTTGAGGGCAAAAGCTAGAAATGATTGTTAGTGGGGAAGGCATCTTGAAAGATAGGCCTTTTGTACCAAACAGTTAACTAAGCTGTGACTACAAAGAAAAAGATGGAAAAGGAAATTTAAAATTGCTATTCCAGGGGACACAAATGAACGAGAAAGGGAAGGCACAAATGCCTTTTTTTTGCTACTATGGAGAAAGTTTGCTACTATGTAGTTTGCATAGATCACACCAGCCAATGCATTGCCTTTATCCAAAGCCTTATCCAGAGCACACCCTACTCTCTTTAAGTCTGTGAACACTGGGAGAGGTGAAAAGGCTACAGAAGGAAAATTTGAAGCCAGCTCATTGGCTCATGACGTTCAAGAGAAAAACCATCTTTATGCCAGTAAGAGGGAAAACAAAGAAGGGAGCAGCAGATGCCCTGGAGCTGCTGCAATCTGTCATTCAGAAGGTAGAGCTAGGACTGGGGGAAGTGCCACATTCATGAGAGAGAGTTAGAGGGAGGCTGATACACAGATGCAACCCACACTGGAGGTATGGGATGGGTGGGAGAGGGGGTAGAGGGTGGGAAGGTGGGACCAGGAGGAGGTGGAGGGATGGGGCGGTAATGGAGACGTAACTTGAAGTAAAAAATAAATGTTAAAACAAACAAACAAAGAAACAAACAAAAAAGAGCATTTGTATGAGGCTGGAGAGGGCCAAGAGGTTAAGAACATAGATTGTTCTTTTAGAGCAGTGGTTTTCAACCTGTGGGTCGACCCTTTGAGGGGTCACAGGAGTCACCTAAGACCTTCAGAAAACACCGATATTTACATGATGATTCTTAACAGTAGCAAAATTACAGTTATGAAGTAGCAATGAAAAATGATTTTATGGTTGGAGGTCACCACAACATAGGGAACTGTATTAAAGGGTCATAGTATTAGGAAGGTTGAGAACTGCAGTTTTAGAGGATCTGAGTTCAATTCCTAGCACCCATATCAGGTGGCTCACAGTCTCTTGTAGCTCCATGTCCATGGAGATCCAGTACCTCTTGCTTCTGGGAGCATGTGCGCACACACACAGTGAAAAGTAAATAAAAAGAACATTTGTAGCTGGAGTGTGGTGGCACATGGTTGTAATCTCAGCTCTCAGGAACTTGAGGTAGGAAGATGGGGAATTTGAAGCCAGTATGGGTTACCCAGGGAACTACCAATTCAAACCAAAACAGAAAACCCCAAAGAACACTCATGATTTGGGGGAGGTCAACTCTCAGGGCTTTACACATTCTAGGCAAGCACTCTACTACTGTACTGCATCCCAGTTCTTTTCATTTTAGTTTGAGACAAGGGCTTGCTAAGCTGGCCAAACTGGCCTTCAGAAACATGTGATCTTCCTTCCTCCCTCACCCTCTTAGGTAGCTGGAATTATAGGTATGTACATGGCTTATTTTGATGGATTGGGTTTTTTTAATTTATTAAATTAAAAATATACCATGGGTACAAAATAGTACACTTGTTATTGAGATCATTCCCATAGTTCCTCAAAAGTTAAAGTGAATTTATCATATGATCTAGCTGTTCTACTTATACATACATAAGATAACTTAAAATACATATCTCAGCAAAGGTCATGGAAAAGATGGTGCCCCTTGTTCAGGTCTCTCTGCTCATCAAGTTGGGCCAGTTCTCTGCCCTGGTCCTCGGCATGGCCTATGACACCAAGTGCTACAGTAACCTAAAATCCCTGGCAGAGGAGGAGAGGAGAGTAGTAGGGGAGGAAAAGAAGGGACGCTTTGAGGTGAAATGCTTTGAGAGGAAACTAGCAGAAGCTCAAGATGACAGAATCCTCAAGTGAGGCAGGCGCCAGTGTGCTTGCCTTTCTCTAGTTGCTGAGGATAAATAATAAGGCTTTGTTGTGTGAAAAACAGAAAACATATCTCAGGCCAGCAAGATGACTCCGTGGGTAAATCTTGATAAACCGAGTCCAGTCATCAGGATCTGTGTAAAGATGGAAGGAGGGAGCCAATGCAGCAAAGTTTTCCTCTGACCTTCGGTGCTATATAGCATGTGTGCAACCACACATATACACTATACACATATACTATACATACTAGTGTGTGTATAATGTGTATAGATGTTTATGGCAGCATTATTTTTCATAATCATGTATCTTTTTGTTTTATTTACTTTTATTTTATGCACATTGGTGTTTTACCTGAATGTATGTCTGTGTGTGTCAAATCTTGGAGTTGAAGACAATTGTGAGCTGCCATGTGGGTGCTGGGATTTGAACCCTGGTCCTCTGGAAGAGCAGTCAGTGCCCTTAACCACTGAGTCCTTCTTTCCAGCCCCAGCAGCATTATTTTTAATAACTAATGTGGAAATGACTCAAGTGTCTATCACTAGATATAGCGATAAACAAAATGTAGTGTGATCATATAGTGGGATATTATTCAGCAGTAAAAAGAAATGGAAGTATTGATAACATGTTACTTGGATGAACCTTAAGTGTAAGCTAAATGTGGTTGGGAGGATGGCTCAGAAAAACATTTGTAAGCATGAGGACCTGAGTTCTATCTCTAGAACACATGTAAAATTGCTGGGTATAGTGGTGCCTGTATTTCCATCGCTGGGGAAGTAGAGACAGATGATCCCTGGAGCTTGCTGGCCAGCTATCATAGTCAAATAGGTGACTTGGGGTGAATGAGAGACCCTGTCTCAAAATCAGTGGATGGGCTTCCTGAGAATGGCACCTGAGGTTGTCCTATATACCATGCTTGTGCATGTACACCTGTACATACATACACAATTTTTTTAAGTAAGCTAACTGAAAGAAGCAAGGTACAGAAGGTAATATGTTGTCTTATTCTTTTCATATAAAATATATAGAACAGGCAACTTCGTGGAGACAGAAATTTACATTACTGATCATTACCAGGGCCTAAGAGAGAAAAGAATAGGAATACAACACAGGATGATGTAAAATTTGAAAATATTTAAATCAGTTGATATGTATACTCAGAATAATAGACCCAGTTCCTTTATGCTTAGGCTTCGCATAAATATTTTTCTTCCTCTAAAAATGTTTATGTAAGTTTATTTTGTGTATATGTATGTTGGCATATGTGGTATGGTGTGTATGTGGAGGTTAGAGGACAGCTTATGAGCATCAGTTCTGTCCTACTTTGTGGGTTTTGGGGGATTGAACTCAGGTTGTCAGGCTTGGCAGCAAGCACTTTTTTTAAAATAATTTATTTTTTATTTCTTCAAGTTACATCTCAATCACAATCCCCTCCCTACTCCCCCCTCCTGTCCCACCCTTCTACCCTCTTCCCCCTCAACCCCCCCATCCTCTACCTTTTTTTTTTTTTTAGTTTAAGGTATATCTTTTCTCCCCAACAGTTCCCCCTTTCAGTCCAACAAATGGTTCTTTCTCTTATAACAATAAATACAATACAAAACAACAGACATAATTAGGCCACAATTATGAGAGTTATATGGCTTAGCATATATTCCCAATGTCCAGTCAATATGTATTTGGCACCTGACTTTAGCATTCTACTATCTAACCATCTCCATGAGTTTAAAGTTCTATATCTAACTCAGCTTTCATACAAACTTGCCTCACAATTTTAAAAACATCTTCTTAGATCCAGAATGTTGCGTCCCCCTCGACCAGCAAGGACGACGCAACTCGCAAAAGCTCTTCTCAAGCAGTTTATTCAGGTCCCTTGAAAACAGTCTTCCGAATGACCGGGCAGACCCAACCTACAGGCTAAATACTATATGAACAGCCAATCAAGTAAAGCCACGTGGTGCTATCTTAGAGGCCCACGTATGCGTAAGCAAGCCAGATCAGCGGTCTTAGCCAAATATGGACTTGTTTACCACAGAGAGTGCTCACCATCGGGCTGGTGGAAGGCGGAAACCGGCGCCATCTTTAGGGCGCGGCATGTCGCAGCTCTCTACACCAGAACACTCTCTTGATTCCTAAACAACTCAAAATTTAACTATGAGACTCTAGCTATTTATTCTTCAACCACCTCACAGATCTGAGAGGGATAAATATATATGATTATATAGGAAGTGCAGGGCCCGCAGCTTCCAAGACTAAGAAATGACATACCAGTGGCTGCCTGGACAGTTCCCATTTTCTCTCCATACATTACAGCATCAATCTTCAGCCGTTTGGCCCCATTTCTCTGACAGACATTGATTGTAGAGCAGGAATTATGAAGGACTTACCTACCCTGTCTTGGCAGAGCTAGGCTGTCGACTTACCTGCTTCCAAGTTTTGTCCTTTTTGGACAGCATTCTGTCTACAGTTGAAGCAAGGGGTTTTTCTTGCCATGAGATAGGCTGGCAGCAAGCACTTTAAGTGCTGAGCTATATTACTGGTCCACTTATCCTTATTTCAAGATGAGTAATATTAAATATTTTAAGCCTAAAAGGGTAATAAATGATTTAAATATTTGCCTTTTCCTTTGTAAAATATGAAAACTCCCACTTTTTGTAGTATAGAAGATAGCATTACAGAATAAAGTGAAACAGTTTGAAGGAAGACCCAAGGAGTCATTGGTTTCTTACATATCTATAGACAGGTTTTTCAGATTGTTGTCAGTGGTGAAATGGTAAGTCAGCTCACTGCAGTTAACTTCCATTGCTTGGGCATTTATACTGGGTAGGGAGATAACGTTTTGTAGCACTAGTAATAATAATTTATAAGTCAAGCTTTAGAACAACATGATGCAAAAAAAGGTGTCTTTCCAGGTTTATGAATAGATACTTATTTTTACAATGACTTTCTCAATTAATTAGGATTCTTACAGAATATAAGAAATTATAGAATGAAAATGGAAAAGAAAATGAAAGCCTGTAATTTCATGATCCAAGAAACCTTCCATTACTATATTAGTGTATTTATATTATGTAAATATATAGTCATATGTAATTGTTTTCTCATAATTACATTTAAAGGATTATATAAAGGTATGGATATATACCTCAAATGCTTCATAGTAATGTACAGTATCCTTGAGAATAAAAGTCTTGCCCTACTTACCCCCCTCTGCCTTTTTTCTGATGGGGGAAATTGAATCAGGAGCCTTGTCAAGCTAGGTGGGTAATTACCTCCCCTTCTAGCTTCCTTTCTCTTCTGTTGCTCTCCCTTCTCCTTGCTAAAGTCTCTTTCTTTCTTTCTTTCTTTCTTTCTTTCTTTCTTTCTTTCTTTCTTTCTTTCTTT
>CAJQZJ010001826.1:20451585-20504195 GCA_907164525.1 Lophiomys imhausi | reverse complement strand
TTTCTTTCTTTCTTTCTTTCTTTCTTTCTTTCTTTCTTTCTTTCTTTTTCTCTCTCTCTCTCTCTCTCTCTCTCTTTATTGTGTGTGTGGTTTTTTTTTTTTAGGTTTTTTGAGATAGGGTTTCTCTGTGTGTACTTGACTGTCCTGGACTCACTTTTGTAGATGAGGCTGGCCTTGAACTCACAGAGATCCGCCTGCCTCTGCCTCCCGAGTGCTGGGATTAAAGTCGTGCGCCACCACGCCCGGCAATTACAGACAGCTGTGAACTGCCATGTGGGTACTGGGAATTGAACCCAAGTCCTTTGGAAGAACAGCCAGTGCTCTTAACCACTGAGCCATCTCTCCAGCCCCTTATTGTGGTTTTTCAAGATAGGATTTCTCTGGGCTAGAGAGATGGCTCAGCCGTTAAAGGCTAGGCTCACAACCAAAAATATAAGATAGGATTTCTCTGTAGCCCTGGCTGTCCTGGAGCTCATTCTGTAGATCAGGCTGGCCTTGAACTCAGAGAGATCTGCTTGTCTCTGCCTCTCTGTTGCTGGAATTAAAGGTGTGTGCCACCATGCCTAGCTATACAGACAGTTTCGAGCTGCTGTGTGAGTGCTGGGATTTGAGCCTGCGTCTTTTTGAAGAACAGCCAGTGCTCTTAACTGCTGAGCCATCTCTCCAGCCCTCAAATATTTCATTCTTTTTTGATACTTTTCTTAGTGGACTTTGTGTTAATTTCCTGTAAATATTGGTCATGGTAGATTATTGTAAGATTGTAAGATCATGGTAAGCATTGATCATGTAGAAATGCAACTGAATTTGTTGTTGACTTTGTATCTCAGTGTTTTGCTGAATTCATATACTAGTTCTTGAAACTGCAATTTAATTATCAATTGTAGTTATTAGTAAGTATAAACTGTAAGATTAGGCCGATGGAGCAGCTGGTGGCTTGGCAGAGCAGTGGGCAGCCTGACTGGCCTTAACCAGTTACCTGACTTGTCCTGGGGAAAGAGCCCCGGGACCAAGGGTGGCCTTCACGACCTGTAACCTAAATTCTGTTAACTAATATAAGTTGTTATATTAGGCCGGTAGAATTACCAGCAGCTTGGCAGGAGATTTGCCTGGGTTCAAGGGGAGTCCGGGAGTCCAACAGCCCTGGATTGCTTAGACTGAGGTCCTTTCCCCAATAATTAAATATACCAAGACCTTTTAATGTTTCAATGCTTAATCCTTAGCTAGGCAGAGTCTCAATTAGCTACTCTAAGTTAACCTGGATCACCTAATCCCAAACCACCATGTGCCTGTGATTACCTTCCAGTGTTCTCAAACACATCTGTCTGCTTCTGTCTCTCCTGTTGGAATGAACTAATCCTCTGTGTAAAGTGCAGAGTTTCTGTTCTAATCTCAGGAAGTCCCATCTTCCTATATTCTTTCTGTTCAGCTAATTGGCTATCAGTGACTTTTATTAACCAATCAAGAGAATGCCTTGGAAGGGGCAGTAACCATATCTCAGCATTGAAATCAGCCTATCAGAAGCAATGTTATTAGCCCCAACATCTCCCCCTTTAAGTCTAACAAAAGGCTCCTTTTCTTAATAAATATAAATATAACAATAAACACAATACAGTAACAGTAACAAATAGAATAAAAACAATACTAAAAACAATTTTGAAAACTAAAAGGTGTGACATACATTCTCAATATCCAGTCCATATGTATTTGACTAGTCAACTAGGAAATACATTATATTACATATCTCTCTTGATGAATTTAAGGATCTATACCTAATTCAGTTTCCATCCTAACTTACATTATTAACTAAATTATCTTAACCTTAAAACATCCTTTTAATTCCTAGATGGCTTAAAATTTATTGTGAGGCTCTAATTATATAGTCTTCAATCACATCAGAAACCTGAGAAGGATAAATATATTTGAATAGATAGGAAGTGTAAAGCAAGCAGCTTCCAAAACTATGAAATGACAGACAACTGGCTGCCTAGACAGTCCTCAGTTTCTATAACATGGGAGCATCATCTTCAGCCTTCTGGCCAAGCATATCTCACAGACTTAGTTTTGGAGCAGGAAATAAGATTTTCCCATTCTGTCTTTGCATAATCAGGCCTTTGATTTAGCTGCATTGAAGCTTTGGTCCATCTTTGAACTGTATATAGTCTGTTGAGAGAGCAGGAGTGTTTCTGCCCAGTAAGAATTGGATATTTTTTGGTGCTCATCATCTCCTTCCAAATCCTATGGGAAATATCAGGAGCTGACAGTCTCATGTCAATGAGAATTTTTAAAATAATAAAAAACATCTTTAAATGCCACATTCTACAGATCTCTTGAGGTTTTTGAAGACCATCTATCCATCTCCAATGAGTAAGCAAATGTTGCTTGTCTGTAACAACTTAGTATCTGATTAATTTAGAAAACATCTGAGATTAACTAACTTAATTATCTTAAAATAAAATCACAACATTGAATGACTATCAACTTGCATATCTTAATTATCATTTCCTAGTTGACTAGTCAAATACATATGGGCTGGACATTAAACAGTTTGTGATAGTTGCTGTCAAAAAGACTAGAACTTTACATTGCAATTTTAAGAATTAATAGGTACAATACCTAATCAAAAGATAGCCTTAATTTTTATCAATATACAAAGATCTATAGAAGTAGATTCAATAATCTACCTTTTTTCCTATCATTCTCATATGTCTATAACCTAAATTTTGTATTAATAACAAGGATCTATAGGAGTAGATTGAATAATCTATCCTTTTATCTTACCAATTCTATATTATATATTCCATATTCCCCCTCTTTTTTCTTCTCAAGTCTTCTCCCCTTATATAGGAGAGAAAGAAAGATAAAGAAAAAGAGAGAAATCCCGGAGCCTAACCTCCTATACCTTGCTTAACAAGAACATAAAACAATTTGTAACCATTCTCCTTAAACAACATCTGTAACCCATCAAATGACCAGAGAATTATCCACCCCACCTTTTGGAAATGGTACATTGCTCTCTTAAAACTGCTTCCTGCTGAATTGGAATGCAGAAAACCTGTTTTGGGGTCCCAAAAATGGAAAAATGGTTAAGAAAGTTAATTGTAACATTTTTGTCCAGTCTCTATGTGCTCAGCAATTTGAATGTCCTGAGCAGTTTGTAGTCCAAAGCTGGACTTTGGCTAGGAAAGCTCAGGGCTTTATTGAAGTACTGGCTGGAACAGTTTGTGAGACTGGGCCATCCCAGCAAGCTGTTTGAAGTTGTTCTGGATGCAGATTTTTGAGGAAACAGCTTTTGAGGTAGTCTATGAGGCTGGATCATCTGGTTACTTGTCTTGTTTTCTTTGGTGTCTGATCTGTTTTTCTTCAAAGTTTCCAGTTGTCCAGTGGTCTCCAGACTCCTTAATTGAAAGCTTTTTATTCTCGTGGAAAGATAAGAACAAAAAACTGCCCTAACCCTGGCTTTAGGGTATTCTTTTTTGGCATGTAATATCTTTCCTAGGACAAATTGTTTTTTTGGCAATAGAAGAAAAATTTTTTTTAATCTTTCAAAAGAAATCTTGAAAAATTGAAACTAAATATATCTTTAAGTATATATAAAACATAATAATCTTAACTTTCTATCAATATCTATTAATATAACAAAATAATCGTAAGTTTTAATAATAAAAGAGGCAAAGAATAGAGTGAGGGAAAGAAGAAAATCCCAGAATCCAATCCTTATTTTTTCACAACACATAACATATATCCATTCATCCTAGACGACAACTAACAGTCACAACACATAACATACCACACAACAAAAACCTTCCATCCCTTCTCTTTGGAATGGAGGTGTAAATATTTTTGGGTACCCTTTAAAAATTGAGATATTCGCCGGGCGGTGGTGGCGCACGCCTTTAATCCCAGCACTTGGGAGGCAGAGGCAGGCGGATCTTTGTGAGTTCGAGGCCAGCCTGGTCTACAAAGCGAGTCCAGGACAGCCAGAGATATTCAGAGAAACCCTGTCTCGAAAAACCAAAAAAAAAAAAAAAAAAAAAAATTGAGATATTGGCCAATTTCCAGGATAGTTAGCTATCGCTTTTGTTGTCTAGACTCTGTATGATCGATCATTTTTGGGCACGCCCTTTTAAAAATGATTTGCATGAAAGTTTTTAAGAAAACAGTGATTGAAGCAGTATGTTAGGCTGAATGTTCTAGCCTATTTGTCTTGTTATTGTCATTCAGTCCTTGGCTCTGAAAATAAAGTGTTGCTCTAAATTTGAGCAAGTTTAAGGCATAGAACAACTTTGTAAGTCCATTTAAAGCATAAACTATCCATGTCAGATGCAAGATTGGAATATCATGAACACCATACAGTTAATAAAATTCTCTTACCATGCAAAGACATTCATGTCTCAACTAACAGTAGATTCTCCCTGGTCAGATCTATATAAGTTTTGTTGGTAACCACATTTTTCCATTCTCTGCAGACACATAGGCATAAACACATCCCTATCTTAAAACCATTGCAGGTTTCCACTCTAAAGTTAAAATATCCTTATAATATATTGCTTGATTTAATTCTTCAGTTTTTTTTTTTTATAACCCAATGTCTCTCAGCTTGCATTGGTACCTTTTTCACCAACATTTAGGAAATTCAATGTTGGCAAAGCATTGTGTAATCTATCCCTAGGATTCTTTAATTCCCCCTTTTGTTTAAGAAGCATCTCTTTTAAGGTATGATTAGCTCTTTCTACAATTGCTTGTCATGTAGGATACTGGTATACCACAGCCAATAGGACGTTTTCCCTGGTCAGATCTAATCTTTATGAGTTTTGTTGGTAACCACATTTTTCATTCTCTGCAGACACATAGGCATAACCACATCCCCATCTTAAAACCATTAGCTCTTTCTACAATTGCTTGTCCTGTAGGATACTGGTATACCACAGCTGTGTATGTACCAATGGTATGATGTACGTGCCTTTGTTTTTCAAATTCCGCAAAATGAAAAGCATCCTTTTGCCAAATTTCATTCCTTTTAGGACCTCTAGGGTTACTACCAGCAGGTAATGGAGTTTGGTTACACAGAAAACATGTAGGACATTTTAAAAATTATTTCCCTGGCTTGTTGCCAGGTAATAGAGAATTTTTTTCTTTAAACCTGAGCTGTTACCATGATGTTTCTGATGAAATTTTGAGGCTTCCAACACATTTCCTTTGAGTAATTGGTCAGTCTCCTCATTTCCTTGTGCCAGTGGACTTGGAAAACCTGTATGAAATCAAATATGGGTTGTATGTAATAGGTTATTTCTAATTCTGATGACCTGTTGCAATTGTATAAATAAAGAAGTTATTTCTGTGTTATCGGGGATAAATTCAGCACTTTTTATATGCAACACAACTCTTTTCACATATAGAGAATCAGCAATTATGTTAAGAGACTCAGGAAAATCTAATAACACCATAAGGATTACATACAATTCTGCTTTTTGAACTGAGGTATATGGACTTTTGATTACCTTGCTGATTTTGTCTGTCTTATAACCTGCCATTCCCATCTTGTTAGCATCAGTATAGAAGGTTGGTGAATCGGGAATTGGCGTTCCCTTTACAGTACAAGGAAGAATCCAAGTCGTTCTTTTTATAAATTATATATGTTTAATTTTTGGAAATTTGTTATTAATCTCTCCCAAATAATTACTGCAAGCTCTTTGCCAATCTTCATTAATTACCCACAGTGACATAATCTCAGCATTAGTAAGAGACATTACTGTTTCAGCCAGGTCCATTCTTGATAATTGACAGTCTTATTCTACCTTTTACAATTAATTCAGATATATTTTCTATGTATGTCTGTAATTTTTTTTACTTTGTTTATTTGGTAAGAAAATCCATTGCATAATACTATATTCCCCTTGCATAATGAGTCCTGGAGGAGAATGAGTTGATGGTAAAATGATCAAAATACAATCAAGTTGAGGATCAATTCCATCTATGTATGCATCTTGCAATTTTTGTTCTACCAACATTAATTCCTTTTCTGCCTCAGCAGTTAAACATCTTGGACTGTTTAAATTTCAATTCCCTTGTAATGTTAGAAACAAATTACTTAACTCATAAGTACTTAAACCAGGGGTGGGCCTTAGCCAATTTATATTTCCCACTAATTTTTGAAAGTCATTAATAAGAGTTTTCAGTTGGTCTCTATGGATCTGTACCTTTTGTGATCTTATTCTCTGTTGACTTATTTTATAAACCACTAGTTGATTGAATCTCCTCTTTGTATTTTTTCAGGAGCAATTTTTAACCCCCATAGTGGTAGAATTCTTTGCATTTCCTTAAATAAGTTCTCTAAAATAACTACATCAGAATCAGCCAACAAAATATCATCCATATAATAGATTATAGATTGAGTAGATTGCTTATGAATTACTTCTAATAGTTTTTGTACAAAATATTGACACAGAGGTGGACTATTCAACATTCCCTGTGGAAGGACATTCCAGTGATACCTCTTGATTGGTCTCCTGTTATTAAGATTAGGTACAGAGAAATCAAACCTTTCCCTATCATTCTTATGCAATGGAATTGAGAAAAAGCAGTCTTTTAAATCAGTTACTACTAAAGGCCTTGACATTGGTAATAGAGAAGGTAAAGGTATACCAGGCTACAAAGGACCCATAGGTTGAATTACTCTATTCAGAGCTCTTAAATCTGTTACCATTCTCCATTAACCCGAGTTCTCTTTTTTACCACAAACATAGGAGAATTTCATGGGCTGGTAGACTCTTCTATATGATGAGCTTTCAGCTGTTCTTTTATCAATTGCTCAAGAGCCTCCAATTTTTCCTTTGTTATGGGCCATTGCTCTTGCCACACTGGTTTATTTGATAACCATTTCAAGGGTAGGGCTGTTGGATTTTCAGCAGTGGCCCCTAGTATAAATTTGGAAACTCAATACCTGGGGTGTCCTGTGTTTGGACATTAGACATAGCTTGCAATTGTTGTAGAGTACTCATATCAGTACCTTCCTCAAAAGCATCCATCATTTCATCATTTGTTATTTCTGACATTGCAGGAATATTAATTTGAGTACCTCATTGTTGT
The DNA here is from genome assembly GCA_907164525.1 of Lophiomys imhausi. Classification (NCBI taxonomy): domain Eukaryota; kingdom Metazoa; phylum Chordata; class Mammalia; order Rodentia; family Muridae; genus Lophiomys; species Lophiomys imhausi. Next base: position 20,497,109 of record CAJQZJ010001826.1, on the reverse strand, counting down.
AAGAGATCCCTTCCCCCATAAATTTATGGCCACATCAGCCACATAAGGTCTTAATGTCTCTGTCCTTCTTGTCCAACACAGTTAAGCCATCGTACACTTTGTTTTACATGTGATAATTTACCAATTCCTATAAAATATGTAGGATCCTTTTCAAGTGGCCATTTTGGATTCCATGGCTCCTGTGAGAGGACAGTGACATCCACTCCTGTGTCAAGCAATCCTTCTATTTCAATACCATTCATTTGTATTTTTAATTTTGGTCTCTTATCATTTATCATTGTTTGCCAAAAAACAATTTTCATTATTTTCGACTGCTACTGTTCTATCTATTGGAACAATCTTGCCCTTGGCGTAAGGAAACAGCAGCAGTTGGGCAATTTTCTCCCCTGCATTAATTGTCATCTCTTTCCATATGGATGTCATAATTTTAATTTCTTCCTTGAAATCTCCATCCATAACACCTGGATGAATAAAGAATCCTTGACAAGTTAATCCACTTTTTCCAAATATTAATCCTATTGTCCCTGATGGTAAGGGACCATAAACAACAGTGGTTAACATACAATGTTCATGTGTTTTGGATAATGTTTTAGATTCATCTGTGGTCAAATCTAAAGCTGCAATACGTTCAGTAGCCTGTAAAAGATCAGCAGTAGTTAATTTTGTTCTTCATGCCTGCTTGTTTCCCTCTGGTTGGATGCTGGATGATGATTCACATTGTTTTTTTGGGGCCTGAACCAATAGGCCCCTCCCCTTGTTTCCCTGCAAGGGGTTACCTCTGACATCCATTTTAGCTCTGCAATCCTGGGATTGGTGTTTACCTTTACCACAATGAGTACAAAATCCTGGAGACCTTAACCTTCCATTGTTTTTTTTTTTTTTTTGTTTTGTTTTTGTTTTTTCGAGACAGGGTTTCTCTGTGTAGCCCTGGCTGTCCTGGACTCACTTTGTAGACCAGTCTGGCCTCAAACTCACAAAGATCCACCTGCCTCTGCCTCCCAAGTGCTGGGATTAAAGGCGTGCGCCACCACCGCCCGGCTTTAACCTTCCATTTTTATTAAAAGCCATTTGTTCCCTTTTATGACCATGTTCTGCAGAATCTAAGCACCTGTTATTTCGAGTTCTGGAGTCTTCAGCTTTACAATATCTTTGGAAATTACCAAGTTCACCATTTTTTTAAAAATGTTTATTTATTACCTCAGGTTACATCTCCATCACAGTGTCCTCTTTCCACCCCTCCCAGACTCACCCTCCCAACCTCTACCCCCTATGCCTTCCATCCCACTCCTCTGGAGTGTTGTGTCCCTACATATCAGTCCCCCACCCCAGTTCAGCAGTCATATGAGGCCCAAGAGCCTCCTGATAACTACTGGGGGCTGGTAAGGCAGCACCACTAGGGCAAAGTGTCTCATTGACAGGTAACAAATCGATGTTCCTGTTCCCTTTGGTGCATTGGTTGTAGTATAGTTATCTTGTACTATATGGCTAAAATCTGACTATAATTGAATACATGCCATGTGCATCCTTCTGAATCTGGGTTAGCTCACACTCAGGATGAGGTTCTCTAGTTCTATCCATTTGGCTGCAAATTTCATGATTTCATTGCTTCTGATGACTGAGTAGTATTTCACTGTGTAGATGTACCACAGTTTTTTTTATCCATTCCTCATTTGAGGGACATTTGGGATGTTTCCAGTTTCTAGCTATTACAAATAAGGCTGCTATGAACATAGATGAGGAAACTTCCTTGTGATTTGGTGAGGAGTCATTTGGATGTATACCCAGAAGTGGTATGGTTGGGTCTTGAGGTAGAGCTATTCCAAGTTTTCTAAGATAATGCCAGAGTGATTTCCATAGTGGTTGTACAAGCCTGCACTCCCACCAGCAATGGAGGAGCATTCCCCTTTCTCCACACCCTTACCAGCATGTGCTGTCATTTGAGCTTTTGATCTTAGCCATTCTGATAGGTGTGAGATGGAATCTCAGAGTTGTCTTGAGTTGCATTTCTTTCACGATTAAGGATGCTGAGCATTTCTTCAAGTGTCTCTCAGCCATTAGGGATTCCCCCTTTGTGAATTCTCTGTTAGCTCTGTTCCCCCCCTTTTTTAATTGGATTATTTGGTTTCTTGGCATTTAATTTCTTGAGTTCGTTGTAAATTTTGGATATTAGCTCTCTGTCAGATGCGGGATTGGTGAAGATTTTTTCCCAATCTGTAGGCTGCCGTTTTGTTTGAATGACAGTGTTTTTTGCCTTACAGAAGCTTTTCAGTTTCATGAGGTCCTATTTATTGATTGTTGGTCTTAGATCCTGAGCTGTTGGTGTTCTGTTCAGGAAGTTGTCACCTGTGCCGATGAGTTCTAGAGTTTTCTCCCCTTTTTCTTCTAGTAGATTTAGTGTGTCCGGCCTTATGTTAAGGTCTTTGATCCACTTGGACTTAAGTTTTTTACAAGGTGATAAGTATGTGTCTAATTTCATTCTTTTACATGTCGACATCCAGTTGGACCAACACCATTTGCTGAAGATGCTGTCCTTTTTCCATTGTACAGTTTTGGCTTCTTTGCCAAAAATTAAGAGACAATACGTGTGTGGGATCATTTCTGCGTCTTAATTCGATTCCATTGATCCACTGGTTTGTTTCTATACCAGTACCATGATGTTTTTATTACTATTGCTCGGTAGTACAACTTGAAATCTGGGATGGTGATACCTCCAGATGTTTTTTTATTGTACAGGATTGATTTAGCTAATCTGGGTTTTTTGTTTTTCCATGTGAAATTGAGAATTGCTTTTTCCAGGTCTATAAAGAATTGTGGTATTTGGATAGGAATTGGATTGAATCTGTATATTGCTTTTGGCAGAATGGCCATTTTTATTATGTTGTTTGTGGCTATTATGAAGGGTGTTGTTTCCCTAATTTCTTTCTCAGCCCATTTATTTTTTTTGTATAAAGAAGGGCTTCTGATTTTTTTTAAAATTAATTTTGTATCCACCTACCTTGCTGAAGGTGTTTATCAGCTGTAAGAGTTCTCTGGTGGAATTTTTGGTGTCACTTATGTATACTATCATATCGTCTTCAAATAGGGATAATTTGAGTTCTTCATTTCCAATTTGTATCCCCTTGATCTCCTTTATTGCTCTAGCAAGAACTTCAAGTACTTTGTTGAAGAGATATAGTGAAAGTGGGTATCCTTGCCCTGTCCCTTAGTTTAGAGGAAGTGCTTTAAGTTTCTCTCCATTTAATTTGATGCTGGTTACTGGCTTGCTGTATATCGCCTTTATTATTTCTACATATGCTCCTTGTATGCCCATATTCTCCAGGACTTTTAGCATGAAGGAATGTTGGATTTTGTCATGCTTTTTCAGCATGTATTGAGATGATCTTGGGTTTTTTTTTTCTTTTTTAAAAAACCATTTATTCATTCATTTATTTATTCATTTATTATGTATACAGTATTCTGTGCTGCATGTATGCCTGATCTCCAGAAGAGGGCACCACATTTCATTGTAGATGGTTCAAAGCCACCATGTGGTCGCTGGGAATTGAACTCAGGTCCTTGGGAAGAATAGCCAGTGCTCTTAACCTCTGAGCCATCTCTCTAGCCCATGTGGTTTTTTTTCCTTTCAGCTTCTTTATATGGTGAATTACGTTGATGGGTTTCATATGTTGAACCATCCCTTCATTACTGGGATGAAGCCTACTTGATCATGGTGTATGATACTTTTGATGTGTTCTTGGATTTGGTTTACCAGTATTTTATTAAGTATTTTTGCATTTATGTTCATGAGGTAAATTGGTCTGAAGTTTTCTTTCTTTGTTGGGTCTTTATGTGGTTTAGGATTCAGTGTGACTGTGGCCTCATAGAATGAGTTTGGCAGTGTTCCTTCTGATTCTGTTTTATGGAAGAGCTTGAAGAGTATTGGTATTAGCTCTTCTTTGAAGTTCTGGTATAATTCTGTGCTGAAACTGTCTGGGTGTGGACTTTTTTTTTGGTTGGGAGATTTTTAATGACTATTTCTATTTCCCTAGGGGTTAAAGAACTGTTTAATCAAAACCTGATCTTGGTTTAACTTTGATAGGTTGAATCTATCAATAAAATTTTCCATTTCACTTAAGTTCTCAAGTTTGGTGGAGCATAGATTTTTAAAGTGGGATCTAAAGATTCTCTGGATTTCTTCGGTGTCTGTTATTTCTCCCTTTTCATTTCTGATTTTTTTGATTTGGGTGTTTTCCCTTTTAGTTAATTTGGCTAAGGGTTTGACTATTTTGTTGATTTTCTCAACGAACCAACTCTTGCTTTCTTGATTCTTTGTATTCTTTTTGTTTCTAAGTTGTTAATTTCAGCCCTATGTTTTATGATTTCCTGCCTTCTGCTCCTCTTGGGAGTGCTTGTTTCTGTTTTTTCCAGTTCTTCCAGTTCAGCTGCTATTTTGCTTATATGAGCTGTAACGATTTTCTTTTTGAAGGCACTTAGTGCTATGAACTTTCCTTGTAGCACTGCTTTCATTGTGTCCCATAGGTTTGGGTATGTTGTGCCTTCATTGTCATTGGATTTTAAGAAGTCTTTGATTTCCTTCATTTCTTCCCTGACCCAGTGGTCATTCAGTAGAGCGTTGTTCAATTTCCATGTGTGTGTAGGCTTTCTGTTGATTCTTTTGCTGTTGAAGTCCAGCTTTATTCCATGGTGGTCTGATAAAATACAAGGGGTTATTTCAATTTTCTTGTGTCTGTTGAGGCTATCTTTGTGTCCGACTATATGGTCAGTTTTGGAGAAGGTTTCGTGTGGTGCTGAGAAGAAGGTGTATTCTTTTGTGTTTGGGTCAAATGTTCTGTAGATATCCATTAGGTCCATTTGGTATGAGTTCTGTTAGACTCATTATTTTCTGTTTGTCTTCTGTCTTGATAATCTGTCCATTGTTGTGAGTGGGGTGTTGAAGTCTCCCACTACTAATGTGTGGGGATTGATGTGCGATTTAAGTTTTAGAAGAGTTTCTTTTACAAATGTAGGTGTTTTCAAATGTAGGTGCCTTTGTATTGAGATGTCCTCTTGATGAATATTTCCTTTAACGAGTATGTAATGCCCTTCTCTGTCTTTTTTTATTAAGTTCAGTTGGAAGTCTATTTTGTTTGATATTAGGATGGCTACTCCAGCTTGCTTCCTGTGTCCATTTGCTTGGAAAACCTTCTCCCAGCCCTTTACTTTGAGATAGTGTCTTTCTTTGTTAGTGACATGTGTTTCTTGTATGCAGCAAAATGATGAGTCTTGTGTACAGATCCATTCTGTAAGCCTGTGTCTTTTTCTTGGCGAGTTGAGTCCATTGATATTGATGGATATTAGTGACCAGGGGTTGTTATTTCCCATTATTTTGGTATAGGTGGTGGTCCTGTGTTTCTTTTGGTTTAGTTGTCATGGAGTTTTTTATTTCCTCTGTTTTCTTGGGTGTAGTTATCTTCTCTGGGTTGGAGTTTTCCTTCTAGGATCTTCTGTAGGGCTGGGTTTGTGGGTAGATATTGTTTAAATTTGATTTTGTCATGGAATATCTTGTTTTCTCCATCTATGTTGATAGAGAGTATTGCTGGGTATAGTAGTCTGGTTGGGTACCTATGTTCTGTTAGGGCTTGTAGGATATCTGTCCAGGCCCTTCTAGCTTTTAGAGTTTCTGAGGAGAAGTCAGGTGTAATTCTGATGGGTTTGCCACTATACGTTACTTGACTGTTTTCTTTTATGGCTTTTAATATTCTTTCTTTGCTCTATACATTTGGAGCTTCAATTATTATGTGGCAAGAGGAGTTTCTTTTCTGATCTAAGCTGTTTGGTATTCTGTATGCCTCTTGAAATTTATCGGCATCTATTTCTTTAAGTTTAGGAAGTTTTCTTCTATGATTTTGTTGAAGATGTTTCCTGGACCTTTGAGTTGGAAGTCTTTTCTTTCCTCTATTCCTATAATTTTTAGGTTCCGTCTTTTCATTGAGTCCTTGATTTCTTGGATGTTGTGGGTGAGAACTTTTATAGATTTCTCATTTTCTTTGGTTGATGTACTGATTTCTTCAATTGAATCTTCCACACCTGAGATTCTGTCTTCCATCTCTTGTATCCTATTTTTGATACTCATATCTGTAGTTCCTGTTCTCTTCCCTTGGTTTTACTCCTCCAGGAGTGTTTCTCCTTGTGATCTCTTTATTGCTTCCATTTCTAATTTCAAGTCTTGAAACCTTTAGATGTTTTATACATTTAGATGACTTTGTCTGCCATTTGTTCAGTTCTTTCCTGGCCCTGTCTCATTTCCATTCATATTTGGCTCAGTTGTCTTTGAGGTCTCTAATGGTGTTCTCCATTGCTTTCATTTGTGAAATTGAAGAATCTTTGTATTCTTTCAGGGATTTCACTTCTTGTAAGGACTCTATCATTTTCCTAACTATAGATATGTCATCATTTTCATGTGTTTTAGCTGTGGTGGGATGATCTGGGTTTTTTGTATTAGCATCGCTGCATTTTTTTGGAGTCATATTTCCCTGATTTTTGTCAGATTTGCTTTTTCGCTGACTTTTAGCCCTGTGGTTGTCCTTAGCTGATTGTTCCTAGTGTCTTCTGGACCTGATGCTAGGGATGGGACTTTGGTGTAGAGGCTGTATAGTCTTGGTGGTCTGTAAGTCAACACATGCTAGGTGGGGTCTTGTGTTGGGGGCTGTATTTCAGTGGGCCCCCTGAAGTTCACCCCTTCCAGTTGTCTCCCAGTTCTCCTCGTAGATGTTCCCCAGGGCACCTCTATGCCTCTCGGCCCTAGGCACTAAGCCCTTGTAGTCTGAGTCACTCAGGCAGTACACATAGACCGAGAACTCGCTGCTCCAGGGGTGGAACTGTAGACGCTGAAGATCTGGTTTCCTGCTGGAGGAGCCAGCACTGGTTGAGAAGTCTGATATTAACCCCATAACCCATCCAGGACTTGGACTCAGTGGAGTTCCCAGCAACCTTCCAACCTGATCACCCGCTTTACAGCCCACTCTGATCTCACTGTTCCTGTGGCTGTGCTGGTCTGGATTTGGGTGCTGGGGCTGTCCTGTGGATACTGTCGATTGGGGCCGCCCACCCACCAAGGCCCCGAACTCTTCACTGGTGCAGGGAGGCTTAGTCTGCTACAGGAAGTGTATCCCGCTGCCTTGTCTAGCTGCAGAGTTCTTCTGAGTAATTATAAATCCCATAGAGGGCCTTGTATGTCTGATACCCCTCTGGGCAAGCCCAAATATGCTTGCGTCAGACCGCTGCTCCACTGGAGATAGACCACTGTGGTCCCGCTGTTGTTCTGAAGCTGAGAATGTGCTGTGGTTGCAGCCACAATGGCTCTTCTGAGAATATACCTGTTCCCACTCCACTGATCTTACCCCTGGTGTCGGAAAGCCCACATGGAAACTGGAAGCCCAGGAGGCTGGTGAGTTCCCCTATCTGGGGTTTAGAGCTGCTTGCTGGGTATTTGAGTGGCTCGTACCCACAAGTCCTCTTCTGGTGACGATTCTCCTGTTTTCCCAGCCTCTGCAACTTCCGCGGGTTCTGCCGGTGTTTTTCTGAGTGTCCAATAGTCTTGCCCAGGGACTTTTCTTAGTCCCTTGGTCGCAGGGTAAAACCCAGTGCATTCGCACCTCTCAGATTGTTGCGGAGTGTCTTATAACTCTGTGGTGTTTTAGCTGTTTCCCTGTGTTCAAAATGCATCCATGCTGGCTCCTGCCATCTTGCTCCTCTTTCCAAGTTCACCATTTTTAAAGCACTCATTAAGACCCCTTAGCAACAGCTTGTGCTATATTAGTCTGCTGAAAACCAATATCAGTTGTTTCTCTTATCCATTCCTCTACTGGGACTCCTGGAGCTTTCAAAGGTCTAATTACCCTTTGACATTCAGCATTTGCATTTTCATTTGCCAAGGCATTTATCAAGTCCTGTCTGGCATCAGTGTTATCTGCATCTCTCTCCACAGCTGACATCAGTCTCCCTAAAAAGTCTGAGAACCTTTCCTGAGGACCTTGTATTATCTTAGTAAATGAAGTAAATATTTTCCCAGCCTCAGCAACCATATCCCAAGCTCTCAGAGGTGTAACACGACATTGTTCTATCACAACATCTTCAAATTGAGTCTGTAACTGTATGTCAGCATAAGGTCCCTCAGGAAACATATGGTTGGTTGTAGCATTTATTCCCGTTACCATATTTTGTTGCTCCAATTTTGTGGCTTCATGTCTCCACCATGACAACCATTGTAATTGCTGGCTACCTTCTAGCACAGCTGATAATCAGTCACTTCCAATCTTGGGGAATGACTCTATTTTGTATAGTCCAATTATTTAACATTTGTTTAATGAATGATGTATGCATTCCATAAGAGATAGTGGACTCCTAAAGTCTTTTTAAATCCAAAATGTTTATTGGACGCCATGTTAACTCCTGATTGAGTTGACCGTTATTATTATCAGGCCTAAATTGAAACATAACTGGAAAAGCTGGTGGTGATTGTGTAGTACCAGGCAGCTCCTCGGGGACCCACTTGGTTCCATATTAACACCATTACCTACCTGGTCTTCTGTTGGTACACTCAGTGGTTGTATAGACCTAGCTAGGAAAGAACGTAGCATTTCCTCAGATCCAGACACCTGCCCTGGCAGATTTTTCTTAAGCTCCTCAATCTGCATTTGCATACTTTTTAATTATGTAACAAACTTCTTTATGACAAACCAATAAAAGATAAACAAGTAAACAGCATAAAACATCCGGTCTTATTGAAAAACAGTATAGAGGTCAGCAGCAAACATTGCCATATTGTCAACACTGTCGTCATAGTTTCAAAATCTGCAATTTTCTCTATAGTTTTGAAAATCAAATTATCCATAAAGCCTGCCCTATGCTGGGCGCCACCTGAAAATGTAATTTAATTATCAATTGTCGTTATTAGTAAATATAAACTGTAAGATTAGTCCGTTGGAGCATAAGGCGGCTTAGTAGAGCAGCAGGTGGTCTGGCCTGCCTTAACCAGTTGCCTGATTTGTCCTGTGGAAAGAGCCCCAGGACCAAGGGTGGTCTACATCACCTGTAACCTAAACTCTGTTAACTAATAAAAGTTGTTATATTAGGCCGGTAGAATTACCAGCAGCTTGCTGGGTGATTCACCTAGGTTCGAGGGGAGTCTGGGAGTCCAATGGCCCTGGATTGCTTGGACTGAGGGCCTATATGCCGCTACAGTGCTTTCCCCAATAATTAAATACACCAAGACCTTTTAATGTTTCAATGCTTAACCCTTAGCTGGGCAGATTCTCAATTAGCTGCTCTAAGTTAACCAGGATCACCTAATTCCAAATCAGCATGTGCCTGTGATTACCTTCCAGCATTCTCAAACACGTCTATCTGCTTCTGTGTTTCCTGGTGGAATGAGCTAATCCTCTGTGTAAATCAAAGGTTCCTGTTTTAATCTCAGGAAGTCCCGCCTTTCTATACTCTTTCTGCCCAGATAATTGGCTATCAGCAACTTTTATTAACCAATCAAGACAATGCCTCAGAAGGGGCAGTAACCATATCTCAACATTGAAATCAGCCTATCAGCCCCAACAAGTTCTAGTAGGTATTTTGTGTAATTGTTCAGGCTTTCTCTATAAGATTATACCACCTGGGCTGGGGAATTAGCTCAGTGGTTAACAGCACTGTTACTCTTGTAATGACCCAAATTTGATGCCTAGCACTCAAATATGGCAGCTCACAGCTATCTGTAACTTTAGTTCCAGTTCCAATGCCCTCTTCTGACCTCCACAAGTACCAGGCACAAATGTGGTATACATACATACATGCAGACAAAACACACAAGTAAAATAAAACCAATAATAAATCTAAAAAGTTGTTTTTCTTCCTGATGATTTCCATCCAACAGGATGGAAAGTATATTGAATTTTGTCAAATTATCAAATATATTTTGTGCATTAGCTTGTGTGTGTGTGTGTTTGTGTACATATGTATGTATGTGTATGTGTGTGTTTAGGTGATTGGTAGATATACTCCACTGTTTTTCTTCTTTAATTTCTGTTAGTTATATTGATTTTTTTTTTATGACAAATCAATTTGGTGTTCTGGGTAAATCCCACTAATTTTGATGTGTGCTTTTATTTCAAATTTATTTATATATATGAATATTTTGCCTGCATGTATATTTGTACACCACATATGTGCCTGGTGCTCAGGGCCAGAAGAGGGCATTGAATCCTGTGAAATTGAGCTAAAGATGGTTTTGAGCTACCACATAAATGATAGGATGAAACCCCATCACCACAAGAGTTATTTTAAAATGCGGAGCCATCTCTCCAGCTCCGGTATTTTTTTGTTATGTGGTGCTGTACTTGGTTTGCTAGTTTTGTGTTGAGAATATTTGTCTTTTATGTTTATAAGAAAGAACTATTATTTTTTAACCCACAGAACCATTTCTCTGAACCATCTTGGGTTAGTCTTGGTATGTTTTGTTTTTAGGAATTTATTTCATTAACATTACCTAATTTGTAGACACATAATTTCTTTTAAAAGGTTTTTTATTTGTGTGTGTGTGTGTGTGTGTGTGTGTGTGTGTGTGTGTGTAGGTCAGAAGACTGTTTGTCGGAGTTGGTTCTCTCCTACCATATGGGCTCCAGGGATTAAACTCAGGTCATCAGGCTTGGTGGCAAGTGCCTTTATCCACTGAACCATCTTGCTGGCCCATTCTTATATTCTTTTAATCTCTATAGAATTGTTCTTAGTATTTAATACTTTCTGATTTAAATAATTTGAATATCTTCTCTTTTTTCACATTGGTGGGAGTCATTCTTCTCCACATATAAGTAACATGCCTTCAATTGACTCTGTAGTTTCAAAATGGTTGCACGAGACAGTTTCTGCCAGTGTCATTGTTGTCTAGATTGGCAACAGATTCCTGGCTGGTCCTTATATACCATCTTCTAGAATCTTCTCTACTTGTTCAACTTTTGGATGAAGCAAATAGCACCCTCCCCATGTGTGTTCATGTGTGTGTGCGTGTATGTGTGTTTGTGTATGTCTTCCATCCATCCATCCATCATATGGTGTGTCTGTGTGTCTGTCTCTGGCTGGATGCATATGTCCATGTTGCTTGTGTGAAAGTCAAAGGACAGCTTCAGGTCTTGGTTGACATTTTCCATCTTACTTAGACAGTCTCTGTTTTGTTCACTGCTTGTATGCTAGCCTCGCTGGCCTGAAAACTTTTGGTGATTCTCTTGTTTCTGATTCTCATTTCCCAGTGTGAGTGTGCTGTGATTATAGGTGCACAGGCGCTATTGCATCCATGTTGTATGTTGTATGTATGTTGGTTCTGGATCTGAACTCAAGTCATTAGAGAAGCTGTTAAGTACTTTACCCATTGAACCATCTCTCTAGCCTTAGAGCTATTTATTATATATAATTTTGTTTTCATTATTATTTAGGTTTTTGTTTGAGTACTTCCTTGCTTTTTCTTTTTTAACTTATTTAAGAGACAGGGATCTTGCAATATTACCTAAGCTAATCCTAAATTTATGGGCAATTCTGCCTCAGCCTCCTGAGAAGTCGGGACTGTAGGTATACACTGTTGTGCCCAGTCATAAGTGTTAAAATATGAGCACATGAGCTATTGAATTTGAAATAATGCATGTATAGAAAGTATATTCTTATGTCACAGCTTCCAGTGGCCTTGTACCTCTTACTGTAACTCCTGTGAAAAACTGCAGAGACTGTGCTGGTGTGGTTTCCTATGTTCCCGAGCTCATAAAGAAGAATAATTTTTTTCCCCTTACAAATCTTATCAGGCAGTATTTAAAGCTGTGTTGATAAGTTTACATGAGGTTTTAAAGTTCTGCTTTTGGTGATTAGTTTTTGTTTGTTTGTATTTCTAGGACTTTCAGTCAGAAGAAGGCTGCTATTGAGAGAGAGTATGCACAGGTGAGTGTGGGGTTTTAGTTCCTGTCCTAGGTATGCTTCTTCTTGGCTTACTATGAGATCTTCTGTCAAGGAGAACCTTGGAATCCCATTCTGCTGCCTGTCCACTTCTGACTGTCTTCCTTTGGTTTCCTTTTTTTTTTTTTTTTTTTTTTTTTGCACAAGGTTTCTCTGTGTAGCCCTCACTGTCCTAGAACTCACTCTGTAGACCAGGCTGTTCTGGAACTCAGAGATTTCTCTGTGTCTGCCTCCTCCCAAGTGCTGGGATTAAAGGTGTGCACCACCACCATGCAGTGATTCCTGAGAGAGAGAGAGAGAGAGAGAGAGAGAGAGAGAGAGAGAGTGCAACAACAAAAAGAGCTCTGACCATGTCATCCTAGCTGGCTCTAAAGTCTGTATAGACCAGGCTGGCTTCAAATTTACAGAGATCCGCCTGCCTCAGCCTCTTGAGTGCTGGGATTAAAGCCATGTGCCCCGGGCCCTGGCAAAATTAATGTTATTTTGTTTTATTTTGTTTTTGAGACAAAGTCTCATTGTGTAGTTCTGACTAATTCCCCTTCTAAAAATCCATTTAAACCTTACAGTAAGTCTTCGTTGCTCCTTACAATAAAGACCATGGGTGAGTTCTCACTTGAACCCAGGGCTGGCAGAGCTAGTCTAGCCAGACAGCTTGCTCAGGGATCCCTTGTCTGCACCTCAGAGTGCTAGGATTACAGGTGGGTGACTCCGCTGGCCTGACATTTACACAGGTGCCAAGGCTCTGAACTCTAGGAGTTAGGATTATGTAGTGATATTGTTACATAGGTGATGTTGAGCCTAATAAGATTTATGACTTGTTTTGGTGGCTGTGCTAGTATAGAAAATATATAGATATGATTCAATTTCCATTGTTGAATCTCCATTAGTGATAATAGATTCTTAAATTTTCAAAAATCATTTCCTCTACTTTTTTTTTGTTATGCTATATTTTGATACTGTTCTGAAAATACGAAGTTTTACTATGTTGAAATATTTGCAAAGCTTAGGAAAAAGCATAGAATTTGTTTTAATTTTAGCATTTATTTTTGGTTTAAACTATTAAATATTTTTAAAAGGCATATATGTTTAGCTATTACATATATAAACATGTAAAAAATTTAAAATTATTATTATTTTTAATTATTATTATGTATACAGTATTAATTAGCTCTACATATATGCCCGGGCAGATCTCACTGTAGATGGCTGTGAGCCACCATGTGGTTGCTGGGAATTGAACTCAGGGCCTTGGGAAGAACAGCCAGTGCTCTTAACCTCTGAGCCAATTTGTGTGTACCAGTGTTTTGCCTTTCTATATGTCTATGTCCTATGTGTGTGCCTGGTGCCCATGGAAGCTGAGAGGGCATTGGATCCCCTAGGACTAGAATTATAGACAGTTATGAACCTCCATATTGTAACCACAACTTTTAAACTATACTTAGTAATATCTATAAACACCTACCACCCAACCAACCTTAACCCTTTAGAAAGAATACCAATCCTCAAACACAGGTCCTTGAGGGCAACTGGTCAGCAGTCTGTCTGCAGGAACACTGAAATAGTTATCACTAGGTGGTCACCTGACTCTGGTATTGCTATGGCAACCTCATTCCCACTTGGGGTTGGCCTCTAGCGCCTTTGAGACTTCCAAATTTACAGGGGGAAGATGCTGTGCCATGAGACCTAGTCCTTGGCCCTGCTGGCAGTTGGCACATGCCTGCCCAGCACCGAGGCCTCTGGAGGGTCCCTGGCTTCCTCAGCCATGCTCCTTGGCAGGGCTCTGTCTCTCTGGTCTTTCAGACGTGGCCTCTGTCTCAGAGCAGTCATGCCTCATGACCTGCTCATTCGCTTGATGACCACTGTAGTCCCAGGGCACCTGCCACTGCTACAGCGATCAAAGCAGCCACAGCAGCAATCTATCAAAGTGGCTCACTGCCCCCTCAGAAGTGTCAATGCAGTGCCTGAGCAGCAAGCTGCCAAAACTTTAAGCCTGTTCCACTGGAGCAGTCAAAATGGCAGCTCCTGACTCTCCTGTCAGAATGGCGCTGCCAACTGGGGAACTGTTCTCCCTCAGCCCTCTGCCTAGGGAGCTGTCCACATAGATGTTGTCTTTTCTGCCTCAGCCTGTAGCCTTCAAGGGAGCTGTCCACAAAGGCAGCGCCTCCTCTCTACTCTCAGTCAGTTATTCATGCCGCTAGGAAAGACTTCCCTGCCACCAACTCCCTTTGTAATCTTGGCAACTTTGTAAACTTTGTAAACCCTCAAAGCAGGGAAAGTGGCCAGACTCCTGCCTGAGGAGCTCCAGCAACCCAACCCCTCCTCCAGAATTCTCTTTTATAACATTTCCAGCCTCTGTAAATGTCACCAAGGTCATCTCTAGGCCCTCAATAGGACTCATGCCAGATGATGCTAATTTAAAGTGAAAAGCCTGAACAAAAGACCCTCCAATTCCTACACAAGCAAGCCCACCAATCTCTGTGCTCTCCAAGCTCAGGACTTGAAATTCCACCAATCCTCACTTTGGAGATCCCTGCCCTAGAAAGCTCTGCCCCCAAGAAACCCTATATAAACCCTGCACTTTGTTCAATTCCCTACTGCCCCTCCTACCCCTGGAGCAGAGGCAGCCACACCTTGGATGCATCCCTCCTCATCCCAGACCCTCCAATAAATCTTTTATGAGATTTACTGCCTGCTGAGACTCTTTCACTGGAAGAAGCAAAGAAGCTAAGAAACAATGAAGAGAAGAAGAAGAGAAGGAGCAGGGCTCAGGCCCCAATGCTCCACAGCTCATCTGGGGTTGAGGAAACTCTCCCCTGTGAGCTGCAACATCTCTGCTGAGGAAGCCTCCTCTCAGAGCTGTGCAGTTCCTGAGCTCCTATGCCTCAGGGTGCCCTTCCACTGGAACACTGTCCCACCTAGAAGAAATGTGTGGTTCCTGAACTCACAAGTCCCAGGATACCTTCATCAGAGCTGTAACACTTTCAATGGAGATACCTTCTTCCCTCAGAGCTGTGTGGTTCCTGGGTTCACAAGTCCTAGGATACTTTTCTATCCATGCAGGCCAAATGCTAACAGTCATGGCTCTCCTCAGCGTCTGGTTCTCATGAATTTTCTCTGAGCAGATCCTATGTCATGATTCTTGTGTGTCAGCCTGAGCTTACTTGTGGTGGGCACAGCCTTCTGGGGCATTTTCTTGGCCTTCTTGGGCTGGCTCATGGCAGGAGCCCTTTTCCACGGCCTTTTCTTGGCCTCCCACCTTTTGTCTCCTTGGCTAGCCAAGGCCTGACCTCCCAGTTCTTACTGCCTCAGAGCTGGTGTGGCCTAGGGGCTGGTTAGCGCATCTCTGCTTGAAGTCCGTCAGTTTTCTCAGCGCCAGCAGTTGGCACACATCTGCTTTGCATCTCTGTCTCTCGGGTGCTTTCTCTCTGGGCTTTGCCACCAAGCCCTTATGTAGGGTGCTGCTCTCACAGTTCCAGTGGTTTTCACAGATCGCAGGTTCCCTGGTGGATCTCATAGGTCTGTGACTTTGCAGCCAGGTCCCTCAGCAGGGTACTGTCTGCACATTACTTGTAGGTCCTGGCTTTTACAGCTCTAAAATGATGCTTCACCTTGCTTCAGGTCAATCTAGGCTCTGCCCACCTTCAGCCAAAATGATCCAGTGTCCAGCAGCTGAACGCAATGCCAAGTTAAATGCCCTTTTTCAGTTTCGTGGGCTTTCACTAATTATGCATACAGGTACCTTCTCATTGGTCCTCCCAAGGTACATCTATTGACTGCCAGGACCATTTGTGCTCTGCCAGGTGTTTCCCACAGTCATATGCTTCCTTTTAAGAGACTGTTCTTCACTAAAGAAGTCTAACTCCCATGACATCATATAGGTTCTGGGAATGAAACCTGGGTCTTCTGTAAGAGCATCCAGTGTTCCTAACCACTGAGCTATCTCTTTAATGCTTTTATATATATATATAACATTTTAAAATCAGTTGATAATTTCAGCATCTGCCATTATTGTGACATTTTCCTGTGGTAGTATTACCTCTTTCTCTTATTGTACTATCTAATGGTCTTTTTTTGGGAGCTGTACAATTTCAGCTATTTATTGTTGGTTTGTCATCTAAATAGGAAGATTGATTGAGAGATGGTGCAGGGAGTAAATTGCTTGTTGAATAAAAAGTGATGACCTGAATTTGGATCCTCAGAATCTACATACAAGCCAGATGTGGTAGCATGCATCTATAATCCCTGTGCTCCTACAATGGGATGGGAGGTGAATAAGAGAATTCCCAGACACACACTGGAAGGTACCTTGGCATACATGGCCACAAATAAGAAAAGACCGTATCTCGAACAAGGTGGAATTTGAGGACTGACAGATGTTCTCTGACCTCCACATGTACTCACACTCACATACCTCCTTCCTTACACACAAAAGATAATAAATAAGCAAGCAAGACTGTTAAATATCCCAAAAAGAAATGGAGGCTAGTGGTATAGTTCAGATTTCTTTCCCAGCATGTGCAAGGCTTTGACTTTGATCTCCAGCACTGAAGGAAAAAGGAAAGAAAAAAGAAAGAAAAGAAAGAGAGAGGAATTCTAATTTATATGCTTTGAACTGTTTTATTACTTTACCTGTTTTTTAAAATTTATTTAAATTTTTTTGTTTGGCATACAGTGTAAAGGGTTTCATGTTCATACATGTTTGTCATGTTCCCCTTCCTCAATTTATCAGCTTTAATTCCTTTTCTTTGTTTGTTTTTGAGATAGTCTCCCAGTGTATTTCTGGCTGGCCTGGACTGTGACAATGTAGAATAAGCTGGCTTCTAATTTAGATATTCTCCTGCCTCTGCCTCCCAAGTGCTGGGATTAAAGACACATGCTTATCACATCTGGCCCATTTCATTGGTTTTGGTATTATTCTGTTTCATTTTGTTTGTGTTGTGGTACTGGGGATTGATTGGTTGAACCCAGTGCCTAATACATGTTAGGTAAGTTCTCCATCACTTTGCTCCATTCTCAGCCTGATTATATGCTATTTTAAAATTATATGTTTATTTAAAAAACTTTTCATATATTGAGAAAAAATTTTTCAAATACTCCTGGATATAGCAATACTCACAAAGGGGCTGGGGTGGGTATAGTCCTTGTACTTCCTTCTATGGATGTATGTGGTCTTCTAGTCAACTGTACTAAATTTGTTCTATTCAAAACCACTGATGTGGGATTATGGCCAAATGGTTGTTCTTTAATGACTCTTAGGCAATTATTACTAGTAATACTGTCATTCTTTATACAAAAGATTGAATACAAAAAAAGATTGAGTATTTATGAGATTCAGAGAACATAAAGAAAAGTCATTCTAACACAATATTTTTAAAAGCCAAATTCTTCTCTGTGGGAGAGAATAGGCAGGATCTTTGGGGCTCACTGCTGTTTGACTAATCTTTTGTGAAACGTATTTTATTTTTGCCATAAATTTTCAAATGAAATGCAGATTATCTATTAAGAAAAGATGCAGCAACAGCAGCCAGGCATGGCTCATGTTTGTAATTTCAGTACTTTGGAGGCTTGTTATGAGTGTCAGGAGAGCTTGTGCTACAGAGTGAGAATCTCTCCAATATTTGACTGTGTATGTGTATGTGAAATCATTGTACTTGACATAGAACATTTGACAGCAACTTGAAAACTTTTCCCAAAAGCATATGTAATACTTGTAATATATCTTTAGAGGATGCTAGAAGAAAAAAAGAAAGAGATGTTGCTGACTCTCATTTACACTTGATGGAATTGGAGTGCTGAGCCCTTTTACGTTGTGTGGCAGTTTCAGTTCTTACAGGAAGAGTATTAATGTTTAATTTTTAACCGTGGTTTTTGAAGTTCCCTTTGTAATTCTCCACAAATAACAGATTGACTCAAATCTGTGTTTATACAAACATAACAAATAGATCTGTGAAAATTGAGTAGCCCCAAAAGATGACCAAATAGCACTAAATCTTACTGCAAAGTCAAGTCTGGCTTAAAGATAGCTAGCCACTAAAGTGTTTGTAAATTCATTTTCAGTATTGCTGAAATTGCTGCAGGAAAGTTCTGTGTATTAATGTACTTCCTGTAGTCTTTAGCAGAAAGTTGCTACTGAAGGAAGGATACAAAAGGCTACTGTGGCTGGAGAGAAAGACCAGGAAAAGATTGTGGACTTTTAAGGGCGCCTCCTTACTGAAGGACAAACACAGAATAAGCATACTGTGTTACGTTATTTTTTTTTTCTTTTTACAGAATTTTACCAGACTTTCTTTTTTTTTAATAATTTATTTTTTATTTCTTCAAGTTACATCTCAATCACAATCCCCTCCCTACTCCTCCCTCCAGTCCCACCCTTCCACCCTCCTCCCCCTCAACCCCCCATCCTCTTCCCTTTTTTTTTTTTTTTTTAGTTTAAGGTATTTCTTTTTTTCCCCCAACAGCTCTCCCTTTCAGTCCAAAAAATGGTTCTTTTTCTTATAACTATAAATACAATACAAAATAATAGAAATAAATAGGCCACAATTATAAGAGTTATATGGCTTAGCATACATTCCCAATGTCCAGTCCATATGTATTTGGCACCTGACTTTAACATTCTACTATCTAACCATCTCCATGAGTTTAAAGTTCTATATCTAACTCAGCTTTCATACTAACTTGCCTCATAATTTTAAAAATATCTTCTTAGATCCAGAACACACTCTTGATTCCTAAAGAACTCAAAATTTAACTATGAGACTCTAGCTATCTATTCTTCAACCACCTCAGAGACCTGAGAGGGATAAATATATCTGATTATATAGGAAGTGCAGGGCCTGCAGCTTCCAAAACTAAGAAATGACATACCAGTGGCTGCCTGGACAGTTCCCATTTTCTCTCCATACATTACAGCATCAATCTTCAGCCGTTTGGCCCCATTTCTCTGACAGACATTGATTGTAGAGCAGGAATTATGAAGGACTTACCTACCCTGTCTTGGCAGAGCTAGGCTGTCGACTTATCTGCTTCCAAGTTTTGTCCTTTTTGGACAGAAGTCTGTCTACAGTTGAAGCAAGGGGTTTTTCTTGTCAAGAGAAAGGCTTACCACCAATTCAATCATCTCCCACTGGAGATTCTTCGATGCTCATCTTCTACTTGGAGTAGAATAGGGGGTGCTGTCAGGAGCTGACATGTCTCGATATCAAAAAATCTTAAGTTAAGAAAACATCTTTGAATGCCATATTCTGCAGATCTCTTGAGGTTTTTGAAGATGCTCTATCTATCTCTTATATTTAGATAAGCAAATATTGCTTGTCTCTTAGCAACTTGATTTCTGAGTAGCTTAGAAAATAACTGTGATAGACTGTCATAGTAACTAACAAAATGACACGTTTTCATGACTATTAGTTTCCATTTCTTAATTATCCTAAACAGTATGTCGGTTGGTAGCAAGAGGTCAAAACTTGACATTTCATTTTTAAGTATTACTACGAACAATACCTTTAAGAAGCGTTACCCTTAATTTTGTATCAATATACAAAGATCATTACCAATGTGGTCAAATATAATCTTAATTTTGTATCAATATACAAAGATCAATACCTGTGTTACGTTATTTTTTAATTAGCCTGTAATATTACCTTATGACACCAAAAACTTTCTTACTGTTTTTGTTCTTTTACCAAATAAATTTACAAACAGTTGAGAATGTCACCTGAGAATTAGGATTGCATGCATATATGTGGCAGGAATTCTCTTTGGCAAATTCAATCTGAATAGAGGCTTAAAATGTAGCCAGTTCAGCTTGATGCAGTTAGCTTTTCTATGCTATTAGAAAAACATATGTACTATATATTGAAGCTTTTTTTTCTTCTATGTTCATCCTGTAAATAAGGAGACAGGGTAACTACTATAGCAGAAGGCTCATCAGAACAAAATTGACAGATTACTTCTATATTTGTGTTAGTACTTTTTAAAATGTCTTTATTGTATTATCTTATTTTCTTTGGCTTACAGAGGTGTTAGAAATACAATTGGAAAGAACAGGCTAACTTTTGTCTAAATAAAATTGTCTAATTTTATATAGTTTCAATAATAAAGTTATAAAACTATATTAAAAGAAGAAAATGTAGATGTGAGTAAATTTGGTCATTCTGGACAAATAGATTTGCTAGACTTTAATCTTTTTGTTTTGTTTTGTTTTTTGTTTTGGTTTTTCGAGACAGGGTTTCTCTGTGTAACAGCCCTGGCTGTCCTGGACTCACTTTGTAGACCAGGCTGGCCTCGAACTCACAGAGATCCGCCTGCCTCTGCCTCCCAAGTGCTGGGATTAAAGGCGTGAGCCACCACGCCCGGCTGACTTTAATCTTTTCATGGCTGTTCTGTAGCACATCTTTTAAAGAAGTGAGTAAAAATAATTGTTTATTTTGCTTCTGTTCTTTTTCTCTCCAGAACCTGTTTCTATTAATGAATTTAGTGGTTAGACCAGCATAAAATAGGAGCAGCAAGAGGGATGAATTTGGGCCAGAGCTGTGGTTTTGAAACTCTTGTAGATAACATGCCTATGTTCCTTCCTCTCTCTTTATCCTTCTATTGTTTGTTTGTTTGTATCAGAAACAAGGAAATTATGCAATTTGCAACCAAATGGATGGATCTAGAAAAGCTCATCGTGAGTGACCTAACTCAGACTCAGAAGGCTACACATGGCATCTATTCACTTATGACTGGATTTTAGCAATATAGTACAGGATAACCATCCTACAATCAATATACCCAAAAGAACAGGAACATGGACTTGGTTACCTGTTAGTGGGACACACCACCCTAGTGGAACTGCCATGTGTGCCCCCCCTGTGCAAAAGGAAGCTCTTAGACCTCATGTGACTAATGAACTGAGGGGCGCTGATACATGGAGGCACTCCACACTGGACGGATGGGATGAGTGGGAGAGGGGGTGGAGAGTGGGACTAGGAAGGGGTGGAGGGAGGGGGCAGTAATGGAGACATAACTTGAAGTAATAAATACATCTTAAAAAAATTCATACACAAGTGAAAACAAGAAAACTGCCAATATGTGATGTCTGTCCCCTATTTTTCTACTCATATACTTAGGTACCTTTTAATCCCATGGAAAAAATAACTAATATTCAGAAGTACTGAAAACAGAAAGAAGAGGAAAAAATTGTTTTTGGAGAATGAAAAGTTTCCTCTTATAATGGGACTATTACATAAGTTCCCTGTGTATGTGGCCTGCTAGCTGGATATCTTTTGGCATAATGGGTTGGTATCTTCAAAAAGGCTAGCCAGATAGGCTTCACTTGTCTCCTTAACCAAGCAAGTGAAAGGCCTGTATGCCAAGAACTTCAAGTCCTTGAAGAAAGAAATTGAAGAGGCCATCAGAAGATGGAAAGATCTCCCATGCTCTGGATAGGTAGGATCAACATAATAAAATTGGCCATTCTGCCAAAAGCAATATACAGATTCAATGCAATTCCTATCAAAATACCAACACAATTCTTTATAGACCTGGAAAAACAATTCTCAACTTCATATGGATTAACAAAAAACCCAGTATAGCTAAATAAATCCTGTATAATATTAAAAAAAAAAAACATCTGGAGGTATCACCATCCCAGATTTCAAGCTGTACTACAAAGCAATAGTAATAAAAACATAATGGTACTTACTGGTATAGAAACAGACCAGTGGATCAATGGAATCGAATTGAAGACCAAGAAATGATCCCACAAACCTTTGGTCACTTAATTTTTGACAAAGAAGCCAAAACCATACAATGAAAAAAGGACAGCATCTTCAACAAATGGTGCTGCTCCAACTGGATGTCTACATGTAAAAGAATGAAATTAGACCCATACTTATCACCTTGTACAAAACTTAAGTCCAAGTGAATCATGACCTTAACATAAGGCAGGACACACTAAATCTATTAGAAGAGAAAGTGGGGAAAACCCTTGAACTCATCGGCACAGGTGACAACTTCCTGAACAGAACACCAACAGCTCAGGATCTAAGACCAACAATCAATAAATGGGACCTCATGAAACTGAAAAGCTTCTGAAGGCAAAAGACACTGTCATTAGAACAAAATGGCAACCTACAGATTAGGAAAAAATCTTCACCAACCCCACATCTGACAGAGGACTAATATCCATAATTTACAAAGAACTCAAGAAATTAAATGCCAGGAAACCAATTAATCCAATTTAAAAATGGGGAACAGAGCTAAACAGAATTCACAAAGGAGGAGTCCCTAATGGCTGAGAGACACTTGAAGAAATGCTCAACATCCTTAATCATGAGAGAAATGCAACTCAAGACGACTCTGAGATTCCATCTCACACCTGTCAGAACGGCTAAGATGAAAATCTCAAATGACAGCACATGCTGGCGAGGTTGTGGAGAAAGGGGAACCCTCCTCCATTGCTGGGGGGAGTGCAAACTTGTACAACCACTGTGGAAATCAGTCTGGCGATATCTTATAAAACTTGGAATAGCTCTACCTCAAGACCCAGCCATACCACTTCTGGGTATACATCCAAACGATTCCTCACCATAAATAAATATTTTTTAAAAATTAAACAAACAAAAAACAAATCACTAATACCTCCACTCTGGAAGCACAGATCTGTTTTGAAGTCTTCAGTTTCTCACACCAGATGTTGGAAGGGAAGCTTGCAAATCAGAAGTTCAGTGGACTTCTGATAGCATCTGATTCAGGGAGTGCCACAGTACGAGGCCTATAGTGATGAGTTTTCTTCACCCCTATAGTAGTGGGGTACTCTTGTGAATGTTTTTTTGTAGCCAGTAATGTTTACTGTGTGTTTTACAACCAGTGGATTTGCTGACAGTCCACTTGTATAAGTCAGGGTATGGGCATCTCATTACTTTTCTCCTTTCTTGGGCTGAAGCTTAATGAATAAGAAGCATTGTGCATTGGTGCTCTCTTAACTCCTGTTTTATTAGGCATTAGTCTGTATATGTTTTCACTAATTTGTTATTTGATTCTATGAATTTAGTTTGAGTCCCCTGCTCTAATTGATCAAAACATATTTGTTTCTTTTTTTAAATTTCTCTTGTCTCACCTCTGTATATAGGTTTCAGTTGTGTAGTCTTCTCTCTAATAAAGTTAAAGATTGAGGCTTTAGGCGTCAGGCACTATTTTAAGCACTTTATATTCATTAATTTTTGTTTCTCAGTAACCATTTGGAAGTAGTTACAGCTATCCTTTTTATAGTTGCAGACACAGGGTCCAGTAAGTATAGTTGCATTCTCTACTCCCTTCAAATAATCTAGTCCTTGAACACATTAATTGATGGATTGGTTGATTGATTGTATTAGTATGGATGGGGTCATGCATATGGAAGTCAAAGAATGACTTTCAGGAGTCAGTTGGTTTTTGTTGTTGTTTTGGTGTTCTGTTTTGTTTTGTTTGTTTCTTATTTTTTGAGACAAGGTTTCTTTGTAATAGCTCTGGCTGTTCTAGAACTCACTTTGTAGACTAGACTGGCCTCTAACTTACAGAAATCCGCCTCCCTCTGCCACCCGAGTACTGGGACTAAAGGTGTGTGCCACCATCTCCAACTTAATGGAGATCTTTTGAGGCAGGAAGATCCACCTGAGCCACACTTTCTGGTGGCAGGCTAGATAAAGGACATGGAAGAAGGGAGCTTATGATTTTTGCCTGCTTGCCCTCA
This sequence comes from Lophiomys imhausi, assembly GCA_907164525.1. Lineage (NCBI taxonomy): Eukaryota > Metazoa > Chordata > Mammalia > Rodentia > Muridae > Lophiomys > Lophiomys imhausi. Next base: position 20,473,438 of record CAJQZJ010001826.1, on the reverse strand, counting down.
CTCTCAATGGCAAGTTTGTTCCTTAAACAGCATTAGTCTTTCTTAGATGGCTTCATTGTTTTTATAGCTCTAGCAGTATAGGGTGTACTGTTGATTATTTCTCCTAGAAAACTTTATGGCTGTAATTTGTTTCTTCACTGCCTTTGAGAAGAAGCTTAAGGGAAACAGAACTTTTCTGAGATAGTCTTATGTGGCTCATATATATATATATGTATACCCTGTGTATACCCAAGGATGACCTTGAACTTCTGGTTCTCCTCCCTCCACCTTAGTGCTGGGATTACAGGCATGTGCCACCACATCTGATTTATGCAGTGCTAAGGATTGGAGCTAAGACTTTGTGCATGTTAGGCAAGCACTCTACCAACTGAACTATACCCCTAGCCCTACAGAACTCTTTTTTTTTTTTCTGGTATTTTTTCCACACTCTTGGTTTTAAAATGATTGAAATGACAAAGGATGTCTTAGCTAAATTGTGAGTTCTTAGGAAATAATGTTTGAATTTACTGGTGGCAGACATGTCCCCAGAAAATATTACAATAGTGAGGAAAAAAACAAATGACAATGAGTAATGTGTGAGCTTCCCAAATCCTCCAATCTGATATAATTAAACACTTGTTTATTTAAATATCTTCCTTGAATGATGTTATTTTTAGTGAGACTTACCTTTGAACCAGTGGTAATATTTGCATTCCTTCAAAAAATCTGTTGGGTGACTAACTCTTATGGGAACACAGATCAAGAGCTTGACTGCTAGAGGTATTAGATCACCCCTTCTGGGGCATTTATACTACTTAACTATAAAAGAAACTCTTTTAGTTTATAATTTATAGTTAGTATAGTAAGGTAGAACTGACTTTCGGATAGGGTTTAATATATTCTGAGTTCTTCTGTTAGTTAGGATTATTTGACAGAGAAGTAAGCCTTCTTGTTCTGTACCCATGAGTTTTTATCATCATGGGTCGAGTCATTGCTTTCAGATTGTCAGAATTTTTAAAATTTTAACAGTTAATAAAAGAAGAGCATAACCAGGAAACTTTACTTATTTTTGAGACAGGGGCTCTTACCTGAATTGGGCTCAGGTTGGCCCAGTTCACTATGTAGCTCAGCCTTGTCTCATATTCTCAGCAGTCTCCCTGCCGTATTTTCCCCAAGAGTGGGATAATAGGTATGAGTCATCATGCCTAATTACTTCATCATATTTTACGGAGTCGTAGTGATGGGTGTTATAAGGATTATGGAAACTGATTAGAAATTACATTTCTCGCTGGTAAGTAATCTAAAAAAGTAAGATATAAGTGTTTATTAATTCTACTAGAAAATGAGACAAATCCAAAAAACAGTTATTATCATAGAATTTTGTTAAAAATACATTTTTCTTTTTTTGAAGATTTGTTTCTATTTTATGTCTGAATGTTTGTCTCTGTATCATATGTGTGCCTGGTGCCTGTGAAGGACAGAAAGAGATATCGTATCTCCTTGAATTGGAGTTAGAGATGGTTGTAGGGTACCATGTGGGTATAAGGAACCAAACCCAAGTCCTCTCTAGAAAGGCAACAAGTGTTCTTCTCTGAGCCATTCCTCCAGCTCTCCAGATATAAAATCTTGAAGGCTTCTGAAGCCATACCCCAATTTTTCTGGTGGCAAACCTTTCTATTAGGAATTGTACTAGTTATGTTCACACATTTTTAGTTTTGTGTCTTCATAATTGAAAAAAAAAAAACAATTTATAGCCAGGTATGGTGGTGCACACCTTTATCTTTGCACTTGAGAGGCACAGATAGGAGGCTCTCTGATTTCAGGATAGCTTGGTCTGTGTGTTGACTTGCTGTCTGGCCAGGGCTATATAGTAAGACCCTGTCTCAAAAAAATTTTTAATTGTATTTATTTATTTTATTTGTGTGTGTGTGTGTGTTTCAAAGACCCATCTGCTTTTCCCTAAGTAGTTTCATTGTGCTGTTCAAGGTGCAGCTCAAGTGTCATCCCACATTAGGATGTCATCTGCTGCTCTGGATTTGAGGACTCTCTAATGTGCCCCACTATAGCTTCTTGTGTATCATTTACTGTGCTTTTATGCTGTTAAGTGTTTGTTGAATGCTTATTAAATGAATGAAAAATACAGTTTCAGTTTTTGAAGATTATTAATTTCTAATAATGGCAATATAATAGGGTAAAACTAAATTGTTCTATCATGTTATAATTAGCAGTCTGTACTCTGAAGTGCTAAATTGATTCATTCAAACAAAGTTAAAGAAACAAATTTGCCATAGTCATAGTTTTTTTTTCATTTCACTGTTGATTATAGATGTACTTGAGAATTTTGGGAGACAAAAAATAATTTTTGAAAGATTACATTTAGGAATATAGGTAGTGTGTTCTCTCTTTTTATCTTTTCTAGGAGTAAAAAAAAACACTGATAGAATTCAATTTATAATTTATTTTCATTGAATAGATTCTGTTTACTTCTTTAGGCTTTTTTTTTTTTGAGACAAAATCTCCCTATATAGATGAAGTTGACCTTGAATTTACAAAGATCTGCCTGCTTCAGCCTCCCAAGTGCTGTGATTAAAGATTGTTTATTGATGTTTTCTTGAGACAGGTTCTCTCTACATTTTCCAGACTGGCCTGAGTCTGATTCTGTAACCCAGTTTGGCCTCCCACTAGTAATCTTCTTGCTTCATGCTTCCAAGTGCTAGAATTATAGATTTATATACCACCATGTCTGAGTTTATTTCTCTTTCTGTGGTGCTGAGGATTGAACTTGGTTTTTGTGCTAGGTAAACATTGTTTTTTTTTTTTAAACATTTATTTATTATGTATACAGTATTTGGTCTGCATATATGCCTGAAGGCCAGAAGGGGGCACCAGATCTCAATGTAGATGGTTGTGAGCCACCATGTGGTTGCTGGGAATTGAACTCAGGACCTTTGGAAGAACAGCCAGTGCTCTTAACCTCTGAGCCACCTCTCCAGCCCGGTAAACATTCTAATATAGTACAATCTCCCCAGAATGCTGAGAGAGAAAGTGGTGGGGGCGGGGGGGGGCGCAGAGACAGGCAGACAGAGACACTCAGTCTTTAAAATCTGTCTCTTTCTTCCCCTCTTTCCTTTTTTTCCCTCTCCCCCCACCTCTCTCCTGGAACTCACTATGTAGACCAGGCTGGCCTCAACTCACAGAGATCTGCCTGCCTCTACCTCCCAAATGCTGGGATTAAAGACATTTGCTACCATATCCAGCAAGAGCCTCTCTCTTCATGTAGTGTTTAAGAGTGCTGATACTTAAATTTTTGAGTCCAGAAACTCAATTTTATAATTTTATCTAGAGGCGATGTCCCAGTAAAATGAAAGTACACACAATCTATTCATGTAATTTGGGAATATAATTAGCTGCTTCAAGGTAATCAGTAAGTAAGTTCATGGATCAGACTGTTTAAAAGGCTTATAATGTGAATTGACAAGTGAATTTGGTGAAGGTTATTTGGGAAGGAAGAGCTCATGGCCAAAATTTTAAAATAATGGTAAAATGTATATATGGGAAAGTTTCCTATTTGGGCCATTTTGAAGTACACTGTTTAGTGAATTCATATATATTTACAATGTTGTACAACCATCATTATTCATTTATTCATTTAGATAATCATTTCCAGAATATCTTTATCACTTCAAACAGAAAACTGTATGTATTATATAGTAATTCCCCTTTGTCTCCTTACTCTGCCCTTAGTATATCTGATCTACTTTCTGCCTATGTATTTCCTCATTCTGGATATTTCACATGAGTTGAATCACAGTATTTTCACTTTCTGAGTTCAGAGTTCATTGTTCTTAACAGGTATTTCTTCCTGTCTTTTGTAAAATTATCTGAGTAATGGTTGACTTCTCTTCTCCTCCACTGTAGAAATAAATAATTAAATTATTACCATTATTTATATTATTGTTAATTGATCAGCAGTGTTAATCCTTAACCTACCATTATAAATAACCACACAGACACCTGATGGATTTTATCAAGCCTTATTAGCCTTCTCAAGCAATCTTAGCCCATCTTATGCTAGCTTTTGATGCCCCCAAATAAGACCCCAATATATACATACATCCCCCTGGGATGTTATTCTCCACTCTATGCTGATGTTCCAGGCCACGTGGCATGGTGTTCTTACATCTCTAACCCATGATATGTCCTCTCTTTCCTCCTGCCTGATGACTTCTTCCCATGACCTTTTCTGCTCCTCCAGAGCTCACCAACCTTTTCCCCACCTACTTTTCTCTCTGCCCAATCATAGGCCGCAGCATTTTATTAAAAACAGAGACACTGGTTAGCAAGCAAAATAATAGACAGCAACAGGCCTCTGGGAGCAATTAATTAACATTTAGAATACATAACAGATCACTGCATCACCCCACCTTGTGTATAGTCATACCCCATCATCATCATCTCCTCCTTTCTCCTCCACTACCTCTTCCTCATTTTGGGGGTTCTGGGACTTAAACTCAGAGTGCACATGCTGGTCAGTTACAGATATGCTGAGCTGTATTCACCCAACACCCATATTTTGATCATATATCTTGTCAATGAAGATTTTTAAGTGATAAAAACATTTTTGTTTGTGTTGTATACATTTCCTATGTATCAATATATTGTATTATAATGTGTATACAAAGCTTAGAAAAGGAAAAATCTTTAAAGAATAAAATATATTGTCTCTCTTTTGATGGCTTCTTGCTGTGATCCTCTTGTATTTTAAGTATGAGTGCTTAGTTTTATTTCTTTTCAGATTTTATCAGATGGTCATTAGGTTTACTTTTATTGCTGCTGATAAGAAACTCTTTGTAGCAGAGTTACAGATTTGATATTTGGTTTTACTTCGGTTATTAAAATTTACTTTAGTCTGTATTTCTTTTGTACTCTTTTAAAGCCATTTATCTATCTTGTGAGGGTTCAGTTAAAGTGCTTTTTAATCCACGAATGAACTCAACAGATCCACTGAAAGCTGTATATCTGAACACTTTGAAAGTGATTGGAGAAAAGAAAATGCCCTGTATCCAGAGCCAGGTCTAAGTTGTTGAACACCCTTTCTTCCTCAGAATACTTAGCATATTTCCAGTATGGCATTGAACTAATAGTCTGTCCATGTGAGAGAAGGAATGATTACAAAATTGGGTCTGGGCTTGACTGCTAATGCAGTTTAACTGCTTTCTAATACAACTAGTTCAAATGTTTTCTTAATTGATTATTTTCTTTATATATTGGCCTACATATTCCCTTGGAGCAATGCACCTCAGTCTCATTATCCTTAAGTCATGTTATGATTGGCTAAAAACTTTTTCTTACAGTGTCTTGCTTAATCATTATGACTTTTATAATTTCATCTAAAACATAAAAGCATTATGGTTTCAGCCTAATATAAATAAATAATATCCTGAATAAAATCATTCAGGACATGAAAATGGAAATGGAAGCAATAAACAAAACACAGTCAGAGGTAAGAGTGGAAGTCGAGAATCAAGGGAAGAGAACAGGAACTACAGACATGAGTATCAAAAATAGGATATAAGAGATGGAAGACAGGATCTCAGGCATGGAAAATTCGATGGAAGAAATCAGTACAACATCCAAAGAAAATGAGAAAGCTAAAAATGTTCTTACCCATAACATCTAAGAAGTCAAGGACTCAGTGAAAAGACGGAACTTAAGAATTATAGGCATAGAGGAAAGAGAAGACTCCCGACTCCAAGACCCAGGAAATATCTTCAACAAAATCATAGAAGAAAACTTCCCAAACCTAAAGAAAGATGCCAATAAAAATCCAAGAGGCTTACAGAACACCAAACAGATTAGATCAGAAAAGCAACTCCTCTCGTCACATAATAATTGAAACTCCAAATGTACAGAACGAAGAAAGAATACTGAAAGCTGTAAGAGAAAAAGGTCAAGTAATGTATAGTGGCAGACCCATCAGAATTATACCTGACTTCTCAGAAACTCTGAAACCTAGAAGGGCCTGGACAGATGTCCTACAAGCACTGAGAGAACATAGATACCCAGCCAGACTACTATACCCAGAAAAACTCTCCATCAACATAGATAGAGAAAACAAGATATTCCATGACAAAATCAAATTTAAACAATATCTACCCACAAACCCAACCCTACAGAAGATCCTAGAAGGAAAATTCCAACCCAGAGAAGATAACTACACCCAAGAAAACAGAGGAAATAGAAAACTCCACTGCAACTAAACCAAAAGAAGCACAGGAGGGAAAAAAAACCAAATGAACAAAATCAGAAATGAAAAGGGAGAACTAACAACAGACATTGAGGAAATCCAGAGACCATTTGGGTCCTACTTTAAAAATCTATACTCCACCAAATTTGAAAACGTAACTGAAATGGACAATTTTCTTGATAGATTCCACCTACTGAAGCTAAATCAAGATCAGGTTAGCAGATTAAACAGCCCTATAACCCCTAAGGAAATAGAAACAGTCATTAAAAATCTCCCAACCAAAAAAAGCCCAGGGCCACATGGCTTTAGCACGGAATTCTACCAGACCTTCAAAGAGGAGCTAACACCAATACTCTTCAAACTCTTTCACCAAATAGAATCAGAAACAACACTGCCAAACTCATTCTATGAGGCCACAGTCACCCTGATTCCTAAACCACACAAAGATCCAACAAAGAAAACTTCAGACCAATCTCCCTCATGAACATAGATGCAAAAATTCTTAATAAAATACTAGCAAACTGAATCCAAGAACACATCAAAAGTATCATACACCATGATAAAGTAGGCTTCATCCCAGGAATGTTTAACATAAGAAAGCCTATCAGCGTAATTCACCATATAAACAAGATGAAAGAAAAAAAACCACATGATAATCTTGTTAGATGCAGAAAAAGCATTTGACAAAATCCAACACCCCTTCATGCTAAAAAGTTCTGGAGAGAATGGGCTTACAAGGACCGTACCTAGAAATAATAAAGGCAATATACAGCAAGCCAGTGGCCAACATCAAATTAAATGGAGAGAAACTTGAAGCATTTCCTCTAAACTCAGGGACAAGACAAGGATGCCCACTTTCACCATATCTCTTCAATATAGTACGTGAAGTTCTTGCTAGAGCAATAAGACAACTAAAGGAGATCAAGGGGATACAAATTTTAAACGAAGAAGTCAAATTATCCCTATTTGCAGATGATATGATAGTATACATATGCGACCCCAAAAATTCCACCAGAGAACTCTTACAGCTGATAAACACCTTCAGCAAGGTGGCTGGATACAAAATTAATTCAAAGAAATCAGAAGCCCTTCTTTATACTAGAAACAAATGGGCTTGGAAAGAAATAAGGGAAATAACCCCCTTCACAATAGCCACAAACAATATAAAATACCTGGGAGTAACTCTAACCAAGCAAGTAAGGGACCTGTACAACAAGAACTTCAAGCCCTTGAAGAAAGAAATTGAAGAGGCCTTTAGAAGATGGAAAGAACTCCCATGCTCATGAACAGGTAGGATCAACATAATAAAAATGGCCATCCTACCAAAAGCAATATGTAGATTCAATGCATTTCCTATCAAAATACCAACACAATTCTTTATAGATCTGGAAAAAGCTATTCTCAATTTCATATGGAACAACAAAAAAAACCAGAATAGCTAAATCAATCCTGTACAATAAGAAACAACTGGAGGTATCACCATCTCAGATTTCAAGCTGTACTACAGAGCAAAAGTAGTAAAAACAGCATGGTATTGGTATAGAAACAGACCGGTAGATCAGTGGAATCGAATTGAAGACCCAGAAATAGACCCACACACCTATGGCCACCTAATTTTTGACAAGCCAAAACCGCACAATGGAAAAAGGACAGCATCTTCAACAAATGGTGCTGGTCCAACTGGATGTCCACTTGTAAAAGATTGAAATTAGAACCCATACTTATCACCTTGTACAAAACTTAAGTCCAAGTGGATCAAAGACCTTAAAATAGGGCTGGTCACACTAAATCTACTAGAAGAAAAAGTGGGAAATACCCTCGAACTCATTGGCACAGGTGACATCTTCCTGAACAGAACACCAACAGCTCAGGATCTGAGACCAACAATCAATAAATGGGACCTCATGAAACAATAAATGGGACCTCATGAAACTGAAAAGCTTCTGTAAGGCAAAAGACACTGTCATTTGAACAAAATGGCAGCCTACAGACTGGGAGAAAAATCTTCACCAACCCCACATCTGACAGTGGGCTAATACCCAAAATCTACAAAGAACTCAAGAAATTAAATGCCAAGAAACCAAATAATCCAATCAAAAAATGGGGAACAGAGCTAAATAGAGAATTCACAAAGGTGGAATCCCTAATGGTGAGAGACACTTGAAGAAATGCTCAACATCCTTAATCATCAGAGAAGTGCAACTCAAGATGACTCTGAGATTCCATCTCACACCTGTCAGGATGGCTAAGATCAAAAGCTCACATGACAGCACATGATGGCAAGGGTGTGGAGAAAGGGGAACCCTCCTCCATTGCTGGTGGGAGTGCAGGCTTGTGTAACCACTATGGAGTTCAGTAAGGCGATATCCTAGAAAACTTGGAATAGCTCTGCCTCAGGACCCAGCCATACTGCTTCTGGTTATACATCCAAATGACTTCTCACGGAATCATAAGGAAGTTTCCTCATCTATGTTAATAGCAGCCTGATTTGTAATAGCTAGGAACTGGAAACAACCCAGGTGTCCCTCAACCGAAGAAGGGATTAAAAAACTGTGGTACATCTACACAGTGGAATATTACTCAGCTATCAGAAACAATGAAATTATGCAATTTGCAGCCAAATGGATGGAACTAGAGAAGCTCATCCTGAGTGAGCTAACCCAGACTCAGAAGGATGCACATGGCATCTATTCACTTATAGTAGGATTTTAGCTATATAGTACAGGATATCTATACTACAACCAACGCACCAAAGGGAACATGGCCATAGACTTTTTGTTTGTTTGTTCGTTTGTTTTTTCAGTTTTCTCTCCCTGGCAATGAGACACTTTTCACTGGTGGTACTGCCTTTTAGGCACCCAGTGTATGAGGAGGCTCTTGGCCCTCATATGACTTCTGAACTGGGGCGAGGGACTGTTATGTATGGACACTCCAGTCCAGAGGAGTGGGATAGAAGGGTTAGGGGGTAGAGGGTGGGAGAACGGGGCTGGGAAGGGTGGAAAGTGAACAACATGATGTAGATGTAACCTGAATCAATAAATAAATAAATATTAAAAAATAATATCCTTATGTATGCTTCATGTTTTCTTTTTACTTCATGTTTTTTTTTTCCTACAGTTACAAAGTAGATAACTTATTGTTCAGTATTTTCAGTAATAGAAATAAAAATGTATAGTGAGGTAAGTAAAGACCTCAAGTCATATGATCATTTTAAAATGGTTTAGTGTAGGGGTGATTTTATTTTCAATTATTTTATGCATTCTTGAAAGCAAGTAAGGTTTTGCAGTGAGTTGGTAGTGGGACCCTAAGCTGTATATAGCAGAACATGTGAATGTGACCTTATCTGGAGGATAAGAGGAACTTTACAGATGGGTTTAACATAGGCTGCCCTTAATGCAGGGACTGGTATCTACACTGGGGAAATTAAGACATAAAGAATCACAGAAAGAAGAAAGGCATGTGAAGATAGAGACAGAAACTGTAGTGATGAGTCCATGAGCCAGGAATGTCAAGGATTCCTGTCTATCCCCCATCCCAATAAAAATGCCCAAACGCTTTCTTTCATTCTGCAAAGAGGGCTGCAGTTTTGGACTTCTCACCACCAGAAATGGGAAAACATAAATTTTTCTTGTCTTGAAGCTCTCATTAGTGGAGCTTTCTTTTAGTAGATCTGTGGAATCAATTTAATAGCAATATATGACTTTCCTATTCAGACATCAGTTTGAACTTCTTGGTGTAGCTACTTGTGTAGTGTGATTGAAAAGATGGATATGCTAACTCAGTCACCACTATTTCATTTGTTTGTTTGTTTTGATTTTTTTGTATAGTTTTTTTTTTTGAGACAGGGTTTTTCTGTAGCCTTAATTGCTTTGCAACTTGCTCTGTAGACCAGGCTGGCCTCAGACTCACAGAGATCCGCCTCCGCCTCCCCAAGTGCTGGGATTAAAGGCTTGCACCACCACACCTGGCTAGTTTATTTTTTTTAATTAAAATTTGTTTGAACATTCCTGCTGCAATTTTCCCTTACTCCTTTTCTCTCAGTCCTACACACACACACACACACACACACACACACACACACACACACACATATTTGAGATGTGTCCTCACTATATATCTCTGACTGCATTGAAAGTATGTAGACCATGTTGGCCTCAAACTCATAGAGATCTGCATGTCTCTGCCTTCTGAGTTCTGGGATTAATGGTATGTCCCACCAGACCCAGCAAGATTTATTTGTCTTATGTATAAGGGTGTTTTGCCTACAACTATGTATGTGCCTCATATGTTTGCCTGGTACCTAAGGAGAAGCGGGCATTAGGTCCCTTGGAACTAGAGTTACAGATGATTGTGCACCCCCATGTAGGTGCTAAAAATCAAACCTGGCACCTCTATAAGAGCACCAAGTGTTCTTAACCTCTAAGCCAACTCTTCATCCCCAAGACCTATGTTTTATGTTTTATTTTTAATTATGTGTATAGGTGCCCCCGGGGGCAGTTGGGTCCCATGGAGCTGAAGTTACAGGCTGTTGTGAACAACTGTCTGATGTAGGTGTTGGGAACTGAAATCAAGTCCTCTGCAAGAGCAATTCTTAACCTCAGAGGAATCTCTTCAGTCACCATTATTGTATTTAAAATTAGTACATTTATACTATCATATCTGGACTATTAACTCAGTTTAAAATTGAAGATGTAGGTTCCGAAAAGTGTTCCTGACACAGTCTGAGCCTTAGTGTCTGATTAAAAACCTGCATTTTTTTCCCCTCTGTCACTCTGTCTGTAGACTACAGAGGTCAGTTTCTAATAGAGTCAATCTTTCATATTTATAGTTTTTCTTCTTTCTCTCGAAATTTAACTTGGTAAATTCTAAGCAAGTAAAAACTGGTCAAACCTTATTCATCTACCTTTTCCAAATTCTAGGTTCTATACAATTTTGGTGTTTATATTTCTTGTTTTAATCAGAGATTGGAATCTAAACTAAACTGTTTATTTATTCCCCTGAGATTGTTTAATAACTGAAACCAAGAAGCACCAGAAATTTCTCATGGAAGTTTCAGGGACTTAAGAATTTTATCTAGAGATTCAGAATGATGAGAACACCCATTCCTGTCTATTAATATATTCAAGTAGATTAAACATACAAAACCTCTAAATGATTACAACTTTAAGCTCACCCCGAAAATGAGGTAACTCCCAATAGAGACTAGCATCCTATCTGTCCATCTATCCATTTCTCCCTCCCTCCCTCCCTTCCTTCCTTTATTTAAAAGAGGGGACCAGGGGCTGGAGAGATGTCTCAGTGGTTAAGAGGACCTAGGTTTGGTTCCCAGAACCTACATGGCATGTTACAACTGTCGTATGAGTTTTTTTTTAATAACCAATTATGAGAATGTTTTTGTTTAATCCCAGGTTTGAGGCTGCTTAAGACACAGGTGCAAATTATTAACTATCTCGTGAGCTAGCAGGGGCATGACTTAGCCAGCTGAGCAAGTTTAAGTCTGAGGACTTGGGAGAGAGGAATAAAAAGCCAGAGCGCCAAGGAGAAGGGGGCTGTACAAAGAAGTAGGAGAAAAGGCGCTACAAAGACGAAAGAGGTTGCTGCTCTTCTGACTTCTGGTGCTACCCCAAACTGCTACTTGTTCTTCCAGCTGGTGTCTCCTGGGCTTCTACTGAGACTGGTAATTACCCCCAAAGAACCTAATAACCGTAATCAGTAGGAAGTAACCCAAAGAGACCTACATCCCTTCTCCCTCTAACCTTTCTCTACTGCAGTGTTGGGGAGTTGGGAGGAACAAGGGGTAGAAGGGAGGTAAAGGTATTAAGTACAGTAAAAAAAAAAAAAAAGTAGAGTGAATAATATAAAAAAAAAGCCACTTGTTACATACAACCATCTGTGAAGCCAGTCCTAAGTGATCTGATGCCCTCTTCTGTCTCAGGCACTAGAAACTAACATGATCACATACATATATGTAGGCAAAATACATACATATAATAAAAATAACTTAAAAAGAGGGGATTATAATACTTTATAGAAAATACCTGTGAGAGCATTTGTGTTGTACTCTGCACCTGTAAAGTCCTGGCATGCAGGATTCTGTTTTGTTTATGAACTTTTCTAGCAATTAGTGTAGTATTTGGCACATTGTAACACTGGGTGTGTGAAAAATGAAGGATGTTTTCTTCCTGTAGATATTACATTTAGAGTAGAAATGGCTAAAATGGCTCATCAGTTAAAAGCACTGGTTCCATTTCCAGCACCCCTATGGTGCTTTACAACTATCTGTATGTCTAGTCAGGAGATCTGATGCCCTCTTCTGACTTCTGAGGACACCAGGCACACAGGAAATGTACTTACATACATGCAGGCAAAAGTTGCTTGTACATAAAGCAAAATTTAAAAAAAATTAACTTTTTTAAACCAAAAATTAAGAACAATTGTTCCTATAGTGTAAATTACTCCTTAATGTTCTTATGCATTAATCATTTTAGTAAAATTTACATTTATTATTTAAAATTTTAGAAATTTATTATATGTGTAAGTATATGTGGGTATGATATATGTGTGAATGTGGAAGTCATTTTCAGGAGCCAGTTCTCTTATTCCACAGTGACTTGGTTAGGTTGTTTGTTTGTTTTTGTCAACTTGATGAAAACTAGAATCTTTGGGAACTTCAATTGAGAAAGTCCTCACCAGGTAGACTGTGGGCAAGCTTGTAGGACATTTTCTTGACTTATGATTGATGTGGGAGGGCCCAGCTTTGGGTTGTTCCACTCTGTGCACATGTATGTGAATGCAGGGAACAGACCAGTAAGCAGCGTTCCTCCATGGCTTTTACTTCAGTTTCTGCCTTGAATCCCTACCCTGACTCTCCTCAGCAATAGAATGTGACCTGAGACTTACAAGCAGAAATAAACTCTTTCCTCTCCAAATTGTTTTTGGTCACAGTGTTTTATTATAGCAAAGGAAACCCTAACTAGGACACATGGGTTCCATGGGTCAAACTCGGTTGTCAGGTTTGTGCAGCAAATGCTTTTATCTGGTAAACTATCTTGCCTGACCCAAACTTTGAAGTAGTTTGTAAATCTTTTTTTTTAGGATCCAGTTTTGTTATCCATGTAATGACTTACCTTTCAATTTTTAAAATACTAAATATAATTTAGCAGAATTATGTTCTTAATTTTCATAAAATGATAAAAATGAATCAAACATTGACTCAAGACACTGGTATTTATGAAGTATTAACAAAATGTTATTTATTTAAGCAAATATTCTTTTTACTGGATTAAACATTACAATTCAATGAGTTATTAAATAAATACGAGCACATGGTTTCTTAAGTTAATATTTGAGGATAAATAAAAATTGTTATATTCAAAGGGTTTATAATCAGGTAGTATAGATACATATCTAAATGACTGTAGTATGAGACAGAATAATGATTTCTTGGTCAGAGAAAAATTAGCAGCTGGATGTCACGTGGGTGGTCCATGCTTTTTCTTTTTTATAATTTATTTATTTTTATTTTATGAGCATTGGTGCTTTGCCTTCATGTATGTTTGTAAGAGTGTATGGCACTCCCACGGGTCCGAAACCTTTTGCTAAATAGCCGGAACGCCTGCGTTGGATCTGGGGGCCCCAGTAGGCTGGTGAGTAACCCTGTGTAGGGTCCGAATCTGCCTGCTGGGTATTAGAGTGGTTCTTACTCAGCGTCTCTCCTGGTGGGGGTTCCATTCAGCGGCTTCCATGCGAGTCCGAGAGAGGGAGGGAGAGTCCTGCCAGGGACTTAATGGCCCTGGGTAGCTGGGTGATTAAAATGTGTCTGCGCGGGCCGCTGCCATCTTGGATACCAATTGTGTGTGTGTTTTTTAAGATTTATTTTAATATGTGAATGTTTTGTCTGCATGTATGTATGTATGTTCACCTTGTGTGTGCTTGATGCCTGTTGAGGTTGGGAGAGGGTGTCAGATCCTTGGGAGTTTTGGGTGGTTGCGAGCTGCCATGTGAATGCTGGGAACCAAACCTAGATCTTCTGTAAAAGCAATAGGTGCTCCTGCCAACTGAGCCATCTCTTCCACTTCTTTGTGTGTATTCCTTTGATTCTTCTTGATTTAGTAGTTATTCCCGTGTCTGACCAAACCATGTTTTGATACTTTTAGAATCAGAAATAGAAAAATAGAGATTTTAGAATACCAGGTAACAGAGACCATGTGGGTTTTTTTTTTTTTTCATTGTTGTTTGGTTGGCTTTTTAAAGATAGGGTCTTATATAGCCAATGCTGGTATCTTACATACTATATGTGCCTTAAACATATACATACTATATGTCTCCTGTTTCTGTCTCCTAGGTGCTGGGTTTACAGACATGCACCACTAGGCTTTATTTTATGGTGCTGAATTTTGAACCTGGGGACTTATATGAGCTGAAAGTAATGAAGAGCACACAGTTTATGTGTTATGACAACTGTGTTTTTGTTGAAGAAGTGGAAGTAAATGACAGTGGAAAATAGGTACCTCAAACCTCTGTAGTCAGGGCACAGCCCAGACTTCAGAATAGCAACTGAATTTGCTTCCAGATATGATTGCTTTGGGAGTTACAGTTATTAAGACAGGTGGAGGTTTTCTGCATATTGTTCTGCCACTTCCCACACTAAGCATGCATTTCAGGCCTTTCACTATTTGTAGCAAGGATCTGCAGGTGTGAGGCTGAAAAAGAATGTGCCAGTGCAGTTGCTGAACTTCTCAGCACAGTGCATGGCCACTTTGAGGACTCCAAGATTTTTGGGGTTTAGAGCTTTAGAAAATTGTTTTTATTTTATTTTATTTTTATTATTTTTTTTTTTGGTTTTTGGGTACAGGGTTTCTCTGTGTAGCCCTGGCTGTCCTGGAAACTCACTCTGTAGACCAGCCTGGCCTCAAACTCAGAGATCCACCTGCCTTTGCCTCCCAAGTACTAGGTACATTTGGCATGGACCACCACACCACCACCAAGACTATTTTCATACCTTAATTAAGATCTCAGGAATATCTGGACTTAGTACTGCATGCCCTAATTGCAGAATTCTCTTGAGAGTTTGAGGCCTACATAGCAAGTTCCAGACTAGCCAAGGCTACATAGTGAGTTCCTGTCTCAAGTAAAAGGATCTGAGGAATGAAAATCTGAGGAAGAGGTTCTCCTGGGTTCTCAAGACATGGTAGATAAAAGCTACACGGCTTCTGATGCAGCTAAGTGTGACTTTTTCTCATCTTTAGTGTGAGGTCAGACTGTTTAATTACCTCTGCCTTAACTGTAATGAATAATTGGAGGAATAAAAAAAATGAGAAGTCATCCCAGTGGGTTATATTTAGCCATCCGGAGCAGAACTTGGCCAACTCCCTCTCTTGTCCCCAAAACAACCAAACAGTAAATATTTCATACTTTGAAAGCCATATAGTCTCTGCCATAGACGGTTGGGAAACAAATGAATGTAACTGTGCTCCAAACTTGATTTAGTAAATAGTCAGAGGCTGTAATTTGCTACCCTTTGTACAGCTGTTTGTTTTGAAGGATCCTCTCTCTTTCTCTCTCTCTTTCACTCACTAATTTGAGTGGATACTTTAGAAAACCTAGTAAGATCAACTATTGGGTAAGTTGCATTAAAAGATCTAACTATGACCTTAAAATTTATAAATTTTATAGACAAGTTATGTTTTAATAAATAGATGTAGGAAAAAAAGATGTTATTACTGAAATTGTCTTCTTGCCTTTTAAATTAACTTTCTCTTCTTGCTGCAACAAAATACCTGACAAAAGCAACTTAAGGAAGAAAGACTGTATTTTGGCTCATGGTGATGAGAAAGAGACATCTTGTCACATTGTGCCTGCAGTTGGCAACAGAGAGATGAATACTCATGCTCAGCTTTCTTTTATTGAGTCCAGGATCCCATTGGATAGGGTGGTGCTGCCCACATTCAGGGTTGGTTTTCCTGCCTCAGTTAAACTTCTCTAGAAAGAGCCTTATTCACAGACCCAGATGATTGTTTTCTGGGTAGCTGTCAATTCCATCATGTTAATAATCAGTACTAACCAGCACACCTGTTAATATGGGGAGTCTCAGTATTGCTACAGTTGCTATTCTATAGTATTAAGCAGAAAGCTGAATGAAATTGCAGCTTTCTATTTAGAAATGCTTCGCTACCACACTCAAGTGAAACTGTATACATCAGTATTTAAAATTTTAACATGATGTAAAATTGGTTCTTAATACTAATTTCATCTAGGTTAGCATATCAGTGCTACCCTCAATAGGTGAGGTGTATCTATAATGTAGACTGTTAGTATATTTTATTTAAACAGCATTAGTGTAGTGATATGAGACTCAAGTATGTTTTGAGAATTGAAGAACAGATTTGAAAGATTTTGTTTTGTTTGTTTGCTTGTTTGTTTGTTTTGAAACAGGGTTTCTCTGTGTAACAAGCCCTGGCTGTCCTGGAATCACTCTGTAGACCGGAATGGCCTCGAACTCACAGAGATCCACCTGCCTTTGCCTCCCAAGTGCTGGGATTAAAAGCATATGCCACCATACCCAGCTTAAAAGATATTTTTAAGGACTTACTTGACAGGGAAGATAACCATGGTCAAGAAAGTGGTTTTCCCAGGGCAAGGCTCATTCATCCATTGCACTCCAGGTGTACTGACCTCTGTTATTTTGCCACAGGTGGAAAACTTGACTGCAGAATTTGTGGTAGTGAGGGACGTTTTTAGTGCTTTCCTCTAAGATCATAATTTTAGGAAGACTATGAATTTAGCGCAGTAGTAGAATAAATGTTTGTCTAACATGCACAAGACATTGTCTACAATTCCTAGCACTGGGGGAGGGTGTAAAATAAAGCAAGCTCAAAATATTAATTGCTAAACTTTTTATTTCCCCTAATGAAACAGTTGATTGTTTTTAGAGTTACTGTTAATCTTTTATTAGTAACCAACTCTAGCAGTTTATTCAACATGGGGATAAATTATATCTCAGTTAAAAAAATCACATGTTTATAAATTTCTTATATATGGATATTCTTTTGATGAGAAAAGTATTGAAAATCTTCTGCCTAATTTGTCAGGTAAAGTTAGAAATGGTCTTTTAACAAATGCATAGAATTTTCCCTGACCTCATGTTCAAACCACACATATACTAAAGGAATTGTCATGTTATTGTTGTGGTTAAGTTTTAACTAAAGGTTTACTAGATTTGTTAATTCTATGCGTTAGTCTCCAGTGTCATTGATCAGTTCCCAAGCGCTTTAAACTAATAAGGTTGAAAATTCAGTTTTTGTTGCATATTCAGTCAACATACATAACAAATGTTGGCAGATTTTTTTTCTCTCTAGTACAAGTATGTTTGTGTGTGTGTATGTGATTTAAATTTTGTAGTTTCCCAAAGAACTCCTGTATAAGAAGTATGAAAACTAATATTTGTATGGGAAGAACCAAATATCTGTTTCTTTTGGTTTGGTAATTTAATAATTTTTAACTTAATTTTTTTTGTTTCAGACTTCTAAGTATGTTTTAGATAAATGCACCTTTTGTTTCATGATCAGGCCATCTCTGCAAATAGCACAATATGGTTATAACAGTCCTCTGCCAGTCATACTTTCTATATGTAAAATAGTATGACTTTTGGTTTTCAGCTTCTTTCTTGCTGCCTCTGTCAGAGACATTTATCATTACTTACCAAGGATGACCAGATAAGTTTTTTGATTGTGTAAGTTAGAGATTAAAATGCAAAATTGCTTCATTAATTGAAGAATTAAATTATAAATTATGGGTTTGATTAAAATTTAAATGATTTTGACATGACAGATTATGAAAATAAATGATTACATCTTTTAGATTGATTTATATTTTATTATCTGTAGTCAAGAAACTAATCAATTTTAGATTGCTATAAAAGTTTCTATATGCAGTTTTTATGCTCATCTGTTACAGACAAGTCCCAGTTTGAGAACCTTTGTTCTGAAGTAAGTATGTGGTAGCAAAAGGAAATGATGTTTGACTCATTCATTACATAGAAAAGGGATTTCCTTCCTTTAATGAAACCAAATCATAGCTTTCTTTTGCTTTGCTTGGAGTTTGTTGTATTGATCCTCCTACGTATCTGTTTATGATGAAATAATACCCCAAAAATATAAAAGGACTTTAAGAAGACAGTTTGAAGATGTTCCCATTGTATTCCCATATGATTGTAAAGGCTTGTTTAAGAGCAGTGATATAGTTAATGTCTTTCTTGTTCACTGGATATAGAGCAACATTATACAGGTAATTGCGTTCTTATTTCTGGTTTTGTTGTTTGTTTTTTTTGAGACAGGGTTTTTGTGTAGCCCTGCCTATCCTGGAACTCACTCTATACACCAGGCTGTCCTCAAACTCAAAGATCCTCCTGCCTCTGCAGTGTTGGGTTTGAAGGTGTATGCCGCCATAGACTGGCTCCTATTTCTGTTTTTAAATCATTCAGCTGTCCTCCCCTGAAAGGGACCTGTTTCATTAAAAATAATAATAATAAATAAGATAAATAGTCTTCTGTATTTAGTAGTAATCTTAAATCTATTTTTTTTTTTTTGGTTTTTCGAGACAGGGTTTCTCTGAATATCTCTGGCTGTCCTGGACTCGCTTTGTAGACCAGGCTGGCCTCAAACTCACAAAGATCCGCCTGCCTCTGCCTCCCAAGTGCTGGGATTAAAGGCGTGCGCCACCACTGCCCGGCTTTAAATCTATTTTTAATGAGAGTGATCTGTTCCATATGTTTACAGAAATTTTATTTTTTTATTATTTAAAAATATTCATATATATCTGTATATTGTCTTTCCAACCCATCCCCCTTCCAGTGTCATTTTCCCATCTATTTTGTGTACTGCTGAATTGTTTTATTTACTTTTATGGATCTTTGGAGCAAGAGATGGTACGAAGGTGATATGGTCCAGTTCTGTTTGCATCCATTCTATTTTTTTCAACATAGATAAGATTTTGACAAACTGTTGCCATGTGGCATGACACCTGCTTTTGTGAGTAAAATTTTATTGTATGTCAGCCATACCCATTTACCTACATGTTTTCTGTGGTCATTCATTCATTCATTCATTTATTTGGGGCAGTTGCTGCAGAGATCCTCTCATCTGTAAAGTCAAAAATCTTAACTGTCTAGGCCTTGCCAGAAAAGTTATCAACAGCCGAATAGAGGTATTGGTAATGTCTAATCCAGTTCATCTGATATTTCAGCAACTCTGAAGACATTTTAGGGAATTTGAAGATTTTCATGTTTGTTTCTTCTTTCTGCTGTTCTACACCCAGTTCCTAGTCTTCCCAGTGTCTAGAATTAGTAATTTATTCAGATCACTCTCCAATGAACGGGACATTGACACACAGCTCAGAGCCAATGTATTCTGTTTTTTTTTTTTTCTTCTTCCAAATTTTACTGTGTCTTTCATGTAGACTAGGCACTCAGCTATGCTATTATTGTTAATACAAATGGTGTTACACTATCAGGCATTTTTGTGACATTAGTGACTCTTAACTGAGGTTAACCCAAAACCACTGTGCCTTTCCCTATCTTGCTATTAAGTCACCTTGTTTTATGCTGAGCCTATAGCAGGACTTTTTACCCCTGTGAGATTCCATTGTATTAAGCTTAGTCCATTATGCAGGTACTTTGAGAAGTTTTTGCATCCTGATTCTGTCATTGGCATATTTACTGTTCCTGTTTGATTTTGTCATGTGAGAATTTGATACCAGTGAGATATTTGCTGTGTTTGTATGGTCATAGTGAACACAAATGAACTTATTCTGGAAATTTCTCACAGAATTTATTGTAAATAGAATTATTGCTTGGCACATACTCCCTAGCCTTTCGCTTGAGATAAAAATCCCTGCCTGGCTGACTTTGTACTTGGTTATATGATGTACTTGGGCCAGTAGAGATGGAGGTAACAGTAGGCCATTTCTGAAATGAGGCTTTAAAAGGTATAAGTGGATTTCTTCCAGTACTCTTGAACTATTTCCACGAGAAGAAATTCCCCCAGATAACTGCTTTTGCCCTGCAGAGTGGGTCCTGGAATGAAGGATGTGTAAAGTAGATCTGGACTTGAAGTAGACATGCTATAGCAAGCTGGCTCATGAGCAGGAGATTAGCACTGATTGGCATAACTCCCATGGATTTTCAAGTTGTTACACAGCATTTGAATTACACAGTATCTGACCCATTCATGGCAAAAACTTTTTTTTGTTTTTGGAGAATTATCTTCAAAATGCCTTAATAACAAATTAAGGCTATCATGAACCTTGGGTCAAAAGAGATTGATGATAAATTTGGTATGTGCTTCATGTATGGTCTGAGATGAGAGAGCCCTATGAATCTGTAGTTACTAAACAAGGTACAGATAGGTGTGTCCTACTGTGGTAATAAAATAGATTAATAGCATTGAAGGTCTGATTCTGGCTCTGTTAAGCTGAGGGTTGATTAGGACAAGAGGGGGGAAAATAATGCCCATACATTGTTTTTGAATGCTGTGTAATCAGAAATCACACCATAAGAAAATGTGAAAGAGTATTAATTTTGTTCTCTCTCTTCTTTTTTAAATGAAGGTCTCACTGTGAGAGTCTGGCTGGCCTAGAGCTTTGTAGATTAAGCTGGCCTCCAACACACATTGATCTACCTATCTGGGACTTCCCTGCCCTGATATTAAGGGCATGTGCTACCAAGTCCAGCCCATTTAATTCTAGAGAGAATCATAAAACCAGATGTTAGAAGCAGGCTGCTTGAAAACTACCCCGATTTAGGAACTGAAGACCCTAATGACTTTACATAAAAAAAAAAAACCCAAAACATTAATGGCTGTTAAGCTGTAGTGTTGGCTTGTCAGTGTTGTGTTTTTTTTTTTATGGGTTTCACCTGTTGCGTTGTGTTCCTGATGAGAAAGAAAATGAATGTTTTAAAAGTAAAGTAAAAGTGAAAAGCAAAGTGTTCAAAGGTCTCTAAATTTCTGTTTGTCTTACTGGCAAGGGAACAGATCAGAGGTAGCATTGATAAGAAGGGAAAGTGTTTAGCCAGGGACTTGGGGTGAGATCAGGGTAAACTGCTCACGTTTTTTGAGAAATGTGCACCAAGTAGATACACAGGTGTATATGTTTAAGTGTTTATATATCTCATACATACTGAAGTAGTACCCTTAATGAAAACACTCTGCCTCCAGCAATTAAGAGGGAGAAAAAAAATGCCCAACACAACTCTGCTTGTTTTTCCACATGACTGCTGAACAATTGCAGCTTCTACTAGGAACCCTTCTCCTGTTCCTGGGAAAACACTCAGTGGCTGGCATTTGCATAATGGTCTTTAGGGCTATTGTGGGTGGTTGGGCCTGCTAACACAGAGCTCTAGACTAACCACCTGTCTGAATCAAATGAACTCAGCCTCTGTGTACCATTATCAAGTACCTTTAGCAGAATGTACATTAAGTACTTTTAATTCACTTTCACTTGAGAATTAGAACAGCTTTTGAAGCTATATCAATATTTTAAAAAATATTTATTTTTATTTTTACTTATGTGTTATATCTGTTGTATGTGTGTGTGTGTGTGTGTGTGTGTGTGTGTGTGTGTGTGTGTGTG
>CAJQZJ010001826.1:20415500-20451575 GCA_907164525.1 Lophiomys imhausi | reverse complement strand
TGTGTGTGTGTGTGTGTGTGTGTGTGTGTGTGTGTGTGTGTGTGTGACTACCCAAGGAGGCTGGAAGAGTGTGTCACATCTCCCAAAGCTGGAGTCACAGACCATTGTGAGCCACCAGATGAACTCCAGTCCTTTGGAAGAACGGCAAGTGTTTCTAGCCACTGACCAGTCTCTCCAGCTCATTTTATTTTTTTAGTAGACTTAAGTTGTAGAGAAATTTTAGGATCATAGTCAAATTGAGCAGGATGAATAAAAGAGTTCTCATATATCCCTTGTCTCGCATGTGTAGAGGTTAGATAAATTAGATTTAGAAAATATATAGGAGTTTCTGATACTGTCTCTTAATTCAGGGCCTGAAGAGCATTATCAGCATGAAGTCAGCAAAAACAGGAAAGACTTAATAGACTGAAAAACAAGGTTGAAGTCAGGAAAAACAGGAAAGACTCAATAGACTTGAAGAAACAAAGTATCTGGCCTGACATTGTTTTCAGCTGCTAAGTGGGCGGAGCCCAAATTAAGCTGAAACAGAGTTCCTCCTATTTAAGGACAGTGCATGGAGCCCAGAAAGAAGAAGAGGCCCCTGATGCTAGAGAGCTCCAAGAGTCCTGCTGAAAAGCCAGCTCTCTCCCTGAAGCAGAAAGAAGCCGGTGAGCAAAGAAAGCCTGAGCAAGACACCAAAAGGCCAAGGACTGGACCCTGTGGCTCAGCTTTTGCCTGGAGGGGTTTGATCTGTCCGATCAGTGGCCTAGGGGAAACTGTGCCTGGCTTTAAGGACTGAGGCAGAGCAGCTGAGTTCCTGATTCAAAAGAAGTAAGTTGGCCTGCAGACGGCTGGGGTCTCCCACAGAGAAGAAAGCATGAAGCCTTATTTAAGGTGAGACTGTAATAACCAACTTACCCTGACGAACCTGCATCTGAGAGATCCAGAAGAAGGACTGCTAAGTGTGTTAAAGAATCTACAACAAAGACTGTGTTCCTGACGACTGAGGACCTGCCCCAGAGACTGTATCATTCTAAAAGGTTATGAAAGTAGTTGTTATAATTATCAATAGGTTTAGTGGATAGGTTAAAGGGGTTGTAGGAATTTATAGGATTAATAGTTAAGAAATTGTTGGTGTTTGTTATAAGTGAATTTAGTAATAAATAAGTGATGAATAATAATTTAAAAGTTCGGTTACACACATGTGCAGCTTTCCCTCCTGTTAACATCCTGTACCTGAGTGGCACATTTGCTACCTATGTAAACTTGTCACATTATAACTGTTCAGTCTATGATACACATGGTTTACTCTTGGTATGTACATTCTGTGGATTTTGATAAATGTATAATGCATGTATCTTGCATTATAGTGGTAGATAATCTATATAATCACAATAATGCTTTTGCTGCCCTTAAAGTATTCTGTACTGTTTGTCTTTTTATGCTTCCCCATAATCTTCAACTGCCCATCCTTTTATTATCTTGTAGTTTTCCATTTTCCAGAATGTAATATAATTGGAATCATACAATATGTAGCCATTTCAGGTTTTTTTTTTTTTGCTTATTTATTTTACATTTAATGATCTTCCATGTCATATAAAGACTTATTAGCTCATTTCTTTTTCATGCCAGATATATTACTGTTTATGTATTACTTCAATTTATCTTTCCATCACAGTCCCCTCCCATGTCATATAAAGACTTATTAGCTCATTTCTTTTTCATGCCAGATATATTACTGTTTATGTATTACTTCAATTTATCTTTCCATCACAGTCCCCTCCCTCCACTCCTCCTGGGCCCACCCTCTTCCCCTTTTCACACCTATTCTACTCCTCCAGTGGGGGTGCTCTACATACCAGCCCCCTTCAGTTAGTTCACCAGCCATAGGAGGACTAAGAGTTTCCTCTTGCACTGGGGGCCCTACATGGCAGCTCCACTAGGGCAAAGTATCCCACTAACAAGTAACAAAGTCTATGTTCCTGTTCCTTTCAGTCTGTTGGTTGTAGGATAGTTACTGTACTGTGTGCATGCCAGATATTTAATCTTCTGACTATACTATAGTTTATCCATTTTCCAATTGAAATTATTATCCTTATTTTATGGATAATGAAATTTAAGCTGAGGTCAAGTAAATGGCCCAAGTTCACATCTAGTATGTTTACCAACTTTGAGAGTAAACTCTGTAACCTTAATCAGTGGTCTGTAATGTAGGGTTCTCATACTTGTTCGTACAAGACGATTACATACACATACAGGTATGTATGTATGAATTTTAGTGGCACCTGAACTATGGATTGCTTTTTTGTATGTTGCAGTGTACAACTGTTACCTTGTGAAAAGTAAAGTAGATTTACAGATGATAATTTTTTTCTTTTTTTCAATATTTATTTATTAATTTATTACATCTTTTTTGTTTTTTTCCTTTATTTTTTATTTCTTCAAGTTACATCTCAATCGCAGTCCCCTCCCTATTCCCCCCTCCAGTCCCACCCTCCCACCCTCATCCCCCATCCTCTTTCCTTTGTTTTTTCTTTTAAGGTTAAGGTATATCTTATTGCCCCCTACAGTTTTCCCTTTCAGTCCAACAAACGGCTCTTTCTCTTATAATAATAAATATAATACAAAACAACAGAGGTAATTAGGCCACAGTTATGAGGGTTATATGGCTTAGCGTACATTCCCAATGTCCAGTCCATATGTATTTGGTACCTGACTTTAACATTCTACTATCTAACCATCTCCATGAGTTTAAAGTTCTATATCTGACTCAACATTCATAGTAACTTGCAACACAATTTTAAAAGTATCTTCTTAGATCTATAACACTCTCTTGACTCCTAAACAACTCAAAATTTAATTATGAGACTCTAGCTATCTGTTCTTCAACCACCTCAGAGACCTGAGAGGGATAAATATATCTGATTATATAGGAAGTGCAGGGCCTGCAGCTTCCCATACTAAGAAATGACATACCAGTGGCTGCCTGAACAGTTCCCATTTTCTCTCCATATATTACCGCATCGATGTTCAGTCGTTTGGCCCCGTTTCTCTGACAGACATTGATTGTAGAGCAGGGGTTATGAAGGACTTACCTACCCTTTCTTGGCAGAGCTAGGCTGTCAACTTACCTGCGTCCAGGTTTTGTCCTTTTTTGGACAGCATTCTGTCTACAGTTGGAGCAAGGGGCTTTTCCTACCAAGAGATAGGCTTGCGACTAATTCAATCATCTCCCACTGGAGATTGTTCCATGCTCATCTTCTACTTGGAGGAGAATAGGGGGTGCTGTCAGGAGTTGATATGTCTTGATATTAAAAAAATCTAAAGTTACGAAAACTTCTTTGAATGCCATAT
The DNA here is from genome assembly GCA_907164525.1 of Lophiomys imhausi. NCBI lineage: Eukaryota > Metazoa > Chordata > Mammalia > Rodentia > Muridae > Lophiomys > Lophiomys imhausi. Next base: position 20,448,242 of record CAJQZJ010001826.1, on the reverse strand, counting down.
TCTGCAGATCTCTTGAGGTTTTTGAAGAGGCCCTATCTATCTCTTATATTAGGGTAAGCAGATGTTGCTTGTCTCTTAGCAGCTTTATTTCTGATTAGCTTAGAAAATAACTATAATAGGCTGTCATAGTACCTAACAGAATGACCAGCTGGCATAACCATTAGTTTGCATTTTTTAATTATCCTAAACAGTTTATGACAATTAGTAGTAAAAGGCGGAAACATCACATTTCATTTTTTTTCTTTACCTCCTAATGATAATTTTCTAATAAGATTTTTTTTGCAAACTTAGTTTAAAATTATAATTGGGAACATAAATTCATATTGGAAGTAATTCTAATAATACAGGTTCAAGCAAACACAAAGAGCAGAGATAATAACTATTTTTTGTAAAAGTTGCTCATCACCTTAATTATAATGTGAAGACACTGATGTCTGTCTGTCTTCCTTTCTTCTTCTCCCTCTCCTTCTCTCCCCTCTTTCTCTTTCTGGAACTCACTATGTAGTCTCCCTTAGGCTTGAAATGGTTATCCTGCATGTACTAGGCAAATCCTCTACTACTAAGGCATATTCTTGGACCTTAGTTTTTGATATAGGGTCTCACTTTGTACCTAGGCTACCCTTTAACTAGCTTTGTAGTCCAGGCTGGCCTTAAATTTGAGTTCCTCGTGGTTCAGCTTCCAAATGCTGGGATTACGGATGTGCATAAAACATGCTGAGCATATTTCTGATGCTGGAAAGAAGTAAGGAGGTGCTTTGATTTGGTAAATTAATATTACTTGATAGAAATTATGTATGGTGGGCTAGGCAGTACAGAAATCAAGCCAAATAAATATATATACACATATATGCCGGAAAAGGAACTCTAAGACTTGTGGCATAATGTACATGGGCATTGTAATGGTTAATGAAGGATCATTTTTGTAAAATGATTTAACGGTTAGTTTTCTTGGTCTAAGGGATTTCAACTAGTTCTGAAGTCTCTTAGAATTTGTTAATGGTAGGTGGTATTGTATGTATGTTAGCAGGAAAGCGTATTTTTTTTAAGTTAGCAGATTTGTGTGAAAAAAACTTATTTGGTGATTCTTTGTTAGAGTAATGACTATTTTTGGAATAGCTATTTTGCATTAAAACATAATAAATTATGTTTACTACTCTTCATTGTGAAATGTGGTGAGGAATTTTATACAAGTGTTGCACTGTGGTACTCCAGAGAACTGTCATTCTCTGTCTGGTTTATAAAAAATTTCTTAGCTTTTGTAGAAGGAATGAGAACTCATATATGGAATGCAAAATCTAATTGACAAAATAAGACAGCTATGCACAAAAAGTTATAAAATATACAGCACAACTACAACTAACACAGATTTATGTGATCACATGTCACATAATTTGGGCTGGAAGGTGTTTAACATGAAATTGTAAAGACATGAGTTTGATACCTAGAACTCACATTAAAAATTTAGGCATGGTAACCCAGTCATGGTGGCACACACCTTTAATCTCAGCATTCAGGAGGCAGAGGCAGGCAGATCTCTGTGAGTTCGACGCCAGCCTAATCTACAAAGTAAGTCCAGGACAGCCAGGACTACTCAGAGAAACCCTATCTCGAAAAACCAAATAAAATAAAATAAAATTTAGGCATGATGGTATGTACTGTATTTTGAATTTTGCCATTGTAGTAGTTTGAATAAGAATGGCCCCCATAGGCTTATGTATTTAAATGCTTGGTCACCCAGGAGTGAAAGTGTTTGAAAAGATTACAAGGATTAGGAGATGTGGCCTTATTTGATCAGGTTGTAGAACTCTTAGCTGCTTCTCCAGCATCATGTCTGCCTGAATGCTGCCATGCTTCCCATCATTATAATAATGGACTATGCCTCTGAAACTGTAAGCCAGCCCCAATTAAATGCTTTCTTTTGTAAGAGTTGCCTTGGTCAGAGTGTCTCTTCACAGCAATAGAACAGTGACAATGCAACATTTTGAAAGAATGGAGTTTTCTCTTTCTGTTTTGTTTTGCTTTTTTAATCTTAAAATATTGTATTCTTTTGAAATTAAAATATTTTCCTTCTATTTCTTCCCTCCAACCCTTCCATTTACCTACATATCTTGCTCTCTCTCAAATTCATAATCTTTATTTTTTTATTTTGTATTTAATAGTAATACTGAGTTTTCAGTCACATTAATCATAATCACCATTTCTTAGGTAATTTTCTGTATGCTGGGAAGTGTTCTGATTATTAGATTTAGGCTTTTTTACTGTGTACATTTTCCAGTTGAGTAAACTGAGGCTCAGAGTTCTTAATTACATTATCTTGTCATTTATAAGTAGTAGGGCTGAACATTGGCCCCACTTTTGTTTAACTTGACATCATGAATGCCTGGGCTGGCAAGAGATCTCATTGGGTAAAGGCACTTACTGTTCAAACCTGGCCCCTGAATTTGATACCCATAACCAATGTGAAGTTGGGAGGAGAGAATTGACGCTGCAGGGTTGTCTTCTGATTGCTCTATGTACCCCTTCACCTACATATTGTGTGTGTGTGTGTGTGTGTGTGTGTGTGTGTGTGTACATATAATAAAACTTTTTATTATTATAATGTTTATTTACTTATTACATCAAGTTACATCTCCATCACAGTGCCCTCTTAAAAGACCACTTACAATGTTGGAAAGTACTGTTTATTGTCAACTTGACACAAGTTACAGTTATGTGAGAAGAGCGAACCATAACTGAAAATATGCCTCCATAAGATTGGCCTGTAGGCAAGACTCTGGGGTATTTTCAAAATTACAGGTGGATGTGGTGGGGCCCAACCATTGTGCATGGTCCCACCTGTGGACTGGTGGCCCTGAGTTGTATAAGAAAGCAGGCTAAGAAACCAGTAAGCAACACCCCTCTGTGGCTTCTGCATCATTTCCTCCCTCCAGGTTTCTACTCTGACTTCTGGATGTACTGCAGTCTGTAGGATAAAATAAGCTCTTTCCTCCCCAACTTGCATTTGGCCATGATGTTTTATCACAGCAATAAAAACCCTGACTAAGACATACTGGGATAGAGATAACAGTGCCTGCTCTTTGAAAGATTTTATTGTTTTTATGTTTTGTTGTTTCTAGCCTTTGAAACAGCTCAAAATTATTATCTTGGTTCTAATACTTGTATGTTTTTAGTTGTGTTGATTTTTCCCTTTAAAGCCTGCCTAAATAGTGAACTCTCCCAGAAGCTTTGACGATCATGGGATCTCAGCACTGGCTGCCTCTCCTTTCTGTCTAAGTTGGTTCACTGTAAGTTTTTAGTCTCTGTACCTAAAAATTAATATTAGTTTAAATATTTGACTATTCTGCTTTTAACAATGACACTTTTTTTAAGAATAGTGAACATTTCAACAGTGCCCAGTATTGGAATAACATTAGCATATAGTTGGAAATGCTCAATCAATACTTGAATGAAAGTCTTGAGCACGTAATGCCTGCCATGCTATGCCTCAGTCTGTGGCTCCCCACCTCACAAAACCTCATTTAATTGTCTCAACATTGTTGAAGTTGATCTATTACTGCCTTTATTTTTGAGATAAAGAAATACAAGATCAAGACAAGTAGATGAACTTAAAATTCAACCCATATATGTGTGTCTGTGTCTTAACCAGTGTCCCAGAGATTCTTGGTAATAGCTACTCAGAGAAATCACTTGTGAACTTTGTTACATTGTCAGCATCTTATCCCTACTGTAGCAGTCTGATTACCTTATAACATTTATTTATTCTGTTGTACTTCTGTATGTATGGAGGGACTTTGTCAGTTTTGCTTTAAAATTTCTGGTGGTACTTTGCACCCAGAACATTTTCATTTGTAGCTGGGCACTGTGGTGCCTTCTGTAGTCAGTCCCAGCACTGGGACTATAGCGGCAGAAGGATCTTAAGTTTGAGGCCTCCCTGTGTCTAAAATCCAAGGACTGGTCAGGAAAGATGGTTCAGATGGTAAGGGCATTTGCTACAAACCATGACAACCTAAGTTTGATCTTGGGACCTGCACAATGGAAGGAGAGAACCAACTCTGAAAGTTGTCATTTTACTTCTATTTCTTCACTGTGGTGTGTGTGCACGCATACACACTCCCACACCAAATAAATAATAAGCTTTTTAAAGCTAAAAATGGCTAGTAATGGAACAACTACAACTTTAAAAAAAGGAGTGACTTTCATTCATTATTCACTGTGATCTAGTTTATGTCAGAATTTACCTGGTGTTCAATAAATAAAATGTATAATGTTTTATAATTCATTTTATTAAAGTTGAAAAGAAATGAAAAGCTTGAGCAGTATAGGATATTCAGCTTGTAAAGAGTTGATGCTTTCTTTGGTGACTTCCTCAACTGAGTTTTGAGATGGTATGTTCTATTGATGTGATTACTTGCTTTTGTAAATACTTTACATTATTGATGTGATTATTTATTAACTTGAGATGTTAATATGAAAGCAGGAACTTGATCCCTGTTACTTTAAGCTCAGGCTGTGACACCTGCCTTTAATATTAGTGACATCTTTTGTGAGTAATTATTTATGTTGTATGTTATAAGCGTAAACAGCTAGGAATTGCTTCCTTAAGGATGAGTAATATTTACATCTTTACCAACAAAGTCCAATTAAATATTCTACTTGACAGTTTTAGTGTCTCTCTCTCTCTCCCTCCCCCCCCCCCCCCCCCCCCTCTTCCCCCCCGCCGAGTAATTATGTATCCCTGGCTGGCCTGAAACACCATATTTAGACTAGGCTGGTATCACATAGATTCATTCACCTGCCTGTGCTTCTTGTGTGCTGGGATTTAAAGTAGTTAGTTGTAGGTTTTTGTTTGTTTGTTTGTTTGTTTTGTTTTGTCTTGCCTTGGTTTTGGGAGTTTTGTTTTGTTGAGACAGAGTCTCTACATAGCCCTGACTGTCCTGGAACTCACTATGTGGACTAGGCCAGCCTTAAACTCAGAGACCCACCTGTTTTTGCCTTCTTAGTTCTGAGACTTAAAGACATATGCCACCATACCTGGCTAAAGTAGTTTTTTCTCAAAAGAATTTTTAAAATGCAGCTTTAACCTTTATGTAAATGTGGTTTAAAACTTTGTATAAAAGATGGAATTAAAAAAAATATTCAGGTTACATCTCCATCACAGTGTCCTCTCACTGCCCCTCCCATCCCACTCTAGACTCTAGAGTTTAGTGTCCCTACATAACAGTCCCCTGCCCCAGTTCAGCAGTCATATGAGGACCAAGAGCCTCCTCATACACTGGGGGCCTACAAGGCAGCACCACTAGGGCAAAGTGTCTCATTGATAGGAAACAAAGTCTATGTTACTGTTCCCCTTGGTGCATTGGTTGTAGTATAGTTATCCTGTACTATATGGCTAAAATCCGATTATAAGTGAATAGATGCCATGTGCATCCTTCTGAGTCTGGATTAACTCACTCAGGAGGAGCTTCATGAACTCACACACCTATGGTCACTTAATTTTTGACAAAGAAGGCAAAACCATACAATGGAAAAAGGACAGCATCTTCAACAAATGGCGCTGGTCTACCTGGATGTTGACATGTAAAACAATGAAATTGGACCCATACTTATCACCTTGTACAAAACTTAAGTGGATCAAAGACCTTAACATAAGGCCAGACACACTAAATCTATTAGAAGAAAAAGTGGGGTAAACCCTAGAACTCATCAGCACAAGTGACAACTTCCTGATCAGAACACCAACAGCTCAGGATCTAAAACCAACAATCAATAAGTGGGACCTCATGAAATTGAAAAGCTTCTGTAAGGCAAAAGACACTGCCATTCGAACAAAATGGCAACCTACAGGTTAGGAAAAAAAATCTTCACTAACCCCACATCTGACAGAGGGCTAATATCCAAAATTTACAAAGAATTCAAGAAATCAAATGCCAAGAAACGAAACAATCCAATCAAAAAATGGGAAACAGAGCTAAGCAGAGAATTCACAAAGGAGGAATCCCTAATGGCTGAGAGACACTTGATGAAATGCTCAGCATCCTTAATCATCAGAGAAATGCAACTCAAGACGACTCTGAGATTCCATCTCACACCTGTGAGAATGGCTAAGATCAAAAGCTCAAATGACAGCACATGCTGGCAAGGGTGTGGAGAAAGGGGAACCCTCCTCCATTGCTGGGGGGAGTGCAAACTTGTACAATCACTATGGAAATCAGTCTGGCGATATCTTGGAAAACTTGGAATAGCTCTACCTCAAGACCCAGCCATACCACTTCTGGGTATACATCCAAATGATTCCTCACCAAATCCCAAGGAAGTTTCCATATCTATGTTCATAGCAGCCTTATTCGTAGGAGCTACAAAGTGGAAACAACCCAGATGTCCCTCAACTGAGGAATGGATTAAAAAACAAAAAACAAAACCAAAAAAACCTGTGGTACATCTACACAATAGAATACTACTTAGCCATCAGAAACAACGAAAAATGGAATTTTTAAAAGGGTTTTAAAATTTTTATTTACGGGGGGGGGCCAAGATGGCGGCGACCTACACTGACGCATTTTGAACGCGGGGGAAAAAAGAGCCATAAAAAACAGAGTTATTGCGCACTGTGCAAAAACTGGAGGGGCTAGACCCTCCCCCCCCCTGGAACACTCACAGCTCCCGAGGGACTGTTAAAAGTCCCAGGGTAAGGCTCTTCCCCCATCTCTCGCAGACACGGAAGCCACTAAACCCGGGATTTGGGAACTCCCATTTGGAGAGGCGCCTGGTAAGATCGACCCCAACTCACAGCAGGCAGGATCAGAGGCCACTTGGCGATAGATCACTAGCCTATTGGACTCCCCACACCTCAGGTAGAACTTATACCCACTTAAAAAACTTTGCGAGATAGTGGAAGTCTTAGCAAGGAACAAACAGGGGGCTCAGCGGGTGTTCTGCAGCCGCTCGTGAAGCGGAGGGCGGGAGGTTCCGAGAGAGCGCTGGAAGCCGGGAACACAAAGGAGGGCGGGAGGGGCCGAATCCCGCGCACTTACGGCAGCGCAGCTGGGGATGGAGCCCGGCTGGCAGGGCCAAATCCCCGCGAACCCACGGCAGGTCAACTGGGGAGAGAGCCAGGCGTGGGCGGGGCCAGGGATCCACGCACCCACGGCTGAGCTGCTGGGGCGAGAGGACCACTCAGGCGGCCGGAGGATCCGGGGCTCAGTGCACCCACGGCCGAGCAGCCAGGGAGGGGGAACCGCTGCTGCGCAGACAGGGAGGGAATCAGGCACAGAGGCCAGGCCTGTGGCGAGAAGCCTAGTGAGAAACCAGAAATCGGGACCATAGCTATATTCTGGAAAACCCAGACATATTAGGTGTGGAGCCAGACCCTGTCAGCCTCCGTGACGACAAACAAAGCCCACAGAATCTTTGCCTGGGCAAACAGGTCCATACCATCAGAACCATTACAGGCTGATAACTCAGAGTGCAACATAGAGAAGTCTGAATTGGGAACAGTGAAACAATCCCGGTCCATTACTCACAACCTGGGAATAGGCTGCACCAGCTCACAGTGCCTCAGGCGATTAAAACCACAGTGACCCTGAAATCCCCCTGTAAGCAACAACAGATAGCCAAGTAACTCGTCCCCTGCACCCAATCATCCACTGTGGTTCCAAGCACAGAAAACAGACAGCTAAATGCATCCAGTGGCCAAAGGTTAAAAAAAAAATAGAAATCAAGGAAATATGACTCCAACAAAGCAGAATTATCCTAGCTCATCCAATTCGGATGACCTCACACCAACAGAAACACATGAAAACGTTGACAATTCTGCATTATGGAAAGTGATAGAGTCCCTGCAAGAAGAACTTAAATCTATGAAGGAATTCAAAGAAGCCACAATTCTACAAGTCAAAACAAGGAACAACACCATTAAAGAGCTCCAAGCCAAGGTGACAGAGCTTGAACAGGAAAAGGACAAAGCAATGAAAGATTTTCATACAAAAACAAGCAAGCTGGAGAAGGAAATGTACAAAACGAACAAAACCATACAAGACATGAAAATAGAAATAGAAACAATAAAGAAAACACAGTCAGAGTTAAAAGAGGAAGTGGAGAACCAAGGGAAGAGAACAGGAACTACGGATGTGAGTATCAACAATAGGGTGCAAGAGATGGAAGACAGGATCTCAGGCATGGAAGATTCAGTGGGAGAAATCAGTACAACATCCAGAGAAAATGAGAAGGCTAAAAAAATCTCTCACCCACAACATCCAAGAAATCAAGGACTCAATGAAAAGACGGAACCTAAGAATTATAGGTATAGAGGAAAGAGAGGACTCCCGACTCCAAGGTCCAGGAAATATCTTCAACAAAATCATAGAGGAAAACTTCCCAAACCTGAAAAAAGAGATGCCAATAAAAATCCAAGAGGCTTACAGAACACCAAACAGATTAGATCAGAAAAGAAACTCCTCTCGCCACATAATAATTGAAACACCAAATGTACAGAACAAAGAAAGAATATTAAAAGCTGTAAGAGAAAAAGGTCAAGTCACATACAATGGCAGACCCATCAGAATTACACTTGACTTCTCCTCAGAAACGTTAAAAGCTAGAAGGGCCTTGTTAGATATACTACAAGTCCTGAGAGATCATAGGTGCCCAGCCAGACTACTTTACCCAGAAAAACTCTATCAACATAGATGGAGAAAACAAGATATTCCATGACAAAATCAAATTTAAACAATATCTACCCACAAACCCAGCCCTACAGAAAATCCTAGAAGGAAAATCCTAACCCAGAGAAGAAAACTCCACCCAAGAAAACAAAGGGAATAGAAAACCCCTCAGCAACTAATCCAAAAGAGGCACAGGACCACCACCTATACCAAACTAATGGGAAATAACAACCCCAGGTCACTAATGTCCATCAACATCAATGGACTCAACTCCCCAATAAAAAGACATAGGTTTACAGAGTGGATCTGCAAGCAAGACCCTTTCTTATGCTGTATACAAGAGACACATCTAACTAGGAAAGATAGACACTGCTTCAGAGTAAAGGGCTGGGAAAAGGTTTTCCAAGCAAATGGACCCAGGAAGCAAGCTGGAGTAGCCATCCTAATATCAAACAAAACAGACTTCCAACTGAAGTTAATGAAGAAAGACAAAGAAGGGCACTATGTACTCATTAAAGGGAATATTCAGCAAGAGGAAATCTCAATACTGAACAACTATGCCCCAAATACAAAGGCACCTACTTTCATAAAAGAAACACTTCTAAAACTTAAAGCGCACGTCGATCACAACACATTAGTAGTGGGAGACTTCAACACCCCACTCACAACAATGGACAGATCATCAAGACAGAAGACAAACAGAGAAATATTGAGTCTAACAGAGATCATGAAAGAAATGGACCTAACAGATATCTACAGAACGTTTCACCCAAACACAAAGGAATACACCTTTTTCTCAGCACCCCACGGAACCTTCTCCAAAATCGACCACATAGTTGGTCACAAGGACAGTCTCAATAGAAACAAGAAAATTGAAATAACACCTTGTATCTTATCAGACCACCATGGAATAAAGCTGGTCTTCAACAGCAAAAGAATTAATAGAGAGCCTACACACACATGGAAATTGAACAGCTCCTTACTGGATGACCACTGGGTCAGGGAAGAAATAAAGAAGGAAAGACACAACATACCCAAACCTATGGGATACATTGAAAGCTGTGATACAAGGAAAGTTCATAGCACTAAGTGCTTTCAAAAAGAAAATTATGACAGCTCATATTAGTGAACTAACAGCTAAGCTGGGTGAATTGGAAAAAAAAGAAACAAACACTCCCAAGAAGAGCAGACGGCAGGAAATCATCAAACTTAGGGCTGAAATCAACAACTTAGAATCAAAAAGAACTATACAATGAATCAATGAAACCAAGAGTTGGTTCTTTGAGAAAATCAACAAAATAGACAGACCCCTAGCCAAATTAACTAAAAGGCAATGGGAAAGAACCCAAATCAACAAAATCAGAAATGAAAAGGGAGAAATAACAACAGACATTGAGGAGATCCAGAAAATATTCGGGCATTACTTTAAAAATCTATATTCCACTAAATTTGAAAACCTAAGCGAAATGGACAATTTCCTCGATAAATTCCACCTACCAAAACTAAATCAAAATCAGATTAACAGCTTAAACAGCCCAATGACACCCAAGGAAATAGAAACAGTCATTAATAATCTCCCAACCAAAAAAAGCCCAGGGCCAGATGGCTTTAGCACGGAATTCTACCGGACCTTCAAAGAGGAACTAACACCATTACTCTTCAAACTATTCCACCACATAGAAACAGAAAGAACACTGCCAAACTCATTCTATGAGGCCACTGTCATTCTGATTCCTAAACCACACAAAGACCCAACAAAGAAAGAGAACTTCAGACCAATCTCCCTCATGAACATAGATGCAAAAATACTTAATAAAATACTAGCAAACCGAATTCAAGAACACATCAAAAGTATCATACACCATGATCAAGTAGGCTTCATCCCTGGAATGCAGGGATGGTTCAATATATGAAAGTCTATCAATGTAATTCACCACATAAACAAGATGAAAGAAAAAAACCACATGATAATCTCGCTAGATGCAGAAAAAGCATTTGACAAAATCCAACACCCCTTCATGCTAAAAGTTCTGGAGAGAACGGGCATACAAGGACCATACCTAGAAATAATAAAGGCAATATACAGCAAGCCAGTAGCCAACATCAAATTAAATGGAGAGAAGCTTGAAGCATTTCCTCTAAACTCAGGGACAAGACAAGGATGTCCACTTTCACCATATCTCTTCAATATAGTACTTGAAGTCCTTGCTAGAGCAATAAGACAACTAAAGGAGATCAAAGGGATAAAAATTGGAAATGAAGAAGTCAAATTATCCCTATTCGCAGATGATATGTTAGTATACATAAGCGACCCCAAAAACTCCACCAAAGAACTCCTACAGCTGATAAACCACCTCAGCAAGGTGGCTGGATACAAAATTAACTCAAAAAAATCAGAAGCCCTTCTTTATACAACAAACAAATATACCGAGAAAGAAATAAGGGAAACAACCCCCTTCACAATAGCCACAAACAACATAAAATACCTGGGGGTAACTCTAACCAAGCATGTAAAGGACCTATATAACAAGAACTTCAAGCCCCTGAAGAAAGAAATGGAAGAGGCCTTTAGAAGATGGAAAGATCTCCCATGCTCATGGATAGGTAAGATCAACAAAATAAAAATGGCTATCCTACCAAAAGCAATATATAGATTTAATGCAATTCCTATCAAAATACCAACACAATTCTTTATAGACCTGGAAAAAGCTATTCTCAACTTCATATGGAACAACAAAAAGCCTAGAATAGCTAAATCAATCCTGTACAATGAAAAAACATCTGGAGGTATCACCATCCCAGATTTCAAGCTGTACTACAGAGCAACAGTAATAAAAACAGCATGGTACTGGTATAGAAACAGACCAGTGGATCAATGGAATCGAATTGAAGACCCAAACATGGACCCACACACCTATGGCCAACTAATCTTTGACAAAGAAGCCAACACCACACAATGGAAGAAGGACAGCATCTTCAACAAATGGTGCTGGTCCAACTGGATGTCCACTTGCAAAAGAATGAAATTAGACCCATACCTATCACCTTGTACCAAACTTAAATCCAAGTGGATCAAAGACCTTAACATAAAGCCGGCCACACTAAATATACTAGTAGAAAAAATAGGAGAAAGCCGGGTGGTGGTGGCGCACGCCTTTAATCCCAGCACTTGGGAGGCAGAGGCAGGCGGATCTTTGCGAGTTCAAGGCCAGCCTGGTCTACAAAGTGAGTCCAGGACAGCCAGGGCTACACAGAGAAACCCTGTTGTCTCGTAAAACCAAAAAAAAAAAAAAAAAAAGAAAAAATAGGAGAAACCCTCGAACTCATTGGCACAGGTGACAACTTCCTGAACAGAACACCAACAGCTCGGGACCTGAGATCAACAATCAATAAATGGGACCACATGAAACTGAAAAGCTTCTGTAAGGCAAAGGACACTGTCATTCGAACAAAACGGCAACCAACAGACTGGGAGAAAATCTTCACCAACCCCACATCTGATAGAGGGCTATTAGCTAAAATCTACAAAGAACTCAAGAAACTTAATGCCAAGAAACCAAATAATCCAATCAAAAAATGGGAGATGTAGCTAAATAGAGAATTCACAAAGGAGGAATCCCTAAGGGCTGAGAGACACCTGAAGAAATGTTCAACATCCTTAATCATCAGAGAAATGCAACTCAAGACGACCCTGAGATTCCACCTAACACCTGTTAGAATGGCTAAGATAAAGAGCTCAAATGATAGCGCATGCTGGCGAGGGTGTGGAGAAAGGGGAACCCTACTCCATTGCTGGTGGGAGTGCAGGCTTGTGCAACCACTATGGAGGTCTGTCTGGCGACATCTTAGAAATCTAGGAATAACCTTGCCTCAGGACCCAGCCATACCACTTCTGGGTATACACCCAAAGGACCTCTCATGGAGACATAGGGAAGTCTCCTCATCTATGTTCATAGCAGCCTTATTTGTAATAGCTAGAAATTGGAAACAACCCAGATGTCCCTCAACTGAAGAATGGATTAAAAAATTGTGGTACATCTATACAATGGAATATTACTCAGCTATAAGAAACAATGAAATCATGCAATTTGCAACCAAATGGATGGATCTAGAGAAGCTCATCCTGAGTGAGCTAACCCAGTCTCAGAAGGATGCACATGGCATCTATTCACTTATAGTAGGATTTTAGCTATATCGTACAGGATATTTGTACTATAACCAACACACCAAAAGGAACATGGACATAAATTTTTTTTTATCTTTTTCTTTTTCCTTCTTTTTTTCTTTTTTCTTTTTCCTTTTCCCTTCTCTTTTTCCTCTCTTTTTTTGTTGATATTCTTTGTTTTTGTGGGTTTGTGTGTTTGTTGGTCCTTTTTTTTAGTATTCCTCCAGTAGCAAGGAGACACCTTTCACTGGCAGTACTGCCTCGTAGGCCCCCGGTGAATGAAGAGGCTCTTGGCCCTCATGTGACTCCTGATCTGTGGTGAGAGACTGTTAGGCAGGGACACTCCACCCCAGAGGAACAAGACGGAAGCGTCAGGGGGTAGAGCATGGGAGGGTGGGGCTGGGAAGCGGGAAAAGAGGACAATATGATAAGGATGTAACCTGAAGCAACAAACAAATAAATTTATTAACTAAAAAAAAAAGGGGGGGGCAGGTGGCAGGGCTGAAACACTGTGAATGGAATAGAGGATACAGCCATTCGGCCTGGTTTTGCAGACCTCCAGGTGTCAAGAAGACGTGGAGCTAAGGTAAAATACAAGAGAATTGTGGTGTTGACCCATGCCTTTGACTTCAGCGGAGATGGGGGGAGCACCGTAGAGTTGGTGGTCTTATGTATTCTGGAGTCATACGGAGCGGGGTGGTGAGGGTGCATACTCTTGGTCCCACCATTGAAGAAGAGTATACCCTTGGTCCCAGCTCCCAGCAAACTGGAGACAGAAACGGGCAGATCCCGGAGCTCAGGGTCAGCCTGATGCAGGGCAAACTCTAAATAGAGAAAGACTTCGATCCAGGAGTGGTGGAACACATCTTTGATCCCTTCAGATGGGAAACACAGGTCTCTGATCCCAATAATTAGAGTTCAGAGACACACACATGGGATTTGGAGGGAACCTAGGTTTGGAGGCTACTTACAAAAGGCCTTCTCGATGCAGGCAGATTGTCCTTTGGGATCTCAAAATATATACACTGGAGCTGGTTTAGCTCTAAGGTGACAGAATGATTTCTTCTTTAACCCGGATTGAAAGATAACAGTTTGTGTTGTCGGAAGGCCAAATTTGCTTCAGGAGAAGTACTACCTACCCCCCGCCCCCCCCCCAAAAAAAAAGAGGGCAATTGCCCCAGGGTTGGGATTGGGGCAGGGCTCAGTTCTTATCTTTCCAGGAGAACCGAAGCGTCCATTAGGGGAGCCCGGGGTCGGCTGGACAGCGGAAACCTCAGCAGAGAGCAGAATCAGGCATCAAGGAGGACGAGTGACCCAGTTGATTCTGCCTGGCAGACTTCCTCAATAGCTGTCTCCATCGGGGGCCTGCAACCACCACGGCAATCCAATGTCGCTGGTACCGTTCAGCTCTACACAATGCCCCGGCCGGAACCTCAGTGAAGTCTGCAAGATCAGCTTCTGCCTACAAACCCCTTAGGTCATCTAAACAGCTGAGAACAGAAGGACTGAACATAAAAGGATTGTACTAACATTTTTAACCATTTTTTCCAGTTGAGTTCGGGCCCCAAACAGGTCTACTACGACCCAAATCAGCAGGAAGTCACTTTAAGAGAGCGACGTCCCATGCCCAGAGGGTGGGGAAGGTGTTTCTCTGCCCTTCTTTTTGGTTATTTGAGGGATAACTGAAAACTCCGATATTTAAGGGAAGAGATTACAAGCTGATAAATGGTCCTGTTTAATGGGTTTTGGAGGTTAGCCCCAGGGACTTCCTACTTTTCATTTTCTGTATCCTTCTTCCTCTCCTATGTAGGAGTGCATAGGCTTGAGAAAAATGAGATATAGACATAGCACAGGAAGGTCCAAGAAGAAGGGGCAGATTATTGAATATGCCCTTATACCTTTGTATATTGATACAAAATTAGTAGTTTATTAGGCTAAAGTGGTATTGACCATTGTTTATTGTGCAAAAATAAGATTGTATTGGATTACATCGGTATTGGTCTTTGTATATTGATACAAAATTAAGATTACAGTTGGCCACAATGGTATTGACCCTTGTATATGGACGTAATATTAAGATTGTATTGGGCTACATAGGCATTGATCTTTGTATATTGATACATAATTAAGATTATATTTAACCACAATTGAATAGATCTTTGTATATTGATACAAAATTAAAGGTAACGCTTCCTAATGGTATCATACCTAGAGATACTTAAAAATAAAATGTGAAGCTCTGGCCTCTTGATACCAACCGTCTAAAACGGTCTAGGATAGTTAAGTAAAACAAACTCCTAGTCATGCAAACATGTCACTTTGTTAGCTACTATTACAGTCTATCACAGATATTCTCTAAACTACCCAGTAATCAAGTTGCTAAGAGACAAGCAACATTTGCTTATCTAAATACAAGAGATGGATAGGGCATCTTCAAACACCCCAAGAGATCTGTAGAAAATGGCATTCAAAGATGTTATCTTAAATTAAGATTTTCTTTTTTTTTTTCGATATCGAGACATATCAGCGCCTGACAGCACTCCCTATTTTACTCCAAGTAGAAGATAAGCATCGAAGAACCTCCACTGTAAGATGGTTGAATTAGTGGCAAGCCTATCTCTTGGCATGAAAAAACCCCTTGCACCAACTGCAGACAGACTGCTGTCCAAAAAGGACAAAACTTGGTAGCAGGGAAGTCGACAGCCTAACTCTGCCAAGACAGGGTAGGTAAGTCCTTCATAATCCCTGCTCTACAACAATTGTATGTCAGAGAAACAGGACCCAAAGGCTGAAGACTGATGCAGGAATGTATGGAGAGAAAATGGGAACTGTCCAGGCAGTCATTGGTATGTCCTTTCTTAGTTTTGGAAGCTGCAGGCCCTACGCTTCCTATGTAAGCAGATATATTTATCCCTCTCAGGTCTCTGAGGTGGTTGAAGAATAGACAGCTAGAGTCTCATAGTTAAATTTTGAGTTGTTTAGGAATCAAGAGGGTGTTATAGATCTAAGAAGATACTCTTAAAAGTGTGTTGCAAGTTAATATGAATGTTGAGTCAGATATAGACCTTTAAACTCATGGAGATGGTTAGATAGTAGAATGTTAAAGTCAGGGGCCAAATATGTATAAACTGGACATTGGGAAGGTATACTGGGCCATTTAACTCTCATAAATGTGGCATATTTATATCTGTTGTTTTGTATAATACTTACTGTTATAAGAGAAGGAACCATCTGTTGGACTGAAAGGGGAAACTTCTGGGGGGAAGAGGGTGGAAGGGTGGGATAGGAAGGGGGAATAGGGAGGGGTTTGTTACTGAGATGTAACTTGAAGAAAAAAAAAATAAAGTATTTATAAAAAAAATTTTTTATTTACTAATAAAATTGTCCTGAAATTCCCATTTCAATTTTCAGTAATTACATGATAAATGATTTTCCTTTAAAACAAGTAACAAGTTAACTGTTTCTGTGTCATAAACATTTTTATTTTCTTAGATTAATATTATTTTATGGTGTTTGCATGCATGCGTGCATGTTTCAGGAATCTGATTCCTAAGGACCCCTTCACTCGTTAGTAAGAACTCAATGTTAATAGTGACAGCTGCTCTGCAGGTTACACTGTTAAAACCACAGAACTGGGAAAAATATTTGCAAGAAAATTATTTGTATCAGTAATAAAGGAAGAACTCTTAAATCTACATAATAAAATATCCTCCTATGGTGGCTGGTTTTATATCAGCTTGACACGAGCTATAGTCATCTGAGAGGAGGGAGCTTCAGCTGAGTAAATGTGTCTATGATTGTGGTGTAGGCAAGCCTGTAGAGCATTTTCTTAATTAGTGATTGATGGAGGAGGGCCTAGCCCGTGTTGCTGGTGGTCCTGGGTTGTATAAGAAAGCATGCTAAAAAAAAAAAAGCCATGAGGAGCAAGCCGGTAAACATTTCCTCTCCGTTGCTTCTGAATCAGCTACTGCCTCTAGGTTCCTGCCTTGATTGAATTCCTGCTCTCACTTTAAAAAAAAATCATATTGAACTGTTATATGGAACTGTGAATGAATTAAACTCTCTTTCCCAAGTTGCATTTGGTCATGGTGTTTCATCACAGCAATAGTAACCTTAATTAAGGCACATCCAATATTTTTTAATAAATTTTATTTGTTGCTTCAGGTTACATCTCCATCATATTGTCCTCTTTCCCCCCTTCCCAGCCCTGCCCTCCCACCCTCTACCCCCTAACCCTTCCATCCCTCTCCTCTGGAGCGGAATGTCCCTACATAACAGTCCCTTGCCCCAGTTCAGAAGTCATATGAGGGCCAAGACCCTCCTCATACACTGGGGGCCTAAAAGGCAGTACCACCAGTGAAAAGTGTCTCATTGCCAGGGAGAGAAAACTAAAAACAAACAAACAAAAGTCTATGCCCATGTTCCCTTTGGTGCGTTGGTTGTAGTATAGATATCCTGTACTATATAGCTAAAATCCTACTATAAGTGAATCGATGCCATGTGCATCCTTCTGAGTCTGGGTTAGCTCACTCAGGATGAGCTTCTCTAGTTCCATCCATTTGGCTGCAAACTGCATAATTTCATTGTTTCTGATAGCTGAGTAATATTCCATTGTGTAGATGTACCACAGTTTTTTAACCCATTCCTTCATTGAGGGACATCTGGGTTGTTTCCAGTTTCTAGCTATTACAAATAAGGCTGCTATGAACATAGATGAGGAGACTTCCTTGTGATTCGGTGAGGAGTCATTTTTATGTATACCCAGAAGCGATATGGCTGGGTCCTGAGGCAGAGCTATTCCAAGTTTTCTAAGATATTGCCGTACTGACCTCCATAGTGGTTGCACAAGCCTGCACTCCCACCAGCAGTGGAGGAGGGTTCCCCTTTCTCCACACCCTTGCCAGCATGTGCTGTCATTTGAGCTTTTAATCTTAGCCATTCTGACAGGTGTGAGATGGAATCTCAGAGTTGTCTTGAGTTGCATTTCTCTGATGATTAAGGATGTTGAGCATTTCTTCAAGTGTCTCTCAGCCATTAGAAATTCTTTGTGAATTCTCTATTTAGCTCTGTCCCCCATTTTTTGATTGGATTATTTGGTTTCTTGAGTTCTTTGTAGATTTTGGGTATTAGCCCTCTGTCAGATGTGGGGTTGGTGAAGATTTTCTCCCAGTCTGTAGGTTGCCATTTTGTTCGAATGACAGTGTCTTTTGCCTTACAGAAGCTTTTCAGTTTCATGAGGTCCCATTTATTGATTGTTGGTCTCAGGTCCTGAGCTGTTGGTGTTCTGTTCAGGAAGTTGTCACCTGTGCCAATGAGTTCAAGGGTATTTCTTACTTTTTCTTCTAGTAGATTTAGTGTGACCGGCCTTATGTTAAAGGTCTTTGATCCACTTGGACTTAAGTTTTGTACAAGGTGATAAGTATGGGTCTAATTTCATCCTTTTACAAGTGGACATTCAGTTGGACCAGCACCATTTGTTGAAGATGCTGTCCTTTTTCCATTGTGAGGTTTTGGCTTCTTTGTCAAAAATTAGGTGGCCATAGGTGTGTGGGTCCATTTCTGGGTCTTCAGTTTGATTCCACTGATCTACGGGTCTGTGTCTATATCAATACCATGCTGTTTTTACTACTATTGCTCTGTAGTACAGCTTGAAATCTGAGATGGTGATACCTCCAATTGTTTTTTTAATTGTACAGGATTGATTTAGCTATTCTGGTGTTTTTGTTGTTCCATATGAAATTGAGAATAGCTTTTTCCAGGTCTACAAAGAATTGTGTTGGTATTTTGATAGGAAATGCATTGAATCTATATATTTCTTTTTTTAGGATGGCCATTTTTATTATGTTGTTCCTACCTGTTCATGAGCATGGAAGATCTTTCCATCTTTTAAGGTCCTCTTCCATTTCTTTCTTCAAGGGCTTAAGTTCTTGTTGTACAGGTCCTTTACTTGCTTGGTTAGAGTTACCCCCAAATATTTTATATTGTTTGTGGCTATTGTGAAGGCTGTTGTTTTCCTTATTTCTTTCTCAGCCCTTTTGTTTGTTGTATAAAGAAGGGCTTCTGATTTCTTTGAATTAATTTTGTATCCAGCCACCTTGCTGGGCTCATCCCATCTTAAAAGTGGGCAAAAGATTGGAACAAACATCTCTGAAAAAAATTCACGATATTAGATAAGTAAGCTCAGATACGCAGCATTGTGTTGCTAGGAAATTACTAATGAGACAGCTCATTCTTAAAAGTGAGAATGCCAAATGCTGCCTAGGGTGTGAAGAGATAGGTGTGCTTTGTTGCCAGCAGAAATACAAGATGGCATTGGCACTTTTGGAAGTTAAAACTTTGTTATATGATCAAGTAGTTACGAGCCTTTACATTTAAACCAAGTGTGTTGAAAACGTATATTCACACAAAAATCTTGCACATGAATGTTTGTACCTATTTTATTTATCATTTCCAAAATTTATAAAACAACATAGATATCCTTCCATAGGTGAATGGATAAGGAACTGTGGTAAATCAGACAATGAATAATTAAGACAATGCAAGACATGGAATTCATTATCAAGTGAAAGATACTAATAGGAAAAAAAAAAAACCCTGTAATGCTATGTGATTACAAATACATAGTGGTCCAGCAAAAGTATGCAGTTAGTGAAGATAAGTGATTGGAAGAGATTGTGGGGATGAGGCAGGAAGGGAGGCACCTAAAAGCTTTAGTGTAGTGGAAGTGTAACAAAGCAGTAGTGGATACATGATGTTGTTCATTTGTCAAAAGTAATAAATAGCACACAGTAATGCAAGCTATGAACTTTAGTTAATGTGCTCATATTTCATTAATTGTAACAAATGCATTATACTAAGAAATATTTTAATAGTAACTGATACAAACACTGAGAGGGAACTCCATGCTTCTTGTTCAATTTCTTTGCTCTGAGAAATAAAGGCTATTGATTTTACAGTTTATATGTATAATTGTCCACCAAAGTGAGGAATGATTTAGTTTAAGAATTATCACTTAGGAAAGCTTGTTTACTATGCCAGGTTCTTTTTTTTTTAAGTTTATTTTTTATTTCTTCAAGTTACATCTCAATTGCAATCTCCTTCCTACTCCCCCCTCCAGTTCCACCCTCTTCCCCCTCAACCTCCCCATACCCTTCCTCTTTTTTTAAGTTTAAGGTATATCTCCCCCCAAGTACGCCAGGTTCTTACAGTTCTGTTCTTTAAAGAACTTATCTACAGCAGTCAGTCAAAATTTATACTAATTTGAGATAGCATGCATGATTTTACCTGAATGAATTGAGTAGTCCAGAAGTATTTTAAACTTTGAAAAATGACCTGGATCTGAGCCTATGCTTAACTACCTGAGTGATCTTATGTAAATTACTTAACTTTTAAAAACTTCTGTGGCTAATCTACTACCTAAGATGATGACTGTAAAGATTCCAAAGAAGTGTGAATGTCTTATATACAGTGAACTCAGATGTGACTCTAGTGATCTAGTGTGTATGTGTCCATCTGTCAGGGAAAATGAAAGGAGAATGGTTCTCCTTTGCTTTGATTGTTCACACACATTTGAGTTATTTCTCCTGAATTTCCACCTCTGTTCCCAGATGGCTGTGGTCAAGCACATGAGATACCATTTGCTTGCTGAGTAAATACATTCCAGCTTCTGCTTTCGAGAAAGAACTGCTTTTACAGCTGTCTTTGACTCATTGGGTAGCTCAGTCAAGCTGACTAGTGTAACACTTTTTATTGATTGAAAACAGCAGAAACCAAATCGTTTCTCCCCAATAAAAAACTTGTGATGGGGGGCTTTCAAATAGCTACTAGCTACTCTTCACCCTGAAAACGTTAAATTTGGAAGATATTTTAAATGGTATAGTTTTAAGGATGTTTCCTGACTCATTAATATTCTGAAATAGCCAAAAATTTGGACATTTTATTCTAAAAGTCTAGAAGCTATAATTTGTTTTTCCAATTGATATTTTTTTCCTCTGATGCCAAGGACAGAACCTAGGACCTCAAGCATTCTAGGGAAGTGCTATATATCTAGTCTTGGTAATGCTGTAATAAATTGGGCCAGATTTAATTTTTAACTATTTACCAATTTAAATCATTATTGAGAGATAATTGCAATGGTAAAAATACTGCAAACCTCTTTCCGAATAGCTCTAGCACTTTGGAAAAAAAATTTACAGAATACAAGGAGAGGAAAAAAGAATCAGAGACTCATGACTATGTAGCTATCATTCTTAGGTAAGGAGTCTACTGAAAAATGAAAGACAGTAAAAGCTATTGAAATTTTATTTTATCTATCTATCTTTCTATCATCTATTTATTTATTTATTTATTTGAGTCATAGTCTTACTATGTAGCTCCTGACTGTCTTGCTTTGTAGATCTTACTTTGTAGATCAGGCTAGCCTAGAACTCACAGATACCTTCTTGTTTCTGCATTCAAGTGCTAGGATTAAAGGCATGCACTATCATGCCCTTAATAGCCATGAAGCTATTGGAATTTTAGAAGAAGGCTTAATCAGTGTATTCTGGTCTGTAGAATTTTCTCCTGATTAAAGTTTGAGTGATATTTCCATTGTAGGCTTTTTATATAAGGGGAAAAAAATCAAGGGACAAGGTTAAAGAAAACTTAAATAATTAGATAACTGGTACTTAATATTCACCACTGGGTAGATTTAGCTATGTGACTCTTTAAAAAGAGCATGGCTTTTATTAAATAGTTTCTGAGTTATGTACTCACATTGTCAGTGGCATTATATAAACTGGATATGTAGCATGTTCTAAGTATTTATGCATGTACTTTCTGTTGTGGAATTGGCATAAGAGCAATATTCAGTGGCAAACTAAGTATATTTCAGACAGATAAGCTGTGTGTCCTACATATGCTAAGGTAGTGCTGAGTTTTGTATAAACAGGGTGAATTAATATGACACAACACATCTCAGTTATTAGAAACTTTCTAAGAAAATCTTTTAAAATGTTTTCATCTTGTTCTATTTTAAGCATTGTGATAATAATGTTGCTTTTACTCTGAATTGAATGAAAAAAGATATGAGAGGGGCCTTCCTGATGTTCTGGGTTTGATTTGTGAAGAATTTTATTATGTATAGAGCCTGTGCTGACCTCAGAGTCTTAATCCTCTTGCTTCACCCTCCTAAATGCAGGAATTATAGGTATGTATTACCACCCATCCTTTTTAAGTCAAAAATGATATATCATGTGTGTGTATTAAAAATAACATAAAAAATACCAAAGTAAAAAGTCCTTGATGCGCCGGGCGGTGGTGGCGCACGCCTTTAATCCCAGCACTTGGGAGGCAGAGGCAGGAGAATCTTTGTGAGTTCAAGGCCAGCCTGGTCTACAAAGCGAGTCCAGGACAGCCAGAGCTGTTAACAGAGAAACCCTGTCTCGAAAAACCAAAAAAAAAAAAAAGTCCTTGATGTGGAAAATTCAGCAATCCTAAAATAAAGTCAAAAAATGTTGTTTCTTTTTGAGTAGTTTTGAATTTACAAAAAAATGCAAGTATAATGCAGGACTCTTCTCCAGCTTTCTGTATTACATGTTAACATTGTTATGATACATTTCTCATGATCAACATTAGTACACCACTACAAACAAATAAAGACTCTTTACATACCCAAATTAGACCAGTTTCCCTATATCCTTTTCTTTAATCAATGATACACTTAGTTCTTGGTCTCTTTATTGGTCTGTGACAATGTTTCATTTTATATTTGTTTTTCATGATCCTGATAGCTTTGGGCAATATTTGCTATTTTGTACAATGTTGCTCAATTTTCACTTGTCTTATGTTTTCCTAGTGATTAGAATGAACTTTGTAGGTTTGGGGGAGGAACATTATAGAGATGAAGCATCATTCTGGACACACGTCCAGTGTACAGTGTTAACATGATTTGTTACTGAAAGTGTTAACCTTGATCATTTGGCCAAAGTAGTAGTTTCTAGGCTTCTTCTCTCTTATTATCCTCTACTTTGTAAAAGCAGGTCACTCTTCTTTGTGTAGCCCACCTTCAAGTGGTGGGAACTTAAGCTCCATCTTTTTCAGAGTTCAGTAGCTGTACAAGTTTTTTGGAACTCCTTGTATGGGAGATTTGTCTCCCATTATTATTATTAATTACTACTACTACTACTACTACTACTACTACTACTACTACTTCTACTACTACTACTGAGTTTCTGTTATGTAGCTCTGACTGTCCTGGATCTTTCTATGTAGACCAGGCTGGCTTCAAACTCACAGAGATCCACCTGCCTCTGTCGCCTGAGTGCTGGGATTAAAGGTGTGTGCTACCATTCCAGGCTCCCCTCTTCATTTATATCAAAATGTACTATTTTATGCTTCAGGTTGGTTATCATCCACCACTCCCTGTTTTGTGACTGATATTAATTTATTCTCTCTTTCTTAAAATTCTGTTTTATGTGTATGAGTATTTTGCCTGCTTGTATGTTTGTGTACCACTTGTCTTCCTGATGTTTGTGGAGGAAAGAAGAGAGTATTGGATCATCTGGATCAAATGGAGTTACAGAGAGTTGTGAGCTGCCATGTTGGTGCTGGGAATCAAACCTAGGTCCTCTGGAAGACCAGTCAGTATTCTTAACCACTGCCCCAAATTATTGCATTCTTGACCAATGGGAGGCCTGTTGTTGACTCCTATACCCTGTTGACATGCCTCCTCCATCGTGTGTGTGTGTGTGTGTGTGTGTGTGTGTGTGTGTGTGTGTCTGTCTGTCTGTCTGTCCCAGTGTCCCCTTACCTTCTGACAGTATAAAATGTTTCAGGAACACCTACTATGTTTCCTACCCAGCACTTCTAAGACTTTTCAGTGAACAGAGCTCAGAAATATTCTTTTTACTACTCACATATGTATGTATATGTAATTATTTTATGTATATTTTGATCTTGATGCCTCCTACTCAATTCACCCCCCAAGTTTCTTGTTCCAGTTTCCCCCTCTTGCTTATTGTAACTTCCTCTTTCCAACTTTGAGTAACATGGCTTCTATCATCTGTGTTCCATGTATTTATTATCTGTTTTATATATATAATATATATATATAATTATATATATATCTATGTATCTATATACCACATTGCAGAATTGTTAAAATATAGTCATTGAGCAAAACCTTTATCAAATAGGGTAGTGTGTGTGTGAATGTACTGTTTTTCCTTTTTTGTTTTTTGTTTTTTTTTTTTTTGTCAAGACAGGGCTTCTCTGTGTAGTCCTGACTGTCCTGGAACTCTGTAGACCAGACTGTCCTCAAATTCAGGGATCCCCCCTGACTCTACTTCCCACGAGTTGGGATTAAGGGTGTGTGCTACCATGCTTGGCTTCCTTTTGTCTTTTGTTACATAATTTCTAGTTAGAATATCATTTGAATTTGGTTTGTAGAAATACTATTTTAAAAAGTTGTATTTTTTTGCCTCAATTCTCTATACATACAGTGAAGTTACGTCTATTTTAGTAATTTACTTAAATTCAATTGCTATTGTTAAAAAACAAAACAAAACATTTCAAACCTTGCCTTAAGAAGGTTACTGTTCCTTAAGGTTGCTGTTGTGGTGCCCCTCCCTTAATCCGAGTACTCAAGAGGCAGAGATGTGTATGTTCCAGGCCAGCCTGTTCAACCGAGAGTTCTAGGCTAGCCCGGGCTACATGGTGAAACCCTGTGGGGTTTTTCTGTTTGGTTGGTTGGTTTTTTTTTTTGTTTGTTTGTTTGTTTTTGTTTTTTCAAGACAAGGTTTCTTTGTGTAGCCTTGGGTGTCCTGGAACTCACTCTGTAGACAAGGCTGGTCTCAAACTGAGAGATCCACCTGCCCCTGCCTCCTGAGTGCTGGGATTAAAGGCATGCACCACTACTGCCTGACTGAAGGTCTGTTTTTAAGAACAAATTGGAAAAGAGTTGAGTGCTGAAGAGATGGCTTAGTAGTTAAGAGCATTTGCTGCTCTTACAGAGAATCTGGGTTCAGTTCCCAGCATTCACAAAAACTTAAAAGAGAGGGATTATAAAATTCTTTGTTACTATTAAAGTGATGTGAGAGTGTGGTAAAGGCTGTCATCATCATACCTTCCATCCAGCTTATTCAGTGTACTTACTTTTAAAGAACATTATGTAAGGTTGGGAATTTTGTGATTCAAAGGCATAACATATAAAGAATGTTGTTTCCTAATATTTAAAAAGGCCACCTAATGCCAATCTTTTAGTGAAATTTAAGTTTTAATTTAATTTTGTGCTGTGGAAAGAATGACTACATACAGAATGGTTCTGAAAGAGCCAAGAGCACACTCCTGCTCAGCTTGCTGTCATGAATGGGCCAAAGGTTAAACCATCAGTCCATTTCCCAGTGACTACTTAACAGTGACTTTCTTTGTATTTCTTCACTTGTTAGGGGAATACAGCAAGTGTTATTGAATGGTAAAACAAAGCAAGTCTTACATCAGACACTGACAGCTTTTTAAAAAGTTGAAATAGGATGTCATTGGATGTTCCAAAGGCTGTCTAATAGTACTACATTTTTATGAAAGTCACTGCTTCAGTGAGAATTATATTGCTAGTCAAAGGAACTTTTTGTATCTGGTATTCAAGTCAATGTAAATAAATATATGGCCTAGTGGACCAGTTTAGAGAGTTATACTACTCTCCCTGGGTCAGGGGAGTGAATGAACAAAAAACAAAAACGTTTTAAAGATCGCCAGTCATAACTTTTTTTCCTTAGCAAATTAATTAGTGTGAATAATTTTCTTTGTAACAGACCATTCATCTATATGATGTAGCTTTAAGTGTAATTTAGAAGGTGATGTAGTTCATTTAAGTATATAAAATTTCCTCAGAGTCATGAAATGTTATCTAGGGTCTTACTGATAATGGTCATAGAATACTTCTGAGCATCTATGCAGATTAGATCTTGAACAGCTGCATAGAGCACATAGAAGTCATGATTCCTGTCTCTGAACTAACTTGAATAAAGTCTTTCATCCAGAGATCTCACTGTTTGTCCAGTTTATGAATCCCTCAACTCATCTCTGAAAGGTTCATTCAGTTTAATACAGTCCAGCTTTGTGGTTTAGAGCTCTAGAAACTGCTTTTGTGGTTTAGAATACACAAAAAGTTAACAAATTAATGTGGTAATTTTTTAGAATTGGATAAAATCTACTTTAAATGACTTCTTTTTATAAAAAAAGTTTGAGAACTTGGTATTCTAGCTCAAGCGTAACTTGTCATTTTGTTACAGGCCGAAAACTTCAAGTGCAGAGCAGACTGCCTTCAGACATGTGGCAATCCTTCTTACCTCTGTTTCCCATGTACTGGGGTTACAGTTTGAATGTAACTGTCTGTGAACTATGTCACCTTAAGCAATATCTGAATATTATAAAGTGTCCTGTTTCCTTGTGGTTTTAGCAGTTAGGTCTTACTGAGTTAAGAGAAAGTGTGAAGGTGCTTGTTAAACAATTTATTTGTTCTGTGTAAACTTAAAGAGTGTTGTCATTCTGTCATTTCTCTTCTTCCCCCACCCCCGACCCCTTTTTTGGTTTTTCAAGGCAGGGTTTCTCTGTGTAGGCTTGGCTGTCCTGGAAAACTCTGTAGACAAGGCTGGTCTTGAACTCAGAGATCTACTTGCCTCTACCTCCTGAGTGCTGGGATTAAAGGCATGTGCTGCCACTGCCTGGCTCTTTCCATTAAGAGGCTCATTTCTTAGACCATGTTCTATGTGAAATATTCTGGAAACACTTTAGAGTTAATTAAGCTAAAACTCATTGTCATATCATTTATATGTAATTTGTTTTTAAAATGTCACATCATTCTTTCTTTTTTTTTTTGGTTTTTCGAGACAGGGTTTCTCTGAATATCTCTGGCTGTCCTGGACTCGCTTTGTAGACCAGGCTGGCCTCGAACTCACAAAGATCCGCCTGCCTCTGCCTCCCAAGTGCTGGGATTAAAGGCGTGCGCCACCACCGCCCGGCATTCTTTCTTTATGTTAGGTTTTTTTTTTTTTGTAAGCTGCATGTTACTATGCATTTTATGTTGTATATCTTATTTCTCTCTACAGATAATGAGTTCTTTTAATTCAGGGATTATAACTTAGTTAATATTTTCAAAAACTAATGTGCATTATGAAATAGATATGAAATAAACTCTAGGAGATCTTTTCATTACTTTGGAACACACACATAATGTCTTTTAATCATGAGGATAGCCAAACTTGACTATAATTTTGCTGAAGAATTTATTTACAAATGGTTGTAATATATCATTTTTTCATATGTAAAAATTAAGGACCATAGAAATTTAGATGTGAACAGTTTGAACCTACAATGACAATAACACAAAAGGATTGATATTATACATTAAGAACAGAGTAATATAAATTAAATTTATTCATGCAGTTAGTGAATATTTTAGTAATAACTAAATGCCAGCCACTCTATTATAGCCTGGGGATATAGTAGTTTATTGATAAAAATTAATAAATAAACATGATCCCTACCTAACAGAACTTATAGCTAATAAACAGAAAAAATATTTAAACAAGATAGTGATAGGGTATGAGGACTATGAATAAATAGGATTGTGTGGCAGAGTAGCTGAATGGAGGTGTGAATGTGGGGAAATAAGCACATACCTAGCTTACGCACTCCAGTTTCTCAGGGGTCCATGGAGACCTGGCCACTGTGCGTCTGGGTCAGGCCCTGGAAAAGAAAATAGTGAGTGAGTCAAAGTCTGATGGGGTCATGATAATGGAGCCAGTTTGGAGGGCCTCTTACAGACTACATGTGACTGTAATTAATT
The DNA here is from genome assembly GCA_907164525.1 of Lophiomys imhausi. Lineage (NCBI taxonomy): Eukaryota > Metazoa > Chordata > Mammalia > Rodentia > Muridae > Lophiomys > Lophiomys imhausi. The sequence goes on along the minus strand of CAJQZJ010001826.1, from coordinate 20,420,593 downwards.
AGAACACAAACATTATTCAAAATATGGATTTATAATGGGCCATAATTGAACAGTCAAATATTTTTCCATTAAGAGCTGTATCTCAGGTGAACCAAATAGTTCATAAAGAACCAAAAAGTTCATATAGAATTCCAACCTATAAATAAAGAATAATGAATTATTTTAGTAGAATGAAATGAAATACCCATACAATGAAACTTTTTTTTTCTACTTATGAGTGTTTTGATTAGGAAAATGTACGAGTCTTTAAAAGAAAGGGAGGCAAGAATTTGGCAGGTATGATTGAGATGGTAGAGAGATATTTTATGTGGTGTAAACAGCATGAACAAGGTACAGAAGTGAGAAGAGTACTTTTAGGTAGCTAAGGAAGACTTACCAATTAGATTCCCTAGAGTATAAGATGGTAAGTGGAAGTACTGGAGATTGTAATTAAGATGAATCCGTAGAAACCCAACTATTGCCAAGTTCAGGAAGAACTTAGGATTTAAAGGAACTTTAGTTCTGGCTATGCGTTGGATGGAAAGAATGCTGTTCCAACACAGGCATTTTATGAGTTAAGCTAAATTAATTTGGCAGTAGATCTGATTAGAAAGGTACTGTGTGTAGAGAGAATCTTTGTTTCTATCTGAGCCACCCTTTCCTTAAGTTGATAGTCTTCTAGTTACTTTTATTATTCATTTCAGCATGGTATTATTCTTCTAACATCTATTAATACAGAAATAAAGATGTATTACATAGGTAGGACCTGTTATCCTGTTTTTGGAGGACATTTTATCTAAAATGCACAGTTTATCGAAAAGGAATATGTCATAGTTAGAATGAATAATTTAACTTTACTTCTCAACAAAATTTCTCTGTTCTAATCCTAAATCCCTAATATGTACGCAGGTAAGTACTCTTTTTTTTTTTTTGTTGTTGTTGTTCAGACTCATATTGTAGGGATAATAGTGAGTCTATTTTTTAGTAAAACTTTTTTTCTATTTAAGTAACTTCCGTTTTTTTAAAGATACTTAAAATATATCGTAAATTTTTTTTTATATGGAACAACACCAAAGTTTGCTCATCACTTCAAGAAGCCAGTATATATCTGTTCCAAGGTGAATACTCCTGTTCCTCTCCTCATGTATGAGAGTTTTATTGGTGAAATTTAGAAATGTGTCCCATGCCTCTGACAACTAATACTGGGAGCCTGAGATGCCAACTGTGTGGTCAGTCATATAGTTTGGTAACATGAAATACGTATTGCTTAAGTCTCACTTTTCTCATCCTTATATATTTTAACAGGGTATCCAGAAGTTGGCTAGTCAATATCTGAAGAGAGATTGGCCTGGAATAAAAACTGATGATCGGAATGACTACAGGTAACTTACTAAGTGGTTTTGCGCTCTCAATCTCTCTCTCTCTCTCTCTCTCTCTCTCTCTCTCTCTCTCTCTCTCTTTCTCTCTGTGTGTGGTCAACCTCAAATACCGTTGCTCTAGTACCATCAACTTGTATTTTAAGATAATGTCTCTTACTGGACCCTGGAGTTTGCCAGTTAGCCTAGGCTAGTTGACCAGCAAGCCCTGAGGAACTTCTCTTCTCCACCTCCCCAGTGTTGGGGTTACAAACACAGGCCATTACACCCAATTTTTTATGTAGGTTCTGGGAATTGAACCTCAAGCAAGTCCTCATGCTTGTGTGGCATGTACTTTGTACTAAGTCATGACCCCAATTCTTTTCTTTTCTTCTTCTTTTAATGATTTTATTTAGAGATCTGTCACAATTAGGTAATATAACACTCCAGTTTTTAAAAGATTGCTTCTTTTTTCACCTGTGTTTTAAAGATATAATTATTAAAAAATTATATTCTATGACATATACAAATAAGCTTTGTGAATTAGATTATTTCAACATATCTTAAGCCAAAAAATTATATATTAATCAATACCCATAGGTGAAATTGAAAGAACAGAGAAACACAGATTGTTTTCTTATGGACCTGTGATCATGGAACGTTGTTACAATAGTAATGAAAAATTACTCAGCTGTCATGCTCATTGATTGTCTAAAGTAAATTTTGAAAGTTAAGATTTTTGTGAGTTTTTAAATAATGATTGAAAAGTACTTCATATCACATTAGAAATGTGTGTGTAAAACAGGATGTCCAGAGCTCACATGCAACTTTTAAAGAAGGCCAGTGACAGCAGAATGCAAATTTTGTTTAGACTTTGATGTCTTTTGAGGCATCAGAATTTGGAAATATTTATTGGCTTTTATACTCAGGGGTGTCCTTAGTCTGGGGAAATAGATAAAGAACTCAGAGTTTACCATCTTTTTAGAATTAAGACCAATTCCAGTGAACAACAACAACAACAAATTTAGGGTAGTTAAGACCTCAGCATGACGTGTCCAGTTTAAAGCCTGAGTCAGAAAGCATGCTACTGAAATGTCAGAAAAGACTGACATCATCAGAGCATTTCTTAAAAATGGGGCTAGAAAATGGAATGGTATTAGAAGAAATCCCAATGTTTATTTACACTGGCAGATTTCAGCTTCCATAGCTACAAAATAATAGACAGTATAATTTTAATATTAAAATAAAATAGTAAATAAATTAGATATCTTCTTATGGACTTACCAGTATGTAAACAATTCAGCTGAGGGGAAAGAGATGGGGGATCAAGTTCTAAATAGAAGAGATAGGTAAAATAAAGTCCTGTGGTTAGTAAACAGGCTCTGTATTGCTGGCATGAATCAGTGCTCCCGGAGAGTCTGTGTTGCTGATACAGGATTGCAACTGATGGGTGAGGTATATTCTTCACCTTTGTGTTTGAAATTCAGGATTCAGATTACTGAGAAAAAGCAGTAATGGCTATGCCCCCAGGCAAGCTTATAAAACCCAGTGTTTTAAGTCAACAGTTACTGAGTATTTACTAACTGCCAGACATTTTGAGGAACTTTACTCACATTCGTAATTATTAAAACAACCTAGAGCCGGGCATGGAGGCGCACGTCTTTAATCCCAGCCCTCGGGAGGCAGAGGCAGGCGGATCTCTCTGAGTTTGAGGCCAGCCTGGTCTACAGAGTGATTTTCAGGACAGCCAGGGCTGTTACACAGAGAAACCCTGTTTCAAATAACCAAAACCAAAACAAAAGAAAACATAAAAAAAACTTAATAAGGAAAATATAACTATCCTTATTTTATGTAGTAAGTCAGCTGTTAAAGTGGAGTTCAGGATTAGAGGCCTTGAAAGATATGATATGTGTCTTTTAGGAGCTTACAGAAGGTAACCACTATAAACAGTTGTTGAATTGGGTAGTAGTAGGGATACATATGACAGAAAAATGTCGGCTTATAGCACTTAGGCTGAAGGAATGTGAAAGACTTTTCCAGGTAGACAACCTGGAGAAAGGAATCTGAGCAGAAGTTACATATTGAAGGTGTAGAGCACAGGAAATACAGTATTGAGTAACAGTAAAACGTTCAGAATGGCTAGTGTGAAATACGCAGGTTAGAGTGTAAAGCTAGCAGTGAGTGTGGAGAATGCATAAGTAAGCATCATAGACAGCCTTGAACATCATGCCTAGGACGTGACATTTTTATTCAGAAGATAACAGAGGCATTGAACAATGTCAATAGAGACACTTATGATCGCTTCATGATCACAGTACAAGGTAGAGTAGAACAAAAATGCCCAAAGTTTAGAACTTCAGAATTCCTCATTTATCTTCATTTGAACCATGAAAAGTATAGTAAAAATGAGGTTGTAGAGGACATTTCAGAGGTTTCTAAGGGAGTGAAGCCAGAGAACTTACAGTCGATTTGGTTTGGGGTTTGCCAGGTTTATTCTGAGGCAAAGTATAGACAGCTACCTTTGTATCTAAAATAGTTAGTTCTTGGCACAGAAGACACTTGATAAATATTTACTGACCAACTGAAATAAGTTGGAGGGGAGGGAAGATTATACAATGATTCTCAGGACCTTTTCCTTTCCAGTCGTTCTTATTACTTAATTTTCTTCCTTTAACATGGTAATATGATACAAATTTTTTTGTCATAACCAATAGGTCTGTAAACAAAGATTTATTTATCCAACTTACAGGCAAAGCCAATGCTGCTTCTTGAAGTAGTCACCATGAATCATCCAGCTCACGTCACACCCTCTTGCCTGATTTTATTTTCACTGTATTATGTGGCCACTTCACTGAGTCTCTTTCCAGATTGTACCTTTTTCATGGCTTCCATGATTTTGCCACATTTTTCACCTACAATGTGTCTGACCTTACTGCATTGGCACCACCTTTGGGGCTCTGAGCCTTTTTGTCAGCACTGTCACTTCCTCGAGGCTGTACCTCCTTTCCTTCCTTTTCCAGAAACACTTTTTCCCTTCAGCAACATCTTCTAAGCATGTTCTTGGGCTCCCAACTGTTCTGGTAGTAGTAAAAGGTCTACTCCTAGAAATTTTAATTTAGGCAATATGAGAGAATGGTGAAGGTACTCTGGAAGAGACAATAAAGAGATCAGAATTGAGGATAAGAATGGCAATTGCTAATTTAAGAAAAAAATTAAAAATTTTTTTTTGAGATTACAATGCAGTTGCATCATTTCCCACCTTCCGTTCATCTCTCCAAACCTTACCATATACTCCTCCATTATCTCTTTCAAATTCATGGCCTCTTATTCATTAATTATGCTACATACATATATGTGTATATACATACATATATGTGTATATACATATATATATTCCAAAATTCATGAATACAGCTTGTTCAGATGTTTTCAGGGTTGATCATTTAGTATTGGATAACCAGTTGGTGTGCTCTTCCCTAGGGAAGATTATTTTCTCATCATTCCTTAGTTGCTCAGAATTCTTCGTAGAATTGAGGTGCTGTGGACTCTTTTTCCATCCATTTGTCTATTGGTGTTGTCCTTGTTCAGTTCATGTTTAGATAGTTATGTAAGTGAGACTTTATGGGTGTAGCTTCTTACATTCCTAAGTCTCACTGCAAACTCCCTGATCCTCTATTTTAAAAAATCCCCTCTTCTGAGCATTAGATGCCTGAGTTTTTGTAGAGTATTTTCTGGGAATAGAATTCTCAATTTCTGTTT